>JAVQMG010000131.1:11867500-12597500 GCA_032878915.1 Castanopsis chinensis
GATTCAGAAGATTACACAATCACCTTTTATCGTTCTTGCTTTTCGTTTTTTTAATTCATCTGCTACTTTCACCAATCCTAGAAAAAACAAAGACAAGCGCATATTAGAAATTGAATCCCCTATAAAAAATATATATATATATATAAGAATTTTTTTTATTTAAAATTGATATCTCATGGTCTTTTTTGTACACAAAATTCTCGTGACTAATTAGACAATGCATTTCACTCAAGCAATGACCACTGGTTAACTATCATTTAACACAACCTTATACTGGACTTCAAGATGGTTATGCAACCTAAAATGATGAAACAAATACTAAGAGTAACAATTAAGCAAACCAAAACAAATTCATCAAACTCGATCATTTTAGCTCTTCCTATTATTGAACATCTTTTGTATTGGATCAATCACATTATCACCATCAAGTAGTAGAAGACTACCAATACAAGTTACTGTTCCGAATGCCCTTGGGCAAATTCTGAATATTAACCCTCTTGCCTCTTTTCTTTTATATGTCATACCAAAGAAGATTCGAACTATTCAAATGGTCCTCCAACAAAACCTTCTTGCCATTCTTGGAAAACATGAGAGGCTTACAATACTCAAAATTCCATGGCACAGCACCTTGCTCAATTTTATAAATCCAAGTCCAAGAATTCTCGTCACCATATTCTTTCATCAACCAAACATCATTTTTTTTTTTTTTTGATAAATTTCAATAGCATTAAACATCAGAAGAAACAAAGGGTGGGTAATCCGCCTTACAAACAGACTCTATAACTGGTGGAAGATTACCAGAACTGAAAGAAAAGGACCGAAGGGAGGTTAAAGCAAATTTAGCAACCTCATGAGCTGCTGCATTACATAACCTCCTAACCCAACAAAACTTAACAAATGGAAGATAATAAAAAATGTTGCTGATATAGGTACTGATACTCCAGTCCGGGGTGGAAGTAGGTGAAGATAGGGGGTCGAAACAGGCCTTAGTGTCTCCTTCAAAGATCACTTGAAGCCATTGCTCTCGGCTAGCTAGCTCAACTGCCCAGAGGAGGGCAGCAGCTAGATCAACCAAACATCATGATTCACCATAAAACAGAGATGTCCTCCCAACATTTCCAAACAGGTCGACCAATCCTTACTTGGATTTTTCAGCGTTTTAAAGATTTGGAATTTCTCGGTGGCAAGATTGAAAGCAAGAAGCTACTCTTCAGCATCCTCGGCTACTAACCAATGCAAAGCTCCTTTTGAGGATGCTGAGTTGGAAGATATGGATCAATTCTTTTTTGGCCATTGACCTTCAATTTTCTTCCAAGTACTTGACTTCAAACTCCTTTAAACGCTGGTCTCCATCGTCAAATGTTACAACCCTCAACACCTTATAATCATCTTTATGTGTGTCATGCCCAAATGCAAAACAAGAATACTTAGAATCAACGAAACCTTTTGGTTTCTCTATTGGTTCACTGGACAATTTCTTGAACTTTCTGATCAATGGATTCCAAATTACCTTCTCGTTGACCCAACTGTCATTAATGCATACCAAACCGTGGCAATAATCTAAGATGTCAGCGTAGGTGCATAGTGGTGGGTGAATTTTCAAGACCTTGCCAAACTGATGAAATTTGATGGACAAGTACCGATAGGCAGAGTTGTGTTTATAGATGATGAGGGTCTCTGTTAGTCTCGATTGTGCGCTGAAGGTGCAACTTGATGAAATCTGGATGTTTCATTAGAGCGTACCATTGCTTGGAAACGCAAAGGAAACGTAAGACACACTTCACTGGTAATCGGGAGAGCATGTCACGATTATCTCCAACGAAGGTGGTGGTGGTGAGTATAGAAAAGGGGCTGAGGATTGCTATTTTGAATTCCTTTTCTTTGAAATGAATTTACTTTGAATTGTTTTAAAGCGCGGGTACTAACTAGTAATCAGTCACTAAGGTCCAAGCCCTTTTTTTTTTTTTTTTTTTGATACGAAAAACCTACCAGCATTTCATTAACATAATCAAGTCTGAAACAGAAGGTTTACATCAGAGAAAACTGCAGATTCTATAATGGGTGGGGTTTCCTCCATCCATGTTACATAGTCATCTATAAATTGAGCATATTGTGCTAGACCGTGGGCTGCCTTGTTGCCCCCTCTTCGTGTGTGCTGAACTTCAAACTGTTGCAGCTGGGATATATATTGGTTGGTGCCAGCAATAATGTTGGCAATGGCTGAAGGTAGATCATTGGTTCCCTGGAGTGCAGAGCAGACAATTTGGTTATCACTTTCAAAAACCACTCTCTGAATAGCAATGTCTCTAGCAAAAACAGCCGCCACTTCGAGTGCTTTTGCCTCTACTTCCAACGCTCCTAAGGGGAGCATCAGCTTCTTGCTCATTGCAGCAACAACCTGCCCCTGATCATCTCTTACTATTACTCCAATACCCGACCATTTGTGCTTAGAGAAGACCGCCCCATCAGTATTCACCTTGTACCAACCAATTGGGGGAGGAGTCCATATGTGACTTCCAATTGAATTTTCTGAGGGTTGAATTGGGCCTTCCTGAACTGCAGAGTATTCCACCAACAGTCTTGTGGCAAGTCCATAAATTGCAGCCGCTGAGAGTTTTCTTCCTCCAAGCCCTTTTTTTTTGTATCTTGTCATGTGCAACAGAAAAAGTAGGCTATACTATAGGGTTTTGCAAGCACTAAAACCCATTTGATTGACCTGCTTTTTATTTCGCCCTAAAAAAATATCCATATTTTACCAGGATGGAACATTTTGGGACATAACAGACCATATGTCCCACAGAAAAAAAAAAAAAAATTGTGAATTTGATAAGTATTTTTTAAAACATTTTTATTTAATACCATACAGAATTTTTTGAAATTGCGTAAAGTTTAAATTTAAACTGAATATTTTGCTGCGTCCCTTGACCCTTCCCTCTTTTTAAGTCACCCTTTGCCATCTCAGCCTGAAAAACATCAGTTGAAGTATTGAACTTTAAGTTACATGGTTAGTTGAATCTTGATTTTAGGCCTCAAAATCTTGAGTTCTTCACATTTCTGTAATCAAATAATTAACCTCGTGTTTTTTTTTTTTTTTTTGGGGGGGGGGGGGGGGGTGCATTCTGGATTCCTTTCGTACAAAGTGTCTCAGACTATGGAAGTATATCATGCAATCCTTTTAAAGAAAATATAGAAATGAATGTTTATTAATTTTGGACCCTTTTATTAGCTGATTTAAAAAAAAAAAAAAAAAATAGAAAACGGGTTTTTTTTTTTGGTTGTTGCTGCTGATATGTTCTCATTTGAGGGACTATGAGATCTGTTGCCTTTGCTGGAGCCTTGGAAAGTTTCCTTCAGAAGAGATGATTGTTGCTGCTGACGAAGTTTCCTTCTATTGCAGAGGTGTGTAGGTTTAATAAAGATAACGTTGATTTTGATTAGAATTACAATAGGTTTTCAGACATGATTCATCTGCGTTGTAGAATTCAATTTCAATTCATATAGGTAATTAAACTTAGATAACCCTTCCAAAAAAAGCAAAAAAAAAAAAAAAATCCTCAGATTACAGTATTAGTGTATCCTAAATTTCATGATACAGGCTTCTAGAGTGAGATGTTGTTGATGGCATCATAGCTGTGGAGGGCAAAGAAATAATAGAACCTATCAGACTGTTTCCAAATTTTGTTGAAGTAGAACCTAGTAGAGCTATAGACCTTACCGCTGTTATCTGATAGTTCCAAGAAAAGTCCGCAGCAACATTGGAATTAAATGAGGTAATGTAAATATGGGCAAGCTATATAGTTCATTTAGAAGATTAAGTCAAAAACAGGCAAAATGAAGAAAACAAAGAAAATGGAAGTGTAAAATTCAAAGTGGAAAGAATGAAGAGGAGAGGGAAGGGAGCAATGGGCTTGAAAGTAAAGAGAAAAAGATGAGAGAAAATAGGATAGAAGAGCTGGTTTGATCAAGATATAGGAGCTGGAAATGAGCAAGGTAGTTGGGAAAATTCTAAGGATGTAGAAAGCAGAGAAAATAATTATTTTGAGTTGGAAAACAAAACAAATAACACTAAAGTACTTGATGCCAATCACACTAAACTAAAAATTTGAGAAGATATTGAAAAAACTGCAACTAGAAGTTGAGATGGGGTAACAAGAATGATCAACCAGAGTTGGAGAATGGTTCCCATTCTACTTCAAGCTTCAGATCATACAGTTCCTATTGGAACTGAACTCTGCTCCACAAATGTTGTACTACAACAAACTGATCAATCTGAATCAACTGCCAATCAAGAGCAACAACATTCAGATGGAACACCTTCGACAACAATGAAGGACCATGACACAACTAATGGAGAATCCAGAGAAGCTTTACTAAAGCTGATTCCAATGTGCAAGATAGGCAGATTGACAAGTCCAAGGATCTACTAGAATTGAAAACAAATTTTCACATACCGTCAAGCATAGACACACTGCTACAAATTTTACTTGTATAGATTAGCTTCTACCTTTCATTGTGCAGCATTATAGTTATAATCACATAACAGTGACATTTACAATTTGAAAATCACCATACACCTAGACAGTCATTAAGTTTAGAGAACCTTGAATCCGGTAAAGTTCATTCGCATCCCCTAGTTTAAGAAATAAATACACAAGGATTTGAAGAAAGGAAACCATTAAAAAATCTCAACGCATAAGCTACAAACTCATTTATAAAAAGTCAATGGCTGAAAAGTTGTTTCCTAAATACAATTAGTACTTACTCAATTTATCAAACTAAATATTAGCACTGAAATTTGAAAACTCTAGTATCAAAGCAGTAATGAGCCCTTAAAGATGCTTAATAACTACCACAACAATAAACATACACCATCGTATTTCCACTGAGCATCTAGGCATAATAGGAGCTACTCAGGACTTGAGACAAAACTGATAAACAATATTCCTCCACAAAAAACTTTTCCATATGAGATATACAAAGTATCGAGTGTGCAAGTTTCATTACACTGACAAAATGATGAAACAGCTGAATTTCTAGACGACACAAACAATCCAACTTCTGTTATACATGGGTAGAAATGATCAAGTTCGACTGATTAACACAACAGATTGAACAATATGTATTACTTTTGAAAGATTCAGTAGATTCTACAGTCACCTTTTACCCTTCTTGCTTTTCATTTTTTAATTCATCTACTGCTTTTCCTAAAAGGTTAAGAATCTCTGATGGACTTTCATTCCTGGCAAAAACAAAGACCAGCATGTGTAAAAAAATGATTCTTAGTGAATAAAAAGAAGAATTGTTTAAAATAAATACCTCATGTCCACATTATTCACAACACGACTCAACTAACATTTTAACAATGCCTTAAACTGGTCTTCAAGATGGTTAAGACACCAATACTTTTATTTTATTTTAACTTTTTAATTACAGAATGACTCTAATACTAAGACCAACAAGTTAACAAAAAGAAATTCATTTAATTCTGTAATTTTTCCTCTTTCTCTTATTCTTTTTCTCCTTTTCCAGATCAACCACATTATCTCCATCAAGCAAAAGAAGACTCCCAACACAAATTGCTGTCCTAAAAGGAACGGGCATATTCTGAATCTCAACCCTCTCCACCCTTTTCTTCTCTATTTCATACCAAACAAGTTTTGTATGGTTATAATGGCGCATCTCCAATAAAACTTTCTTGTCATTCTCTGAAAACAGTAAAGGTTTGCAATATTTGAAAGACCAAGGCACCGAAGCTCGCTCAATTTTATAAATCCGAGTCCAAGAACTTGCTTCCCCATATTCTTTCATCAACCAAACATCACTATATTCATGCTCTGATTCAGCCTCCATATCAGGACTTACAATAAAACAGAGTTGTCCTTTCAAAACTTCCAAACCTGTCACCAACTCAATTTCTTGTCGAACCGGTGTTTTAAAGACCCGGAATTTCTCTCTGGCAAGATCAAAAGCAAGAACGCACTCTGCACCCAATTGATGATCCTCAGCTATTAACCAGTGCAACCCTCCATTCAATGACGCCGAGTAGTTAGAAGATATTGTGCATTCCTTTTTTGGCCATTGATCCTCAATCTTTCTCCAAGAATGCGACCTAAGACTATATACCTTCACTTCAAACTCTTTTAGAGGCTGACCTATATTATAAAAAGCTGTAACCCTCAACACCTTGTAGTCATCATTACACAAGTCGTACCCAAATGCCATTTTCCTAGATTTAGAATTCGTGAAACCGGAAGGTTTCAATATCGGTTCCATTGGCAATTTCCTGTACTTTCGGATCAATGGATTCCAAATCACAATCTCTTCAAACCAGATATTACGAATGCAAACCAAGCCATGGCAAATGTCTAAAATGTTAACGAACTTACCTGGAGGGTACAGTGGCTGATAAAGTTTGAAGGCGTTGTCGAAGTGATTCTCGGTGGGGAAATTGACTGAGAAGAAATAAAGAGGCACATCCCACTTGAATTTCTGGAGGATGAGGGTGCGATCTCTGTTAGTCTCGAGGGAGCGCTGGAGATGCAACTTGATAAAATTTGGATGTTTGATTAGGCCGCTCCACGGCTTCGAAACGCAGAGGAAGCGTAAGAGAGACTTGACTGGTAATCGGGAGAGTATCTCGTTGATTGTCTCTATCGGAAGATGCGACATCATGGAGGAGACAAGTGGTGGCGGTGGTGACCTTAGAGTTCAGTGATTAGGGATTGTTATTTCCAGATTTCAATTTCTTTCATTCTAAAAGGTAGTGTCACTGTGTAAGTGACACAGTGAAATACGCAAATGGGAGAAAGTATATAGTGGTTTCTGGAATTCCACCTCAGCACTGAATTGGTGTTTTTAAACCCAGTAAAAAAGTGACATCTGTCTACACCTTATACACCTTGCCAGCTCATGTTACATTAAACAAAAAGATGATTTCTTTTAGATGCATTTAAGTTTGTAATATGTGTTGACTTACTTGGAATTTTCACAATTTTTTTCATTCCTTGTAATAGTTTTTTTTTTTTCATGGTGCTGGGATGGATGCAATGCTTTTGTTATGTTGTTTTTCCTAAAGGAATTGATTTTAATAAACAGTTTCATCCTAAAAATCTCCTCTAAGGTATTCAATCTATCTTTTTGTCATTTTCTTAGTTTAAGTCTTTGGCTGATTTATTATGGAAAATTATGATATTTTGATAACTAGTATAAAGGCCACTTGAATTTCAATGTGTTTATGGCTGAAGAGTAGTGGGTGGCTGGTAGCAATTATGTTTTATGACTTTATGGTAATTTATGTATATTTGTAGTCATATTTTCATGATGTTTATTTAATGTATTTTCTTTTCCATGATTAGATTCAACTAGTCATGGATTTTTCAAAAAATGCTTTTGTTGCTGTTGGGGACAATGATAAAAGGGAAAGTTTTCAAAATGTAACTTTGGGTGAATGTGATGAAATTAAAATTGGAATGCAAGTGAGGTCTGAAGAAGAAGCATATAACCTTTATATGCTTTAAAAAGGGGATTTAGCATTCCAAAAGCAGTTAAACGAGAGTATAATGGTGTTATTAGGCAACGAGAATTTGTGTGTTCAAAACAAGGTTTTAAAGAGTTTGAAGACCCTTCTAATGTTAAAAAGTATCATAATTTAGATGTAAGAACGGGTTGTCGTGATAGGATCCGGTTTGATGTAAAAAAATGATATTTGGAGTGTTTCACACTTTAATGACACACACAATCATGAATTTGCAACTCCAGAAAAAAGATGTAACTTGAGATCAAGAAGGAAAGTGCTACCTGCTCATGGGAATATAATTAGCACAATGGTTAGTTCGGGTATAAAAGCAACAAAATCTTAGTCATTTTTTTCAAAAGAACTTGATTGTGCAAATAATGTTGGGTTCTCTAGGCGAGATTGTCATAATTTTGTGCAAACAAAAAGAAAAGAAATTATGGAAGTTGGTGATGGGCAAAGTATTATTAATCAATTTAAAGAAAAACAAAGTGAAGATCCAATGTTTTTTTTATTCAGTGCAAGTAGACCAAGATAATAGAATTGCAAATTTCTTTTGGAGAGATGGAAGATCAAAATTAGATTATGACTCTTTTGGGGATGTTGTTATATTTGATGCCACTTATCGAACCAATAAGTACAACTTAATCTGTGCACCATTTGTGGGAATCAATCATCATTGGAACAATGTTTTGTTTGGTTGTGCTTTTTTATCAGATGAGACAACTCAATCCTTTATTTGGTTGTTTGAGACTTTTTTGACTGTAATGGGAGGTCAACAACCAAAATCTATTTTTACAGATCAAGACCAAGCAATGGTGAATGCTATTAATATGGTTTTCAGTGAGTCTCGTCATCGACTTTGTTTATGGCATATTAGTAAAAATGCTCAAAAAAATCTTGTTGAAATCTATAGTGTTCCAAATTTCAATCAAAGATTTAATCATTGCTTATATGGTGGGTGTTCAAATGAAATGGAGTTTGAGTCAACTTGGAGCAAAATGATTGAGATGCATAATTTAAAGGACAATACATGGTTGAATAGGTTATACCAAATTCGAGAAAAGTGGTGCCCAACTTTCAATCTTGATTTCTTTTCAAAAAGATGAAGTCTACCCAAAGAAGTGAGAGTACAAATAGTGTTTTTCATCAAATTATGAAAACATCTGTCTCTTATTGAAGTTATTAAATATTATGATGAAAAGGCAGCACAAATGCGACAAGATGAAATAAATGAAGATTTTTGTTGTAAGAATGGTGCACCTGGGAAAGTTCATAAGCATGGGGGCATTTTAAGTCATGCTGCTAAAGTTTATACTCTTGCTTTGTTTGGAATGTTTGAAGAAGAGTTTGATTCAAGTATGGGATTGATTTGTGTTGAAACTAATCATAGTGAGGATAACTTTACATATTCACTAAGTAGTGGGGAGAGTAGAAGGATTCATATTGTACATTTTAACCGGGCTGAATTAAGTATTTGTTGTGATTGCAAATTATTTGAGACTTTGGGGTTGTTATGTTGCCATGCTTTAAGGGTTTTTCTTGTGAATAATGTGAATAATATACCCGACAAATATATATCAAGTAGATGGACAAAAGATGCCAAGAAAAGGTTGTCTTGCTCTGTTGATTCATTTAAATCAAATGAGAAATCAGCTCATGTATTGCGTATGAGCAACTTAAGTTTTTTGTGGTATAAATGTTGTGATAAGGCTACATTGACTGATCATGGGACCAAAATGGCAATGGATAGTCTAAGTGAGCTATTATGCAAGCTTGAAAACAGCTGCTGGAGTTGCTGTTTTATGTAATCCACAGTTGCTGCTATTTACAAGGTTGTTTTATGTTGCTGCTTTGGTGGTGATAATTTTGGAGCTTTAGATGATATAGTGTATGTACCTGCAAATAATTCTGGATTTTTTTTTTGGTCCTTAATATAATTCTGCAACTTTAGAGTATGTACCTGCAACATGACTATGTTGCTACATCAATAGCATGGGACCTCTTATGGGAATACCTATTCTGTCAATAGTATGAAATACTTATTCTATCAAAGCTTGAGCAAGATTTTTTTTTCCTGGATACAATTCTGGAATTTAGATTATATATAGTGTGTTGTTTGCTGTAATACCTATTATTTAGATTATATAAAATGCAAAGTCAATGGTGCTGTTTGTCTTTAGTACCCAATGATTATATAAAGGTAAATTTTCATTGAATCAAAAGCTAACACAAAGATAAATATTCATTGATCCAAAAGCTAACATAAAGATAAATTTTATGATACATCACTATTATTGGCATCAATATTCAAAAAATTACACCAAGGTTACAACATATAGGCTGCATTTGTTTTGCCAGCATACATAAACACACCAAAACAAACTACAAAAAATAGCCAAGACCCTATTGATGCCTACTTCAGCTGCTTCACAACTATTTTGTAATTATCCATCATTGATTGATACTTCAGAGCTTCAATTTATCCCATTGCTTCATATTTGACATCTTCATCGCTTTAATGAAAAATCTTACATAGTTGACAACCCCCTACAATAATCCAACAAGAAACAAGAATTTAATAATTAGTAGAGACAACAACAATACCGGATTTTTTTTTTTTTTTTTTTGGATAGGTAAATAAAACTCCTCTGCCATTATGATGAAAAAGTACAAAGAAAAAGACAAAGCAAGCAATGTGCTAAGAACCATAAAAATAGCAAACTAATATATAAGAAAGTATAATTATCTAGCTCTAGTAAGGAATTATAAGTAAAAAAAAAAAAATTGAAGTATGGGCAGGTCACTCTTTGTGCTTATTGCCTCACTCTTTGTCCTACATTGGATCTTCCTTTCAAATAGATATAGAAGTTGGTCATGCATATGAGTAAAACTTTAGCTACCCACAAGGTTATATTGTGTAAAAGCATCCAAAGACTGCATATTCGAATTTACTTGTTCTGTGGGTTTGGGATTCTCAGCCTATTGTGACTACCTTAATCATGTATACCCTCCTTTATGTGGCTATGTTTCTAAAACTGTTTCAGTTTTCCTAATTAATATTAAATCTTTTAAGAGTATAATTAGCAGCTATCACTGTAGTTTGCAAAAGGTCACACAGGATCCAAACATAATTATCTTTCTTGTGTGGCATTTTTAAACATGGATGAATCGCAAAAGCATGCTTGCAAACAAATTATTGGTTTCTCTACCACCTCCATTTGAACTTAAAATTCCATTCCTCTTGTTGTAGCTAACAATGAAAGACTTGAGGTGTTATTAGTTTCTGAAAGAGACTTGATCAAGGAAAATTATGCATTTAGGCTTTTGGATGATCTATGAAACATTGTGACTCTATTTATATTTATATAAGATAGCTACCCCATTAATGGAAAACACACTAATATTAGACAATATTGAATCTAGATACTAGTTGACAGATTTTTGCTTTGAAAATTCAGATTTTTACTTTCAAACAAAGTAACCAAATTAAAGTTCAAGACTTCAAATTAAAAGTAAAAAAGATAAAAGTTTAAGAATAACCACAAAAGAAGCGAAAATAAAAAATTTGGGACTACTATAAATCTATCCTTTAAATTCACTCAATATAATATACCATTACCATCAAAACTAAGTTGGGAGTTGCTTATTAAAAGAAAAATTGAATGCCAAAGGCACATGGTCGTGGTAGCAAATAGACAAATTTCAAACCTTTTTCTTGTCCCTTTCTGTTTTCATTATATAACTTTCAATCCAATACTTATCACTTGATCAAGCCTATGACATGAGAACAACATAAACAATTATATTTGTATAAATGTAAACTAAAGAAGAGCAGCAAACCTGATAAAAACTCAACCCAATATCCATATGGTGCCAAATCCAACATCATAAAAACTCAACTCAGCATTCGGTTGGTGTATGCCAAAGTTTTTTTACTTATTAATATGAGCCCAAATATACTGTAGTGTGTATGTTATCATCAGTAAACTCAACAGTGAAAAAAACAAAGTTTAGAATTGGGGAAACCAAATATACTGCAGTCAACAACCTTCACACACAAAAATGAAGTTGTTCAAGACCAAGATTTCAATAAACGTATCAGCAAAATAAAGGCAGCAAGTTATTTGTCAAACAAAGAAAGAAGCTTTATGTTTCTACACATGAAAGTAAAACAAAAAAGTGGAAAAAAAAAAAAAACAGCTTTAATCTGATCCAAAAGAACATTAAAAAAAAGAAAAGAAAAGAAAAGAGATTAGCCGTTTACTGTATATTGTATATTCTGTTGATTGATAATAGTTTAAGAACAAAGGAGTGCATCCATCTTCATTGAGACATTTTATCAAACAGGTACAAATTTCCTTTCTACACAAAAATTCATTTGGTTTTCTTTTGTTTCTTTTAAACATCTGTAATTTTGGGAAGAAAAAAGCATACAAAAAATGTGAAAAATGCAGAAAAGAAACAGAAAAAAAAAACCTTCTTGTGAATGTCGGGTGTTGGAAGTAGCATGAAGTTTTCGATGTAAGGTGGTTCTACTAGAAAGAGAAGATTTTGGGGATTTTCTGACGAGACAAAGGCCGGTTTCTTCAGAACTTATGATGTCGGCGGAGTTGTGCCGGCGGAGACGCTACCAGTGGGCATTGGCTGTTGGGATTTGGGGTTGAGAGAGAATAAAGGCTATGGCGGCATGTGGACTGGGGAGAGAGACATTGAGATTTGATTTTGAAAAGAGGAAAAGAAAAGTGGTTGTCGGTTTGGAGTTGAGAGAGAAAAGATGGAGTCATGGAGGTGCTGGTGTGTTGTGGTGGTGGAGAAAAAAACGGAGAGAGAGAGAGAGAGAGAGAGATGAACATTTTGATTTTGCAAAAAGAGGAAAAACAAGAGAGGGCGGGTCTTTGAATTTTTCAGGGTCAATTTCATCTTTTTAAATTAAATGGTTCAAAATGTTGATGTTTCTTTTTAGGACAGATGTCAATTTCTTATTGGTTTTAGAAACACCAACTAGATGCTGAGGTGGAGTTCCTGAAACACTATATACTTTCTCCTAAAATGGAGCTTCTTTTTTCTCTGTCTTTTTTTCCCAGTTTTATGGGTTTTACTTTTAAATGCATAGGCTTTAGAATTAGAGCATCCCATCCAAAAATTGTATTCTATCTTATTTTACTATCTCAAAAAATTACTTTATCAATTATACTATACTATTTTACAATTCTTTCAATATCTCAAATTTTATTTCTTTTGTTATTTTATTTAAATATTCTTCTTTTTTTTTTTTTGTATTTTTTACTGTTTCTCTCTCTCTTCCTCTCTCTCTCTCCCTCACCCAGCTCTAGCAAAACCCATTAAAACACTACCACTCACATCCCATTTAACCCACCAGACATCGACAGCAACCACCACCACCACCACCATGCCAACTTGCAAACCCATTAAAAAAAACCACCAAATCCACCAACAAGAACCACCAACAATTAAAAAAAAAAAAAAGCACATGCACACACAAACCACCAGACATCGGCCACAAAAACCACCAGACACTGGCCACAAAAACCATGCGACACCATCACCAAGCAAACCTTGCCCAGCTACCACCATCACCAAGCAAACCCAGCCACGGCACCAAGCGAAAAAACCTAGCCACCACTACACAAACCCACCACGGCATTGGCTAGCAACTACCACCATAATCACAGTACCCACCACCATTCCAACCACCAAAACCCATTAAAAAACCACCAAACCCACTATCAACAACCACAAAAGTTTCTAAAAAAAAAAAAAAAAAAACCCACAAAAAAGCAACCATCACAAGAATCATCAAGAGAAACCCACGCCGACAACCTTAGATGAAACCCACGTTAACAACTACCAAGAAAAACCCATCGCAAGAACCAAAAAAAAAAAAAAAAAAAAAAAAAAAAAAAAAAAGCCACCACCACCACCAATCTTGCTGACAACCATGCCACCATGCCTATCTAAAAACCCATTACTCCGATCTCGCTAACAACCACGCCACCACATCACTTAATAAACTCATTACCCATGGCAGCAAACCAATCACGTCAATCTCAACAACAACCACGCCATCACACCGACAAGCAAACCCATTAATGGCAGGTCGCTCAACCTTGCTTAGAACGTCAACAGACATATAAGAACAAAGAGAAAATAGAAGAAGGAGAAAGGGAGAGAAAATAGAGAAGATGAAGAAGAGAGAGGAATGAGTACAAGATAGAGAGAGAGAGAGTCTTTTGACTGAATATTGCAAAAAATAAAGTTTATTTGTGATACAAGTACTGTTCAAACTTATTTGGAAAAATGAGGAGAGAAGTGAATTTCAGCATTGGGCTGAATTCTGAGAAAAAGTAGGAGAGAGGAGAGAGAAATGATGTGACAGATGGGAGAGAGAAAAAAAAGAATTTCGGCAATGATATTTGTGGCAAGAGTAATGCTACGGCTAAACGCTATTTTATCATATTTTTTACAAACTGTTGTTATGGCCAATTTTTTATTGGTTCTCATTAGTGCTTACCAACAACATCACTTTTTTATTTACCAATAATCACTCATCATATCAGCAGCTTATGAAAGTCTTAGTAAAAAAGTTTGTAACTCTAGCATCTTGCCAAAAGTGAATGATTTAAAAAAAAAAAAAAAAAAAAAAAAAAAAAAAAAAAAAAAAAAAAAAAATTAAAAAACCCTTGGTTGTGGTAAGTCCTCCAAAAGTGTAATGCAGCCACACTTTTTGGAGTAAAATGACAGAGATACACACTTTTAGTCCTCCAAAAGTGTGACTGTATCTTACCACAATCAAGGTTTTTTTTTTTTACTCCTTCAATTTCGTCAATTCAATTGTCACAATTGAGTTTTTTATTTTTATTATTATTATTATTATTTTTAAATCATTCACTTTTGGCAAAATGCTAGAGTTACAAATTTTTTTACAAAAACTTTCATAAATTGCTGATGTGATGAGTTATTATTGGTAAATAAAAAAATGATGTTGTTGGTAGGCACTAATGAGAATCAGTAAAAAATTGGCTATAACAACCGTTTGTAAAAAATATGGTAAAATAACGTGTAGCCGTAGCATTACTCTTGCCACAATTTAGTTTTTTTTTTTTTTAATCTTCCAATTTTGGCAATATCATTGCCGAAATTCCTTTTTCTCTCTCCCCATCTGTCACATCATTTCTCTCTCCTCTCTCCTACTTTTTCTCAGAATTTCGGCATTGGTGTTGCTGAAATTCACTTCTCTCCTCATTTTCCCAAATAAGTTTGAACAGTACCCATATCACAAATAAACTTCATTTTTTGCAATATTCAGCCAAAAGACTCCTCAGAGAGAAGTATGGCAATGAGAGCTTCAGCTGATTAAAATATTATTATTTTGTTTGGCATAGTGCTACAGTACCATCATACATTTACGATGGCACTGTAGTACTATGCCAAAAAAAATTTACATCTTTCAATGTTTAGCCTTTTAGCTGTTGAGACAAATTGGGCTTGAATACTAAATTTTGGTTACATTTGGCATATCCCTTTCCTATTGCGAATGCTCTTAGAGCACTCACATATTGGGAATTTAAAAAAAATACTTATTTTATTTTCTATATTTTAAAAGGATTCAAAAGTTAGTTACGACTTAAAGATGGTAAAAATATTCTTAATTTAATTAAATAATTATTTAAAAAAAATAAAAAATAGGATAATAATTGTAATTAAAAAAAATTAAAAAAAAACTATTAGAGAATTTTTTTTTTTAATTAGTACACTCTTTATTATATATATCTCATGCATATTTGATACATTTTTCCTTAAAAATTAGTACACACTAAACCTAATAGTTTACTCCATTTCAAATTTCAAATTTTAGTTTCTTTAAAATCACTTCGTGCATAACCTCAATAATAGATAAATTCAAATTGAAAAATTACATTAAACTCAAAAAAAAAAAAAAAAAGCCTTATCGCATTTTACAACTCACCTAACATCCTTATTCTTATTTTTCAACCTTATTCATTTATGTATTCATTTCTCTCTCTTCCTCTCCAAGTCTTTCTCTCTCTTCCACTCAATTTGTTTCTATCTCTTCCTCTGAAACAAATCAAATAGTACAACAAGCAACCCATCGCTGCAAGCAGACCAGCAAGCCCACCACTACAAGCAACTCACCACCACAACCGCTAATTCAAACCTAAAACTCCAATTCAACCCAAAAATAACTGAGACTAGCACCACACTGCCAGCAAAACCGACCACCATACTGCCAACAAAATCCGCCACCGCCATCACTACCACGAACAAAACCCAAAACCCACACTGTAGTCGCATTAAATAGCAAACCCATATCAACAAAAATCAAATCAAACCAAACCTATAAACCAACACAAACCCACTAGACCTATACCTAAAAATGGAGCTATCCATGGCCACACAAATGATTGGTTGAAGGAATGAGGTGGTGATGGGCTAATAGCACCGTCGCATAGCCACTGATGTTGGCAGTGGAAAAATGTGGAGATTTGTTTAAGGAAGGGCTCAGGCTCAACCATGGAGGTTTGAAAGAGAGAGAGAGAGAGAGAAGAGAGAAGAGAGGGAGAGAGAGGAGAGAGAGATTGTGGGAAGTCACAGTGAGAAAGAGAGACATAGTGACTTATGAGAGAGAGGCTGAAGTAATTTAAAAAAAAAAAAACTAGTTAGGGTGGCACATGCAAGCCACGTGCTACCTCTTAAGTGAGAAGCATGTGCCACGTGCTACCTCTTAAGTGAGAAAATTAAGATAAAATTTCTATTTGAAGAAGTATGAAATTATATAAATATATAAAAAATGTATGTCATACAAAGTTAATCTCATTCGTATACGAATTTTGATAGTTAATCACACATAAAGTTATGGTAGCTATTTAATATATGAATATCTTTTTTACTATAATAGTTTCTTAGTACTTATTTGCTAAAGGTAATATCCACTCACTATAAACTTCTAAGAATGATAACGAATATCATCATCTTTTAACAATATGCAACTGATTTTTGCTAAAACATTGTCACATATTTAAATTTTCATCATGAATGATGTCATATGCTATAATTGAAGCTCGTCATCAAATACCTTCAACCTTACATAATGAATATTTTGTCATTCTTACTTTCTTCTTTATCATTCTACATGAGTCTAGGTGCAATTTTTAGCTTACTTAGTGAACGTTTGGATACAGCTGAAATGATTTTTTAGCTGCGTCCAATGTCTGTTAGTGGGTCTCGTGCACAGTTCATAACACAAACCTCTTTTTTTAGCAAAAGTTTCATTAAAAATGGGTCCCACGAAACTATTCACACATTTAAAAATTATTTTACTACAGTGTTTCAGTTTTCAGTTTTCAATAATAAGCGGTATCCAAACAGACTCTTAGTTTTTAATGAACATTCATTTTAGGCAAGAAAAGGGGGAAAAAAAAAAAGATAATAAAAGGCATATGTCATCGAATTTTCCATTAGATAAAATTGAAGTTTCGAAAGATTAAACCTAGAAAATCAATGTTCTTTAGGTAATAAATAAAACACCTTATATCACAATTCCAACTTTCTAAACATATTATTATCATCTAAAACTCAAAATATGTGAAGAAATTTTTTTTGATGTTTAAATTTAGTGAGAGTAATTTAGACATTACATAATGGAATATTTTAAGAATCATAAGCTTTCATTAGAGTTTAACTGAGAGAATAACAATATGCCATATTTGCTATTTTCCAAACTATTAATGGAAAAATTGCTTGGTTTTAAAGTTTAAGGAGGAATTGTGAACTACTTCAAATATAAAGGACGAAAAGTGTTTTTATCCGAAGTTTTTGATTTTAGGTTTATAAAACTGTGTTTTTACTTAAAATTTTGCATAAGGATAAAAATACAAAAAATCAACCAAAAAACAAAAACAAAAAAAAGGATACGAAACTGTGAATTTTGGCTTAACAATGTTGACTAAACCAAAACAATTTCTAGAAACATAACAGAATGGTACAACATTTTCATAATAATAATAATACCTTTATAATTTTGTTATATTTTATTTTGACTCGTAAAGAATTGACACATTAGTAGTTGTCAATGTATTATGACGACAACAAGATGTCTTAACATTTTCACAAGTGAAATGCTATGTCTATAACATTTTCACAATAAATTATAAGTAGTAGATTGTTACAAGTTGTTATTGATTGGCAAAAAAATAATTTTATTGATAAATTTAAATTAGAACCAATAACAATTTACCACCTATGATTTGTTATGAAAGTGTTGTGAGAAATGTTGTGGATGTAATAATTCTGTTTTCACCATACCTTTATTTTTAGTTGTGGTTGGTTTCAATATGATATTTTATTTTGACCTATAAGGAACTTACACCTCGGTAGTTGTAAAAATATTTGTAACAACAAAATTTTATGGCGAATTCATAATCCAAAACCTTTATTTTTAATTGTAGTGGATTCCAATATGATATTTTATTATTTTATTTTATTTTGATCTATAAGAACTAACACCTAAATCACAACATTTTCATAATATCTTTATTTCAATTATGGTTGGTTCCAGTCTCATATTTTAATATTTTAATTTATTTTATTTTGACAAATAAAGAACTGACACATCAACAATTATTAAAATATAGTGATAATTTATTGTATCAAGATAACAACTCCTAAACCCAAATCTGCATTAAATAATAAATAAAAAAAGCTCAAACAAATTGGCATAGTTAAGATAAAAAGAAGCAAATTTCAGCTCACCAAACTAAAGTCACTTTAGAAAGTAGCATAATTCCAAAACTTGAATAAATCAAAAGTTACTATTCCTTGGTCTATTGGCTCTTTTTATATAGTTAATAGAAATACAACATGCTACAGTAAGTTGTATATATAAGAGCTTACTATAACAAATGGATTATTTTTTTTTTTTTTTTTCCATTTAGCCTGATTTTACTAACAATTTTGTTAGTTGATAGCAAAACCAAACATATTTGTTAACTAACAACTTGAGTCTCAAAAACTTGAGTGCAATGAATGAATTTGAGTCTTAAAGACTCAATTATTGGTGCTCTAGCAAAGGCTGATGTAGAATTTTTATCCACATGGAACTTGAACCTTCATGACTTGAGTTTCTTCAAATTTGTTGAGGGTCATTTTTGCACGTAACCACGTGTCTGTCGCTGAAGGGGTGACCTTGCTAAACTTGGATTTTTTTGGGGAGTTGAGTCTGGAACTCGACATTGGGCCACATAGAACAATGACTTTTGGTGCATTTTAAAGTCTACAAAATAGATAAATCCCTAAGTCTATGAATCACGATAATGGTTGAAATAAATAAATAATATGTTTAATTAAATATTTTTGATTAAATGATGATTTAAAGATCATTATTTTGTATATTAAATGATGTCCAATATTATAGAATAATTAATCATATGTCCAGCAATGGGATGAGTTTAAAATAGTTCATATTCAATTGTGGTTTATGTCCAAATAATATATGTCTAGCGGTGATTTATGTCCAAATAATATATATATATATATATATATGTCCAATGGTGGTTTATATACAAATAATATATATGTCCAACAGTGAGATGGGTTCAATTTATCAATATATATGCTCATTAGTGAAATATTAGTAAGTCCATGTTTATTAAATAGTGAGATATTATTAGTGACTTGTATCCAGTGGCATAAATCTAAAGATAGAGAAATGGTGACTTATCTTAATATGGTTTGTGGTTCTAGCAATATAGCATCATTTTATATGGTTTGTGGCTTCAACCGTATAGCATCAATGAGCTGATAACATTTCAGTAGCATAATAATACGAGTCTGGTGGTATAGTTATAATGAAGTAAAATTTACTTAATAATGTAAATTTAGAGATGAAGACATAATAACTTATCTCTAGATGGTCTATGGCTCCAACTGTATAACATTCCAGCAGTGCGATAATGTGAATCCAGTGGTGCAGTATGATATTATGAGTCCTTTCATGGTGACTTCATGATTGAGGGGAAAAATGGATGCAACTGGAGGGAGAGAGAATATGTCCAGCTGTGCACATACGTTGGTTAACTTTATCCTTTTTATCATCCACTTAAATGAATTTCCCCATTATAATGCACCTTTGATTCTTAGTGAAATATTTGTGATATTTCCTTCTATAAGAAGGGATTTTGTAAGATAATTTTATGCATTAATGTTGAGAGATTTTAGCATTAGAAATATATGCTTTCCATTAGAAAGACTTTAATATGAAATCTTTGTGCCTCCTAGGAGAAGGGCTTTTTGTATTTGATGTTTATATGCCTTCCATGAAAAAGGCTTTTGTAACATGTTCTTAAAGAGTGTTTGATATCTTTTAAGATGTATGAGACTGGTAAGAAGTATGGAGATTGTAGGAAATATAGATGCTTTGTAAGATACGGAGCTTATAATGTGTATGTAAAATATATATGAATAATTTGTGAGAAATAGGTTTGTGAGATCTATAATAAATATGTATAGATATTTTGTGAGATATGTAATTTGTAAGATGTATAAGGAAGTGTGTGTAGATAATTTGTGGGAAATGGATCTTGTAATGTGTATGGAAAAATATATAAGAAGTATGTATGGGTACTTTGTGAGAAATGAGTTTTGTGTGATGTAAAGAATTGTAGCGTTTGTTACTAAGAGTTTTTTGTAAGAAAATGAGGAGTATGAAGATGTGTTTATGGGCAGAAAAATATATGCATTTTCTGAATATGGAGAGAAAGGGAGTGGGCATAAGATGGGTAATAGTGTGTGTAGAGGTGTGTGGCTTGGTCCTCCTTATATAGAGCCAAGTATGTAAATAATTGGGATTAGTTGAAGGGAAAATTAGCAAATGAGGAAAAGTATGTTGCAAAGTAAGTGGTTTGTTTAGATGGTTTTTGGTTTTTAGCCAAAAGAAGAAATCTGTTTGTTGGAGTTGCCATTACAGCTATCTATCATAGGGCTGTACAGTAGCTGACACAGCTGTCAGCTGCACAGCAGTAGCTGCTGTAGCAGTTGACACTGCTAAATGATGTTAGCTGAATGATATTTTTTGCTGTAGGAAATGTCAATTCATGGGTTTGGTTGAAAATGGTATGATATCTTTTATGTGATCTTTCTATTTTTGGTACTACAGCTAGAGGCTAAGGATCTTAGCTTAAAATAGTCGGAATTTTTTTTATGGGATCTTTGCTTCTTTGGGTATGGCGGCAAGCTATTGGAATTGAGCATTGATGGGCTAATGGTGTCATTTTGGACGTGTCATTTGCTGGTGCTTTTGTTGGAGTTGTTGGAGTTTTTGCTAGAGCTATTGCTGGTACCTTTTGGCTAAGTTTCCTCTTTTAAAAAATTATATTTTGGTTCATGATTCTATTGCAACGTAATTTTAGTATGAAATAAACTAATTGATTGATATTTAATGGAACTCTTAGAGATGTAATTATGGTGTCTTTGTTTTGTGACCAAACTTTGGAAAGCAAAGAGTGCATTTAATGTTTTTCTTATATTATAGAGATAGCCAATTAGATTTAGGCATATGTTTGCGATTGATTTAAATGAAAACAATAATATGATTTATATGAAATAATATGATTAGATTTTCAAATTTGGATTATATGATGAGCATCAAGTTTTAGGTAAAGAGCAACATTGAGTTTTATCAATTTAAGTGTTGTGTGATGTGAGAGGCTAACTAGATGTTACCTATTGCACACTGACCCGTCAAAGTTCAGGGAGTTGGAGAAGACATGCCAAGCAATATGTTTCTTTTATCAACTTTAAACCACTAGAGCTTTATTATACATACTTCTTGACCCTCTAAACCACGACTCCCAAAATTCCTTCTATGAGACTCATGAGCTTGGATCATGACCTAAAATTGAGATAATGTTCCATGAGCTTGAACCATGGGCTTTAATGTCATTTTGTGTAAATATGGGCTCTTTTGGGCTTTAAAAGAGAATTACCCAAAATCTATAATATGTTGATGTGTTGCGGGTTGCCAATGAAATAAAGCCATGTGGCATGAAAATTTTGTCCTCAATAGGGTTTAAAACTCTAGATCCTTAACTAATTAGTTAGAGTCAGCTTTTTCTCCATTCTACTCTTTTTAAGTCATACTCTTTATTTAATCAGGAGATGTCAACCAATTAAGATACAAGACTCTTGGTTTTAATATATCAATTAAAAAAATATCTTCTCAAAAAACCTAACAAAATAGAATTAGGAAAAAGGAGGATTGACAGTGGAGTGGTATAGGCAATGAATAATGGCAGTAAAGAAAAAGTGTGTGACTAAGGGAAAGAAAACGGTCATAATTGAATGAAATCTATGTGTGTATTAACTATGATCTTGTTGATGACATCATAATTGTTATGCGTGGATTTATGTTGAGACATGTTTATCTTGGTCATGATTACATGAGTATATTCTCTTAAATTTCAATGTATCCTTGTGATGCCTCTTTGTTTAGTATGTAAAAATTAACATGTTTATGTCTATGCACTTTTTTTGTTGATGATCTAATTTTCTGATTGTGAGATTTCATGATTATGTCACATTTATTGTTGAGATTATCTTGATTATGTCGCTCATTGGCTAGATGACATATACCCATAGACCTACACATATAGATCTACTGGTATGAGGTAATTCTAGTCGTGGTAGATAGGTTAACAAAATATTCCCATTTTGTACTTATCTCTCATCCCTATTTTGCAGCCAAGGTAGCTTCCTTGTACATGCACTATATCTTCAAATTGCATGGCATGCCAGCATCTATTGTGAGTGACAGAGATGCCACATTTACTTCATTGTTCTAGTCTGAATTATTTAGGCTGCAGGGAACTAATTTAGCCATGTCAATTGCTAACCATCCTCAAACTGATGGTCAAACAAAAATTGTTAATAGAAGCTTGAAACAATACCTGAGGGCCTTCACTAGTGACAGTCCACACAGATGGGTTGAATGGTTGCCTTTAGCAGAATTTTGGTTTAACTCCAATTTCCATACTAGTTTGAAGTTAACCCTTTTTAAAGCCTTATATGGTTTCCCACCTCTTACATTGCAATCCTATGTCCCAGGTACTACAAGGGTGGCTGCTGTGGATGCCTTATTATGTCAAAGAGAAGTTGTCTTAGCTACTCTTAGAGCAAATTTGGTTGCAGCCCAGGATAGGATGAAGGTCCAAGCTGATAAGCATAGACAAGACAGATCTTTTGAGGTTAGTGATTGGGTCTATTTGAAGTTGCAGCCCTATAGACAAAGAACTTTGGCCTATAAGGGTAAGTGAAAGTTGTCACCTAAGTATTTTGGACCTCTCCAAGTTCTACAACAGGTGGGGACAGTGTCTTACAAGCTGGATTTGCCTCCTAAAGTCAAACTCCATCTTGTTTTTCATGGCTCGTGTTTGAACTTAAAGCTTGGCTAGCAGGTTCACCCTATTCCTACTCAGCCTCCTGTGGATGCTAAGGGTCAGGTGTGTGTTGAACCTATCAAAGTGCTGCAAACTAGGTCTAGGCCACTGAGGTCTAGAGAAATTACAAAAGTCCTGGTTCAATGATCTGGTTGTTCATCAAAAGATGACACTTAGAAGTCTCTACATCAGTTTCAGTTGTCATTCCCTTACCATGTGGGCAAGGTGCTTTACATAGGAGGGGGGTAATGTTAGGCATCTCTATTGTGTAATGTGGCGTTTGGTACGGGGTAATGTTTTAGGATTTCTAGGAATGTTTAAAAATTCTCATGTTTGGTTGCAAATCATGCTAAGGAATCAGATGCCAGGAGAATTTGGATTCCCCCCTTAAACCCCTCTTAGTAGAAATGTGGTTTCCCTTTAAAATAGATGGAAATTCAAATTCCCAAGTTTAAAGGAAATTGTATTTTTTATAAATTAACAATTTTAACCCTTTGCATTATCATTTAAGCAATTAACATAAAATATAAAACAAATTATTATGGATTAAACTCTTTTAAAATTATTATTAAGAATAAAAACATTTGAGAATTTAAATAGTTATTTTTGAATTGTACCTATCATTTTGAAATATTAGACTATAATTTTAATGAATTTTTCATAATTAATAGTTTATATTTGGTTCTTCATTATTTATTTAGAGGAAGATTTTTTTTAAGGACTTGGTAATTCACATTCAAATGTAAGGATAGAATAGGAAAAATAAATAATTCATTTAAGATTTTGGGAATAAACCAAACATTATCATCTCACATTCTTAAGAATCTTAAAAGATTCTCAATGAAACCAAACATAGGAATAACTACATTCCTAGGAATCAATATGATTCCTAGGAATCTGGACGCCAAGACTAATGTGGATTCCCCTATACCAAACGCCACATAAGGGTATTTGGGTACAAGTGTGTGTGTGTGTGTGTGTGTGTGTGTTAGTGCAGGGGTATGCATGTGCTGATGCATGGGTGTGCGTGCATTGACGATGAGGTGTGCGTGTATTGTTGCAAGGCTGTGCATGTAAGTGTGCTGGTGGCTGTGTGTGAGTGTGCATTCCATATCTGAGGGTAGTTAGTTAGTTACTGTCAGTTGGATATAGTTGGTCAGTTAGTTAGAGACTTGATGTATAAGATGGGTATGAGTAGTTATAGATTCATTCATTGAATAATATCTCCAGATTGGACATCTCTCTCTCTCTCTCTCTCTCTCTCTCTCTCTCCATGGACGCCTAGATCCCCTTGAAGTGATCTACCATTCATTTCCCTTATTTCCTGAATCTTAACATTGGATGTCCAATTAGCATGTTATGTGTGTATTTATGTTGAAACATGTTTTTCTTGGCCATAATTACATGAGTATATTCTCTCGAATTTCCATGTATGCTTTTGAGTTAGGATGCCTCTTTGATTAGAATGCAAAAGTTAACATTTTTATGTATATGTTTATGCATGTTGAGATTTACATATATGAAAAAGTCTTTTCATGAAAAGCCCGATTGAAAAAGCGAATTAAAAAAAAAAAAAAAAAAAAAAAACTCTATTTTGAAAAACTCTTCACAAAAACACCATTTCTAAAAGTCATTTTACAAAAACAGTATGCTTTTTTTCCCTTTTTTTTTAATTTTTTTTTTTTTTTTATAGTTAGATAATTGATGGCAATGGCAACCATAAATACTCTGGTGATTGCTGATTTGTGTTTAGAATTGGTATGAGTTTGGCCTCAATAACTTTGTCATTATACGTGTCTAAAGTATCCAAAAGCATATAAGTGGATCAATAATAAGCCTAAACTTGGGGTGACATTTAGGGGCACAATAAAGAATTCATAAATAATTGTTACAATTATGACTGAGAAACCCGACAAGGGCAATAACCTCTCTTCATGTATCTTAGAACCATAAAGGCAGTAACTCATCTTCGTATATCCTCGTCCCATACACGTGAGGTTTCATAAATTTCCAATTAAGCTCAGGATTGCTAAACACAATAACAAATATTTCCTGTGCTCTATTAACATTGTAATGTGCCCTTGTGCTAATTTGCTGGTACTTATTCAAAAAAAAACTACTACATAGCTTGAGTTAAAAGCCTAATGCCCCTTGGAAACCTCAATCCTCGACTTTGACAAGCTAAATGGCTTAATAACCTATATATGACATGTTTATTATTCAATAAAGTAAATGAAATTTCTTTTTAGATTGAAGGTATTTTTTACGATTTAAGGTATTTTTTTTCCATAGGCTTATATTCATGATCTTATTTTGTAATTGTGAGATTCCATGATTATGTCAAATTTTTGGTTGAGGTCATGTTGATTATGTCATTTTTTTGCTAGATGTGTTAGGACATATGTAGTTCAAGTCTGTGAACATATGTCGCTATTTTATGTAATTGGCTTATCCTTAGACAAAACACACTTTACTTGTAATTGGGTAGACTTAGGATGTGTTACACACTTCAAGAAACTTAGGTTCAAGATTAAGTGTTGAAGCCGTCAAAGTCTGTCCAAGAAACAAGCAAGGAAGTGCCAGTTTTTAAAGCTCGACACATACCTCGACACATGCATCTATCGAGCCTTAAGAAGCTGTTTTGCCCCAAGCCTCGACAGCTTCTCGACACCTCTCGACACCTCTATCTGTCGAGAATTAAAGAAATCAGATTTCCAGTTCTGTTTCAAGTCCAATCCGTGAATGTGTCTTTGGAACTTCTTTTCTCCTAACCCTAGACATATAAAAAGATTATTTTAAGAGCCGTAAACAGGGATGCAAGTTGCACATTCATTCAGAACTTCTTGTTCATGCAATTTGTGATCTGAAAGACAAAGTTCGTGCCCTAGTTCATCTCTGATGATTTGAAGAACTTTGCAGCCAACAACTCTCTCTCTTTAGTTGGTGTTTGAAGTCGTGTACTGGGATCCGCGCATCTAGTTATTCACGTACTTGGGAGCCGTGCATTAAAAGGAGAAACTGTCACTACAGAACAAGTCCAATTGGGTATTGGGGTAAGAGTTCAACTGTAGGTTGGTAAGGTACTTGGGATTCCTTGCTTGTAACTGCTTGTTGTGATAATAGTGGAATTTCGGGAGTGGTGACCTTAAATCACCCGGTGGGGTTTTTGCCGTAAGATTTTCCCCATTCGTAAACAAATCACCGTGTCATTTAATTTCCGCTGCATTACTTAGTTTAGTGATTTGTTTGTGCTACCACGTGATATTGCATGTTAATTTGATTAATTAATAACTGGGCAAATTTAATTAATCTAAATTATCACAAGGGGTCAACGCGTTTGTGGCCTGGCAAGTGGTATCAGAGCAAGCACACTCTGATTAGGGTTTAATCCATTGTGTGAGATCCATTTGACCCCTGCTGTCATGGATAGAGGACAATCTCTTATTATACCTCCTTTATTTGATGGCACTAACTATGCATACTGGAAAGTACGCATAAGAGCTTTCTTGCAGTCTTTAGATGAGAAGGTGTGGCAAGCTGTAGAGATAGGCTGGACCAAGCCTACAGAAGCACCGGCCGACTGGGATGATGCTAAAATCAAGGCGGCAAACTTCAACAGCAGAGCATTGAATGCCCTATTCAGTGCAATCACCAATGAGGAGTTTAAGAAAATTTCCTCAACCGAAACTGCTAAGGAAGCATGGACCATCCTCCAGATAACCTATGAGGGCACCAAGGCTGTCAAAGATTCAAAACTACAGAGGCTCACCACACGCTTTGAAGAAATTAAGATGGAAGAGGATGAGTCGTTTGATGAGTTATATGCCAAGCTGAAGGACATAGTAAACTCAGCCTTTAATCTTGGGGAAACCATCCCTGAACCCAAGATAGTAAGGAAAGTGCTCAGATCGCAGCCCGAGAGATTCCACGCTAAGATCACGGCGATCGAGGAGTCAAAGGATATTGACAGAATTCCTCTGACTGAGCTGGTCGGAAACTTGCAAACCTATGAGTTAGGGCTGACTAGGTTAGGCAAGTCAAGTAAGGGCAAGAGCTTGGCACTAAAGGCCAAGGGCAGTCATACGGATGATTTTTTAGATGATGAAGATTCCAAGATGAAGTCCTACATCACAAGGCAATTCAAGAAATTCATGAAGAAAGCAAATGGAAAGGGCTTCAACAAAGACCGTAGACAATCCAGTTCTTCACAACTCAAGAATTCTGATAAAGGGAAGAAGGATGTCAAGGATGGCGGTCAGTACACTGTTCCTGCTGGACCAAAATGCTTTGGGTGTCAAGGCTTCGGACACATGAAACAAGAGTGTCCTACGTACCTTAAGAGCATAGGGAAGAGCAAGGCACTTGCTGTTACCTTAAGCGACACGGAGCCCGAGGATGATTCCGAAGATGAAGACGACGGAATCTTGAATGCCTTCACTGCCACGATTAATCCTACTGATGGGGTTACTGAAGAAGTAGATGAAGAGAAGGAATTGGTGGATTCCAAGTGTGAGATTATGGATGATCAAGATGATATCCACACCGCCTATGAGAAATTGTACAAGCTTTCTGAGAAGCATGAGAAACTCTATAGGCTAGCCACCAAGAAGCTCAGTGATGTAGAACTCAACCGTGAGGAGCTGTCCACAAAGGTTGATGAAGCAAATCAGACCATTGGTGCACTGAGGTTCGAAAACAATTTCTTGGTTGAGAGGACCAAGAAGCTTGAAGCGGAGCTGTTTCAAGTCAGAGCACAACTGGAAAGGACGTCAAGTGCAAAGCTGGACGAGATGCTAAGTGCTCAGAGATCTTCTTCAGACCGTACTGGATTGGGGTATGAATTCTCTCTTTCTAATACTCCTACTGCTAGTACTACTGTGTTTGTTCCACTTGCTAATAACATTGAAAATGAAAATAAGAATGTTAAAACTGAATTAGCTAGTGAGAACGTAGACAAGGGTAAGTCCATCCTAGGAGCACCCCCAAAAATTGAGAAAAGGGAATCTAGAAACCCTAGGAATATGAAGGCTAACTCTCAAAAGACCAAACAAAAGAAGCCACATCTCTGTTATCATTGTGGTGTTGCCGGTCACACTCGACCAAATTGCTATAAGTGGCATGCCACTCAATAGAGCAATGGCACAATAGCATCTGGGAGCCAGAATCAGCTTCAGTCTTCTCTCGCTCCTCTTGGAGACATTCTTAAAGCCATCATGTTCCTTTCAAACTTGAATGGTTCATTTTCTTCTCCCTCTTCACCGGTTCAAGAGTCGACCAAAAGGAAAGGTTCCTCCAAGGTGTGGAAGGCAAAGGGATCTAAGTGATTTTAGTCACTTCTTCTTCTTTCTCCTGTTTTTGTGTGTTGCATTACTTGTGTGTTTCTTTACTGTTTTGAGTCAGTCTAGTTTTATGCATTGTTTTGCTTTACATGTTTTTGTTTGTGTGTTTTCAATTTTGTGTTTTATTTTTGTTTTTCTAATAAAAATAAAAAAAAATTGAAAAATACAAAAACAGTGTGTGTTTGTGTGCATTAGTTCATGTGAACTTTTAAAATGGCCATTGAAACAGAGTTTTCTAAACTTTGTATCACCTGTAGCTTAGATGAGCATTCTTATGCACAACTAAGCAAGTGAGCTTTGTAGCTCTTTGTTTGTGATGTGTAAGGTTAAGTGATCTCTTCTTCT
This sequence comes from Castanopsis chinensis, assembly GCA_032878915.1. Taxonomy (NCBI): domain Eukaryota; kingdom Viridiplantae; phylum Streptophyta; class Magnoliopsida; order Fagales; family Fagaceae; genus Castanopsis; species Castanopsis chinensis. Next base: position 11,896,171 of record JAVQMG010000131.1, read on the forward strand.
TAACACTCGTATCACTTTTTTTGACGGGTTGAACTAGAAAATCCTAAGAGAAAGGCATAAATAACCATCTCACCACTGTTACTCGCCAATCATAATATGACATCTGTATGCTTCGGCATAGCAAAAGTGCAATGTCAAAAGCTTAACATAATTGGGTATTTCTTTTCTTTCTCTTGTATGCCTATGCATGATATGCTTGTTAAAAGAAAATATGCAAAGATATAAAAAAAAAAAAAAAAAAAAAAAAAAAAAAAGGCAAAAAGATCAAAAATGCTTTAAAATATGGTTGCAAGCGTGTTTTCTAAGAGATGTGGGAGTTATAGGATGTACCTCGAAGGTGATAGTCCCCATCAAACAGTTATGATTGTGTGTGAGTTAAAGTGATTTTCTCATATCTCAAATCGTCATAACATTGAGACACTTATGCAATCTTGCGATGTTTTCACACACGACACGCAATACTCTTTGCTATTCTTGATACATGTGCAGGTACAATGTGATTTGGCCATCACAAGGTTTACATGCGTTAATATATGCTCACTAAACTGTCTGGACTTGTTTTTGAAATATAAAATTGGTTAGACTTGTTTAGTGTGTGTGTGCGTGTTTTGAGATACATGTGCATCAAAATTCTTGTTGAGAGATATTTTTGAGAGCTTAATGTGTTGATTGGATCTTTAGTTGAGTTGCATGCATGATTGCATTTATGTCTATGTTTTTCCTCTTTTCAAAAACTGTTTTTAAAGGCATCTCGACACCTCCTCGATACCTCCCGACACATAGCTATCTGTCGAGCTTCTTAGACTCTTTCTTATCGCAGTCTCGATAGATACCTCGACACCTGCTGGATCGATCGAGAAACTTTCTGTCTGCTCGATAGCTTCTCGATAGCTTCTGGATCGATCGAGGTTCCTTCTTGTTTGATTCATCTGCCTCAATACATGATCTCGATAGCTTCTTCTGTCGACGTGTTTTTCTCGACACATGTCCTCGACAAATACCTCGATACCTCCCGATAGCTTCATCTGTCGAGAATTACTGAAGGTGTATAAGTTGGTTCTTCGCGATTTTCTTCTCATTTTGCTCGATCTCTCTCGCTCGAAAAACACTTTTCTCTCTTCCAAAACTCTTCTCTCTCCCTCCAAACCTCTTTCAAGGCTTTCTCAAGTGTTCTTCGCGATCTTCATCACTTAGTAAGCATCTCATCCCTCATTTTCATGCATTTCATGGTTTTAAAACCCTAGGTTTTGTGTTTTTGAAAATTTTTAGGAGTTTTCAAAATTGTTGGGGTTTTCATGAAATTCTTGGGTTGGTTTTATAGATTTGATCTTCAAAACCACATGCATTGCATCACATTAGCATCCTAATTGTATTTTCATGCATTTAGTTGTGTGCCTACCTGTTGTGTGCTGTTAGGTTTGGATTGGGCTGAGCCCATGAAGTTTTTATGTTGCATGTCACATGTTCATGCATTTTCCATGCATACGTTCTTTCTTTTCAGTATGTTCTTTCTATATTGAACTGTTTGGAACTTTTCTGCTTGTTTCTTCTTCTTTCCCCCTCTCTATGGTTGCGTTCGTAGTGTCTATGGCACCTAAGCGTAAGTCCATTCCGTCCCAGAACCCTCTGCGTTCTAAGGGACAGTCTTCCTCAGATTCTACTCCTCTTTCTGTCCGGTTCCGTGATGAGAAAGCCCATAAGGACTACTCGGAGAACTTCTCTAAACGAGGTGTTCATTCGGAACGCCAAGTTATCCTGGCAGACTTTGCCGACATTGACCTTCCCAATGTCATACACAGTCGGGCTTGGGAGTCACTGTGTGACGTCCCGGTCACATGTCCACTCGTGTTGATATAGGAGTTTTACTCCAACATCTACGGGATAGATTCTTCAATACCTCTTTTCTACTCTTGCGTCCGAGGTACGCGCTTTACTGTCACCCCAGAGTTAGTCTCTGAGGTTCTTCATGTCCCTAGGGTGGATCATCCTGATTACCCTAGCTGTGAGCGTCTCTGGACTGTGTCCAAAGACGAGATGATCTCGGCGTTCTGTGAGCGTCCTTCCTCTTGGGGAGATCATATGTACACACCATGTCGACCTTTTACTAAAGGTCCTCGTTTCCTTAACATGGTGATGACTTTTGTTTTGCACCCACTCTCTCACTACAACTCTATCACAGAGCCTCGTGCTCGGTTTTTGTTGTCCCTCTTAGAGGATCTATCTATAGACTTTCCTTCACACTTTATCTTTTCCATCATAGATGTCTATAGAGATACGGCCACCTGTGATAAGCTCATTTTCCCTTCTGCTATCACGAGGATTCTGAGCCGTTTTTCCATCCCATTCCCTTCGTCTAATCATTACCATGTCATGTCTGCCATAGACGCCGCTACCGTAAAACGTAGCGAGGCACAGTTTAGATCGAGACAGTCCGACGGTGCCACTCCTTCCACCCGTCCGACCACCTCCAGATCCGCTCGAGCATCTGCTTCTTCTTCGAGCGACGTCACCTTAGAAGACATCATGGCGCAGCTACAGCGTATGGATGCTCGCCTAGATACACTCTCCACGGAGCTGTATCAGGTGAACGTCCGTGTTGGTCGCATCGCCAGACGACAGGCGACCATGGGCGGCTTTGCACCAGAGGCTTCTCCTCCGCCACCTCATGTGTCGACTGAGACTAATGATGATGGCGATGGCGATGACGATGATGCTTCTGACGATGATGATGATGGAGATGCGAGCTCTTCGGATGAGATGTTTACTTGACACTCTACCCTTTGCCACTCGTGACAAAAAGGGGGAGTAGTTTTGTATGAGAGTAGTCATGCTTAGGGGAAGTGTTAGCATAGAACATTTTTGTTAGGGGGAGTGTAGATTGAGGGATGTAGTGAGGTGATCATATGTATTTCTTTTTCTTTTCTTGTCTTTTTAGAGATACCTTGATCATGTATTGACATACATTGTATTTATTCTCTTCTTATATATGATAATGTCTATTTTTCTTTCACCTACCTTTACATGTGTTGTTTCTTTTCTATCTTTATACACATGTTTCTTTACTTGTACGCAATCTATTATTTCTGTTTCACACAAAGATGCCTTGATGTGTTTTGTTTATAAATGTTTCAGAAATACAGGTTGTCAAAGTCTTTTTACCATAAACTCTCTTCTTGCAAAGTTTTTCAAGAGTTTGTGTTAGGATAGATTTTACTGTATGTAAAAAGTGAGTATGAGTTGAGTGATTTATGACTTCTCTCATATCTTCATTTGTATGTTGTGGTTTTGTCACGGATTGCCAAAGGGGGAGATTGTTAGGACATATGTAGTTCAAGTCTGTGAACATATGTCGCTATTTTATGTAATTGGCTTATCCTTAGACAAAACGCACTTTACTTGTAATTGGGTAGACTTAGGATGTGTTACACACTTCAAGAAACTTGGGTTCAAGATTAAGTGTTGAAGCCGTCAAAGTCTGTCCAAGAAACAAGCAAGGAAGTGCCAATTTTTAAAACTCGACACATACCTCGACACATGCATCTATCGAGCCTTAAGAAGCTGTTTTGCCCCGAGCCTCGACAGCTTCTCGACACCTCTCGACACCTCTATCTGTCGAGAATTAAAGAAATCAGATTTTCAGTTCTGTTTCAAGTCCAATCCGTGAATGTGTTTTTGGGACTTCTTTTCTCCTAACCCTAGACATATAAAAGGATTATTTTAAGGGCCGTAAACAGGGATGCAAGTTGCACATTCATTCAGAACTTCTTGTTCATGCAATTTGTGATCTGAAAGACAAAGTTCGTGCCCTAGTTCATCTCTGATGATTTGAAGAACTTTTCAGCCAACAACTCTCTCTCTTTAGTTGGTGTTTGAAGTCGCGTACTGAGATCCGCGCATCTGGTTAGTCACGTACTTGGGAACCGTGCATTAAAAGGAGAAACTGTCACTACAGAACAAGTCCAATTGGGTATTGGGGTAAGAGTTCAACTGTAGGTTGGTAAGGTACTTGGGATTCCTTGCTTGTAACTGCTTGTTGTGATAATAGTGGAGTTTCGGGAGTGGTGACCTTAAATCACCCGGTGGGGTTTTTGCCATAAGGTTTTCCCCATTCGTAAACAAATCATCGTGTCATTTAATTTCCGCTGCATTACTTAGTTTGGTGATTTGTTTGTGCTACCACGTGATATTGCATGTTAATTTGATTAATTAATAACTGGGCAAATTTAATTAATCTAAATTATCACAAGGGGTCAACGCGTTTGTGGCCTGGCAAGATGTGCACATACCCAAACACACCTACACTAGGAGGGCGTTTGGATCTGGCTTTTTTCTCACGTTTTGCGTTTCATGCGTTTTGCTTCTTTTTTTCTTTTTTTTTTTTTTTTTGGTTTTGCTGCGGGGAGACCAGAAGGGCAGGTGCGCGTACTGTGCGCGCACTGTTCACGCACTGTGCGCGCACTGTTCACATACTTTTTTAGCAATTTTTTATTAAAAATGGGTCCCGCAGTACTATTCACACATTAAAAAAATTATTTTGCTACAGTGTTTTCAATTTTAGTTTTCAGTTCAGCAAAAATAAGCTGTATCCAAACGGACCCTAGATCTACATGTTTGGATGTCCAATTAGCATGTTATGTGTGGATTTATGTTGAAACATGTTGATCTTGGTCATGATTACATGAATGTATTCTCTTGAATTTCAATGATGCCTGTTTGAATAGTATGTAAAAATTGACATGTTGATGTTTATGTCTATAAACGCTTTTGTTGATGACTTAATTTTCTGATAATGAGATTCCATGATTATGTCACGTACATAGTTGAGATTATGTTTCTTATGTCACTAACTGGCTAGATGACATATACTCACACACCTACACATATAGATCTACATGTATGGATGTCCAATTAGGATATTATGACTGGATCTATAGTAGATTAAGGTCTTTGACAAATGTGCATTTGGATTACATTTACTTCTAATATCCACCATATTTGCAAAAACTTTTTAGAAAATCAAAGATCAATAACTATGTCATCAATCAAATGTTTAAATTTCAAGTTTTTATAATATAAAATTATGCATACAAAATAATTGGCGTAAATGCACTTTTAGTCCCTACATTTTGACGTTTTTCCATTTTAGTCCATACATTTTATTTTTACCACTTTTAGTCCCTAAATCAATTAACGCGTGTTGTTTTCATCATTTTCGTCAATCAATCGATGGAAATAACTGACGTAGCAATTGGAGGCATTAAAATATTATTAAAAATGCCACGTTAGCATCTATTTTTTTTTTCAATTTTAATTAAATAAAAAACAGAATTAAAATAAAAAATCACTAAAATCAAATGCCTATGAATACAAGAACACAAACCCAGAAAATCAAACCTAAAAACAAACCTAGAAACCATCACACCCGCCACAACCCACCATCCTAACTGCCACCCCAACCGGCTCACAACCCACCCACCTCAACCCAACCTCAAACCCAGCCACCCCGAGCTCAACCCCAGCCACTCCCGTCTGTCTCAACCCACCCACCCCAGATCAACCTCAACCCACCCCACCCCACCCCACCCCAATCTTAACCCCAGCCACCCCACCCCAATCTCAACCTCAGCCACCCCACCTTAATCTCAACCCATACACCCCACCCCACCCTGATCTTAACCCATCCCACAACGATCTCAACCCATCCCACCCCGAGCTCAACCCTAGCCACCCCACCCCGATCTCAACCCACCACAACCACCACAAGCCACTGCACCACCAAATACCACGAGTGAGAACACGAGAGAGAGAGAGAGAGAGAGAGAGAGAGAGAGAGAGAGAGAGAGAGGAAAATGAGAAAATTTAAGAGAAAGTGAGACACGGATGAGACAGAGAGAAGAAAAACTAATTTAAGAAAATAAAATGGAAGATAAAACACCAAAGAGAGTTTTTTTATCTTAATTTTAGTGATTTTTTATTTTATTTTATTTTATTTAATTAAAATTGTCAAATTATTTTTTTTTAAAAATAGATGCTGAAGTGGCATTTTTAATAATATTTTAATGTCTCCGGCTGCCACGTTAGCTATTTCCGTCGATTGACTAAAGGAAAGGACGAAAATTACATGCGTTAATTGGTTTAGGGACTAAAAGTAGTAAAAATAAAATGTAGGGACTAAAATGAAAAAAAGTCAAAATGTAGGGACTAAAAGTGCATTTACGCCAAAATAATTTTATAAATGGAGTAGTGAACAAAATCCAGTTGGCACAACATTTTACATGTATCTTAAGAATATAAAGAACATGCAATCCAACAATTAGATTTTCAAATCATGTAACTATATTAATTTTTTTAATTGGAAATTGAAGTCTTAAACTACAACCAAATTTGTAGCCAAACTTTGTAAAACTCAAACATGTGCACACAAAGTCCCAAAATTTGTTTTCTCGATAAATAGGACATTAGACTTAATTGGACCAAAGTAGATTGTGTTAGGTTCTACAGGTTTAGAACAATTGGCAAATCGTGAACATAAACTTATCTAGATATATATCCTAGAATCTATAGGTATTATTAGATAATGCTCAAGGTAATTCATGTCAAGATTCAAGAACAAGTAAGCTGCAAAAAGAAGATTTCATAAACTGCCCAAACAGCAGTTTGATCGATTGAAAGACAACCTCGACCGATTAAAAGTTGTATCTACAGAATTTTAATTAAGCCCAAACAGCAGTTCAAGCCCATTAAGGATTAAGGTTTCAGATCTACTTCTCCCACTATATAAAAGAAACCCTAAGCATGTTTTTATAAGACTTTTAAGAGAGAGAAGAGTGTGCCTCTTTTGTATTTAGGGTTTTGTTTCTAAAAAGCTCTCTCATATCTTCTACCGGTGTTATTACTTGAAGAATCTCAAGATCCGGTGTTATAGAAGTTGCTGCCTTCTTTAGTCATCAAAGGTGCTGATGATCTAAACCTTTAAGGGTGGTCTTGGAGTCACAAACAAGAGAGTTTGTGTTGTTAAACCTTTCAGTGGGATCTCAAAGTCACAAACATGGGTGTTTATGTTTTGCAAAGGCCAAGGAAAGAAGTAGTCCGTAGACTTAGAGCTATCATGGGGTTGTGGTAGTAAGTTTTCTACTCGAGATAGCAATAGAATGTTAGTAGTCTAAGTCGCTATTGTACAAACTTCAATTCTTTCATAGTGGTTTTGCTGTTTTACCTTGAAAATAACTAGGTTAAATCCTCCCCAAGTTTTTTATCGGTTTGGTTTTCCTAGGTCATCATATCATTGTGTTCTTTATATTTTCACTGCTTTGCATGATATGATTGTTTTGTGTTAACCTAGTTCTGCATAATAAACATAAGCATTCACTTGGTTAATCAATTAGGTTAAACAATCTAGTTTTACAGGGGTCTAAAAATGTGCAGATGAATTGGATCAAATGGACTAAAATACTACATTGTTGTGGGCCTATGGCTCAAATATATACAAACAATTTTTTATTGACTATGGACCCTTTTATTTGCTCATTTTTATTTTTTTTTAGAAAATAGCAGTTTTATTTTTTGATCTAAATTCTTGTAATGTAGTGGTGATCATTGCTGCATTTGACTTGTAGGTTTATTGAAGATAACATACAATTTGGATTAGATTTATAATAGGTTTCCAAACATGCTCGTCTAGATTGTGCTAATGTATAATTCACTTTCAATTCATGTAACTAATTAACCTCACATAACAGTGTCTTCTAATTTAGAATTATGGTGATATATATATATATATAGGCTTATAGAGTGAGATTTTGCAAGTGAATGTGGAGGACAAGGAATAATATAACCTATGAGACCATTTTTGAATTTTGTTGCCTGTAGTAGAACCTAGTTATCTGCTGTCATCTGATAGTTTCAAGAAAAATCGTACTTAGAAGAATTGCAGCAACTTTTAATTATTCTTTCAAGAGGTAATGTTAATAAGATGGGTAAGCCATGGAGTTCATTTAGAAGATTAAAGTAAAAAAAGAAAAAGAAAAATGAAGATGGGGGCAGTAAATAGAGCAAATAACATGAAAGTGTAAAGTCAAAGACCCAATAATGAAGAGGAGAGGGAAGGGAGTAATGGGCCATAAAGTTCAAAGAAAAAGGCAGAAGGAAAAAAAGGTAAGATAGAGGAGTTGGTTCATCAAAATATAAGAGCTAGAGGCAAGAGTCTTGTAACTCAACTAACATTTCATCATGTTTCTAGCAAATCTAAGATCTAAACTGTTGTAAAATAGCGGAAGCTCAAATTACCAAGATTGATTGTGAAAATATTTTAGGTTTGAGAAAGATCTCCAAACAAAGAATAGGAATGAAGAAAATAGACACAAAACACCAAGATTTATGTGGTTTGACAATAACCTACATCCACAGGCGATGATGAGCAAATTTCACTATAACAAATTTGAGATAATACAAATTGGTGTAGAGGCACTCTTACAAACCCAAATCACAAATACACTCAAATAGCTCTCTCTCATAGGTACAAGACTAAAGAACCAAATACTAACCAAAGAACTAAAAGTTCACAAATACCAAATATGAATAGTAAATACCAAATATGAATTGTGCACAAACCAAAGAGAAATCCACAAATCAAATCCAAAAGTTGCGACACACTAAAGAGAGCAAATCACCAAACCACTGAACTAAGCAGCAACAAACCTCTCTTACTGTTCCAAATTGCAACCCACAAATATCAAATAACTAAACAAGAGAGAAAGCCTCTTTTCCACCCTATAGGGGCAAGTCTTTCAAGCAATAGAAATTGTATTACATACAATTTCCTTATCTCCACGTGCAAAATACTAATCCAAGCAAAAACAAAGCCTATTTCAAGTAGAACTCTAAATCACATGGCTATCTCTCAAGGTTGGCTAAATGAAATCCTTCAAGCATGGATATTGTCGGACCATGAGCTATGTCATTCCACCTTAAAACCAATTGATGATGAGGAAGAAATACTCAAATCTTTTATGGCTTTTGATATCACATCACGCAGGCTTGGTTTTAGAGTGGTTGTAGGGAGTCAAATTGTGATTAGGGGTGTGCAAAATATCCGCTTAACCAGCCGACCCGACCAACCCGCAACCGACCCACCCGCTTTGTGCGGGTCATTAAGTTAGGCAGTTTGGGTTGGGCGGATTAGACCCCCAAAATTGCGGATTGGATTGGGTTACAGATTGAAAAATTACCAACCCGCTACAACCTGACCCGCCTGCTTAATTAATAATTTTACATACATAAAAAAATATATTAATTCACCTAATAAATTTTTACAGCTAATCAGTCATCAATTTCCTAAACAGATACAGCCTTCAAAAAATTCCTTAAAAAAAATCTAAAAAGTCAATATTGAAACCCTAAACACCCTCACCTACTTTAGCCGTATATACATTGTATTTATACGCTATAAATCTCACTTTTTCTTCAAACTGCCTACACCTTCAGCCGCCCCCTTTTTCTTCTTTAACCTTTTTGAAACCTATTTTATACCTTTTCAATTCTTCATCGATAGGACAGCCACAAAGGTAATTGCTTATTTGCTTTCTTGTCTTGTATAGTTGTATTGTTTAGTTTTTTTTTTTTTTTCTTTCTTATTTCAGTTTCCATCATTGATTCATTTATATAATATAATAAGCGCTAATATATAAAATGTAAATCCATTCTTGTTCTGGCAGAGGCAATTCATTGTATTCTTGGCTTGTATTGTTTATACTTTTCATCTGTCTTTCTTATTTTAGTTTCCGTCATTTGATTAATTTATATAATATAAAAAGTGTTAATATATTACATGTAAAGCCATTCTATTTCTAAAAGAGGAAATTCATTGTATATTCAAGTATCTATTGTTCATTGTATATTCAAGTTAATATGTTATATCGTTATATATTACATATTTTTACGGTTGATCTTATTCTTTGTCTTTGTCTAATTTTTTTAATAGATGATGGAGGGTGAAACATCTAGTGCCCACAATGACAAACCCAACGACAAAACCGAGTCTCCAACCGCAGGTAATACCAATGCACTTCCTCCTAAGCGTCCTAAAAAGAAAAAATCTGAAGTTTGGGATCACTTTTCAATGATGGGTGATTGTGATCCTAATAACCCTAGAGCATCATGTAATTACTGTGGTAAAGACTATGGATGTCGTGGGAAAAGGGATGGGACTAGTAATTTATGGAATCATCTTTATAATTAATGCCTCACGTCCCCTTATAAGGTCATAGACAAAAAACAAAAGAAACTTTGTTTTCTTAAAGAAGAAGAAGGGCAATCTACTCTTAAAGCAGTGGGGTTTAGTGAAAAAGTTGCTAGGAATGCCCTAGCAAAGATTATAATTGTTGATGAGTTACCTTTTAGGCATGTAGAAAAGGAAGGCTTTAAGTTTTTTGTTGAGGTTTTGGAACCTAGGTTCACTATCCCTTGTCGCACCACTATTGCTTGTGATTGTATGAATCTTTACTATGAAGAGAAGAAAAAATTGAAAAAAAGCATTTCAAAAGCAACGAGTATGCCTAACCACTAACACTTGGACATCAATTCAAAATCTTAACTATGTGTGTCTTACTACTCATTGGATTGATAATGATTGGAACTTGCATAAAAGAATCTTAAATTTCTGTATTGTTCCTAATCACAAGGGTGTCACAATTGGTAAGCATATTGAGAAGTGCTTGCAAGAGTGGGGGATAGATAGGATATTTACAATCACACTTGATAATGCAAGTTCAAATGATACTGCCATAAAATATCTGAAAAGAAAAATTAAGGATTGGAAGACCACCTTTTTGGATAATGAGTTTTTGCATATGAGGTGTTGCGCACATATGGTTAATCTTATTGTGTGTGAGGGCTTAAAAGATCAAAATGAATCAGTTGTAAAGATTAGAAATGTAGTGAGATATGTTAGGTATTCTCCATCTAGGCTTCAAACTTTTAAGAATTGTGTAGAGTGTGAAAAAATTCCTAGTAAAAGTCTAGTATGCCTAGATCTTCCAACTAGGTGGAATTCAACCTATATGATGTTGGAGGCAGCTGCGAAGTTCCAAAATGCTTTTGAGTGGCTACAGGAGGAAGACTCATAATTTGACTCATATTTCAATGATGATGATAATGATGAGAATGAGGTTGGGGTTGAGGATGATAATGGGAGAGGAAAAGGGAGAGGGAGAAAGAATATTGGGCCTCCTAATGTGCTTGATTGGGGAAAGGCTAGAATCTTTGTGCAATTTCTAAAACTTTTTTATAAGGTGACTTTGCGATTTTTCAGGCTCTTTATATGTCACATCTAATGCATTTTTTCATGAACTTGTGTTAGTGCAATCTAAATTGTTGACTTTAAGTAGAAGTGAGGATAATATGTTAAAGAATATGGCTGATAACATGAGAAAGAAATATGACAAATATTGGGAGAATATTCAAAATATCAAGTTTTTGTTGTATGTTGCTGTTGTGCTAGACCCTCGTTATAAATTGAAATATATCATGTTTTCCTTTAAACAAGTTTATGAGAGCTCCAAGATAGAAGAACTAACAGCAATGGTGAAGGCAACATTAACAAAATTATATGAGCGCTATCTTCAAAAGGATACTAGTGCTAATGTTGCAAAACCTAGTGTAAGTCAAACTTTTGAAGAGATGGATGTTGATGATGAGGAGGAAGATGATAACAAGTCATTTGCCTTTCAATATAAGAAACTCTTGGTGGAGGCAGAAAGTTTGGAGAATAAATCTGAAGTGGATAGGTTTCTGACAGAAAATTGTGAGGGTCTAGGCAATGTTGAATTTGATATTTTGGCATGGTGGAAGCTTAACAGCCACAAGTATCAAATTCTCTCTCAAATAGCACGAGATGTCTTGGCTGTTCCAGTTTCCACAGTGGCCTCTGAGTCAGCTTTTAGTACTGGTGGACGTGTACTTGATCCATTTCAAAGTTCTCTAACTCTCAAGATGGTGGAGGCTCTTATTTGTGCACAAAATTGGTTGTGGTCTTCACCAATTCCAATCAACCTTCGAGAGGCTATGGATGACATAGAAAAATATGAAGAAATTGAGTCAGGTAACATTTTTTTTTAATTATTTATTGAAGTTGGTTCATGGATACTTTAATTTAGATAGCTTTGATTAATTGCAGTAACATGTTTATTATATGCAATATTTTTATTTCAGAATTTGCTGCTTTAAATAAAAAAGATGTGGATAATTGATTTAGTTGATTTTGAGGAACTTGGCTTAGGCAGGTAACATCCATTCTCTATCTTCATTTGCTTAAACTTTTTTTTTTTTTTTGAGAAATTCATTTGCTTAAACTTGATTACATTGATTACATTATAAATGATAACATGAACAATATAATAATAGAGTAAAATCAAACAATGTGAAATCATCTAAGCATGTAATTATGAAAATTGCACATTCTAAGTTATCACGCATGTAAACCAAACCCTCTAGGAGTTTTTCTAGAGGGATTATAGCATTTTTTGGGCCTCTTGTGTGTTTGTAATTCAAGCTGGGTGCTGTTGTTAAAATAAAAAAGAGAAAACGAGAGCCTCATACCAGCCCTTAGTGCATACATGGTCGAAGCCTGGTTGTTGGGATTTGGCTTGGCAGTGATCCAAGTTTTCATACGATATTTCATAATTCAGCCTTGCCTTATTCTTTTATGCAATCAAGTGTTCAAATGATAGTTGCTAGTGAATCTCATATTTGGGATTTACCATTGCATCATTATATTTGGCATTGTTGTACTTAAGGCAACTTAGGATTATGTGCAATTTTCATTATCTTAAATAGATAACAGTAACATTCTTAATTTTATCTTATGTTGTGGATGATTGATTAGGTTGCTACTTGCTTTGGAGGAGTTACTTAATTTTTGGAGTGGTACCAAGCTTGAAGTTGATTGATGAAGTCCATTTTGTTAAGAACTTTTGTTAGAATTGAGTTTATTTTCAGTGGTTTAATTTGATTACATTATGGCTTTTGAGACCATGCATACCATTTTGAAGTTTATTTGTTATGTTGGTATGCTATTATTTTGAATCCTTGATGTGACTTTGGGACTGTTAAGACTTTGAGTTTGTTGTTTTAATTCTACTATTTTTTTTTTTTTTTTTTATCTTTTATTTCCTAAGTTGTAAGGCATAGCCTACTTTTGTTAGAGATTATATATCTCTTTTTCATTGACCCTATGTTTGTGTTGGAATTGAGATTATTCAATGAAATCTACCTTTAGTTTTTTGTGTGCATTAGTTATATTTTGAGATTATTCAATAACAAATTGTAGTTCGTGATAATTTTATTAAAAAAAAAAAACATTGTTAATGCCAATTCGCCTAACCCGTTGAGTTGAAACTGCCAAAATTTGTAACCAATCCGCCGGATTTAGACTTTGGTGGGTTGGTGGCAGATTGGAATTTTCCCAACCTGCTAGTAATGGATTGGATAGAAATATTGGCCTTTACCCACCCAATCCGACCCGCGCACACCCCTACATCTATTTATACTAGGTGTATGTTAGTTAGGGAACCAACTTGAAGCTTCTAGATCTTCCTTTTTATTGGCATTAAATTAATGTCATTCTCCAACCTTCTAGACTATTCTATAAACATATGGCTGAATTTCACTTCTACATAGAAGTTTCTAGAAGGACATCTCATAGAGAAATCCGGAATGCAAGAGAATATTCTAGAGAATGAGAGAGAGGTTGAGATAAACTCTAGATATTTCTAGAGAAAGAGCTTGTGTGAAAAGTTCTAGAAATTTCTAGAGAATTCCAGAGAGACGCAAATTGAGTGGAACTCTAGAAATTTCTAGAGACAAGAGAGTTAGTGTTGATTTTTAACACCCAATTATGTTTATTAAGTTTTTATAACCGAAATTATTAAGCTAGAAACAATATTTGGTGTGTTTATTTTAAATATGGTGTGTTGATTTCAGCAATTTCTAGGACCTTAAAATGTAGAAGTTCCCAAATGTCAGTACTCATGATATGAAAATTGTAAAAAACTGTCATGGATACCCAAATGACAATTGCAACTTAAAATTATAAGTTATAGATGTCATCAGATAAGTTCTTCATTTATGGAAAAATTATTATTGGCATTATGTAAGAATATTTAAGTTTTTAGTGTTATGCGTGTAATAAATTGGTTCGATATGTTGTAGGTGCATATTGAAAAAATCTTGTGTAGGAATATTTAACTTTTATTCAGTATGTGGAAATATTCAAGATTAGGAATAACGTGCACGCTTCTCACAATCAATAATAAGGTTTACATCATACAAATGCAACAACAGTGACACACATACAGCTAAAAGTCCAATTACATCATGACATGATTACTCTTCATCTGACATCTCCACGTCTGACTGATAAGAAGGAGCAGCAAGAATTGATTGCATGTATCGTGCTTGCTCGTGCAACTTACACTCCATTAACTCTCGAATCTCAACTTGGGTCTAATATTGATTAAGACGTATCTTCATTTGATTGTTTTCTTCTCTTATGTGGCTCAATGCTCTATGAAGTTCATTGATTGTATCTCTTGGCATCTGCTATGTGAGTCGCCGAGGCACCGAGAACTTATAACCAACCAACTCATCGTAGAACATTTCATATTCATGGAGTAACCAAGTCCTCTCCTTTCACTATTTTGCAGATTCGGATCAATTGGATAGCTAAACTCATCTTCCAATACCCAGCAACGACCCATCATAATGAACATATCGCAAGGCCTATAGATGAAAGGGTTGCCAGAACCATACATTGACGCTGAGTACAATAACATCAAATGATTAAGTTAACAGTGACACATATACATCTAAAATATAGTTAAGGAAAATAGTTCTCCAATAAAGTCCAATTACACCACGACACGATTACTCTTCATCTGACATCTCTACTTCTAACTGATAAATGGGAGTGGCAAGAAGTGATTGCATATATCATGCTTGTTCGTACAACTTACACTCCATTAATAGTGACACACATACAGCTAAAACATAGTTAAGGAAAATAGTTCTCCAACAAAGTCCAATTACACAACGACACGATTACTCTTCATCTGACATCTCCATGTCTGACTGATAAATGGGAGTAGCAAGAAGTGATTGCATATATTGTGCTTGCTCGTACAACTTTCACTCCACTAACTCTCGAATCTCGACTTGGGTCCGATATCAATCAAAACAAATCTTCATTTAATTCTTTTGTTCTCTTATGTGGTTTAATGCTCTACGAAGTTTGTCTTGGCATTTGCGATGCAAGTCGTCGAGGCACTGGCAACTTATAATCGACCAACTCATCATAGAACATTTCATGTTCACAGAGTAACAAGCCCACTCCTACCTCATGGTGCTGTGAACCCTTGCACTATTTCACATATTCGAATCGATTCGATAGTTAAACTTATCTTCCAATACCCAACAATGACCCATCGCAATGAACACATTGCAAGGCCTATAGATGAAAGGGTTGCTAGAACTAGACATTGACACTGAACACAATAACATCAAATGATCGAGTTAACAATGTGCATCAACTGTTGGTAAATAATGTATATCTGCATAAGATGGTACACAACAAAGACATTCATAATTTTGTGTACTATTACATGTTAAAAATGAAATGCTAACACTTACATCTGACCATAAACATTAGACGTTGTTGTTAATGTCTACACATTGTGTGCAATACAGAATCTTGTTGTTAATGTCTTACAAATGATGATTATGTACATTTAACTTTTACAAATCTAAAGATTAATTGTTCATTAGTTTTAGCAAATCTAAAGATTTTCATTTTTTGTTAATGAAATTTACACCACCAAAGACCCAATATAACCCAATGTACACACATAACACTAATCACCCAAATTAGATTTATTGTACATTTCTTGTAACAAATTTAAAGATTGTCATTTTTACTAATTAAAGTTTACAACACCAAACAACTAATATAGCCCCAATGTACTCACATAACACTCATTCAAGAAAATACCAAAGCACAAGTAATACAACCTAACAAATGAAAATTTTTCTCCAACAAAAACATACATTATGGATGATAAAATTTTGTAATATCTAAAACTACTCTTTACCTACACCATAAAATTCTCTATGTACTTCAAAGAAGAAAACGAGTTTCTCACCTGAGATGATCGAGAGATAACACCAACTTCCGGGAGGAAATTTTGAAATTAAGGATAAGCTGATCTGAAAATGGGGAGATTCTGTTTTGGGTACTGAGGAGGTAAGTAGTAGCATAACTTGATTATTTCAGAGTCGAGTATTCATTACTAAACTCGATTTTCCCTTCATCGGGTTAAGCACATGACAAGAACACCTCACGAGTGAACAGGTAATTAAAATTCTCTCAATAACTCTATTTCAAAAGGATCGAGTTTCTACATATAACTCAGTTTTCCCATTGTCGAGTTCTAAACAGTAACGTGGGAATATTTTATTGCGAAAAAGCCACGATGGCGATCCAACGTGGCAACAAACTGCCCAAAACTCAGCTTTCTAATAGTCAAGTT
Organism: Castanopsis chinensis; assembly: GCA_032878915.1. NCBI lineage: Eukaryota > Viridiplantae > Streptophyta > Magnoliopsida > Fagales > Fagaceae > Castanopsis > Castanopsis chinensis. Next base: position 11,912,748 of record JAVQMG010000131.1, read on the forward strand.
CATTATATAACTTGGCTTTACGGTGATCAAGTATCGAAACAGGGGCACACTCCTATATAGTTTCGAAATAGGGACATATAGACAAATATTTTGCTCAATAGGGACAAAAGGCTAGAATCTCCCACTTTTTGGTACTATTTATAGGTCTCACTGTACTATTTCAACTAACTTTTATATTTATTTATAATACTTTCAGCAAATAAAAATAAAAATTCAATTTCAGCAAAATAAATCAATCTCAAAGACACTTATTCCAATTTTTAACTGTATTTAACAAATGTTGTATAGCTGCATCTGTTAACAGAGGGAAAGAAATTGAAATATGGAAATAAAAATTCCTAAGCTCACCACTGTCTCCTCCGTGACGTCGCATCTTCCACCAGAGATAATCATTGATATTCTCTCCCAATTACCAGTCAAGTCTCTCTTACGCTTCCTCTGCGTTTCCAAGCCATGGTACGCTCTAATAAATAATTCAAATTTCATCAAGTTACATCTCCAGCGTTCCATCGAGGCTAACAAAGATTGCACCCTCATCTTCGATAATATCAATAGTAGTGTGTTTCATTATTTCTTCTCCGTCCATTTCCCCACCAAAAATCACTTCGCCAACGCCTTCAAACTTTATCAGCCATTGTTCTGTCCAGGTAAGATTGTTATCATTTTAAACTATTGCCACGGCTTGGTTTGCATTCATCACTTTTTTGAAAAAATTGCGATTTGGAATCCATTGATCTGAAAGTACAGGATATTGCCAACTGAACCGAGACTGAAAGCTTGGAGGCTAGCCATATAGCATTTGGGTACGACCTGTGTAACAATGACTATAAGGTGTTCAGGTTTACGAATTTCGTAATAGAGGTCAGTCTCTAAATGAGTTTGAAGTGAAGGTATATAGTCTTAGGTCGCATTCTTGGAGAAAGATGAGGAACTAGAGTGCCTTGTTGCTTTTGATCTTGCCACCGAGAAATTCCAGGTCTTTGAAACACCGGTTCAACAAGAACAAGAATTTGAGTTAACCACTTTTTTTAGGCGAAAACTACATTTTTGTTCCTACATTTTCATGCGATTCTCACTTTGGTCCTTATATTTTATTTTCACCACTTTTAATCCTTATTTAGAAAAACACCTTCTATTTTCGTCCTTTCTGTCAGTGCCCTAACGGCACTGACCTACATGGCAAACGGAATCATTAAAATAATAATAAAAAATTTTATTTTGTCATTAAAAAATGCCACGCCAGATTTAAATTTTAAAAAATAATTTATTAATTTAAAAAAAATAAAAAACGAAAATAAAAATAAAAAACCACATTTATTGAGATCAAAAATGTGTCTGAAACAAGAACAATAAGAACACACTATTAAAATCCAAAAAACACAAACCCAGAAAATAAGAATAGAAAATTAACTATAGCATTTTCTTGCCCTTTCTTGTCAACCAAACACAAATACACAAACACAAACTGATTTCCAGCAACAACAAAAAACACAAACATGCCAAGATCAATAGCAAGGATGCGATGATCTAAACAAACTCAATCATGCAAGTATCAAACAAACCCAAATACCCACTCATGGCCACTGATTCTCTTCTTGCTGCATGCCACGGCCACCATCGGCGATATTTACATTTTCCATATCCCAACACCATCCTCCACCAAAACCCATAAACCCAGAAAAATGATTAAACCCACATGGAAATGAAAAACCCAAAAATTTAAAACAAACAACACCCAGATGGAAAAACAAAACCAGATCAAACCTCTGGTGACTAAAGCAATGGAGCAAAGGACACTGAAAGAGAGGCCTTGCCAATTCAGTATGATGAGAAGCTCAAGGTTCGGCCATAGAGGCTTTGCAGATTTGTGAGCATCGAAGGATTAGAGAGAGTGAGGTCATGAGGATAGAGGTTTGGAGAAAAATCACCGCCAGTGGTGGCTCATGGTAGCCATGGAATAGCTCAGATAGAGAGAGAGGAGAAGAGAACTAGAGAAGTTATCTATAACCAAAAAATATTTGTGGCTGGGTTTGTGTTTGTGTTTTTGTTGTTGCTGGAAATCAATTTGTGTTTGTGTATTTGTGTTTGGTTGACAAGAAAGGGCAAGAAAATGTTATAGTTTAATTTTTTATTCTTATTTTCTAGGTTTGTGTTTTTTGAATTTTAATATTGTGTTCTTATTGTTCTTGTTTCAGACACATTTTGATCTCAATAAATGTGGTTTTTGATTTTTATTTCTGTTTTTTATTTTTTTTAAATTAATAAATTATTTTTTTAAATTTAAATTTGACGCGGCATTTTTTAATAACAAAATAAAATTTTTTATTATTATTTTAATGATTTCGTTTGCCATGTAGGTCAGTGCCGTTAGAGCATTGACGGAAAGGACGAAAATGGAAGGCGTTTTTTTAAACAGGGACTAAAAATGGTGAAAATAAAATATAGGGACCAAAGTGAGAATCGCGTGAAAATATAGGGACGAAAATGTGGTTTTCGCCCTTTTTTTAATTTGGAAGTGTTGAAATGACTACTCTATTTTATTGTATCAACGAATGAATATAATGATGTTTGATTCATGAAAGAATATGGGAAAGCAAGTTCTTGGACTCGGATTTATAAAATTGAGCAAGGTTCGTTGCCTTGGTCTTTCTTATATTGCAAACCTTTAATGTTTTCTGAGAATAACAAGAAGATTTTATTAAATTAAAGATGATCTAGCATAACCAAACTCAACTTGTTTGGTATGAAATAGAGAAGAACAAGGGAGACAAGGTTAAGATTTAGAATTTGCCCGATTCATTTGATACAGCAATTTGTGTTGGGAGTCTTCTTCTGCTTGATGGTGATAATGTGATTGATCCAACAGAGTAGAAAAGAATAAGAGAAAGAGGTAAAATGACAGAGTTTAATGAATTTCTTTTTTTTTTAACTTAATTGTTGGTCTTCATAGTAGAGTCATTCTGTAATTAAAAAAATTAAATTAAATTAAAGTATTGGTGTCATCGTTTTAGGTTGCTTAACTATCTTGAAGACCAGTCTACGGTATTGTTAAAGTGCAAGTTAATGCATTATGTAATTTTTAGGGAAATTTTGTTTTACACATTCTATGTACATGAGGTATATATTTTTCATTTTTTATTTTACGGGGACTCATTTTCTAACACATGTTGATCTTTATTTTTGCCAGGAAATGAAAGTCCATCATATTGTAGAATGATACAGCAAGAAGGATAAAAGGTGATTGTAGAATCTATTGAATCTTTCAAAAGCAATACGTACTGTTAAATACGTTGTGTTAATCAGTCAAACTTGATCATTTCCATCCATGTATAACAGAAGTTGGATTGTTTGTGTCATCTAGAATATTTAGCTGCTTTATCATTTTGCCAATGTGTTATGAAACTCATGCACTTAATACTCTATTGCATATCTCATATGAATATTGTCGGTTGTGTTTCAAGTCCTGAGTGGCTTTTATTATGCCTAGATGCTTTGTGGAAATACTATGGTGTATATTAATTGTTGTGGTACTTATTAAGCATCCTTTGGGGCTCATGACAGCATTGATACTAGGAGTTTTCAAATTTCAGTTCTAATATTTTGCTTGATAAATTGAGCAAGTACTAATTGTAATTAGGAAACTTCTTTTCAGCCGTTGACTTTTTATAAATGAGTTTGTAACTTATGCCTTGAGATTTTTGAGTGGTTTGCTTTCTTCAAATCCTTTTGTATATGTTTCCTAAACTAGGGGATGCGAATGAACTTTACCAGATACGAGGTTCTCTTAACTTAATGACCATCTAGGTGTATAGTGGTTTTCAAATTGTAAATGTCTAGTCATATCAGAAGGGTTCTCTCAAGTTTACATATATGATTATATCTATAATGCTGCACAATGAAAGGTAGAAGCTAATCTATATGAGTAAAAATGGTAGCATTGTGTCTATGCTTGATGGTATGTGCAAATTTTTTTTTATTCTAGTAGATCCTTGGACTTGTCATTTTGCCTATCTTGCACATTGGAGTCAACTTTTGTATAAGCAACTTTGGATTCTTCATTAGTTGCATCACAGTCTTCCATTTTTGTCGAAGGTGTTTCATCTGAATGTTGGTTCTCATGATTGGCAGTTGATTCAGATTGATCAGTTTTTTGTAGTACCACATTTGCAGAACAGACTCAAGTCCAATAGGAACTATACAATCAGAAGTCTGAACTAGAATGGGGACCATCCTCCAACTCTGATTGATCATTCTTGTTACCACCATCTCAACTCCTAGTTGCAGTTTTCAAAGTCTTCTCAAATTTTCAGTTTCTCTCTCATTTGTTCCTATTAGTGTGATTGGTATCAAGTACTTCAAGGCTATTCGTTTTGATTTCCGACTCAAAACCATTCTTTTCTCTACTTTCTACCTTCTGCGCATCCTTAGAAATTTCCCAACCTCCTTGCTCATTTCCAGCTCCAATATCTTGATTAACCCACTCCTTGAATGCATATCATATGGAAATATATAATTAAAAAAGCAATACATATTGTAATACGTACTGTTAAATTTGTTGCCTTAATTAGTCGAACTTGATCATTTCTACCAATATTAGTTGTCCTGGTAGTTAATTAAGCATCCTTAGGGACTCATGACTACATTGATACTAGAGTTTTCATATTTTAGTGCTAATATTTAGCTTGATAATCTGAGCAAGTACTAATTGTATTTAGGAAACAACTTTTTGGCTATCTTTTTACCAAATCAGAACAATTATAGGTGGCATCTTAAACACTTTTGATGATGGAAAGAAAAACGGTAGGCTGAATGCTCCAGGCTTCAAAGAGATAGTGATTGTTTGGAAGGCCTGAAAAGAAGAATACACGATCAAAGATGACCGGGGTGGACTGGCCAAGAACCCTCTGATGCCAAAGTTAGTTTCTCTCTTAAATTCTAGAGTTCCAACTTTTTAGGAGTTGTAAAAACTTACCTTCATTTGGCGTGAATGAGTGTTTATATAGTTTGCTCTTGAAGCTGTTGCTTGTATTGTAACTTCCCCTATATTTAAGAAGGTCAGAGAGTTCAAGGTTAACTTCCACAACTGCTATAGGAGTTAGAATATTTTATCTTTTTCTATAACCGTCGTTGGAAGTTTACTTTTGCCTTGAAATAATGACATGTGGGTCAATTCACTGGCTCTTGTGGATAAATCTCTATGGAATTTTCCAAGTGTCGGGGGTCGTCCAGGCACTTGACTTATAGACGACCCTTATGCCTATAGATGATCGTCCCATAGAGGATGTTCATTTTTATCTACTTGACCTAGACGACTCTTATGGATGAACCTGGAGTTGGTTAAATTCTCAACTCACCATCAGTTGCCCCCTTGTCCAAGAGTCTTCCAGAGTACTGTATAGCCTAATACTATTCTTAGGATGTGTGTCCTTATGTCAGTGGTTAGGTGTGCCACGTGCCATGACCTTACTTGTTACCGGTCGCGTCGATTCATTTTTTCGAGGAGTATGCCACGTGTCATTCTTTGGTTGGTCATGTCGTTTCAGATGCCAAATTCCACTGCCTATAAATAGTAGAATTCGTCTCCTACCCTTCACATTTCTAAAATTTTCTTCCTTGACATTTGTCATCTAACACCTTGTCTAGAAGTTTTTTGTGTTTATAGTCTCTCTTCATCTAGATTCAGGTATTCTCTTCACCCTCATCTTTAGGTTTTAAATTTTCTTCAAAATGTCTAAAATTGTTGCTTCCACGTCTAGCCGTGGTATTGATAAGGCCATAGACGAGTACCATGATACAACTAGTTATAGTTCTAGTACTAGTGGCAGTAGTACTAGTAGTATTTGGGGAAACACTACAGACAAGGAATACATATTCGGTGTCCCCAGTTCCATTAGAGGTCCTTTAGCAACCGCTTTGGACGAGGGCAGCTTCTGGGTCCTAAGTTGGTCCCTTGGCAAGTGTCCTTCCATCTCCTCCTTTAGACAAGATGGAAATAGTCTATAGTTGCACCGTAGGCATCCCTTCCAAAACGAATTGTTAGGACATATGTAGTTCAAGTCTGTGAACATATGTTGCTATTTTATGTAATTGGCTTATCCTTAGACAAAACGCACTTTACTTGTAATTGGGTAGATTTAGGATGAGTTTAACACTTCAAGAAACAGTGGTTCAAGATTAAGTGTTGAAGCCGTCAAAGTCTGTCCAAGAAACAAGCAAGGAAGTGTAGGTTTTTAAAGCTCGACACATACCTCGACAGATGCATCTATCGAGCTTTAAAGAAGCTGTTTTTGCTTGAGCCTCGACAGCTTCTCGACACCTTTTGACACCTCTATCTGTCGAGAATTAAAGAAAACAGATTTCCAAGTCTGTTTCAAGTCTAATCCGTGATTGTGTCTTTGGGACTTCTTTTCTCCTAACTCTAGACATATAAAAGGATTATTTTAAGGGCCGTCAAGCAGCAGCAGAAGATACAAGTTGCACATTCTTTGAGAACTTGTTGTTCATACAATTTGTGATCAAAAAGACAAAGTTCGTGCCCTAGTTCATCTCTGATGATTTGAAGAACTTTGCAGCCAACTCTCTCTCTCTAGTTGGTAATTGAAGTCGCGTACTGGGATCCGCGCATCTGATTAGTCACGTACTTGGAGCCGTGCATTGAAAGGAGAAACTGTCACTACAGAACAAGTCCAATTGGGTCTTGGGGTAAGAGTTCAACTGTAGGTTGGTGAGGTACTGGGATTCCTTACTTGTAACTGCTTATTATGATAATAGTGGAGTTTCGGGAGTGGTGACCTTAAATCACCCGGTGGGGTTTTTGCCGTAAGGTTTTCCCCATTCGTAAACAAATCACCGTGTCATTTAATTTCCGCTGCATTACTTAGTTTGGTGATTTGTTTGTGCTGCCACGTGATATTGCATGTTAATCTGATTAATTAACAACTAGGCTAATTTAATTAATCAAAGTTATCACAAGGGGTCAACGCATTTGTGGCCTGGCAAGTGGTATCAGAGCAAGCACACTCTGATTAGGGTTTAATCTTTTGTGTGTGATCCATTCGACCCCTGCTGTCATGGATAGAGGACAATCTCTTATTATACCTCCTTTATTTGATGGCACTAACTATGCATACTGGAAAGTACGCATGAGAGCCTTCTTTCAGTCTTTAGATGAGAAAGTGTGGCAAGCTGTGGAGATAGGCTGGACCAAGCCTACAGAAGCGCCGGCCAACTGGGATGATGCCAAGATCAAGGCGGCAAACTTCAACAGCAGAGCATTGAATGCCCTATTCAGTGCAGTCACCAATGAGGAGTTCAAGAAAATTTCCTCAACCGAAACTGCTAAGGAAGCATGGACTATCCTCCAAACAACCTATGAGGGCACCAAGGCTATCAAAGATTCAAAGCTGCAGAGGCTCACCACACGCTTTGAAGAAATTAAGATGGAAGAGGATGATTCGTTTGATGAGTTCTATGCCAAGCTCAAGGACATAGTAAACTCAGCCTTTAATCTTGGGGAAACCATCCCTGAACCCAAGATAGTAAGGAAGGTGCTTAGATCGCTGCCCGAGATTTTCCATGCTAAGATCACGGCGATCGAAGAATCAAAGGATATCGATAGAATTCCTTTGACTGAGCTGGTTGGAAACTTGCAAACCTATGAGTTAGGGCTGACTAGGTTAGGCAAGTCAAGCAAGGGCAAGAGTTTGGCATTAAAGGCCAAGAGCAGTGATACGGATGACTCTTCAGATGATGAAGACTCCAAGATAAAGTCCTATATTACAAGGCAATTCAAGGAGTTTATGAAGAATGCAAATGGAAAGGGCTTCAACAAAGACCGTAGACAATCTAGTTCTTCACAATTTAAGAATCCGGATAAAGGGAAGAAGGATGTCAAGGATGGCGATCAATACACTGTTCCCACTGGACCAAAATGCTTTGGGTGTCAAGGTTTTGGACACATGAAACAAGAGTGTCCTACGTACCTCAAGAGCATAGGGAAGAGCAAGGCACTTGCTGTTACCTTTAGCGACACAGAGCCCGAGGACGATTCCGAAGATGAAGATGACAGAATCTTGAATGCCTTCACTGCCACTGTTAATCCTACTGATGGGGTTACTGAAAAAGTGGATGAAGAAGAAGAATTGGTGGATTCCAAGTGCGAAATTATGGATGATCAAGATGATATCCATACCGCCTATGAGAAGCTATACAAGCTTTCTGAGAAGCATGAGAAACTCTATAGGCTGGCCACCAAGAAGCTCAGTGATGTGGAACTCAACCGTGAGGAGCTGTCCACAAAGGTTGATGAAGCGAATCAAACCATTGGAGCACTGAGGTTCGAAAACAATTTCTTGGTTGAAAGGACCAAGAAGCTTGAAGCGGAGCTGTTTCAAGTCAGAGCACAATTGGAGAGGACGTCAAGTGCAAAGCTGGACGAGATGCTGAGTGCTCAGAAACATTCTTCAGATCGTACTGGATTGGGGTATGAATTCTCTCTCTCTAATACTCCTACTTCTAGTACTACTGTGTTTGTTCCACCTGCTAATAACATTGAAAATGAAGAATAGAATGTTAAAACTGAATTAGCTAGTGAGAACGTAGACAAGGGCAAGTCCATCCTAGGAGCACCCCCTAAAATTGAGAAAAGGGAATCTAGAAACCCTAGGACTAAGAAGACTAACTCTCAAAAGGCCAAACAGAAGAAACCGCATCTCTGTTATCATTGTGGTGTTGCCGGTCACACAAGACCTAATTGCTACAAGTGGCGTGCCACTCAACAGAGCAATGGCACAATAGCATCTGGGAGCCAGAATCAGCTTCAGTCTTCTCTCGCTCCTCTTGGAGACATTCTTAAAGCCCTCGTGTTCCTTTCGAACTTGAACGGTTTAAATTCTTCTCCTTCATCACCGGTTCAAGAGTCAACCAAAAGGAAAGGTTCTTCCAAGGTGTGGAAGGCAAGGGGATCTAAGTGATTTCAGTCACTTCTTCTTCTCTCTCCTGTTTTTTTTGTGTTGCATTACTTGTGTGTTTCTTTACTGTTTTGAGTCAGTCTAGTTTTATGCATTTTTTTGCTTTACATGTTTTTGTTTGTGTGTTTTCAGTTTTGTGTTTTATTTTTGCTTCTCTAATAAAAATAAAAATAAAAAATTGAAAAATTGAAAAAAAAAATACAAAAACAGTGTGAGTTAGTGTGCATTAGTTCATGTGAACTTTTGAAATGGCCATTGAAACAGAGTTTTCTAAACTTTGTATCACTTGTAGCTTAGATGAGCATTCTTCTGCACAACTAAGCAAGTGAGCTTTGTAGCTCTTTGTTTGTGATGAGTAAGGTTAAGTGATCTCTTCTTCTTAACACTCGTATCACTCTTTTTGACGGGTTGAACTAGAAAATCCTAAGAGAAAGGCATAAATAACCATCTCACCACTGTTACTTGCCAATCATAAAATGACATCTGTATGCTTCGGCATAGCAAAAGTGCAATGTCAATGACACCTGTATGCTTCGGCATAGCAAAAGTGCAGTGTCAAAAGCTTATCATAATTGGGTATTTCTTTTCTTTCTCTTGTATGCCCATGCATGATATGCTTGTTAAAAAGAAAATATGCAAAGATATAAAAAGCAAAAAGGTCAAAAATGCTTTAAAATATTATTGCAAGCGTGTTTTCTAGGAGATGTGGGAGTTATAGGATGTACCTCGAAGGTGATAGTCCCCATCAAACAGTTATGATTGTGTGTGAGTTAAAGTGATTTTCTCATATCTCAAATCGTCATAACATTGAGACACATATGCAATCTTGCGATGTTTTCACACACGACACGTAATACTCTTTGCTATTCTTGATACATGTGCAGGTACAATGTGATTTGGCCATCACAAGGTTTACATACTTTAATGTATGCTCACTAAACTGTCTGGACTTGTTTTTGAAATATAAAATTGGTTAGACTTGTTTAGTGTGTTTATGCGTGTTTTGAGATACATGTGCATCAAAATTCTTGTTGAGAGATAATTTTGAGAGCTTAATGTGTTGATTGGATCTTTGGTTGAGTTGCATGCATGATTGCATTCATGTCTATGTTTTTCCTCCTTTGAAAAACTGCTTTTATAGGCATCTCGACACCTCCTCGATACCTCTCGACACATAGGCTATCTGTCGAGCTCCTCAGACTCTTTCTTATCGCAGTCTCGACAGATACCTCGACACCTGCTGGATCAATCGAGAAACTTTCTGTCTGCTCGATAGCTTCTCGATAGCTGCTGGATCGATCGAGGTTACTTCTTATTTGTTTCTTCTTCCTCGATACCTGATCTCGATAGCTTCATCTGTCCATGTGTATTTCTCGACACATGACCTCGACAGCAGTCTCGACACCTCCCGATAGCATCATCTATCGAGAATTACTGAGAGGCTATATATAGAGCTTTCGCGATTTTTTCTTCTCACTTGCTCGATCTCTCTCGCTTGAAACTTCTGTTCTCTCTCAAAAATTTTCTCCTTTTCCCTCCAAACCTCTTTCCAAGGCATTTTCAAGTGTTCTTTGCGATCTTCATCTCTTGGTAAGCGTCTTATCCCTCATATTCATGCATTTCATTGTTTTAAAACCCTAGGTTGTGTGTTTTTGAAAATTTTTGGGAGTTTTCAAAATTGTTGGGGTTTTTATGAAATTCTTGGGTTGGTTTGATAGTTTTGATCTTCAAAACCACATGCATTGCATCACATTCGCATTCTAATTGTATTTTCATGCATTTAGATGTGTGCCTATCGATTGTGTGCTGTTAGGTTTGGATTGGGCTGAGCCTATGATGTTTTTATGTTGCATGTCACATGTTCATGCATTCTCCATGCATACGTTCTTTCTTTTCAATATATTCTTCCTATATTGAACTGTTTGGAACTTTTCTGTGTGTCTCCTTCTCTTTCCCCCTCTCTATGGTTGCGTTAGTAGTGTCTATGGCACCTAAGCGTAAGTCCATTCCGTCCCAGAACCCTCTGCGTTCTAAGGGACAGTCTTCCTCAGATTCTACTCCTCTTTCTGTCCTGTTCCGTGATGAGAAAGCCCATAAGGACTTCTTAGAGAACTTTTCTAAACAAGGTGTTCATTCGGAACGCCACGTTGTCCTGGTAGACTTTGCCGACACCGACCTTCCCGATGTCATTCACACTCGGGGATGGGAGTCACTGTGTGACGTCCCGGTCACATCTCCTCTCGTGTTGATACAGGAGTTTTACTCCAACATCCACGGGATAGATTCTTCAGTACCTCTTTTCTACTCTTGCGTCCGAGGTACGCGCTTTTGTGTCACCCCAGAGTTAGTCTCTGAGGTTCTTCATGTCCCTAGGGTGGATCATCCTGATTACCCTAGCTGTGAGTGTCTCTGGACTGTGTCCAAAGACGAGATGATCTCGGCGTTCTGCGAGCGTCCGTCCTCTTGGGGAGATCATATTTACACACCATGTCGACCTTTTGCTAAAGGTCCTCGTTTCCTTAACATGGTGATGACTTTTGTTTTGCACCCACTCTCTCACTATAACTCTATCACAGAGCCTCGCGCTCAATTTTTGTTGTCCCTCTTAGAGGATCTATCTATAGACTTTCCTTCACACTTCATTTTTTCTATCATAGATGTCTATAGAGATACGGCCACCCGTGATAAGCTCATTTTCCCTTCCGCTATCACGAGGATCCTAAGCCGTTTTTCCATCCCTTTCCCCTCATCTGATCCTTACCACGTCATGTCTGCCATAGACGCCGCTACCGTAAAACGTAGCGAGACACAGTTCCGATCGCGACAGACAAATGGTGCCACTCCTTCCACTCATCCGGCCACCTCCAGATCAGCTCGTGCTTCTGCTTCTTCCTCCTCGAGCGACGTCACGTTAGGAGACATCATGGCGCAGCTACAGCGCATGGATGCTCGCCTAGATACACTCTCCACGGAGTTGTATCAGGTGAACGTCCGTGTTGGTCGCATCGCTAGGCGACAGGCGACCATGGGCGACTTTGCTCCAGAGGCTTCTCCTCCGCCACCTCATGTGTCGACTGCGACCGAGGTTGATGATGATGGCAATGATGATGATGCTTCCGACGATGATGATGATGGAGATGCGAGCTCTTCGGATGAGATGTCTACTTGACACTCTACCCTTTGTCACTCGTGAGAAAAAGGGGGAGTAGTTTTGTATGAGAGTAGTCATACTTAGGGGGAGTGTTAGCATAGGACATTTTTGTTAGGGGGAGTGTGGATTGAGGGATGTAGTGAGGTGATCATATGTATTTTTTTCTTTTCTCACCTGTTTAGAGATACTTTGATCATGTATTGACATACATTGTATTTATTCTCTTCTTATATATGATGATGTATGTTTTTCTTTCACCTACCTTTCATGTGTTGTTTCTTTTTAGTCTTTATACACATGTTTCTTTACTTGTACGCAATCTATTATTTCTATTTCACACAAAGATGCCTTGATGTGTTTTGTTTATAAGTGTTTCAGAAATACAGGTTGTCAAAGTCTTCTTGCCATAAACTCACTTTTGCAAAGTTTTTCAAGAGTTTGTGTTAGGATAGATTTTACTGTATGTAACAAGTGAATATGAGTTGAGTGATTTATGAATTCTCTCATATCTTCATTTGTATGTTGTGGTTTTGTCACGGATTGCCAAAGGAGGAGATTGTTAGGACATATGTAGTTCAAGTCTGTGAACATATGTCGCTATTTTATGTAATTGGCTTATCCTTAGACAAAACGCACTTTACTTGTAATTGGGTAGATTTAGGATGAGTTTAACACTTCAAGAAACAGTGGTTCAAGATTAAGTGTTGAAGCCGTCAAAGTCTGTCCAAGAAACAAGCAAGGAAGTGCAGGTTTTTAAAGCTCGACACATACCTCGACAGACGCATCTATCGAGCTTTAAAGAAGCTGTTTTTGCCCAAGCCTCGACAGCTTCTCGACACCTCTCGACACCTCTATCTGTCGAGAATTAAAGAAAACAGATTTCCAAGTCTGTTTCAAGTCTAATCCGTGATTGTGACTTTGGGACTTCTTTTCTCCTAACCCTAGACATATAAAAGAATTATTTTAAGGGCCGTCAAGCAGCAGCAGAAGATACAAGTTACACATTCTTTGAGAACTTGTTGTTCATGCAATTTGTGATCAAAAAGACAAAGTTCGTGCCCTAGTTCATCTCTGATGATTTGAAGAACTTTGCAGCCAACTCTCTCTCTCTAGTTGGTAATTGAAGTCGCGTACTGGGATCCGCGCATCTGGTTAGTCACGTACTTGGAGCCGTGCATTGAAAGGAGAAATTGTCACTACAGAACAAGTCCAATTGGGTATTGGGGTAAGAATTCAACTGTAGGTTGGTAAGATACTGGGATTCCTTACTTGTAACTGCTTGTTGTGATAATAGTGGAGTTTCGGGAGTGGTGACCTTAAATCACCCGGTGAGGTTTTTGCCGTAAGGTTTTCCCCATTCGTAAACAAATCACCGTGTCATTTAATTTCCGCTGCATTACTTAGTTTGGTGATTTGTTTGTGCTGCCACGTGATATTGCATGTTAATCTGATTAATTAATAACTGGGCTAATTTAATTAATCAAAGTTATCACAAGGGGTCAACGCATTTGTGACCTGGCACGAATGAATAGAGACTTAACTCACTTAGGGCTTAGTACTAAATTCCAAACGATTTTAACCCTAGGTTGGCCAACCGTGGGGAGTGGTACTGCAACCCTCATTTTGGAATAGGCATCTACGAGGCTTATCTTTTAAAGAGACTTAGGTTAGCCCTTAATGCTTTTTCTAGGAAATTACTTTATAGGTTAGGTTTAGGAGTGTGTCAATTTAACCCCAATGCGTGGAGACTGGTCGTCTTTATGCAAGTTTTGTGGAGGGAAATATTTGAAAGGGTTCATCCTCTCATTGTGGACAAGTTCCTCTTTTACTACAAGCCCTCAGAGATTGCTTTTACCAATTTACAGCCACGGGCAAGGATTGTAGATTAATCCAGTCATTGGTAACGTCTGACAGAAACTGGAAAACAGAGTTTTTCTTCGTCTCTAGTTTTCGTCTAGGCACCCTGTTGAGGTTGGTAGGGATCCATTTCCCCCATATACTGAAGAATTACACAACCTTCATCCTGAAGGTATGTTTTTGTTTGTTTGTGTTTTTATTTTTTTTAATTTTTTTTATTATTACCATCTAACCCTTTTCTTTCTTCTTTCTTTTTCAGCTGTTAGACGACCATCTTTAAGTAAATTTCATCGTGATCGCGTCCACAGAGCTCGTCTATACGTTGATAGGAGCTTTCATTCGTTAGTGACCCTTCAACATCTTGCCATATGAGGACTCGGTCTTGAGCCATCTGCTGAAGCTATAGCCCACGAGCTCATTATTCGCAAATGTGAGTTTTCTTTTTTACTTGAAATTTATTTAAGTATTATTTGGGTTATACTCTTTTGCTAAACTTCAATATTTTTTCTTTAGGGATGGCAACCACGAAGGAGAATAAGGAAAAGGAGGTGGTAGACGAGGCGATCAGGCCTAAGGCTCAATCCTAACTTCATCCTTTTTTTGGGGTCAAAAGAAAATCTTTATCCAAGATGCTTGACTTTGGAAACCTCCCTAGTTGTCGAGGAAAGAAGGCAAAGCATGGGTCATCTAAACCTGAGGTTGTCAAGCCTGGTCGTCCCACCTCTCAACTGTCCATCCAAATTTTTGATGTTGACTCATCCATTCCCCTTGAAGTCACTCTAGCTAAGACCATTGCACCTCCCTCATCTCAGCTTTCCCAGAAGGTTCCTATGAACCTTCTGGTAAGTGAGGACTTAGCTTAAGAAAGGTTTGAGAATGCTATAACTGGTGAGGACGTGGCTACGTGCAATGACAAGTCCTTGAAAGATTTTGAGCATTCTGGTGCTCATGACCTTTTCAAGGTATGTAATTATTTTTACCTCATCTTGTCATAGTAATATGTATATTTATATACATTTTTTAATAGAATTTTTTATCACTTATGCAGGCCATGTCAAAGTTCATTGCAGCGTCCAAGCAAGCCACTGAGTTGGACAAGACGAGGATCTTGCTCGAGACGAGGGTTCAGGAGGTTAAGGATGATTGCAAAGACTGGGCTGAAGTGGCAGCCAAGGCTAAAGACGAGGCCAAGGAATTGTAGGAATGACGAGTTAAGTGCCCTTCTTGACAAGGCCAAAGACGATGTTGTAGAAGAGTTTAGAGCTTCAAAATAGTTCACTAATCTGATGGATACCAACTACGTAGCTGGCTTTGAAGACTTTCGTATAGACGCTATGGAAAATTTCCCTAAAGTTGACTTTAGCTCCATCAAGCTCAACCTTGGTGCTGCAAGCTCTCTACTTTAGACGAGCTCTGAAGATGTTAACGTTGAAGATGATGCCACCACTCAACCAGCCCAGGACAAGCCTAACGATGGAAATAACCCTCCTCAATGAAAAGTGTTTGAAAAATTTATCGTCATTTTTCTTTTGTTTTTATTTTATGTATAAGGTCCGTTGTTTTGGACCATTTAAATTTACTTAAGTACATTTGTCTCGTCTATAGTCTTTGTGACGAGCTTTCAAACAATTGCCTTCTAGGCTTTAACTTATAAGGGTTTTTGGACAGTAGTCGTCTACCCTTTTTTAAATTTTTATAAATAAATGTTTATTTTTATTGCTTTATTGTATGGACAAACCATTTCCACATTATATTGGTTTTTTCAATGTGGTCTATCCACTTGTAGTGTTTAGCTCGTCCTTATTCAAGAATTCTTTCATGTTCAACATTTTTGCCATTCTTTGAATTTCACAAGTATAACTCATCTTAAGAATGACATTGCTTTTACCAGTTTTATTTGTCCAGAAACTTGACTTAGCTAGTTCTTTTTCTCGTCCATAGACTGGACATTTTTCTTTCGTCTTTGGGTAAAACGTTTCCAGCATTTACTCGTCCAAAGATTAGACTATTTTTGCTGGTTATATTTATCCATGGATTTAAATATTCTTACACGCATGCATTCCCTCGTCCATTTCTTGGACACTTATGTTGAAGGTTTTACCTCGTCCTTTGGACTGATATGCATTTTCCCATCCATTTGTTATACGAGTATGCCTTCAGTTTATTTTTCTTTGCTTTATCCTTATTTCGAGGAAAGCTTTTAGACGAAACATCCCTACGTACATAGATTTTTCTTGTCCTAAGCCTTAGCCTTCTTGTGGAAGAAATTATGAGAGTTTAGACTTATGTATCACATACATTGGAGATCTAAACTGCATATACATAATATAAAACATCATCCACAAGCATGGCACATGCTTAGAAGCCAGTGCCTTAAGGAAATAAAAATACTTATACAGGCAGAGACTAAGTACATAACTTCGTCCATCATGAACTTGTCTTTAAACAGTGGATAAGTTAGAGTCTAATGCACTTTTTAGGGAATTAAAGTACCTAAAACATGCAGTAGTAGTAAAAAATATAGGTAAATACTAGAAAAACCCTTCAACTTCGTCCATGGTACCGTTCATCTAAGCTAACCCTTTATTGATAGTACCTCCTCAGATGCTCGACGTTCCAAGGGTGCTCCAGCTTCCGTCCATCTAGGGCATCCAGGTAGTATGAACCCTACCTCTACAATTAATGACCCTGTAGGGTCCTTCCCAATTAGGTCCCAGTTTCCCATGGGCTGAGTTTCTAGTTACCAAAGAGACCCTCTTTAAGACGAGGTCCTCGATGTTGAAGTGCCTGGGTTTTACCATTGAATCATACTGCTTAGCCATAGGATTTTTGTATCTTGTTGTCCTCTACTCCATGTCCATCCTTACCTTGTCAATCAGATCGAGGTTAAGATGAAGTTGTTCTTCATTCTCCTTGTGCTGATACCACATAGCCCTATAGTTGGCCATATGTACTTCTGCCGGTATGACTACTTCGCTTGCATAGGCTAGTTTGAACAGGGTTTCTCCTGTAGGGTTCTTCATAATCATCCTATAAGCTCATAGAATACTTGCTAGTTCGTTTAGCCATACTCCTTTTGCTCCCTCAAGCCTAATCTTGATGATTTTCAACAAGGATTGGTTTACAACTTCTGCTTGCTCATTTTCCTGTGGGTGGGAGGGTGAGAAATAATGATTCATGATTCCAAATTGCTCATAAAAGTCTTTGAAATGTGTGTTATCAAATTGTCATCTGTTGTTGAACATTAGCACCCTGGGTACCCCAAACCTACATATAATGCTTTTCCAAATGAAGTTCTTGACATTCTGTTGTGTGATTTTTGCTAAGGGTTCAACTTCCACCTATTTAGTGAAGTAGTCAATCCCTACTACCAAAAACTTCATCTGTCTAGTCCCAAGATGGAAGGGACCTATGATGTCTTGCTGAGAGAAGCCATGCTTATACAGCACCTCATCTATAAGGACATACTTGGCAGCTCTAATCCTCAATTTCCTAGCCTCGTCCTTGTCTTCTAGAAGCCTTCCATCTTTGAGATAGACTAATATTAAAGTCATCTAATTTCCTTCTCCTTCAATTTGTTGTACCTCTGGAAGATCTATGCTTGACATATAATGGACTTAGTCACAGTCGTCCATGGCTCCCCATGCTGATGCTGCTTTTGCCAAAACATCTGCCTCCACGTTCTCCTTCCTTGGGAGTTGAACAAAAATGGCTTCTTTGAATCCTTTGACGAGCTATTTTACTTTGCTGAAGTATTTCTTTATTCGATCTTCCTTAACTTCACACATTCCATTCACTTGATTAATGATCAACTAAGAATCTCCTTGGACGACTACTGACTCTACCCCTAAGGACTTAGACAATTCTAATCCTTTGAGGAGAGCTTTGTATTCGGCTTCATTATTAGTAGTTTGGTATTGTAGACGGGCTGTGTATTTCAACTTATCTCCCTCTGGAGTCTTGAGTATAACTCAAATCCCTCCTACATATAATGTCGATGAGCCATCTACATTGATAATCCACCTTTGAACTCTGTCCCCTTTGTTTAGCTCGTCTTGGCTAGGAGTGAACTTCGCAATGAAATATGTCAGTGCTTATGTTTTTATCACGCTTTTTGGTTGGTATCTGACATCAAACTCACTAAGTTCCGTGACCCATTGGACTAGTCGTCCTGCAGCCTCCAACTTGTTCATCGCCTTCTTTAGTGGATGATCTGTTAAAACATTGATGACATGAGCCTGATAGCAGTGCCTCAACTTCCTAGAAGTTGTTACCAAAGCAAAGGCTAGCTTTTCTATCCTTGGATATTGTCCTTCCACTCCTCTTAGCGCTCGCCTTGTATAATAAACTGGCTTCTATATCCTCCCTTTTTCTCTAATCAATGATGAACTCACTGCATGTAGGGACATCACTAAATACAAATATAATTCTTCACCTAGTACGAATGGGCTTAGCAAAGGAGTTGTAGTAAGGTAGGTCTTGAGGTCTTGCAAAGCCTTCTGTCACTCGTCCATCCACTCGAATGCCTTCTTAAGAACTTTAAAAAATGACAAAAATTTGTCAATAGCTTTTGAGACAAACCTGTTGAGGGCGACAATTCGTCCGGTGAGAGATTGGACTTCTTTGATATTCCTCGGTGGCTCCATGTTCAGTATTGCTTGAATTTTATCGAGATTTGCTTCAATGCCCCTATGTGAGACCATGATTCCAAGAAACTTACCCAACGAAACTCCAAAAGCACATTTGCATAGATTCAACTTCATGTTATATCGCCTAAGCGTATCAAAGGCCTCTTGAAGGTTGTTTAGATGCTTTCCTCATCCAAACTCTTTACCAGCATATCGTCCACATGAACTTCAACATTTCGTCCAATTTGTGGACGAAACATATGGTTAACCAGCCTTTGATAAGTTACCCCCACGTTCTTCAAACCAAAGGATATCACTTTGTAACAAAACAAGTCTTGGCTGGTGAAGAATGATGTCTTTTCTTGATCCACCTCGTCCATCATTATTTAGTTATAGCCCGAAGAAGCGTCCATGAAACTTAGCAATTTATGACCCACAGTTAAGTCCACTAGTTACTCAATGCGTGACAACGGATAACTATCCTTGGGGCAAGCTTTGTTCAAATAAGTGAAGTCCACGCATATCCTCCACTTGCCATTAGCCTTCTTGACCATTACCACATTAGCCAACCAGTCCAGTTAATAAACTTCCTGAATAAATGTTGCCATGGTTAATTTTTGGACTTCCTCTTTAATGGCGTTGTCTTGCTCAGGGGTAAAAAATTTTTTCTTCTGACACACAGGCTTGGAAAAAGGATATACATTCAAATGATGGGTAATGAAGCTTGGGTCTATACTTGGCATATCCTCATGACTCCAAGCTAATACATTAATACTTTTCTTTAGAAATTAGGCAAGGTCTTGCTTTGTCTTCTTTTCCATGCTTACTCCTATTCTTGTAAACTTTTTAGGGTTACGCTCGTTCAATGAAATGTCTTCCAGCATTTCTGTGGGCTCCACGGTAACTCTTCTCTCATCTATACTCATTGTCTATACATGCTTGTCCATAGCCAACATGGCTAAATAGCATTCTTTGGCTGCTAATTGGTCTCCTTGCACCTGACCTACTCCATACTCCGCTGGGAACTTAACAAATAAATGGTAGGTAGACGTTATCACCTTCCAACTATTTAAAATCGATCGTCCAATGATAGCATTGTATGACGATGAACAGTCAACAACAAGAAAGTTTACTTCTTTAGTTACCTATTGCGGATATGCCCCTACCACCATAGGTAACGTAATGGTACCTACAGGTTGCACCTTCATCCCTCTAAATCCTAACAAAGGAGAGTTTACTGGACAAAGTTGATCTCATTCGAACCTCATCTGTTGGAAGGTAGGATAATATAAAATGTCCGCCGAACTTCCATTGTCCAACAACACCCTTCTAGTCGTGTAATTAGCAATGAGCAAGGTGATGAAGATTGTGTCGTCATGTGGGTGGGGAACCCTTTCAACATCCTCTTCCATGAACGTAATGGCTTGCTCGTCCGCTCCTCTTGTCCTTGGAGATCGTCCAAAAAGTTGGACGTTTTGCACCACCTTCAGGTTCATCTTCCTTGACTTGGAAGATTGCCCTGTCGAGGTTCCTCTAATAATAACTCTTATCTTTTCAAGTGGGGGTCGTCACGACTCTTCTACCTTTCCCTTCAACTTCTCGTCCTTGTGGTCTCGTCCAAGAAAATTTCTCAACTTTCCTTACTTGATAAGATTCTCTATCTGTTGCTTCAAATCAAAACACTCGTCTGTGTCATGCCCATGGTCTCTATGGAAGCGGCAATACTTGTTCTTATTGCGCTTGTTGGGATCTCCTTTCATTTTTTCTAGCCACTTTAAGGATGGGTCATCCTTGATTTGCATAAGCACTTACTCAAGCAGCATGTTCAATGGCGTATATTGTTGACTCCTTGCTGAAGAACTTGCCTTCTTGTTATCTCTGTCTTTTTCTCTCTAGCCCAGGCCTTCTTTGGATGAGGACCCTGCTTAGGATGGCGTGGGAGATCTGCTTCCACACACTCGGTTCTCTTCCTCTTCTTAGCTATGATTGCATCCTCTGCATTCATGAAGCTCTGGGCTGAATAGACGAGTTTAGCCATAGTTTGAGGCTCTTGGTCATAAAGCTTATGGATGAATAAATTGGAATTAACTCCATTATAGAAGGCTGCCAATAACAACTTATCATCCATCTCGTCCACCGTTAAGGTTTCCCTATTGAACCGGGTAATGAAGAACCGCAAGCTTTCATTTTCCCCTTACTCTATGGTTAATAGGCTAGACGAGGAACACTTGTGCCTTTGTCCTCCGATTAAGTTGTTAACGAACAACTTACTTAATTCTCCGAACGAGCCCACAGTGTTTGGAGGTATCTTGCTGAACCACACTCACACTGACCCCTTATGGGTGGTAGGGAAAGCCTTACACATAATCTCGTCTAAAACCCCTTAAAGGTGCATGGTAGTCTTGAAGGTGGCGATATGATCACACGGGTCACGCGTTCCATCGTGTGGGAGGCAAGGGGTGGCTGTTAATGGAAGCTGTGAAAGAGGAGTCTGTTCAATGAACTAAATCATCTACGGGATTCGCCCTTCTCATATTCTCCCTCATCTCGTCTATAGCCTTCCTCATTTGTTCCATCTCCCTCTCCAAGTGTGGCACCCTCTATGAAGCGATTCTCCTTGACTGGTTCTCAGGCTCAGCATTTTCTCCCCTATCTTCTTGACTCTAGGCTTGCCTTTCTGCGTGTCTTTCATGGTGTTGCCTCCTTAGACTAATCTCCCTAGTTAACTCTAAGTTCTAACAAGTTAGTTCTGTCATGGCGGTTGCCATGGATTATATGTGTTGGATGAAAGGAGATTGTATGACAGGTGCTAACTGACGATCACGGTGGGGATTATTAGAAGCATCTCTACTCTCCTGGTAGCCTAGGCTAGTGGCCCCTAATCTTGTCCAAACCATGCAGCCTTTCGTTGAAGAAAGATAAATTGCAAAACACAATTAACGTTTCCCATAGACGACACCAACTAATGATGGAAAGAAAAACAGTAGGCTGAATGCTCCGGGCTTCAAAGGGCTGGTGATTATTTGGAAGACCTGAAAAGAAGAACACACGATCAAAGGTGACCGGGATGAACCGGCCAAGAACCCTCCTATGTCAAAGTTAGTTTCTTTCTTAAATTCTAGAGTTCCAACTTTTTAGGAGTTGTAAAAACTTACCTTCATTTGGCGTGAATGAGTGTTTATATAGTTTGCTCTTGAAGCGGTTATATTGTAACTTCCCCTATATTCTAGGAGGTCAGAGAGTTCAAGGTTAACTTCCACAACCGCTATAAGAGTTAGAACATTTTATCTTTTTCTATATTTGTCGTTGGAAGTTTACTTATGCCTTGAAATAATGATATGTGGTTCAATTCACTGGCTCTTGTGGATAAATCTCTATGGAATTTTCCAAGTGTCGAAGGTCGTCCAAGCGCTTGACTTATAAACGACCCTTATGCCCATAAACAACCGTCCTATAGAGGATGTTCATTTATATCTACTCGACCTAGACGACTCTTATGGACGAGCTTGGAGTTGGTTGAATTCCCAGCTCACCATCAACTTTCTTCTAAGCTTGTCATTCTCCATTAAAGGGAGTGTCTTATTTTGTCGTCTTTGATTTTGCTGATCTCTAAATAATCTAATCTAGCAATATTTTTTGAAAAATTTTAAGAGTAATGACAATATGTTGGCATTGATATGTATTCATTCAAAATAATAAACAAAAATATATTTAGTTTATAGGCAGTGAAAAACGAAAAGTTCTGGAAATTTTATATTGAGCCTTTTTAAATGCTTTTTCATTGAGGGAATTTATTGAAGAGAATGTAACTTGGTGTTGCTGGTACTTAGAATTCAATACATCAAGTTTCTTTGTGAATTCTTGTGTATATTTATCTTGGGGGGTTATTAGCTTGTATTAATGCTTTGTTCTTTTATGATCTTTTGATTATAATTTCTGTATGCATATGAGTAGCATTGCAAATAATGATAAAAGAATGAGTATAATTTTTCAGGCTAAACAAGGAAGAGGAGCTATTAATTTCTCTAGTTGTATTTGGTTTTAAAAAGAACTTGCTAGAGTGATGTGGTGGAAGAATGAGAAAGGTTTTGAATTCTTTGCTTATAGTATGCCATGTATCTTCAACTCTTTTTAGTCTTGTTGGAGTTCTCAGTTCTGTTGTCACTTATCATAGGTTGAGTTCAATATTCTTGCTTTTGTAATTCTGACTTCCCCTTCTTCAGATTTTACTTTTGAAAAAGTTAACTTTTTGAGAAAAGAAAATTTTGGGAAAAACACATTTTTATTGTGAGAAAAGGTTTTTGACAAGAGAGAAAAAGTTTTTAAAAACCTATTTTCATCATTTTTTTTGAGAAAGATTTCTTTTCAATGAACAAGACTTAAAAGGTTACTTTTTTAAAAAAGGGTTTTATTGTTTATTTAGAAAAGGTTTGTGAGAAGAATTTATATAGAGGAACGAAATGCCAATGTTTTTTGTTAAGAAAGGGGGAACCTGAAAATTCTATGGCAATTTTAGAAATATATTTTGAAAACAATTTTGTAAAACAACACTTATTTTGAGAAAACAAAGGAAAGGGAATTTTTTTTAAAAAAAAAAAAGTAGAAAAGATTTCATGAGCTTTTAAAGAAAAATGATTTTAAGTTTTAACAAATCCCATGAATTTTTTATGATGAATTTTTAAAGAAACAAGTTTTGTTTTGAAAAATCCTTTTTTTTTTTTTTTTGGTAGGAGAAAGGACAATTCCGAATAACCAGTTGACAATTCCGAGTTTTAGTTTTTGAAAAGTTTTGGGGGGTTTTTATCTTTGAAAAGGGGAAAAGATTATAAAGGAAAAAGAAAATCCCATGGTTTTTTGTAATAAAAGGGAATCTATATTTAAAACATTTTTGTAAGGAAAACTTTTTTTTGAACAAAAGGGAAATTTAAAAGCGAGTGTTCATGGGTTTTATTTTTAAAAGAATTGGGTACCAAAAAATCCCAGGATTTTTAGAAAAGAACTGTTCCCTTTAGAAATTTTGCTCATTCAAAAGATTTCTTTTTATTATTTTTTAAAAGAATTTCCAACATGGTAAAAGAAATTTTTTTTTTTTTTGAAAGAAGAAAGATATAGTTTTTTCATACTTTCTAGTTTCGGGTTTTTTGAAGAAGGAAGAAAAAGCATTTTAAAATAAAGGAATTAGTTTTAAAAAGGATTTTTATGAAGAGAAGGTTTTATTTAGAAAACAATCTTTGAATTTTGGAAAAGCATACTTTAGAGATCTGTTTATATCCAAGCTATTAATTTATGGCCACAATGTATATGAGAAAGGATAGAGATCAACAATAGTAAATAAGGGAGAAAATGGGTTTTTGCCATTTTGAAAAAAAATAATCCAGCATTTTGCCCCCCCTTTCCTAAACTAATTAAGGAAATGCCACTCTTTTGAAACTCGATTTTTTCAAAATCGAGTTAAGCCCTACAGTGGCGTTTATAAGGAGCCTATAATGACGTTTTAAAAACCTATAGTGACGTTTTTAAACTCGATCTTCATGAAATCGAGTTATAGGTAAAAAAAAAAAAAACAATTGCATGTAGCTCGATTTCATGAATATCGAGTTTAAAAATGTCACTATAGGTTTTTAAAACGTCGTTATAGGCACCTTAAAATGCCACTCTAGGGCTCCAGAATTTTTTTTTTAACTCAATTTTGAGAAAATCGAGTTTTAAAAAAGCGCATTTCCCTAATTAGTTTGGAAAATGGGGCAAAAAGCTAGATTGTTTTTTTTTTTGAAAATGGAAAAAGCAAATTTTGTTTGTAAATAAGTGCTAGAAAATAAAAGGCGAGAAAATAACGTGCAATAAAGTAGGAAAGTAAATAAAGTTGCTTGAAATTTAAATGACAAGGAAAAGTAAAGTGCTTGAAATTTAAATGACAAGAAAAGTAAATTGCTAGAAATTTAAATAACAAGGAAAGTAAAAGTTCATTGGAAAAATTAGGTTTTCTTTTGGATTTCTCCCAAATAAGTTCTAATCTTGTTCAACCCTTATGGATTCTTTGTCAAAAAAGAAATGGGAGTTCAAAGTTATCAACCATTCTTTGAGACAACCTACCCATGTTGTGCTTTAGACAAGGTTTAAAACCCATTTAGGAAAAATAAATAGAAAATCTTTCTAGTAAATCGGATTTGGACAATTCGATTTTTAAACTCAATAATTCACTAGGTGATTACAAATTAAATGGGACACATGGCACAAAATTTATAATCTAATTAAAATCTAATTGGATTTTCTTTGAACCTTGGCTATTAATATATATATAGGATTGGACTCAAATTACACCTGACTCTAAGCAATGTTACATCACCCAGTAACTTGTTATAGAATTTATATTTTGAAAATTTCACTGTTGAATTACATGTTTTATATGTTGTTAACATTTTTACCAATTTTCATGTAAATTGGATGTTATTACTATTTAATCCATAAACTCATCTAATCTACATTGTTTTAAACTACAAAAAATTGAATTTAAATTATTGTTGATGATATGACTATTAATTTTTTATCACCTTAAAAATTTGCAAGTATGGATAATATACGAAAATAATGTAATCTAATAGTGAATTTGTCAAAATTCACAATTAATTAAAAAATATTGAGTGGTGTAAGATCGTTTAGAGTTACGCTCGGTGTAACTCTAATCAATGTTATATCACCCAAAAATTTGAAAATCTAGTAAGTTGCCCGTGCGATGTACGAATGATGTTGTAATGTTTTATGTAAATTTGTTTTTGGAAATATTTTACATATATTATAGCATATTTATTATAAAAATTTGTTAGCAATGAGTTCATCATAAAAAGTAACAATTATAAATTGCACACATATATCTAGTATAATTATTCAAGTAATGAGCAATAATTAAAACAACTTTGGAGTAATATTGTATAATAAAAATTGATAAAAGCATATTAATTTATTCTATATTATTGATTTTTATTATGTGATGCAATAATAAGCTTTATTACAGAATCTTTTTTTTTTTTTTTCAATGCTTTGTTATTGCGGTATGGTGACGCTTGTTATAATCATCAGTTTCTCCATCTTCAATGTTTGAAGTTTAGTCTAT
Source organism: Castanopsis chinensis (assembly GCA_032878915.1). NCBI lineage: Eukaryota > Viridiplantae > Streptophyta > Magnoliopsida > Fagales > Fagaceae > Castanopsis > Castanopsis chinensis. Next base: position 11,938,464 of record JAVQMG010000131.1, read on the forward strand.
CCATATTTGTTCAATTTTTGAGCTTTTATCACTTTTTCCTTTAGTTGCATCATTTGTGTTAATTACTAATGAATTGGCATCGGGAGATTTTTTTGATTGGATCTTACAAAGTTTGGACTTTGTCATTAAGATTTTTCGTAGGTATTTGCATTTATATTAAATTTCAATGATGTGATTGTTTTTTGTAAATGTTTTAATTTTTTTTTTTTTTTTGTGGTTAATTTTGGAATAGTGCAGCAAAAAGAATTAATATAGCATATTGGATTGTATATTTTTTTTCTTCTATACTTTTTTGTCATTTGAAGGTGCATCAAAAATCTTAACAATGATGTAATGTTCAAAATCATCATTTAGATTGAATTCATTCAAATGAAGTAGGAAAATCTATTTTTTTCCTAATTTTTTTTTTTCAAATCACGTAGGATTCCTTCTCCAATATCAATAGTTTTACAATAATTTAAATAAGTTGTACCTTAGTTTATTTTTCAGTAAGATCACTTGAAGATTTATCTAGGATTTTCTCGGCATCTCGATCAAGTATCACAAAATTTGTTTTGTTAATTGCATCAAAAACTTTAATTTGAATCCTGTATCAGAAGTAGTTTGCAATTATATATATATAGGAGTTATAATGTGATAAATATATTATAAATATTTGGAGAGTATGTAGTTAACGTGAGTATCTCTAACTTTGGGATAGAAATATTTGTTTTGTTTCACATTTTCCACACCAAAATGATCCTACTTGTGGTTTGACATTCCTTTCACAAAGTAAGCACAAAATGCAATACCAACTCATTGTTGTACCAATGTTACCTATTGTCGTAATACCCTAGCAGTTTACATCATGCAATGAACTTTAAAATTAATAAGTATTATTTTTTTAATGTAAATAATATAATGTATTGTTATTTTTTATGTAAATGATGAGTCATTAATTTGAAACGATTAACAAACTTGTTTCGTAAAATCTCATTCAATGCATTTTTATCTTTACTATTGTCTTCATATTATTTAAAGATAAATCCTCCTATGAAAATTGTTTTGCTTGTATTTCTGGTATTTCCTGTATAGGATCATGTTTTTTACCATTCCTATCATTGAATTTTTTTAAAGAAAATATTAAGTTAATGACATTTTGTGAGATAGTATATGCTATTTATTATAAATTTTAAAAATATGCACTTGTCAATTATTTCAACAACCTCAGGGATCTCAAAATTTATATATATTTTTGTTGCACTGGTCGATGACAAAGAATTTATCTGCATAAATTGCATAGAACATTATTAATAGACAAAAGCATATTGAATTGAAATTGGAGAAAAATGGAGGCATGATTTCATGAGAATGTGATTTTCTAGAAGTATCATCTATACATGGGGGAGGAAGAAGAGAGTTTGTATGAGGGTAAGAGTTTTTGCTTTGATTTACATGTGAGAATGGCCAAACTTTGGTCATAATATGTAAGGTAATAACTGGACTTAAGCTTTTCAGAAGGTTTGGTCTACTTTTGAAAGGTAGTCCATTTTATAGTAAATAACTTTTGGTCTAATTGTTAAGAACAGCTCATATTTGATATAATAGTAAAAAGAAATCATTATGATCTATTGGGTAAGAGTAAAAAATACTTAATAAAAGAGATAAAAAAAAATGCTAAATCTATATTATAGTAAAAATAAGTTATTATAATCTGGGTAATAGTAAAAAAAAACTTAATAAAAAAAGTAAAAAAAAAAAAAAAAAAAAGCTAAAAGCAACATTAGAGTGCGATGATAGTAAAAATAAGTTGCTATGATCTATTAGGTAATAGTAAAAAAAACTTAATGAAAAAAGTAAAAAAAAAAAAAAAAAAAAAAAGGTAAATGTAACATTAGAGTGCCACATGGCAGGACCTCATGCACTCTCACATAAGGTCTCTGCTTTTATATAGATATATTGATTTTACCGTTGAATTATTTACATTATATTCATATACTTTCTATGTTTGCAAAATTTCAAAGTAATCAAAAATTAATAGCCATGAAAATTAACATGAAAGTTAAGTACATATAGAACATAAATTTCAAAGTGATCAAAGATTAATAGTCATGAAAATTAATTGCAAATTAAACACATATAGAACATGTAATTCAAAGATAATATTTTTAAAATATAAATTCAATAACAAGTTATTGGATGCAACGTGTGTGTGCATATAGGTATATACAACTTCAAAATGTTACCCAATGTGGACCAAACCAAAACCAAACGGCCTCTAATACAGTATTCATAACTTTGCTTTCAATACAGTGTGGTGGCTTGGAAAGTGGAGAGAAAATTCTTATCATCATACCTTGTAATGATTTAATGTTACAATCAAACAGTCTTTTAAAACGAAGGAACACTTCATGAACTTCAGAAATGAAGGTGAGGGGAAAAATCCAACAATAACGACTGAAATCATCCACGAAAATTACATAACATCTGTGACAATCAATGGATAATTCAAGACTGGGCACATTAATGTTTTCATTAATATTCATGAAAACAATTTCAAGTGGGAGTGACTTTTGGACCTGGACACTTTGAATGGCAAATGGGAACATTTTCCAAATTGAGAAAAAGAGCAAATTAAAGGTAGTAATAATTTGCTCATCAGCTTTGTATATAGTCCCAGAACATATTAGCTATACAAAATGGGAGGCTTTAACCATTAACACTAGTAACTTTAGCCTCTATGAATAGACCCTCCTTTGGCAAAGTAAACACCAAAGTCCTATGATGAGTTTCAGAAAACTGGCTGCAGCCATCTCCATTTCAAAAGGTAGTTGAAATCACAATTACCAAACATCCAGAACATGCGAAACCAATGTGTTGTTGAAACAATAAAGACTGAACAATACACCAATCCCGTTATCCCCTGGCACAATCATTGGACTACAATGCCCTACAATGGTTGAGAATAATGATTGAACATATGGTGACTCCCATTGGAAAGTGAGTTTGGAGACTCAAATATATGAATTGGAGTTCCACAATCAACATGTTTTACCGAAAAGAAGTATAGTATATGTTAAAAACGCTAATTGCATCAATTGGTTTTCCGTTGTGCTAGAACAAGATGAATAAATAAATTAACCAAAACCGGTCATCCAACAAGACAAACAAATAAAATAAAGCGGAAAAATAGCAGCTAAACATGTTTCTTTATAAGAAGTTTCCTTACATTATGAAAAACTTCACTAGAACATTAGTGATACCCAACTCACACTGCTGAATTGTCAAAGTTGTAAACAGGGCAGCTTTCACCTCAACAACTAGAGCCTCTACACAAAGACCTACTTTTAAGTTCTATCCAAATGATTTCTAGCAGTACAGGGCACAATCATCCTCCATTTATATCAAGAGGCATTGAATTCAGTTTTGAGTCATTCTGAAGAAGGGGAAGTTATAAGAGTTGCAAAAGCATGAAAATTGAACTTAACCAACTAGGATTCCAATACCAACCAATATACCTCACCCTAAAGTCATAAGCTATAACTACACTATGTGATTAAGAGTCAAATTCAGTGACAGGTAACTACAAACTACACAAAGAAAACAAGACTGAAGAGGCTTGAAGATACATGTCATCATGTCATGCTACCGGCAAACAATTAATAGCCTTTCTCATTCCTCCACCTGAACACTCTAGCAAGTTCTTTATAAATCAAAAGTCGCTTCCAGCATGCTGTAAAAAATGAGATATTAGCAGGAAAAAGAAATATCAACCAAAAAAAAAATTGAAAATTAATCAGCATCTACCCATTGAAACATAAGAACCATGCTGCAATAAGAAGGTATTTCAACAAAATAATGAAAAATAAAACCAAACACATTAATAGCTCCTCTTACTTTTTAGCCTGAAAATTTTATGAAACTTGAACACATATCCTATTTCCTATCTTTATTTGCAAAGCGGTGTGGTGTGGTGAGGGTGACGATTGACGACTAATAGAAGTGAAAAGATGAAAAGAGTGAATGAGAGACAAAATGATGATAATGAGATGTGTGTATTAACTATGATCATTTTGATGACATCAAAACTATAGAGAACAAAGAGAAAATAGAAATTATGAGACTAGTAGAATCTAGTGGAGCAATAGCACTTAATGCTGTTTAATATGTTAGTTTAAAGAAAATTCTTACATGGAAGTACACTTTTGGGAGGTAATGTTCATATGAGCAAGCAATGGAGTTCCTTTAGAAAATTAAAGTTGAAGTCGAGCAAAATGGAGATAAGAAGAATGAAGATGAATGAATAGAGCAAAGAAAACAGAAGTGAAGATAATGGAAGCGTAGAGTGAAAGGGACAATAATGAAGAGGAGAGAGAACAGAGCAACTAGCTAGAAAGTAGAGAGAAAAAGACAAAAGAGAAAGAAGGTACGATAGAAGAGCTTGGTTAATCAAAATATAAGAGCTGGAAATGAAGAAGGCAGTTGGGAAAATTCTATAGATGTGCAGCAGGTCAAAAGCAGAGAAAATAATGATTTTGAGTGGGAGAATAAAAAAACATAGCACTGAAGTAGTTGATGCCAATCACAACAAGTCAGACACAAATGTGAGAGAAACTAAAAATTTTGAGAAGAATGAATTGAAAAATACAACTAGCAGTTGAAATGGTGATTACAAGGGAGTCGGAGAACAGTTTCCATGCTAGTTTGGATTATACAGTTCCTATTAGAGATTACTCTACCCTGAAAAATGTTGTGCTACAACAAATTGAGCCATCTGAATCAGCTTCCAATAATGAGACCCAAGATTCAAATGATACACCTTTCACAACAACAGAGAACTGATGCAGCTAATGAAGAATTTAGAGATACTTCTGCTAATGCCGATTTCACTGTGAACAAGTCAAAGGTATCTACTGACTGCTGGAATAGAAAACAAATTTGAGCATACTTTGTTAAGCATGGAAACAATGATACCGTTCAAGTTGAAAAACCAAAGAGCAAAGTGACACAAAGAATTGTTTTAAAATCGAGGGCAAATGACAATGCAGACAATAATCATAAAGAACATGAAGATTGCCTTATTTGTCAATCCACCAAGAAAAAAATGCATCCACACAGATACATATGCTGATGCAGGCCACAAAGGGAATCACAATGCTGATCAAAGCAGCACAAATGACGGCACATATGCATCCCAAAAAAGCCAAATAATTATTCTGATGCTTCAATTCCCCAAGATACACACACCTTCAAATCAGATACCAATGCTGATGCAGAGAAGAATGAAAGTGAGAATGCTGTTCAAAGCAACATAAGTGATAATGAAGATGCAGTTCGAAAAGAACCAGTTGATTCCCTGTGACATAAGAGGGGGTGGGGGGAACAAATAGAATTTCATGACCTAGATAACGCCAAATCCATGCAGGAATGTTGTATATAAAAGTTTTCCTCGCTTATAGTACTTCTCAAGCAGCTTACAAGGCCACATCTCCAATACGTCTCAGAAACAAACCAGCAATTACCAAGTAGTTGTTGCAGCCAGCAGCTGACTTTGTGGAACTGCTGGCAGCTAGGCAAAGGCTCCAAAATAGCAAGCAGTTTGTCTGAGAAGCAGTTTCCGATGATGTGGCTGCAACCATAGGGGTAGTGACTCTACGATGGCAATTATTTTCTACAATTATAAACCTACACTATTGGGGTGTCAACAAGTACACTATCGGGGTGTCAACAAGAAGTACGTTTAAGTGTTGGGCAGAAAAACGGAGGGTGCATTGTGAGAGAAACCTTGTAAGGATGGTGGCTATGTGTTTAGACTAAGGCAGATTTTGGTGAGGCAAAGTAATAAAATGGGTGTTTACCCATTAATATTGTGTTGGCCCTGCATAATAGTTGCTTGTTAATTTACACAAACTCATTTAGGTGTCCCTTTATGCATAGTGTCAGATGTTGGCTAAGATTATATGGGCCACTTATGGTCTGTTTGGGTTTAGACATCCCCTAGCTTAAAAAGCAAATGCACAAGGATTTTAAGAAAGCAAAGTCAATAATAAATCTCAAGGTGTATGCCACAAAATCATTTACAAAAATCCAATCACCTAAAAATTGTTTGCGATTTACAAGTAGTATTTACTCCATTAATCAAGCTAAAGATTAGCACTGAAATTTGAAAAATCTTTTATTCACGAGTCATGAGCCTCTAAGGATGCTTAATTATATACAATATGCATCTAGGCATAATAATACCTACGCAGGACCTAAGACACAACCAATCATTTTCTCCACAAAAAAACTTTGCCATATTAGATATGCAACACACTATAAAATGCATAAGTTTCATAAGAACCTTGACAAGATGAGAAAGCAACTAAACATTCTAGAGGACACGAATATCAAGCTTCTGTTATATATGGGTTGAAATGATCAAGTTTGACTAATTAACACAACAAATTGAACAGTATATATTACTTTTTAAAGATTCAGAAAGATTACACAATACCCTTTATTGTTCTTGCTTTTCTTCTTTTAATTCATCCGCTACTTTCGCCAACAGGTTAAGACCCTCCATTGTGAATTTCCAATCCTAGAAAAAACAAAGACGAGTGCATGTTAGAAACTGAATCCCCTATAAAACAAATTATGACACAAATTCTAAGACTGACAATTAAGCAAACAAATACAAACTCATTAAACTCGATCATTTTACCTCTCTCTCATTGTTCATCTTTGGCATTGGATCAATCACATTATCACCGTCATGTAGAAGAAGACTGCCAATACAAGTTGCCATTCGGAATTCCATGGCAAATTCTGAATCTTGACTCTCTCACCTCTTTTCTTTTCTATGTCATACCAAATAAGATGCGAACAATACAAATGGCACTCCTCTAACAAAACCTTCTTGCCATTCTTGGAAAACATGAGAGGCTTGCAATAGCCAAAAGTCCACGGCACTGCACCTTGCTCAATTTTATAAATCCGAGTCCAAAAATTCCCATCACCATATTCTTTCATCGACCAAACATCATTATACGTCACGCATCATTTTCTATTGTTTATAATTTACAAATATATATATATATATATATATATAACTAACATCCCGAAAGAAAATAGAATTTTAAAATTGAATATGATTAAAGCTAGTTTTTAACATTATATCCTTTTATTCGTTCTATTTACTCACACATTATAAAATTCATATTATCTTATTGTTTTGTTTACAGAATCACAAATAGTAAATATTTTATGCAATATATCCAATATGGTACTCACATTCTCATGTGAATATTAATGGGTCAATTTTACGGTCATACCCCGTGTTATGTGTGAATGGGCTTAGCTCTTGGATTCAGGTCTAAGATTTTTTTTTTTTTTTTTCTTTTAGAGTTTCAACTTATAACGTCCACTTCTAATGATAGCTCTTTATCATCAGACCAAGACACCAATCAGTTTTTGGTGTATATGGAAATTGAATTTTAGATCTCTTATACAACCATTAGAGATTTTACCAGTTGAGCTAATTAGAACCCACAGATTCAAGTCTAAGATGAGTGCCATACTCACTCTTCACATAAATCCTTTTTAATGGAAATGGCTAGTGGTATGCCTTTGAGACTCACACAAAACAATAAACTCATAGATAAAGAACTAACCCTTCATTCTCGACATTCGAAAAGTCTTTTATCACTTATTTAATGGGAAAATTTGAAAATATACAAAAAGGGGAGGGGGGGGGGGGGGGAAGCAAAAGTCTACACTTAAATGTGATGTATGTATAGTGGGGAACTAATTTTAACTGAGGGAATACTTGTGGTTCATTGAGGTTAGGTAGAAACTTTGTTGATATCTTCATTCGAATATGCTTAGAGCACTAGCATCCGCAGATGATGAAAAAAAAAACTTATTTTACATCCTTAAACATCACTTTATCTATTTTACCAACATATTTTACAACTCACCATGCATCCTAGTTTTTATTTTTACATATATCTCAATAAAAAAATATAACTATTAAATAAAATAATATAAACACTGCTTTATGAGAGAGATAAGAGAGAAGAAAAGGAGACAAGAAAGGGAGAAAACTAAGAACAAAATTTCTCTTCAAACTAATCTAGAAAGAAACTCTTCAAACTTATCATATATCTCTTTTTCAGGTGTGAATTTTGAAAATCTAACTATTTAATTTCATGTTTCTTATGTTCTTAACATATATATCAAATTTCGTTCAAATCATATTTATTTACTATTTTATCAATAAACTTATTTTTTATACACAATTTTAGATTACAAAAACTTGAAATTTTAACATTTGTTTGATGACATAGCAATTGATCTTTGATCTTTTTAAATTTTTACAAGCACGAAGGATATAATAAGAACATGCAATCCAACGGTTAGATTTTCAAATTTCACACTCAATATAAAAATATGTAATAAGTTTAAAGAGTTTCTCTCCAAACTAGTTTAAATAGAAACTTTATTTGACTGCCAATGAGAGAGGGAAAAAGGATAAACTGAGAAGCAAAAAAAAATAATTTAAAAAAGGCAAGCAACTGCTATAGTGAGGTTATATTTATACAACCTCACTATAGTTGGGTTGCAAATTATTTTAGATATAGCAACTCAGTTGGAACTTGTTTTAGTAGATTTGGTGGGTAAAATAGCAACTTGGGGGGGTTTTATAACCCCGATGCTAATGCTCTTATAAAAAAGTTCAAAAAGGCATCTAAGATTCACCTTTAGGCAGTAAGGATGGTTTTTGGATGCTATTTTTTGAAGTGATGGTAACCTTGAGTAGTGCATTTCATGGGAGGTTGAGGTAATCTAGTTTGATGCAAATTTGGGTTCATTGGTTTGCCAAACTACCCTTAATTTGCTTCTCCGAAGAAATTGGTCCCTCGTAAAGTTGCTAAATTTAACAGATTATGTCAGTCATTAAATGATGGCAAACAAACAATAAATAGTTAGGGACATTTTGATTGAAGAATTATGGTAAGATTTTGGAGCCGTCTTTGCAGATCTAATTGGCTTGCATATGAACCACTCATGGCCATGGGTACTGCAACAGCTCAAGAGTCAAGCCTACTTTGCAAGCCTTTTTTGGGACCTAGAAAAAGACCCTCTTTTCATGGCATTCCTTTCTCTTAGGTGTCTCATTTAGAGTCGTTCATTTTTTTTGTATGGGCTTTGGGGCACATGGATGAAGATCAAGACAAAAGAATGAGTACAATAACATTTGGGCCTGATATTTATGTATGGGCTTCCCCTATATTGGGCGTAGAAAAAAAAAGGGAATTAACATGCTTTTAAAAGTTCACCCTTAAAAAAAAAAATCATTTTAGAGGACATACACTTTTGGAACAAATGCAAGTGAGATTTTTGTCCAGTCACTATTCTTAGCTCCTTATAGTAAATGCAGTTATGTAATACCATGTTATGCCATCAGAGATGTAGTATCATTGAACTCGTAATGTCTTATTTCTTCCCCATGCAATATGAATTATGTTAATTTCAAACTTGCATAAGCTAACAAAATAAAGTTTTGAGGTGGCCATTGTTTGGCCAAGACTCCTTAGGTTTTACCCTATGACATGGGACAAGATGATGATTGATTTTATGATGTGATTGTAACAAATGAATGAGGGTGATGGTTGTCAATCTTAGCATAAAGTTTGTTGTTACCTGCCCACAAAACAAAATCAACCACAAATTATCAAAATTGTAATGGGAAAACTATATAAGATCAGAAAAAGAAAAGAAAGAAAAAAACTAACCTCAAAGACACTTTCCCAATTCTGCCTGTAATAGGGCGACTTCTATAGAGGTGGAGAGAAACCAAATGAAAATGAATATATAAATTAGTAGATTTTAAATCCAAAGGGGTGACATTGAATCTTGATGTGGAGAGGAATAGTTGAAAGTGACAGCCTCAAAGTTCAAAATAGGGCTGAAAACAGTGAATTAAATTTAATGCAAAAGTGTGTGTACATACATACATATATATATATATATATATATCTGTGTGTGTGTGTGTGTGAGAGAGAGAGAGAGAGAGAGAGAGAGAGAGAGAGAGATTTGTCATTTTGTGTTTGGTGGGGAGACGGATAATCTCTACTACTCAATAGATAAGACCGAGACATTTTCTAGGATTATGGAGTTCGGTGTGGTAGAGCCTCTTCGATTTTTGCAAACTAATAATTCATTTAACAAAAAAAAATTTAAAAGGTTAAATTGGACATATTGTATAAAATTAGATTTTCTAATTTGGCTTTTATCTAATTTCTCTTTCAACTTTGACTATATATATATATATATATATATATGATCTTATTTACTCAATGACCATAATTAAATGAGGATATATAGCTCCGAGATGTAGAATAAAAATGTATTTATTCTCATTATTAAGTTTTTGAGGAGCTCATTCAAAACTTATTGTACTCAACATAAAACAAGAGTTTTGCTTTTAGTTTATCTGCTTAATCATGATAAATGCATGTTAGGCCCTTTTATCACCATTGAAAAAAATTAAGAGATTGTCAAAAATCTCCGTAATTTGATTGGATCTGATAGGCTAAGAATGTAATGACCTCTTTAGTAAATTAATTAATTAATTAGCTAAGTGAATTACTTAGATTTAATTGCATGCAATAAACATAATAGCACAAAAAAATCACCAACTAAATTAAATGCAGCGAAAAATAAATTTGACAAGGGTGATTTGTTTACGAATGAGGAAAACTATTGAGACAAAACCCTACCAAGTGAATTTAAGATCACCACTCTCGAGAATCCAATATTATCAAAACAAGCGGTTACAAGTAAAAGGAATCTCAGTACCTAATACCAACCTACAGTTGAACCCTTACCCCAGTACTCAATTAAACCCTTACACCAACTTGAGAAAGATGTTGGCTGCAAAGTTCTCTAATTCATCCAAACAATGAAGATCAAGAAGTTTCTTAGTTACAAAACCCTTGACGCAAAGACGTAGCAGCTTCTACAAGGAATATGATGAATTAGGACAAATTCTGTCTCCGATCACAATTTGCATGCACAATCAATTTGCATTGAATTGCATCGCTTTGCATCACCTTTGACAGCCCTTAAAATAATCCATATATATGTGTAGGGTTGTGAGAAAATAATCCATACACAAATACACTTGGATATGCGTGAAAACTGATCAAGAAATCTAAAATTCGTAATTTTCAACAGATACAGCTTTTGTAGAGCAACTGTCGAGCATTAATTTATTAAATCTCGATGGATATGAATTTGTCGAGTTATCTGTCAAGCTTTAATGGAGATCACTTCTTACTTGTTTTTTGGATAGATTTCCATGATTTCAATACTAGACTTGAACTCTTATTCCTTGAAGTACTAAACCACTCTAGATTTACTCAATTACAAATAAAGTGTGTTTTATCAAAAGATTAGCCAATTTGTATAACATATGTGTCTAACAATATCCACATATGTCCTAACAGGATCTAAGACACCCAACCCCACTTTTACTCTAATTTTCTTATTAAAAGAATTAAAAAATTTATCCAATAATAATTTTGGGAAAATTATTCTTTAAATGACTATTTAGTGAACTATTCTGTATTAACCAAAGACAGTGAAAAAAAAAAAGTTGAAGTATTATTTTATCTATCTAACAAAGATGACAATATTTCAATTAAAAAATAATTTTTTTATTTTTATATTTTTTTTGCTGAATGAAAAAATGGGTAGGGGGCCGACCAAAGTGGCAATCCTACTTGGGCATGACTATAGTAGCACCATACCCGTCAAAGTCCGAGCCCTGCTAGACTGGTGAACCATAACTTCTCCAGCCCCACGAGGGGCACCAGTGACTTAGGCTGCCAAGGAAAGAAACCCCACACAAGTCCATATTCAGACTCGAACATAGAACTTCACCCTTGGCGCAGCTCTTTGTGCATCACCTAGAACCACTGGACCACACCACCTCAGTCGTAAAAAATAATAATAATTTGAGTTTATTGAGATTGATAGAGTGATAATGAGTTGATATTACCTACCTAGGATAGTGTAATTATTGTGGTTCCACCTTTGGCACCAAAATTGAGGGAAAAAATTGGGATACATGAATTAAAATTATACTCTAATTGAAATATAATTTAGATTCAATTGGATTTTCTTTGTGCCTTGAATAATGCAATAATATTTTTTGGATTCTTTTTTGAATTGAGAATTTTGATGAGATAGAGATGAAAATTGAGATATATATATATATATATATATAAAGTATTCTATGGCAAAGTTAGTTTTTTTATTAAATTATTTACAGTTTGTAGGTCCCACCTTACTTTTTGTCTTAACTTTATTACAAAAAATTTAACTTTAATTTTTTTTTTAAATTAACTTTTAGTATTTTGTCATGCATTATACAAACTAGATTATAACCCATGTATATGCATGAATGCATTTAAAAATAAACACATTTTTTATCATAAAATATTCATAATTAATCAAATTATTAAAGCAATAAACGTAATTAGATTCATATTAAAATTTCTACCTAAGTTTAATTATTAATTATGATTATTTTTATTCTAATAATTGATAATATAAAATGTGTGGTGATTTTTGTTGAATAATTATATGATTTTTTTTTTAGTTTATTAATATTAGATTCAGTATTTTACACTCATTAATTAACTTGGCATAAAGATTAAAAAACTTAAGTAAACACATGACACAAAATTAGCCCAGAATTGAAATCTAATTTATAATGAACTTTAAAATTGCATCATGTGTTTAAAATAACTAGCTTGTAATCTCATGTATATGCATGGATACACTTAAAGATATACAACAAAATGCATAATATAATTCATATATATATATATATATAATTTAAATACTATTGATACTCATTTTGATATTTTGTTAATTCTTCAAAAACTTTTGTAAGGATATTATTAGGCATAAAATAAAAATTTTCCATATTTTATTTATTTATTATTTTGAAGAACTTTTTTTTATTCATTTATTTTAGACTCTTTGGTTTTTCTACTTAATAACTCATTTGAATGAATATTTATAATGTAGTACCACATTTGATTCTAAAATTTAAAAATAAAACTCTTTAAAAATAAATAATTTAGGACACATGGCGCAAAATTTAAACTCTAATTTGGAATTCTAATTTGAGTTTCTCTCAGCTTCACCTATTATTATATATATAGATAAAAGTTAAACCATGAATAAAAGTAAAATCAAAATCAAAGTTAACACAAAAAATGAGAGAGAGAGAGAGAGAGAGAGAGAGAGAGAGAGGACAACATCCTTTTATTTGTTCACTAGCTTGTAACTCTTGCTTACTCATAGGAACATTAAACAACAGTGATAAAAAAGAATGAAAAATAATAAAAATTAAATTGTTGAAGTTGCAAAATTCCTAAATTGACACAAACTCATCAGTGTTCCAAATAAGAGAATCAAAACTAAATGGGAAATTTGCAGAGAGAGAGAGAGAGAGAGAGAGAGAGAGAGAGAGAGAGAGAGATATGAACCTTAGTGAGAACGATTAAATAATGAAAGAAATAAACAAACAAATCCATAGACAAAAATTGAACATAAAGAACTATTTAGAGAGAGAGGGAATGGACCTAAGGTAGAGAATGCTGGTGCAGTGAAGACAACAAACTTCTTTAAAACCTTTGAGTAATAACAAAGTTACTTGCTTTAATTTTTTTGTCTAAAATTTCTTCAACAAATATTTCATGGTTTCCATTAAAGAGGAAGAATTCAAATAGTTTAGCTTTTGTGACAATCCAGTATCTCCATTACATCATTTTATATAGTTTTTGATATAATCACTTTGGGTTTTGCATAGCATTTGTATAGTTTTTTATAGAAATTCTTTTGGTTTTGCACTAGCAACTTACTTGGCACAAAAATTAAAAATTTAAATGAGATGTGGTGTAAAATTAAAATCCAATTGAAATCTAATTAAATTTTCTTAGCTTTGGCTTCAAATATATATATAAAATTGGGAAGATATACACGCGAAACGATATGTATAATAATTGAGGAACAAAATAGGTGCCTACTCCTTGGCCGCAGAGCCGCATTACTTATGCTTTAGGGAGTTTATTTACCTTTAAAATATATGTATAATATTTATAAAATATAATTTTATACATATATTTTATTATTTTATAAAATATATGTATAAAATATTATTTTATTAGTTTAATTTAACTTTAAAATATTTATGCACACCTTGACTTAAATCTTGTACACTCTGATGTAAATTAGTTTAGCTCAAAACTAAACAACAACACAAATCAATCCCTCCCAAAACCAACCAACAATATAAATCACAAATCTCTCTCTCATGAATGTCTTTTCTCTATCTGAAGATTGGTATTTGTCATAAAGTTAGTGATTCTTCAGATATTTGATTGGTTAAGTGGACACATAATGTATTATTTATATATGTATGGATGGGTGTGGCTCTCTGTCTTTGGGTCAATAATTAATACAATGCACATGGGTTGAGTTTTGTCATTCAATTTAAAATATTTTTATAAACACAATGACAATTGCATAAAAATAAAAAAATTTATACAAACTTTACAAAATATAATTGTTACACTTTATTCACATTTACAATAGATAAGGATAACTCATAATAATGTCAAAATATGAAAACTTTTTTTTTTTTTTTTGAGAAGGACAAAATATGAAAACTTGTAAATGAAAATAGTCAAATGTCATATATTTGCATGATTTTTTTTTTTTATATATAAATAACTTGATATATTCAAATTCTTTTTTTATCAAACTTTATTTAATTTAAGTTTCTAATTGATCTTTCAAAAAAACAAAAAAAAAAAAATCCTAAATTGCCACTGCATGGTAGGCAAGATGTGGCCTTTTAGGAAAAACGATGATTCATGCCTGGCAGACGTGTAACGAAGCTCCAGAAGTGTGGTAATGAATATTACAAATTGAACTTCGATGAAGCCCTTTTTAACGATATGGGCCGATCTGGGGGCGAAGCGATAATTTGAGATGTTCAGCTGCACAGGGACAAGTTATTGCTGTACCAAGTAAAAAAGACAGGCCCCCGTGCATTCACCAGAAGTGGAACTACGAGCGGCCATCCAAGTAAAAACCTTCTTCACTTCACGTGTAGATTTAAGCATAATTGTGCTTCTGTCTGCAGCTGCTTATTAGGCAAGATGATAAGAATTCTCTATTGGTACTTCTTTCCCAATTGGATTTAACATATTGATTTAGCTTCAACAATTTCGGAATTGAGTGACTAGTCAACCTTCACAATTGGGGTTAGCTAGTCCTTGATGAAGTGCAAACACTTCAATTAAGGGTTGTACATGTGTCAGACACGAGATACCTTGTGACATTTCTTTATATGTGTCCTAACCGGTTGTTCAAAAAAAATCGCTAGACACAGTAACAAGAGAAATTAAATACCCTTTCACAAGACAAATAGAACATGCATGCTCTAATTGTAACAAACTAACAATGCATTTGAAAATTAATAATTATTCTTATTCCTAGTTTGTATTTTAATTTCTAAACATTCTTTAATAGTCATGAGTTCATTTTATTACCCATTGTTGCTCTTAAATTGATATATGTATAATAATATATTAAAAATAAATGTTTAAAAAAATATAAAAAATAAAAATAAAAATATATTTAATAGGCGTGTTCTGCCGTACATATATCATTTAAAAAAAATGTTGTGTCATTGTATTACACTTGTGCCGTGTCTGCTCCTGAGGCTAGTTTACATCACCGTTAAGTCTTCCTTCGTCAACAATACCTAGCAGTAGGATTATAAATTATTAAGACTAAAGGAGTACTCCATGACTACGATTGATTAAACATTGGTGCTTAAAATGTGGGCTTCTGTTGTTCCTAACTTACCTTACATGCGCATGGGGCATGCACAAATTAACCTCACCCTTCCAAAACTTACAAATGGATTAATTTTGTAGCAAAAAAGAGGTTTTTTTTTTTTTTTTTTTTTTTTTTTTTTTCAGCTAGAAGTATTAATGAATAATTAGTAAATAACAGCATTGAGTAGTACAATCTACTTTCCTCAAATATGAGTTATTTTGAGAAGAAAATGCAAGGAAAAGAGCATAATGAGCTCTGAACTATTGTATCTTTGGGTTCTGCCTGGTGTCCTAGAAGAAGCAGTACGGAGGTTAGCTCACCCAGTAAGAGCCTATCTGCCACATTCAACGCATTTCAATCTTCAATACTCCCAAATTTGAAACTGTGTATTACCCACTTGACTTTCTTGACCATTATGCCTGCCTGCACTAGTTACTAAGCATTTGTAATTCCTGATTTGTATAATTTTATGGTTTCTTTAACGGGTGCTCTTATTATATTTGTTAATACACTATTTTAAGTAAATTTTAATACTACTTTTATGATATATATATATATATATATATATATATATATATATATATATATATAAAAGAAAGCTTTTAAAAAAGTTGGTAATATATATATTTTCTATAAAAAAAATGTCATAAAATAATATTTTTAGGACATTTGTTAACTTTTCTCATAATTATTTATATTATATATGACAAGTCTATGTCACAGTTTCTTGCATCTCTAGTTCACTTGGACTTGTCCAATTAATGGTATTAAACATGTAATACTCCTTAACCAAAAAAGAAAAGAAAAGAAAAGAAGAAGTTGTTATTAGCCGCCATACATTTCACCAAGGATTCATCCGCACTTATGTCGTGTGAATCACATTGGTGAAGGACCGACAAGCAGTCATACATGACAGAGTGAGTGATTTGCGACCAAGCTATGGGCAACCAAGTTGACTTTAGATCATGTATGAAAAAGGGCACCGATAAATCGTAAAGTTTAAATTATGGGCAAAGTTCGGTGAATTTTAAAGCAATCAGCATGGTTGATTTTTAGAGTTAAGAACAATTTTTAATTTTCTTGAAAACTATCCCAAGGAAACAGAGTTGAAATTTCTTCTTTTTTCTTTCTATGTAATGTTCAAGAACATACACCTTGAAGGCTCGAAAAAATAATAGAAGATTGGCATGATGTGCTAATTAATAATTATAACCTATAATTGCAAACGCAGAATTTTGGGACTAAGTCAGCTCAGCATACAAGAAAATAAAATCTTATCTAATTGCACTGTTTCTTTATCAAAAAGTAAACTTTTTCCGGCAATGTTTCTATCAAAAATCAATACCATTTGTTTATTAGAAAAAAAAAAAAAAAAAAAAAACTATAAGACGTCATTACGCATTTGGTAGTTCGAGTACCACTACCAAATGGGCATTTTATTGCTAGACTATAGTTGTATTTGCCATAATAAAAAAGAACTATTCCTCATCTCAAATAATGTAACATGTCATTGTACATCCAGATAATTGTTGATTATTAGTTGTCCAAACATATATATATATATATATATATATATATACATTTGTAGTTAAAGATGAGGATGCTGAGCTGATAGTTGGTAAAAAGTAAGTTTTATGTGGCACAATTATCACAATCTACTGAATTTTTGTATTATTTCTCTGTAGTGCATATTATGAGAGCGAAAATGCATATATCTTAAACATCATATACATTCCCAAACTAAAGAAGAGAAACAAACTGTGGTGGTGAGCATTTTGTATTTAGTTATTTTCTTTTCTTTTGCATTAAGAGAGGACAATGTTTCTGCCCACGTCGTAGCCCAATGGACTGCTATTGTGAATTGGTCAGGACCAGCCTCTATCTCCAACCTGTCGCTTAGTATAGTTTCATGCTATAGCTTTTATCTCCAACCTATCGCTTTGTATAGTTCATGCTATAGATAAAGATGATCATAGACCCTCCTAGTTGTATTTCTCTGCTTTTCTCTTAAGGGACTTTTCTCTTAAGGCAACGAAAAAAGAAGAGAAACAATCGTGGGTAAGGAAAAAAACAGTAGGGATTGAGTTGAGAGCCTTTGAATTGATCCTTAATGTGAAAGTTAAATGGCCAATGTAGTGTCGACTAGAGCCTAGAGGTGACAGATGAAGACTTCCACGCCTTGGAATGTTCTCGAAAAGTTACATCTTCTTTGAAAAGTTCATTTCTCTACTGTTATTTATTTATTTTTTATGAGTCTACTGTTATTTCTCGGCGTAGTTTAGTTGATAGTTGTACATGTGTAATTTTGTTTAAAGGTAAAATCTATGCGTAATTAAAAGAGGACTTTTTTTCTTATTAAAAAAAAAAGAGGGACTTTTTTTTTTAACAAAATTAAGAGGACTTTAGTTTTAAGCATCCTTTAGCATAAATAACTTTTTAAAGAAAAGAAAAGTAAAGGCGAGGGCATCATTATCATCCATGTAAATTCCTTCCAAAATATAAGAATGGTTTATGCAACCTATAGTGGGTACCATCTCATCAACATACTATATTATTTTAAGAGTAACTTTAGAATTCTTAAAATCAATATAAATTATAAAAGGTTTTTGTTATGTGGTGCCGTTAAAAATTGGTTAAAGTATTGATAGATTTCTTTATATTTAGAAGTAGCAAAAGCTAATTAAACATATATAAGATTACTTTCTTTGTCTTAACAATAACAACCAGTAACAACCTAGCACTTAAGATTTGTTGTAATAATGTTATAAAAATATTGTGGACATATCTTTTTTAATCTTAGGCTCCGTTTGGATAGCTACATGCATTTGTGTTTAGAGTAAGTTGTGTTTTTTGGCTGGTCCATGGCACTGTTCATGGACTAACCAAGTGCAAATTGAGGTGAATAGTAAATTTGAGCAATACAAATATTTTGCTACAATATTTTCAGTAATAAATTTTTAGTTTTCAGCAAAATAAGCGATATTCAAACACACACTTAAAATAGTACTTGACTATATTGAGTTTTTCGAGCATTTGTTAATTAAATCAAGTTGGTATTAATTTATTTTGAAATTAAATATTTATGCCTTTTTCTTTTAGAAACAAATGATTTGTACTCTATTACATATAATTTAAAAATAGATGATTTTACTAATTTTATTAGAAAATTAAAATAAAAATTAATTTTAATACAGATTGTTAATAAACTTATAATAAAATTTATATATATATTTATATATAATTTTGTATTAAATTATAAATGTTTTTTTCTTACATAAAAATCAAATATGATGAAAATATTGTGAATATAACATTTCTTTAATATTGGAAAACTAAATTGGATTAAATTAGATATGTTGTACCTTCAAAAATAAAATAAAAATCCAAATATTTTTCTTATAAAAGAAAAAAAATGAAAAACCAAAATACTCTACCGTCAACCAAGAGAGATCCGAGCCGTCAAAATAGTGTGAACGCCACAGGGAAATCCAATCTGTTGCGACCACACCTAAAAAAAAAAAAACCCTTGTTAGAAAGCGAAAAAAAAATTATATAAGTAGATATAAAAAAAGAAAAAAAAAAAAAAAAAAAAAAGAGAGTAGCGTAATATGACAGTCTATGTTGTTGTTGTTGATGACGGCTGTAAAACAAGCCGAGACGACAATTCCGATCAAACTACCTCCTTTTTCCCTTCCCAAACCCAAAAAACCTTCTCACAAAAAACTTTACTATTTTCTCTTGTCTAAGCTAACTCTTTGTCTTAGACTCTCTCTCTCTCTTAGTCTTACTATATAGCCACTAAGTTTTGATCCCCAAAAAAAAAAAAAAAATCAAAATCAAAATCAAAAACCTCCTCCAATTTCCGATGTGATCAGGTCCAAATTATCGTTCTATAATCACCGTTTACCAGCGGCGGCGGCGGCGGGGGCCACCGTAAATGTCTCTCGTCCAATCCCCCTCCGTCGATTGCGTCCCTCAGCGCAGCGGCTCCACCACGACAACCACCACCACCACCGCCACCACCACAATCGCCTTAGAATTTGTTCCTTTGTTTGAAGAACAGCCAGCTGCCGTCACCACCGTCGATCAGCCACGATTGTCGTCGAAGCGCAAATTGGACGATTATGGTGGTCCCACATACGACGACTACGACGACGAAGACAACGACGTTTTTGCAGAGTTAGTCTCCGTTAGAATGAGGAAAGATGAACCTAACGCCGTCAATTCCTCTTTCGATTCTCATCCTCACCCCACAGCCACTGCAACCGCAACCGCAGCTACGGCTGCAACCACTGTGGAATTCAGCTCTAGGGTTTCCGATGCTCAATCGGCCACCGACTCGGCCGAGTCGACTCATTCCGCGTCTCCTCGTTTGCAATTCTTCATCCGAATGATCTCCGAGGGTAAGACTATGGTTATCCAAGCTTACCCTCACGATACCGTGAAATCGCTCCACGAGCGAATCCAATTGGTCACCGGAATCCCGGTCCACGAGCAAAGGCTCATATACGGAGGCAAACAGCTCCAGTGGGAACGCTCGCTCGCCGAGTGCTCCATTGAAAACGACGCCGGATTGCAGCTCGTCGGCCGTATGCGTAGCACTGAGCATCCTCACGCTTGGCAAGTCATCGACGAGATGGTTTCCGTCGTCTGTCGGCTCTGCCGCGGCGAAGCCGTCCCTGCCGCCGCCAATCACATCAAGTCGAGGATGAGTGAGTACTTGACGACCACTCCAAAAGAGGAGGAGCAGCTGGCGGCGGGGCATTTGCAGATATTTATGTCGTCTTCGGCTCCGGCCGCGTTGGTCATGCTCTACATGTCCATGGAGAAAGGTAACAGGGACTGTGCTGATAGTGCCATTAGGCATTTCTTGAATATTAGTCGAAATTCGTTGCCAAAAAGTCATCATAATTATTGTGCGCCAATAGTATTAGAGTTTTGTAAGTTGCTTAGGAGAGCTGGAGATGAGGACCCTTTGTATTTATCTTGCCGGAGTACATTTGGCATGATGTTAGAGTCCATTGGACCTTCGATGAAAAGTGTTAGGGGTGGTGGAGCCATTGTGATGGAAGAGATTTTCCCGTTTATTAGCGAGATGGCGAGTAGGTTGTGTAGGGATTTAGGATTGAGTATGGAAACCCCTGGTACTGCAGGGCCACTGTCGAGTGATGTTCGTGATTTCACTGCGTTCGTCCTCCCCTTGAGGACTATGATTATGGTTCTTGTGAGTTTTGAGGGTCTCATACCGGTGACGTTTGTTGAGGGGGAAGGATATAAGCATCCAGTATTGGCACAGGAGCTTGAGTTTCTTTATCTTATATTTATTGATTTGTTGAAAAGAATGGATGAGTGCCTACGAGGAATGGATGGGAACTTGATTGTTAAACAGAAGGGGGAAGGCGAAGTTGTATATTCGGGATGGTCTCAGTATCTTGCCATTTTGAAGGAACTGCATGGCATTTCAAAAATTTATCAGGGTGCTGAAGAACAGTTTTGGACGGTTTTGAGGCTTTCAAAAACTGCACTTTGTGCTCTAATTATTAAATATGCAAAGCGTGCCGATGATCATCAATGGCTTCTTGAGCGGAAGGATGTAACCGATTTTGAGTCTAGAAGGCATTTGGCTATGATGATGTTTCCGGAGGCTAAAGAAGACTACGAGGAGCTGCATGAGATGCTCATTGACAGGTCTCAATTGTTGGCGGAATCATTTGAGTATATACAACGGGCAGACTCCGAATCTCTACATGCTGGTCTCTTTATGGAGTTCAAAAATGAGGAAGCTACAGGTCCGGGTGTATTGCGGGAATGGTTTTTTTTGGTATGCCAAGCTATATTTAACCCAGAAAACGCTCTTTTTGTGGCATGCCCAAATGATCGTAGAAGATTCTATCCTAATCCAAGTAAGCTTCAGTTGGCTTCTAATAGATTCTTTTGTTGATCTGTATTTAATTTGGTTGATTTCTATGCTTGTCTCTTTTTTTTTTTTTTTTTTGGGGGGGGGGGGGGGGGGGTGTGGGAGGGGGAGGGTTTATTATGGATGATCAACAAAAGCTTTTGTTGCATTCTTGTTTGTATAGTTGTTGATAGTGGGTATAGACGCTAGAATTTGTGTGTTGTTACTACATATGATAAAGGATCAACCAAAAACCTTTTGTTGTATTGCTGTTGTGTAATTGTTGATTTGGGTATAGACACAGGAATTTGTGCTGTTACATATCTGTTTGTGTAGTTGTTGATATGGGTATAGACCCAAGAATTTGTGTTTGGAGTGGATATAACCACACGTGGAATGATTTACCAAAACCTTTTGTTGCATTTTTGTTTGTGCAATTAATGATATGGGTATAGACTTGAGAAGTTTTGTTTGTTTGTTTGTTTTTTTTTTTTTTTTTTTTGGGTTGGGGTGGGGTGGGGGGGCAGGGAGTGGGTATTACTGCATATTATGGATGATCGACCAAATGCTTTTGTTGCATTTTTGTTTGTATAATTGTTGATATGAGTATAGATGCGAAAAATAGTGTTGTTACGACGTATGATAAATGATCAATCAAAACCTTTTGTTGTTGCTGTTAAGTCTAATTGTTGATTTATGTACAGACTCAGGAATTTGTGAATTGTATTTTGTTGCATTGCTGTTTGTGTAGATGTTGATATGGGTATAGACCCATGAATTTGTGTTGGTTGGGGGTGGTGGGGGGTATAACCACATGTGATGAATTATTATTATTATTATTTTTTTTTTGTGGAGGGGGGAGTGGGGGGTGGGGGGGGTTGTTACTACATATGATGAATGATATACCCAAACCTTTTGTTGCATTGCTGTTGATGTAATTGTTGATATGGGAATAGACTCAAGAATTTAAGTGTTATTATGACGGATGATGAATGATCGACCAAAATCTTTTTGTTGCATTGCTGTTTGTGAAACTGTTGATATTAGACTCAGACATTTGTGTATAACCTTCTGTTACATTGCTGTTTGTGTAATTGTTGATATTGATATAGATTCAAGAATTACTGTGTTTTGGGGGGGGGGGGGGGTGGAGATGGCACCTTGGCAAGGCAGTTTGGAGATATTTTACTAACCATAATGAGGTGATTTTGACATTGATAATGTAGAGATGAAAGAGAAAAGAGGGGATAGTAGTGAGAATAATAAGATAGATAGAACAAGGGCTGGTTTGGTTGGTCATTTTACAAACTGTTTTCATCACTTAAAAAACAAAATGAGGTGGTGGGGGCCCATAGAAAAACCTCGTTTGGTGAATTGTTTTCGAAAAACCAAATTTAAAAATGGTTCCTTAGATTTACTCTGCAAACCCTAGACTGAAACTTTTTATTAGATGTTTTCAAGGTTGGGGGTTGCGTTTTTAACAAAAACTTGAAAGAGATATACTTTTGCCGAACATTTTTTTAACTCTTTTGTTTCTCACATTTACAACCTATATTTATGGAAACCTATTTCAAAACTGGTTTTTACCCTTTTTGAAAACACATTTTAAAATGGTGAACCAAACAGCCTCCAAGTGTTTTGGGGGATAAAAATAGAATATTTATAAAAATTTCAAATTATATATATTAATAATACACACACACACACTCAAGACGAAGCAAAAAAAGCATGTCCTCACCATGTTTATCTTCAGGGTGGGGAAATCCCATGCAGGGAATTTTATCCATCCTTTGTGGTGTGTTTGGGTTGCACCTTCACAGCCTGGGGTGGGGGTTTGAGCCCACGTGATTTCAGGCTGGTTATATTACATTATCAAATGTCAAAGTTGTATCTGTAAGAGAACAGTAATATGTTGCATCATCCCTTTCAACCATATATGATCATTATCATACTTGTACTGTAATCTTCATTTTTCTCAGTTGCGTCTTATGAGAACAAAAATAAATTCGTTATACAAAATTTTTGTAGTGTTGGAACTTGGATTTCAATCAACATGTGTTTGACGTATATGTTTAATTTATGTAGAAATTGGAATTATGACAGGTAACGAGGCCAGAAGATTTTCAACATGTTTGTGTGAGTCCAATTGTTTGATTTTTCATTTGCTTAAGTTTCTGTGGTTAACTAGAATCTTGTGGAGAGTGGAGATCATAGAATGGTGAGTCTTGCAGAAGATTTTCTTGTCTTTAGAGCTGGTGCTATGGTTTTTTTATGTTTATGAAGTAAGGAAAGAATGGTGGTTAGGATTGACAGACTGGTTCTCAGTATGGAGTTGTATATTAGGGCTTTGGTATGAGCTATGAAGCACGGGTGCGTTTCCGGATTCGGGTGCGGGTATGGCTTTGGTATGAGCTATAAATAAATTCGTTATTAAAAATACTTTTATTTATATTTTTAATATATTGCGAAGCATACTTTTTCACATTATATAAATATATACCAAATTTAAGAGCAGTAGTAGATAATAACTAAAACATGATGTTCATAAATTAAATACAACCCACAAGTCATAGATTCACAATCACAAATCACAATGAGTAATAACTATTAACTAAATAAAAAATCAAATCCAAGTCACAACATTATTACATTACAGCTTATATAAAAAATAAAAAATCAGATCACAGAGACCTAAGATTGAAAAACTAAGAGTGTGAGAGCTATGAAAAAAGTTGGAGCATGTGAGAGCTATGAAAAACTAAGATTGAAAGCTTGAGATTGATACTTGGAGGGAGATGGATAGCAGGTGAGAGTGAGAGTGAGAGTGAGTTGAGACTTGAGAGTGAGATTGTGTGAGAGAGGGGAGATGCCTTGGCGTGGAGCACAGAGACCAGAGAGGCAGAGAGTGAGAGAGAGCTGAAGTCTGAAGATGAGAACTGAGATATAGGGTTTTGTCCAATTGGTGCATTTTGCACCTCTTTTTTTTTTTTTTTTAATTTCGGCCAAACGGTGTGTTTCGCACCTTTTTTTTTTTTGAATTTCGGTCTGAATCGGTCGGTTTGGCGCTAGTATCGGTGGTTGAGGCGGATTTGGCGCGAATCGACCTGATTCCGTGTGCGTCGGCAAAAAAAAAAAAGGGATACGACACCGATGCGCAGGCAACAGCGTTGCCTGCGGCACCCTGCGTCGGGCTGCATCGGACGCGGGTTCGACGGCCGAAATGCCGCGTCGGTGCTTTATAGGGTATGAGTAAATGTAAACTGCTAGATGATGTATTATTGCTACACAAAAATCATGAATCAAAAGTATTGTAGTGCATGGAAAAAGGATGCGCCTGTAGCAAATCAAATTCATTGGCAAAATGGGGATATCCATTGGGACATTCTTTTACTAGATTGGTTAATGACTGGGAATTAGAGAACCTACATTATTTCCATGCTCTTTTGTATTCTAGATATATTGAGTGGAGGGGGAAGGTAGAATGGCGTGGAGGCCTACTAGGAAGGGATCTTTTGAAGTTAAATCATATTATAGAGTCCTTAGCAATGGAGGTATTCAGTCCTTTACATGGAGAAGTATTTGGAAAGTGAAAGTTCCTCACAGAGTTTTTTTCCCCCCATCACTTGGGCAACCGCCAAAGGTAAGATTTTGAAATTGGATAATTTGGGGAAGAGGAATATTTGCATTGTTAACCGCTATTGTATGAGTAAGAATGGTTGGGAATTGGTGAATCAGTTGCTTCTTTACTGTTCTTATGCATAGAGCTCATGGAATTTCGTTTTTAGCTTATTTAGTGTCTGTTGGGTGATGCCTAAGCATGTGGTGGAGTTGCTGGCTTGTTGGAGGAGAGGGGTTGGTCAACATTGGGCAGCAGTTATTTGGGAGGCAACTCTGTTGTGTATTATGTGGACTATTTGAGAGAATGGAATCTTCAAACCTTTGGGGGGGGAGGAGCTACCATTATTGGGCTGATATGGTTCCTTTTGCTTTCCTTGTTTGACTGGATGATTGCTATGAGTGGTCTGCATATGTTTTCCCTGTTGGATTTCCTAGATCTGTGTTCATTTGCATAATTTTTGACTTCCCTTGATACACAACCTGTGGACCAGGGGAGCAGTTATTTTCTTTCGAAAAAAATTTAATTACCCATAAAAAAACACCATGCATATTCCAATAAGAAAACTAGAAGATAATCATAACAGAACCAGACCTGCAAGCATAGAGAGATAAGAGTCTCGCAGAAGCCAGTTCTTGTCTTTAGAGCTGGTTGTATGTTTTGTTGATGTTTGTGAAGGATTGGAAGAATGATGGTGAGGACTGACAGAGTGGTTCTCAGTCTGTTGTGGTTTTTGTATATTCTGGTTCTGGTATGTGTCAATGTAAACCTGGCTAGATGATATGTTATTGAAAACAAAAAAAATATGCCTCAAAAGTTCAATAAGAAAACTAGAAGATAATCATAACAGAATCAGACCTGCGAACAGTAGGTTAAGAAATACAAATAATCTAATCTGTATGTAGAATGCACAGTTATCATACTCAAGATTGAGTCCCCTGGGCAAATGGTATGACTTTACGTAATGAATTATTTTACCTTTGATGAGGCTGTATTGCCCCCTTTTCAACAAGTTACAAAACAATAGTTTCTAGAACAAGCTGTTTGATATTGGATTGTAAACTCAGTTTGGTCACTATCAAACTGCCATTGAACCTATATTGGTATTACTCATTTTTTTGGGAATTGTGTCATCATGCAGAATTTCCCTGATTCAGAGTTCTGAGTTATGCTTCTTTTTTTGCTAAAAGAGTTCTACACTTATAATTATAAAAATATTTATCATTTGTTTAAGTAAATATTATATTGAGGCAAAGAACTCTTTTTCAGAGACAATTATGATTTGTTCATCCATTTCCTTCTGTATGCAGCATCAAGGGTGGATCCCATGCACCTTGAGTATTTCAGCTTCTCTGGTCGGGTGATTGCATTAGCTCTGATGCATAAAGTTCAAGTAGGCATTGTCTTTGATCGTGTCTTTTTCTTGCAATTGGCTGGGAAGTACATTTCATTGGAAGATATAAGGGATGCTGATCCATGCCTGTATAATAGCTGCAAACAGATTCTGGATATGGATTCTGATTTTATTGATTCAGATGCTTTAGGACTAACATTTGTTAGAGAAGTTGAGGAGTTAGGATCCAGGAAAGTTGTGGAGCTTTGCCCTGGTGGGAAAAGCAAGGTTGTGAATAGCCAGAACAGGGAGGAATATGTTAAGCTTCTTATTGAGCATCGCTTTGTCACATCTATTTCAGACCAGGTATCACAATTTGCACAAGGTTTTGGGGATATTCTTTCGAACTCTAAGCTCCAGAAGTTCTTTTTCCAAAGTTTAGAGCTTGAAGATCTTGATTGGATGCTTCATGGAAGTGAAACTGCTATTTGTGTTGATGATTGGAAGGCACATACTGAGTACAATGGCTACAAAGAAACTGATCCTCAGATATTCTGGTTCTGGAAGGTACGTGCTTGCAGGATTTTAATTTATTAAATTTATTTGTATTTTCCTCTACTTAGTTTTTTTCCCATGTTTACAAATGATTTCCTTCTAAGGCACATACTGAGTTTACTTGAATTCCCATTTTGAAGATGTGAGTTCAAAAAGTTCCATAATTCTCACATTTTTTTCTACAGATCATTTTTTTACACCTTTCATGTTAACAAGAGACATTTGGTGAGAAATTGTATCTTTAATTTAGAAGTTTAAAATGGCCATTACTTGAAACATAGTGTAAGAACACAACCCCTTTTAAACTTGCATCTTCAAGATGTGACATCTTCAGAAGGCATTTCCAGTGAAATCGCATCTTGAAAATGCAATTTCATGCTAAGTTGGCAATTAAACATGGCAGTGTTTGTCCATGTAGGCAAGATGAAATTCAAAGTTGTTAAAATATTGGGATCCTACTTTTGGCGATTGAATCAAGGATTGTAAGATCCTACTTTTCGCATGTACCTCAAAAAGCCTTAGGACAAAATCCATACTCATATGAACCCATGTATTTTGCTTTTGTCCTTTGGAAACTTGACAAATGTGACAATGACTAAGAATCTCTCAACTTCCCTCCAAATCATGGCCAATAGAATTTGTCCTTTGGAAACAATGCTAGTTACAGGCAAATTGTCTTGTTCAATGTACTTTGATGCCTGCTAAAGTGCGCCGCCGAATCCTGGTTACTGCATTGCTTCTTGTTCTACGTGCAGTTCTTCTTCTGCTTCTCATTGCTAATTTGAACTTGCTTTTTTTAGTCTCAAAGAGTTAGATTCTTGGCTGGACACAGGAGCAAAATGCCGCCTTCCCTAGCCTGACTTACCTGAACTTCTAATCGTGTTTTTATTTCGTAAATTCTTGGTTGCACTTGTCCTGCTTCTTGGGATACTGCCTACAGGAACGATAACTATCAGTCAGCTTCTTAGAGGCAGATTCTCCATATTGAGATCCAAAAAGTCTGGCCAATGGTTGCTTGACGTGGTCCTCAATTAAATGCCATTTGATAGACTTCATCAATGCTAAAGAATCAAACTATAGTCATTTCTCTTTTACTTCAGGGAAAAGGCTAGCTTTGTATCCTGATAAAAGTTGACGATCATTTTTATCAATTTGACAGTGAATTGGGAGGTTACTAAACTTCTTGGTGTAATCTTCAACCATAATAGATCCTTGTTTCAATTGAATCAACTGATCATTTGAAGAATCTTTATAATCAAGCTGAAGTTATCTCTTTTTGCATAAGCTAAATATTTCTCCCAATGAATAATTGAAGGCTGACCAAGTATGAGTATGTGTTTTTCAATGTTGCGCAACCACTTTTGTCTTTGTCAAAAGGGGGAAGGTTCACCCCAATTAAAAGTATGCTGTCTGAGTCTCCCTCCTTATTTTAGGTCCTTATTCCCCCTCCCTTTTGGTGTTGCAAATAGAACGTAGAAAATTCAAAGGGGCTTTCTCTAGGGTGGTTTGGTGGATGAGTTTTAAGTTCCATTTATTTCATTGGGATTCGGTGTATTACCCAATCAAGTTTGGGGATGTGCTTGATCTACATGAGTTAGTGGAGATTTTGGGCTGTAGGGGGTCTACTCTTCCGCTGAAATATTTAGGTCTTCTGTTGAGTGCTACTTTTAAAGATAAGACGATTTGGAATCCTATTTTGGAGAAGATGGAGTGAAGGCTAGCTGGATGGAAGAGGTTGTATTTATCTAAGGGGGGTAAGGTTACCCTTGTTAAGAGTACTCTCTCTAGGTTACCTACGTGTTTCCTTTCTCTCCTCCCTATTCCAGTTAAGGTGGCCAAGAGGATGGAGGAATTACAAAAATATTTTCTTTGGACTAGTATTGGGGACGATCATAAAATTCATTTAGTAAATTGGTCTAAGATTTGTAGCCTAGTGAGGGTTAGGCATTAGGTGTTTGAGAAGGTTTAATTATGCTTTATTAGCCAAATGGTTGCGGCGTTATGGTTTGGAGAATGATGCTCTTTGGAGAAGGGTCACTGGGGCAAAGTATGGGAATGAGTGGGCTGGTTGGTGCACAAAATTTTGTGTCTGGGGCAATGGTGTTTGTTTGTGGAAGTTCATTAGAAATGGCTGGTTGAATTTTTCCAAGTTCATTCAGAATGATGTGGGTGATGGTACTCATGTGAAGTTTTGGGATGATGTGTTGTGTGGGGATCGTCCTCTTAAGGAGGTGTTTCCAGATTTATATAATATTAGTAGGTCAAGGGATGCTTTGGTCTTTGAGGTTATGCATTGTGCAAATGGGAGAATTTCTTGGGACATGCAGTTTCGTTGTTTGGTGAATGATCAAGAGTCTTAATCTTTGGATTCGTTTTTGGTTTTGATCTATTCCACTAAGGTGCGGGGTGTTGGTTCTGACAAACTTTGTTGGAAGCCAGCTAGCAGTCAAGGGCTCAAGGTGAGCAGATATTATTAGTCTCTATGCCCTTCTAGTGTCATTTCTTTCCCTTGGAAAATGGTGTGGCAATCGAAGGTTCCTCCTCGGGTAGCTTTCTTCTCTTGGATTGCGGCTTTAGGCAAGATTCTAACTATAGATAATCTTCGGAAGAGGCATCTTGTTGTTCTTGAGTGGTGTGTGCAAAAAGGTGTGGGGTATCTGTAGTTCATCTCCTCCTTCATTGTCCCATAGCTTTTGAGATGTGGAGTATGATCTTTTGCTTGTTTGGTATTTGTTGGGTGATGCTGCAAAGGATAGTGGATTTGTTGGATTGTTGGTCATGCAATTTCAGGCGGCATCGTAATATAGTTGTTTGGAGGTTTGTGCTGCACTGCTTGATGTGGTGTATCTGACGGGAACGGAATTCTAGAAGCTTTGAGGGTTGAGAATGGTCCTTTCTTGAGTAAGTCTTTTTTTTTTTTTTACTCTTCTCGAATGGTGTTTTGTTTTACCATCTTTTTCTTGTTTCTCCCTTCTTGTGTTGATTGATCATTGTACCTTGGTTTCTTGATGTTTATGCCTTTTTCATACATTTCCTATGTACTGGGCTGAGTTTCAATGAAGTTTTTATGTTTCTTATCAAAAAAAAAAAGCTGGAGGTTTGGGATTAGATGATTAATGCTATTTAATCAGGTGTTGTTAGGGAAATGGTTATGACACTCTGGGGTGGAGACAAACTCTTTCTGGTGTAGGTGATAGAAACTAAGTACGGGATATGCCAGGATGGTTGATGTGCAGAGTGTGTGGGGCTTACATATGGTGTGAGTTTATGGAAATACATAAGCAAGAGATGCTCCAAGTGTGCAAAATTTGTAAAAATATGCGGTGGGGACTGGGAATAAGATGGTGAGATCCTCAAGGATCATTACCCAAAACTCTTTCTAATTGCTTAGACAAGGAGGCAAAGGTGGCTGACTGTTTGGATGTGTCAAATGGTTGTATTGGAACCCATCTTTTAATTGGGCTGGGCATAATTGGGAGTTCTAATCCATGGATTCTTTCTTGACAGATTTGTACTCTTTTAAGATATGTTTGTCTCGAGAGGATTGGAGGACCTGGACTATTTCTAGAGCTCTGGGCTTCAAAGTTAATACTTATTATAAAGCTTTGAGAAAAGGAGGGGATCAACATTTCCCTTGGCAAACTATGTGGCGAGTCGAATCTCCTCCTCATGTCAGATTCTTTATGTGGCTTACAATGAAGAGTAAATTCTTAACTATGGTCAATCTGCAGAAAAGAGCATTGTTATGCCAGATTGGTGGAGCATGTGCTAGTCTGATGAGAAAACCATTAACCATCCATCCCTATATTGTAGCATTGCTAGAGAGCTTGGGATTTCCTATTGTGTCTTATCGGTGTGAGTTGGATGATGCCTAGGAGAATGTCAGATCTACTACTAAGCTGGGCGGCTCTATGTGTGAAAAAGGACCAGTTGAAAATCTGGAGAGCTATTCAATCGTGATGTGGACTGCTTGGAGACAAAGGAATTACCACATTTTTAAAGACAGAATGCTTGGTATTCCAGCTCATGTCACACTCGCATATGGTGGGCAATTTATTCAGATGTGAATAGGCTTCTTTGCAGTCCTTTGCCTTTGATTCATATCTATTGTCTTTTTTAAGTAGTTTGTATTTTGGTTGATGTCTGATTTCTATCTTCTTCTTCTTTTCTTTTCTGTTAGAGTGCCCCATATTATACTCCGTGTGCTTAGGCCTTGACCATACTTTTCGATCTCATACCATTCCAATCACAATAATCTTCCATTGCAACTAATCAATCAGAGAAAGAATGAGGAGCAAGCTTTCCAGAAAAATCTGGGACATCAATTCTCATGTAGTAATGTTATCATTGGCCATATTATAAACTCCTTGTTCAATTATCTCCCCATAGTCGTTGTGAATGGAGCGTCTAGGATTGACTTCTTGTGTT
Source organism: Castanopsis chinensis (assembly GCA_032878915.1). Classification (NCBI taxonomy): domain Eukaryota; kingdom Viridiplantae; phylum Streptophyta; class Magnoliopsida; order Fagales; family Fagaceae; genus Castanopsis; species Castanopsis chinensis. The sequence continues at coordinate 11,970,180 of JAVQMG010000131.1, forward strand.
TGATACCTGAATCTCCTAGATGCACCTGCTTTGCTGCTCTCTGGATTGTCCCTACTAGGTTCTTCGTAACCTGCCATAGCTTGATTATTCTATATTGTAGAATCTGTTTTCTTTCCAACTTCTAAATGAGTAACTCAATCAGTGAGTTTTCAAGCTATCAAGCAATCCATAATTACAAATCATCTTGTTGTTAGTTTGAAAGTCTTCTCTGGTGAACTCTTCCACTTAGTGTTTCCATGGTAGTTGAACATTCAAATGATTGAGAGTCAGACCTGCTCTGATACCAAACTGATGCACCCTAGGAAAAACAGAAGTCCTGGACGCCTACATTAGCAAAAAAAAAAAAAAAAGGAAGGATATAGAGGGGAATTAGATGTGGGAGTTCACTTCTAACAAGGTGAGCTCCCTTTCTCATAGCAGAAGTAGGGTGCAAGAGTTTTCTTGTGTGTGCATACATACATCTGATTCAATAGTGCCACACAAAGGAATGTAGAAGTTAATCATATAAGCATTGTATTTGTTCAAACACGATCATTTTCTATTACCTAGAAGAATGATAATATTGTGGAATTTTATAATTGGAATTAGATAAAGTCATAAAACTCAAAAGTTGCATCTGCTATTGTCGCTGAAACTGATTGTGTTGCACTATGCATTTTAGTATGGAATAGCTAGCAACTTTTCATCATTTAAGAGAATTATAGTGAATTACTACTTTATTTAGGAAGTTTTTTTGCTCATGTGATGAGTTGCAGGGATAAGACTGTCTTTTGTAGGATTTCTAGTAGCCCGTTCAAGGTTGGGGCACAAATAGTTTGCTTAGTTGCCTTCCTCCTAACAGTGCTTTGAACTTGATGAACCTGAACCCCCAATAGGAATGCCTAAACTTTAGTGTTCCAGGAAGTTCTTTGAAAATGTTGGTCATTGCTTGCTGGTGGCTATTTTGGTTTCAGTCATAGTGCATTTATTCCATTCCTGCCCATTTCAACAAGTTGGGGCTACCTTAGCCCTGTATTAGTAGACTGATGTTCTCTTAATTGAAGCTCGAGTGTTCGAATTGGATCTTATTGAGGTGACCAGTATAAAGGCATGAGAGAGAGAGATATTTACCCATGTTATGCTTGGAATTGACAAAGAAGTTATACTATAAGGCCTTTGTATGTTTTTATCCCCAGAAAAAAGGTATGCGATTAGGCTCTCAGGGTTCTGCTGTGAGTTTTGAGAACTATTATGAAACTTACTGCTTTTATAACATTTGGGTAAGGGACAAGGGATTGTTTTCTTTTTCCTTGATTTTTGATGAATTTAGAAGATTAATAAAAGACATTGTCATATTGGTGAATACTACCTGATAACGTATCGTATCTTTTCAATCAGGGCTTGACCCAATGATCGGGCTGAATGAACAGAAATTCTTTAGAATTTTTTTTTTGATAAGTAAACAGAAATTCTTTAGAATTAATTTATTTTTTTATTCTTTGGGTTACACATGCTTCTGATGGGTCTCATACCAACAGCCTCACCCACCACCCAACTCTTGCACGGGAAGGAGATGCTATTTTAGCTAGAGCTCCTCAGCAGAAATGCTTTAAAATTATTGGAATATTTTGGGTGCCTAGCATACTTATAACTATCCTAGACTTGTAATATGTAGAACCACAAAGAGACGGCCATAGATAAAATTCAAGCAACATCGCAAGGTTTTATTTATTTATTGGTTAATGCTAAGTTGAAACCCATCTTGTAGGTCTTGAACTTGGATCTCACCCATTCTTATGGAGGAAGGAATTGTTATTTGGGCCAGAAATGGTAACAACACATGATATGTGTAGCCCAATCCCAGATGATAGAATACCAATAAGCTTACCTTGAATTTGCGTAGACAATTGTTTGATCTTGTATATTGTTTACAGTGTGAGACTGTCTCTGGCTTCATGGCAAGGTATAATTAACGACAGCGTAACTCGCACTGCTCCACTAGTAAATTCGTAAGACCCTGACCTGCCTGTTGACAAGGCAGTAGCATTTCCAAATAATTCTCTCTCAATTTAATAGATAAGTAGATATCAAAAGCCTTAAAAGGTCAACAACCTGTGTTTAGCAGACTTTGAGCCAAAACAGTTGAGCAATGTTGAATTTGTAGTAGCTGGAGTTCTCTCTATTATTAACTAATAATAAAATTATATGAATAGGGATTGATAGTTGTTCCTGATTTGTTGTGGTAATTAAATTATCTTTGCTTAAAAAATTTGCAGATTGTTGGGGGAATGTCAGCAGAGCAGAGAAAGGTTCTTCTCTTTTTCTGGACCTCAGTGAAATATTTACCAGTGGAAGGTTTCCGTGGATTGGCTTCCCGGCTTTACATATACAGGTCCACGGAGTCTCATGATCGCTTGCCTTCATCTCACACATGCTTTTATCGGTTGTGTTTCCCACCTTATCCATCTATGGCTGTCATGCAAGATCGCCTTCATGTCATCACCCAAGAACATGTAGGTTGTAGCTTTGGTACTTGGTGAAGTAGTTGCGTCTGAAGATCTGGGTTGAAAGGGTTTTTCGACTGCACATAGAAATATTTGTCCTCAGGTTGTACAGATTATAGGATGATTGTCATTAGACTATGTAAGAAGGTGCTATAGTTCTCTTATGGTTCACCCTTCTTTTTTGCATCGTTGGATGAAGGTTGCAATGTCATTGCTCTTTTTGTTGTCTGTTTGTATAGGTATAGTATAAATAAAGCAGGAGGCAGAAAAATGCAAATCTCTCTGCTTCCGTGGACTTATTTCATAGTATTAGATACTGGCTTATTGGGATATTTAAGCACACAGATTATGCAATGACAAGTCAATCTCCTTTTTCTCTGATAATCATTAAGTTCTTATAAGATTATGTGAATAAAATCAATATCCGTTTTGTTTAGAATACTTTCAGGTTGTGATATGGTGCAATTGTTTTCAAGTCTATTGCTTCTCTGTTTTTGTTCATAATTCTCCCAGAAGGCCTGTTTAACAATTTAAAAGTTTTTCAAAATTGTTTACGAAGCTAACTCATTTCCCTGTGTCACTCTCCTTTTTTTAATTTTACTTTTGATTTTAGGCTGAACAAAGGCTATATATTTCTTCCTTTTCATCAAGCATGACACTAAAAACTGTGTATCTCGTGCATAATCTAATTATATTCATTTTCTTTCTGGAAAGCCTAAACTTCAGATGGTAGAGAACTGGTTCGACATGGGTACTGGGAGATAAAAAGATTTTTCCCCACTCTGCGTGATTACTCTTTTTTTTTTTTGAAACCTCTGCGTGATCAGTATGAATTGAGCAAATATATTACACACTCGCTAATGTTAGTTGTTTTTCACTAATATCTTATCTTTGTTGTCCTGGTAAATTGTCTGTCTATTTGAGAAAGGTACTAAAACATGACATGACCTAGTCAGGATCATCTGGTGATGCATGAAGTAATGTCTAATTAATGTAGGAGCATCCACATCTCAATTATTAGGTGTCAACCAGCATCAAATCTAGAGTGTTTATTATTATTATTATTATTATTATTATTATTATTATTATTATTATTATTATTATTCAGGAATTAAAAAAAGAAAAGAAAAGGACAATGGGACCAGCTGGACTAAAGAGAGGTCTCAACCAATGCTTGAGGAGTCCAGACAACCTTACAAAAGAGAGGTCTCAAGTGATAGATCTGCATGCGCACCTTCATGGAAACATAGCAATTAAGGGTAGAGTTTCAAATAAAGATTGAGAGTATGTATGGTTGGAGTGATTTTGGGGAGGATGGAAAAAATGAGGGAAAATGGGTGGGAAGGGTGTATGGTTGAGAGGGGGACGGGGGAGAAAATTGTTGGGATCTGGCTACTTTTCCTCCACGTCTACCAAAACTTTAATCTCCCCAAATTTGGAGAAAATGAGAATGAAAATGAAGAGCAAAAAGTCTTTGGGTATTTTGGACGAAATTACCTAACCATTTTGAACAATTTTTTGTCCGTTTCTTCTTTGCTTTTTTCACCTAGCAAACGCTCAATTTTTTGAACTGTTTTGTTTTTTCCTCTTTGAATTTTGTCTTTTTAGTTTTTTTGAAGATCTCTTTCATTTTTTTTAATTTAATTTTTTTCTCATTTGTTTCTTTTCCAGTTAGTTTTTTTTAATAGAATTTTTTTTTTTGGTTCTTGAACTTCTTATGCTTATTTTTAATGAAGTATTCATTCATACACAAATTTTCAATGAAAATATAAGGCCAAAATGCAAAACTGACCATCTTTCTTAATATTTCATTTTAGTCTTTTAATTTTACTTTTGTTTATGTCAGTCCTTTAAGTTTCAAATTTATTCAATTAAGAGTACGAATGGTTAGAGTATTTTGGGGAGGATGGAAAAAATGAAAGAAAATGGGTGGAAAGGGTGTATAGTTAAGAAGGGGAAGGGGGAGAAAATTGGTGGGGCCTAGCTGTTTTTCTTTCGAGTCTACCAAAACTTAATCTCCCCAAATTTGGAGAAAATGAGAATGAAAATGAAGAGCAAAAAGTCTTGGGCATTTTAGACGAAATTACCCAACCATTTTGAACAATTTTTTGTCCGTTTCTTCTTTGTTTTTTCACCTAGAAAATGCTCAATTTTTGAACTCTTTTTGTTTTTACCTCTTCGAATTTTTTTCTTTTCAGGTTTTTTGAAGTTCTCTTTCATTTTTTTAATTTAATTTTTTTTACTATTTTGTTTCTTTTCATGTTAGTTTGTTTTAATAGATAAAAAAAGTTTTGGTTCTTGAACTTCTTGTGCTTATTTTTAATGAAGTATTCATTCATACACAAATTTTTAATAAAAATAAGAGGCCAAAATGCAAAACTGACTCTCTAAATTTCTTAAGATTTCATATCAGTCTTCTAATTTTGCTTTTGTTTATGTCAGTCTTCTAAGTTTCAGATTTATTTAATTGAGGTCTTTCGTCGAACTTTTGTTAAAAGTTTTTGAAAAAAAAAAATCTAGAAAATATTTTTCAATTATTAATTGAATTTTTTTAATTAAAAAAATTTGAAGATAAATCTAAAAAATTGAAAAATTAACCACAACATATAACAAAAATGGATGAAAAAGCCTTAATTGAATAAATTTGAAAGTTTGAGGATTAAAATAAACAAAAGTAAAGTTAGAAGACCGAATGAAATATAAAGAAACTTAGAAGGTCAATTTTGCATTTTAGCTAAAAAATAATGTATTATCTTTTGTTTTATCTAATAGGGACATAATAGTAAATTTTTAATAATTTTATTTTCTATCTTCTCATTTTTCTTCTCAATCAAACAAATGTTTTTTTCATTCCTCCACTTATCCCTCCTCTTAACCAAACTCCATGAGAGAAAACTTAAATCTCTTCTATTCTCATACTTTTCCATCCCTCTTGTTGGTGTATAGCTTAGACTAGATTAGCCCATTGAGATTAGCCCATTCGGCTTAGCCCAGTATACTGTACTTGTAGTTTACTCATATTACTTATACTGCACACATACCTAGCCTATATAAGGCTCTCTATTGTACATTATTATACATATCAATATACACAGACTATTCAGTCTTTTCTCTCTCACTTTATCTCTTCAACATGGTATCAGAGCCATTCCTCTAACTTTCTGGTTCTTGTGGACATCTCCGACGTTCTTCCGCTGCCCTCGCCTTCATCCAGTAGCCACTGTTAGAAGCGAGTCATCGCCGTCACGCCCACAGTTCCTGCACCTCTCGGAACTCACTGTTCTGTTCATTCTACTGTCAAAGCAAAGACATAAAGTGACAGAACAGCCAAACCCGAGCAAAACCTGACCAAGAACAGCCAAAAACAAGCTCGCACGCACCCGCACGCGCCGCCCAAAGAATTTGAGTGTCGAACACGCGCTGCACGCGCCTCCACGCGCCACCATTGTCCTTGCACGCGCTGCACGCGTCGAGACCACGCGCCCCACTCGCGCCACGCGCTCCACGTGCCAGGGACTTTCGGCGTCCTGCCATGTCAGCCCTAGTGACGTCATCTGCCACGTTATCTGCCACGTCAACACACGTCAGCGCTGATCCGTTGACCATTGATCGTTGACTGTGACCTCTGACCGTTGACTTTGACCGAAGTCAAAATTTTTCAACAGGACCTGTCTTGCTCTGTTTTTCGCGTAGATTTCGATTTTGGGCTCCGTTTTTGCATTTGAGGTTTCTAAATCTCATTTTTTGGGCATTTTTCCTTATTATGGCTCAACAAAATGATCGAGATATCATACGTCCTATCACTATTATGTTGGATGGTCCCACCAACTATCATGCTTGGTCTCAGAATATGACTGTCTTCCTGAAGGGTCGTAAACTGTGGAGATATGTGACTGGTTCAATTCCTAAGCCAGTACCAAACCCTAAGTCCAAAGCCATAGCTGCTGAAGATGATTATGAAGAACGCCTAGAGGAATGGGAGAGTATTCAGAGTAAGATCCTGTCTTGGTTTATCAATACCTCTGTTCCCTCCATTCATAATCTTCTTCCTCATCTTGAGACTGTTGAGGCCGCTTGGAAATTTTTGGCTGATCGCTATAATTGTACTAATGATTCAAGCTTGGAGTTCCACATTGAATCAAAACTTTATCAGATGCGCCAAGAGACAGGTCAGTCTATTTCTGATTATTACTCTCAGACTTCTACTATGTGGGAACAACTTTTTGCTGCAGATCCTCCACTAGTGTGTTCCAAGGACATTGAGCTCTTTGCCAAATATCGGGATCGCTGTCAATTCATGCACTTCATGATGGGTTTACGTGAGGACTTTGAGCCTAGTAGGGCTTCTCTGCTTAGCCGGTCTCCTACTCCTTCTCTTGATGTTGCAGTCAAGGAGCTCATTTCTGAGGAGAACCGTCGACCTACTCATCACATGTCATCATCTGATCATGTATTGGCTACACTATCTCCACAGCCTCCCATTGCTGCATTCACTGCTCCTCCACAAATAAACTCTGGGCGTCCCACCTCTCAGTCTTCCAAAGGTACTCGCTATGAGTTTTGCCGTGCTAAAGGCCATGATATCTCAGTTTGTCGCAAACTGCAGAAATTTATGCAAGAGCATAATAAAGCTTCTCTTCCTTGGGCAGCTACTGTATGTCCTCCAGATCCATCAGTTCCTACAGGTCCATCTTCATCTTCCTCACTTACTACGGCTGATATTGAGGCAGTTGTTCAACAGGTTTTATCTCGAACTTCTACTGCCCTTTCTGTCACCTCAGGTAAACAACCTTGGTTTTTTGATACTGCATGTTGTAACCATATGACTCTTGATGAATCCCAATTTTCTGATAAGGCACCCTTAGCACACCCTATCACTATTTACACTGTTGATGGAACTCCTATGCCTGTTAGTCATAAAGGAACAATCTCTTCTCCTAGTTTATCCCTTAGTGACACCTTTCATATCCCAAAGCTATCCTTCAATTTGCTTTCTGTTGGTCAACTTTGTGAATTAGGTGTAGATCTTCTCTTTACTAATCATGGTGTGGATGTGCAAGATCCCCGGACGGGTCAAGTACTTAGGACAGGGCGTAAGGTTGGTCGCATGTTTGAGGTTCATGACTTGAAGATTCCTTCACAAGTTGTTTCTGCAGCTGCTACCATTACCACCCCCTCACCTGATCTTTGGCATGCTCGTCTTGGTCATTCATCCTTATCTCGTCTTCAATTGTTAGCTTCTCAAGGTCATTTAGGTTCAGTTCAGTTTCAAAAATTTGATTGTACTTCCTGTCATTTTGGCAAACAAGCTAAATTGCCCTTTAATAATAGTGACTCTTTTTCTTCTGCACCTTTTGATCTTATACGTTTTGATATTTGGGGTCCTGCACCGGTTCCTACTGAGGGGGGATCTAGATATTTTGTCATATTTGTAGATGATTTCTCTCGATATACTTGGATTTATCTGCTTCACCATAGGTCTGAACTTGTGTCTATTTATCAAACATTTCATAAAATGGTTGAAACACAGTTTAATCGCACTGTCAAAGTCTTTCAATCAGATAATGCCCAAGAATATAATGATAAATCTTTACTATCCTTTTTAAACAGTCATGGTACCCTTCCTCAGCGGTCTTGTCCTTACACCTCTCAACAAAATGGTCGTGCAGAACGAAAATATCGTCACATTCTTGATGTTGTCTGCACCCTTCTCATTTCTGCCTCTCTTCTTGAGCGCTTTTGGGGTGAGGCAGCACTCACTGCTGTGTACACCATTAATTGTATTCCTTCACCCACTACACATAATAAATCACCATTCGAACTTCTCTATGGTCAAATCCCTGACTACTCATCTCTTCGGATTTTTGGTTGTGCTTGCTTTGTCTCTCTTCCTCCTCATGAATGAACAAAGCTTCAACCTCGTGCTCGTCTCTGTTGTTTCCTTGGTTATGGTGTCTCTCAAAAGGGGTTTCGCTGCTATGATCCCATTTCTCATCGGCTTCGTGTCTCCCGTAATGTTGAGTTTTGGGAACATCGTCCTTTCACGAGTCTTCAGCAGTTTCCTGCATCCTCTTCCTCTGAGTCTCCCATTTTTACCGATCTTTTCCTCCCTCTCTATCCTGAACTTGTGGAGGATTCTTCTACATCGGCTGCCTCTCCAGACGACTCATCTTCGACTCTGTCCTCGGCACATGACTCGCCTGTCTTGGATCCTATGGCACCACCTTCTCCTGAGTTACCTGTTAGTCCTGAACTTCGTCGTTCCACCCGGGTAAGCATTCCTCCCCCTTATCTTACTGATTATCACTGCTCTTTTGCTCTTGCCACCCTCTATGAACCTCACACCTATCGTGAGGCCCATACTGACCCTCTTTGGCAGCAAGCTATGAATAAAGAACTAAATGCCCTTCATAAGAAACACACTTGGGATATGGTTGACTTGCCTCCTGGTCAGCCTGTAGTAGGTTGTAGGTGGGTTTACAAGATCAAGACCAAAGCTGATGGATCTGTTGAACGATACAAAGCTCGTCTTGTTGCCAAGGGCTTTACTCAGGAGTATGGCATTGACAATGAGGAAACATTTGCTCCTGTTGCTCACCTTACATCTGTCAGATGTCTCATTGCTGTGGCTGCTGTTCGCCATTGGCCTCTTTATCAAATGGATGTGAAGAATGCTTTCCTTAATGGAGATCTCCAAGAAGAAGTGTACATGCAGCCACCCCCTAGCTATCCACACTCAGGCAGTCAAGTTTGTCGCCTTCGTCGTGCTCTTTATGGCCTCAAGCAGGCTCCTCGAGCTTGGTTTGAAAAGTTTAGCTCAGTTGTTGCTCAACAGGGTTTCACTTCAAGTCCTCATGACACTACTCATTTTGTCCGACGATCTCTTGCTGGTATCACTCTTATTCTTCTTTATGTTGATGATATGATTATTACTGGAGATGATTCTGCAGGTATCCGCTCTCTTCAGCACTTCCTCAGTCAGCATTTTAAGATGAAAGATCTGGGCACTCTCAGCTATTTTCTTGGGCTTGAGGTTACCTCGTCCTCTGATGGATACTATCTTTCCTAAGCTAAATATGCTTTTGATCTTCTCTCCAAAGCCGGTATCACCGACAATAAGACTGTTTCCACTTCCTTGGAATACAATGCAAAGCTCACACCCTCGGATGGTGAACCTATATTTGATGCTACACGCTATCGTCAGTTGGTTGGTAGTCTGATCTATCTCACTGTTACTCGTCCTGATATCTCACATGCCGTGGGTATGGTTAGTAAGTTCATGGATGCTCCTCGTTCTGTTCACTATGCTGCAGTTCTTCGGATTCTTCGATATGTCAAGGGCACACTTTATCATGGTCTCCACTACTCCTTTCGGTCTTCTCTCGAGCTTCATGCTTACTCAGATGCAGACTGGGCAGGTGATCCGACTGATCGATGCTCTATTACAGGTTTCTGTTTCCTGTTAGGTACTTCCCTTATATCATGGCGTAGCAAGAAGCAGGATGTGGTTTCTCGTTCCAGTACTGAGGCTGAGTATCGTGCCCTTGCCGACACCACCTGCGAGCTTGTCTGGCTCCGCTGGCTCTTGGCTGACATGGATGCTCCCCAGCCCACTGCCACTCCTCTTTATTGTGACAACCGTAGTGCCATTTACATTGCTCATAATGATGTCTTCCATGAACGCACTAAGCACATTGAGATTGACTGCCACATCACTCGCCAGCATCTCAAGAAAGGCAATCTCAAGTTATTCTCTATCTCCTCTGCTGACCAGCCTGTTGATATCTTCACCAAGACTCACCCGCCTGGTCGTCTTCGAAATCTTATATCCAAACTCCAGTTGGCTTCCTCCTTGCCACCTCGAGTTTGAGGGGGGATGTTGGTGTATAGCTTAGACTAGATTAGCCCATTGGGCTTAGCCAAGTATACTGTACTTGTAGTTTACTCATATTACTTGTACTGCACACATACCTAGCCTATATAAGGCTCTCTATTGTACATTATTATACATATCAATATACACAGACTATTCAGTCTTTTCTCTCTCACTTTATCTCTTCAACACCTCTAGCAAAATGGACCTAAAGAAAAGTAGTTTATCATTCTTGCTTCTATTATCTTAAGTTCAATTTTCTGTTATGTCTGTCCATCCTCTACCGAATGGCAATTAGTAATCACACTCAAGAATGCTACTTATAAATGACAGCATGTTGCAAAACGTTGTTTCCTTCTTCTTTTTTCTTTTTTTGGGTTGTTACTGACCATTCTTTGCATGTAGTTATAGCTGATTATGAATGTAATTTAGACTATATATTTTATTGTGCATGTTAATATTATTTTGGACTATTGGAAGGTTGTTTATTGTGATACTAGAGTAGTAGTGGCATCTTTGAGGAAAAAACAGAAGAAGAAGCTTTTGTTGTGGTTTTTAATGACCGTGTAATGTATTTTACACTCAAAATTGATGGACATATCTATATTATAGTATTTATAATAAACTGAAGATGTTTTATTTTCTGTTAACCTTACAATATTTTATTACTACATAAATTTTTGAGAACTCAAAATTTTACTCGCCATTATATATATAAATATATATATATATATATATATAATTGAATTCAAAGTTCATTTAATTTTTGAATGCTTTATTAGAATTTTGGCACTTTATATTTTATTTTAAATGATAGAATACTTTTTTTTTTTAATTATATAGATATAATAGAATTTCTTATAACGTCCGTTCCATGATAATTGTCATCTATTATCAAGTCAAGACACCAATGATAGAATATAGAGTTATAATAATAATAATAATAATAATAATAATAATAATAATAATAATAATAATAATAATAATAATAATAAATGCTTAATTCTAACTGTAGAATATTTAGTTCCATATACAAAAACAACTATTTTTCTCAAAAAAAAAAAAAAATACAAACACAACTATAATATATAAATAAATGCCAATTAATAATTTTTATAATGATCAAATTTCATATTTAGAAAAAGAAAAAAGAGGAAAAAAATTATATTATATTAAAATTTCCTGTGCCTCGGATGGATAATCAACTAGTCTATATATTGGTGGTTTCATGGTTTTTTTTTTTCATATTTCATATGAAGGTTGCTACATCAAGTTCTTGGTATGTTCTTGATTTTCAAAGTATATGTAATTAACCAAGGCAAGGTATTTTTATTCTCTTACAAATTTCAAATTTAATTTTGATTGTAAATGTACAATATTTGGAATAGATCTAATTTTTGTTCCACTGCTTTATCATGCGTGTGATGTATGATGGTTTTCCCAACAATACTAACAAATTAAAAAAATCAGCAATCTATATATTATTCACAATCACAAACACATTCGCTTTAAACAAACAAAGGAAAAATAAAGGTAGCAGTCTCTGAGGGCACTATGAATTCATTTAGCATGAACACAGAAACACCCTTTGCAGGGGATTCCTTGACCAAATACCGTATAGAACAAGTGCATGGTTAGAAAATATAACGACAAACAAGACACTATGGAGCATGGACAACAGGGGTGGACCTAGGATTTCAAGCTAGGGGGGCCAAAGTATAAGTAAATAAATAAAACCAAATAGGTATTCATATATAGGAATGGCAATGGGTCGAGTTCGAGGCGTGTTTTTTTATACCCGAACTCGACTTGCGGGCCTACTCTCAAAACCTGAACCCACCCCATTTCATAAATGGTTTTTTTAACCCTAAACCCGCACTGTTGGGCCCCGCCCAACTATGCCACTATTTGGGCCCAATAAAAAAAAAATTATGTTTGCCCAGATTCAAGTAGCTTGAATTTGGGTAAGCATTTTTTTTTTTTTTAAATTTTATACTAGTGGGAGTATACTTAGATAGAGAAAATCAAGCAAATCAAAGAATGAAATTCCCACATACAAAAATGGTTGAAAAATAATAAGGATTTGAACTTTGGTAGAGAAAATCAAAGAATGAAATTGGAAAATTGAAAAATAAAAAGACCCATTAGGAAATTTTGGATGAATAATGACCAAAGATTTATGATGGAGAAACATGGACGGAGCGAGGCAACTGGTTTGAGGCAGTGAGGCGAGGGAATGAATGGGGGTACGGCCGACGGCAGTGATGCAGGGATGAGAGTGAGAGTGATTGAGGGTGACAGTGCGTGAGGGTGAGGGAGGGGGGGCGGCTAGGCTAAGGCAGTGAGGCTGAAAGTGAGAGGCGGCTAAGTGTGTTTGTTGAGAGAGAATTGAGAGAAAATGAGAGAGGTTAGGGTTATGTTTTATTATAATATATATATATATATATATAGGTTTTTTTTGTAATTTTACTTTTATTTTAAACGGGTCGGGTTCGGGGCAGGTATTGCAAAAACTCGGACTTGCTTCAGGTTTTATTTTAAAAATCTAGACTCAACTCTACTGTTATTAGGTCGGGTTGGGTCGGGTCGGGTAACAATTGCCATCCCTATTCATATAGTATTAACAAACTATCAACCAAGATAAATGCACAAAATCAATGTTTCTTAATACATTAAGATGCAATCATCTACCAACAACGACAAAGAAAAAAACACAAAATAATATTGTTTCTGAAGAGCATTAGCTATTGCAATATATATATATATATATATTTTCACAAACCAAAAATTACTTTTTCTACTTTAATATAGCATTTAAAATGTCTCGTACAATAGTGTTTTCAGTATTTGGTATTCTAAACACTAAAATATTTAGTATTCAAAACACTTAATACCAGTACTCTAATACTAGGTTGACTAGGATTCTTATTTTTTATTTTAAAGTTTTGTTTTTGTTAAGTTTTTTAGTTAAGTAGTTGCTAGTTGAGCTAGGCTAATTAAAAGGGAGGGGGAGAGGGGGGGGGGGGGGTCTAAGTTTTTGAAAAAGGGAGGCCCAACTCTAGAAATAAAAATATATAAAGATAAATTTTTTTTTCTTGGGGTAAGGGGGCCCAAATTTTTTTTCTTTGGCCAAGGGGGGCCTTGGCCCCCTTGGGCCCCCCCTTGGTCCATCCCTACATTAAATTGTCTTTCATAGTACTATAATTGGGAGAGAGAATTGAACCCTAGATGTTTCCATTAGAAACATCAGGAGGGGGATCCAAATCCTCTCTCTCTCTCTCTCTCTCTACGGTGGATTGTAGATAGTAGGGTGTTTCTATACTTGTAGTTGTATTAATGGTGGATTATCCAATCAAGTTGGTAACTTTAATAAATGATACATCAGTTAGTTTTAGGCAAATGATCTAATTGGGGGTTGGGGTTATCTAGAAACAGCCTTGTTTTTTTTTTTCTTTGTCTTTAATCAATGCAATAATTGTTTCCTCTTGAATTTGATCACCATAGGGAACCACACAAAGAGCCCCAAGAGTATAATATGGCAGAGGTGAATATTTTCACATAAGTGGTGAAGATAATGTTTCACAAGTATTCATTCAACAACTTCTCCATACAAGAAGACATACTTTTTTTGTCTACATTTCTCAAAAACATGCAAAACATATTGGTATAGAATTTGGGGTTACTACGACAAGCGGAAGACCTTCACTTCTAATCATATGCAGGGTTCTCTAATGTACTGATGGTCAACTATTCAACCTATCCTCTTGCGGAATTGTGCTCTTGACTCATTTGCTCAAAGCTGCCATTACCCCTCTATAGTCATCACAATAGATAATTATCAAGGAGCTGATAGAAGTGTTGCAGCAGAAGAAGTGATTATTGATCAAATGCAGACACAACAACCTTCAGTGCTTAAAGTTTTGAGTAACATAAGCAAAAGAAAGAAGTTGAAACAAGATGGAAAAGAAGTTGCATAAACGACAGTGTAGTTTAGTTACTGTTTTAATTTTTACAATGGAACGACTTGTAGTTTTTGGTATTGATAGTTTAGTTCACATGTGTCACACGTGACTGAGGTGGTTATGTTGGTTGTTAGATTCTTTAGTTTGTTAAGTTAGTTTTCCTTTTCTATTTTTGCTTTGTTGAGTTATATATAAGCTTTCCTTCACTAATTAATAAAGTGTGAAATCAGTTTTACCCAAATTCCATTTCTAGCATGGTATCAAAGCAAATCTTCTAGAATTCTCTAAAATTCTAGGGTTCATTAAATTTGGGGATTTACTTTGATTTCCTTCCTTTTCTTTTTCGATCATTGCTATTCCACTAAGCATTCTAATTTCATTGCCATTGTTTCTTTTCTTGAGGTTTCTCATCACCATCACTACTTTCTTTTCAAAGTTCTTGAAGTTCTTCAATGACAATTGGTACAGCAAGTGCTTCCACTTCTGAATCTTCATCTTCTTCTTCATAAGATTCATGTAATCCACACGATCCTCTGTTCTTGCATTATGGAGAAAATCCAGGTGCTATTCTCACTTTTTAGCCACTAATTAGGGGTGAAAATTACCTTGCTTAGGCAAGATTAGTGAGAAAATCTCTAATTGCCAAGAATAAATGTGGTTTCATAGATGGTTCTTTAACCATCACTTCACCTTTGATAGATTCACCAAATGTAATTCAAGCTTGGATTCAAGCTAATAATATGGTTGCCGCATGAATCATTAACTCAGATTCTACAAAGATCCAAGCAAGCACCATATATAGGGACTCTGCTTTGGAGATTTGGACTGATCTTAAGGACAGTTTTTGTCAAGGAAACAGACCTAAGGTGTTCAACATTCAAAAGCAAATTGCTGAGCTTCATCAAGTTGAGCAATCCATCACTGATTACTTCACTCAATTCAAGATTCTATTGGATCAATTGCAAAATTTTAGTCCATTTCCTCTTTGCACTTGTGGAAAGTGTGCTTGCAATATCAATCAAAGGTTGGGGGATCTTCAAGCTAAGGAATTAGTTATGAAGTTTCTTATGGGCTTGAATGATACTTTCTCTCAAAGTCAAGACACATATTCTATTGATGGATCCACTTCCATCAATTAAAGAAGCTTTCTCTTTGTTCATCCAAGAAGAAAAGCAGAGATCAGTTGGAGGTTCTCTTCAAGATGAGTCAATTGCCTTGGCTACAAAGGCACACGATTCTAGTTATAATTTCAAAGGAAAAGAGTGGCCCTTGTGTACTCACTGTGGAAAATTAGGTCACACAGTGGACAAATACTACAAGTTGCATGGTACTATAAAAATTTTCCCTCATGTCACCCTTACAAATGTGCTTTAGGTTCCTTCTTTTTCATTTAATTTGCTGTCCGTTAGTGCCATAACCCATTCTCAGCCCCTTTGTCTTGTTTTTCTGTCCACATATTGTTTTATACAAGACCTTACCTGTTGGAGCACAATTGGAATGGTCCAAATGCATGATGGTCTTTACCTATTACAGGGATCAAGCCTCTCTCAAGCTACCAATTCACTTACTAGGCACAAGTTTAGGACTTTTACTGCTGCCTCTTCTTCTATTTCTTCAAATAATTGTTGTACTAAAGATTGTATTGTTTTCCCCTTAGCAAAACAGAAAAGACCTTTCCCTTTGATAATAAAAGATCCATTCATTGTTTTGATCTTGTTCACATGGATGATTGGGGTCCTTTTTTTGTTTCAACTGGTGATAGTCATAAATATTTTCTTACAATTGTTGATGATGCATCAAGGGCTACTTGGGTTTTCCTTTTAAGGTCTAAATCAGAAGTAAGACAATTGATTCCTTCCTTTTACACTATGATACAAACTCAATTTGGAATCAAAATAAAATCCATTAAAGCTGATAATGCCTTGGAATTCAATTTAATTGATTTTTACAATTCCAATGGTGTGGTTCATCAACAAAGCTATTGTTACACTCCACAACAAAATTCTACTGTGGAGAGGAAACATCAGCATATTCCTTCAACTGCTAGGGCATTACAAATTCAGTCTAGTGTTCCCCTTTCTTTTTGGGGTGACTCTTTTCTTATTGTTATCTATCTCATTAATAGACTACCATCTCCTTTTCTGCAAAATAAAACTCCATACAAGGTCCTCTTTAATTAGGTTCCTTCTTATTCTCATCTCAGGATTTTTGGTTGCCTCTATTATGCAACTAATGTCAATCCTCATAAACATAAATTTTCTCATAGGGCTAGAAAATCTATGTTCTTAGGCTATCCTTTTAAGGTCAAAAGGTACAAGCTTTTTGATCTAGAATCACATTCATTCTTTATAT
This sequence comes from Castanopsis chinensis, assembly GCA_032878915.1. Classification (NCBI taxonomy): domain Eukaryota; kingdom Viridiplantae; phylum Streptophyta; class Magnoliopsida; order Fagales; family Fagaceae; genus Castanopsis; species Castanopsis chinensis. The sequence goes on from JAVQMG010000131.1 coordinate 11,986,850, forward strand.
CTAGAGATGTGGTTTTTCATGAAGAAGTTTTCCTTTTCTCTCAGATTGTGGTTCCCCCATCCACTTTCGTCATTCCTATACTTAGTATACCTGTTGTTCCTTCTATTTTTCTTGATTAATTTTCTAGTACTTCAGTTTTTGTTCCAACATCATCTACTATATTTGATGATTCTATAATCCAAATTCATCTTGATTTTGATGAGGATATTCAGGACTTTCCTGATGAACTTGAACATCCTGATCCTGCCTTCATCCCTAGAAGGTCCACTAGAATTTCTAAGGCACCTTCATACCTTGAAGCTTATCATTGTAATCAAGTGACATCTGGTCCTGTTTCAATTCAACTCCATTCAGGTACTTCACATCCTATTTCTTCTTATCTTTCCTATGCTAATTTGTCACCCACATACAAAACCTTTTGTTGTTCCATATCCACTATCACAGAACCTAAGAATTATTCACAAGCAATTGGTGATCCCAAATGGCATGCAGCCATGGATGCTAAGATTGCAACATTGGAGGCTAATAATACTTGGACTTCAACCTCTCTTCCCCCTAGTAAGCAACCTATAGGTTGTAAGAGGGTGTATAGATACAAGTACAGGTCAGATGGATCCATTGAGAGATACAAGGCAAGGCTGGTTGCCAAGGGATTCACTCAAAAGGAAGGTTTGGATTATATTGAAACATTTTCCCCTGTGGCTAAAATGGTTTCCATCAAGTGTGTGCTTGCAGTGGCTACTATGAAAGGCTGGTTCCTTAGCCAACTTGATGTTAATAATGCATTTCTTCATGATGATTTGCAAGAAGTTTATATGACTCTTCTACTGGGCTTCCATAGCAAGGGGGAGTAGGTTTGTAAACTCAACAAGTCACTATATGGTCTCAAACAAGCATCTCAAATGTGGTTCTCAAAGTTTTCAATTGCCTTAGTTCAGTTGGGGTTCACTCAGTCCAAGGAAGATTATTCACTATTTAGTAAACAGCAGGGTGAGTCTTTTATTGCTTTGTTAGTCTATGTTGATGATGTTTTGATAGCAAGCAGTCATAAGCAACAAGTTGAATAGTTTAAAGTCTTGCTAGATTAGAAGTTCAAATTGAAAGATATAGGGGATTTAAAGTATTTTTTTGGCTTGGAAGTGGTTAGGATAGCCAATGGTATAGCCCTTTGTCAAAAGAAATATGCATTGGAGATTTTAGAATATGCATTGGAGATTTTAAAAGATGCAGGTTTACTTGGTTGTAAGCCTGTCAAGGTCCCTATGGAACAAAACCTAAAGCTTAGCAAGTATGATGGTGACTTACTTGATGATCCAAATAAATTTAGGAGACTAGTTGGCAGGCTGTTGTACTTAACCATTACAAGACTTGACATTACTTATGCAGTGCAGCTAAGTCAGTTCATGACTAAACCAAGGAAGCCGCATTTTGAAGCTACTTTGAAGGTGTTGCATTATTTGAAGAATGAACCAGGCAAAGGTGTATTATACCCAGTAGAATCAGAACTTCATGTGAAAGCTTTTACTGATTCAAATTGGGCATCTTGTCCAGACACAAGGAAGTCAATCACAGGTTATTGCATATTTATTGGAGATTCTTTGGTTTCTTGGAAATCAAAGAAACAGTCCACTATCTCAAGGTCTTCTACAGAAGTTGAGTATAGGGCAATGGCTATTTCAACTTATGAGATTGTATGGATTCATTATCTGTTGAAAGATCTTCAAGTTGGTCATAGCAGAGAAGCCTTATTTTTCTGTGATAGTCAGGCAGCTCTACACATAGGGTCCAATCTTATTTTTCATGAAAAGACCAAACATATTGAGATTGATTGTCATGCTGTGAGGGATAATGTGCTGGCCAAGGTGATTAAGCTAATTCATGTTAAGACTCAATGTCAATTGGTAGATTTATTAACTAAGGCCTTAAGCTATAAGCAATTTTCAGATTTGTCATCCAAGATGGGACTGATTAATATACATCAATCATCAGTCCATCTTGAGGGGGAGTATCAAGGAGCTGATAGAAGTGTTGCAGCAGAGCAAGTGATTGTTGATCAAATGCAGACACAACAACCTTCAGTGCTTGAAGTTTTGAGTAACAGAAGTAAAGGAAAGAATCTGAAACAAGATGGAAAAGAAGCTGCATAAACGACAGTGTAGTTTAGTTCGTGTTTTAATTTTTGCACAATGGAACGACTTGTAGTTTTTTTGTATTGATAATTTAGTTCATGTGTCACACGTGACTGAAGTGGTTATGTTGGTTGTTAGATTCTTCAATCTGTTAAGTTAGTTCTCCTTTTCTGTTTTTGCCCTGCAGAGTTGTATATTAGCTTTCCTTTAGTAATTAATAAAGTGTGAAATCAGTTTTAACCAAGTTTCATTTCTAACAATAATAACAACTACACCTGCTTCCTTCACAACCGCAAAAACAGCTCCATCCACATTCACCTTGTATAACTCTTTACCCCCTGGGAAACCAATGCTTGAGGAGTCAAGACTGTCTTAAAAAAGAGGTATCAAGTGAAAGATCTGCATGTGCTCCTTCAAGGAGGTTTAGCCATAGCTCAGCTATAGCAGTTAAGGTAGAGTTTTCAAATATAGTCACTCCTTGTCTTGTAAATTGATATTCAAGATTGGTTAACTTTTTTGTGTTGCTTTTTTTGGTTCTATGGTATCTCTAGCTCTAAAGGCGGAGCACGGGCTCGTAAGATAATTAATCATGCCGCTGCAAAGCCTGCAATAGTAGCCATTTCCGCGTATTGCTGTCTTGCTCTTTGCCAATGCTGTCGGAGCCAATCCTTACTTTTGATTTACTTTAAATGAGTAAACTAGCCAAAGAAAAAAAAGAGGAGGAAAATTTCAAAAACAACAGATTAAACCATGACTTTTCAAAATGCAATAAATCAAACCTTGAAGTCTATCAAACACTCGAGCAACTAAAATCGATTGCGTGCTTTGTCTATCAATTAGTTTCATTCCATTTAGCAAAGCCGGACAAATTTTTTCTTTTTCTTTTTCTTTTTCTTTTTGAGGACTAATATGTTTAAAAGAAAGATAATCAATTGAAAAAATGTCAATCAAAATACCACAACATAAACTTTCTGTTAGCATCGGTCTATTATAATGGGACAAAACCATATATAGAATCCCAATCTCATATCAATTTAATACAAAATCAAATTCCAATACCTATTTGGCAAAAACTAATGGATCTTATAAAATCAATTTAGATTTTCAAATTGGAAAAATGGATCTAGATCTTCATCATTGATGTTAGAAATCGGTGAAGCAAAGTGCTGGAGCTTTATTGTTGATGCCTTCTCAAGCAAATGGAGGTTTTTCACTAAGTAAAGCTAAGTATTTCTTCTTCTTCGTTCAATCAAGTAAATAAGTAAATAACATGCAAAATAGTTTAGATACAGTGAAGCAAATGGCATCATTTTGTTCTCTCTCTTTTTTTTGTCCAACTAGGATGATGATGTGGCATTTTTGACAAGTAGGATTAATATGTGCCATGTGGCAAATCCCATGTGGCACTTAACAAGGCAGTGATAAAAGAGTTGGATGACATGGTGCTTTTGAAAGCGGAACCAAACATTAAGTGCCAAAATGAAAACAACTACGAAAACATTAAGGGCTAAAAGGAACTTTTGTCTTTATCAATACATTAAATGTTTGATCATAGACTTAAACATGGCTCAGTTTCTTACAATCCTTCAAAATCTTTATGTTAAAAATTATTAAAAACTAGTAAGTTACTCGTGCGATGCACGGATAATGTTGTAATGTTTTATGTAAACTAGTCGCAGATCTGTCGTTGCACGTGATTATTTTTTAAGGTAGTCTCATTATTATTATTATTTTGTAATTTGAACTAATTTAATGAAAAGTAATGCATTTCATAATCATATTTATCTCAAGATAATTTTTTTATTATTGTGAAATTGTTTTATTTAAAATTTGAAACCTTAATTCTACCATAGTCGATTGACTAATTTTTACATCTCTAAGTCAATTAAAAACGTTTTCCATGCTACATGTAAACCTTCTTTTCCATAAGCGTTGAAATAATGTCAATAATATTTTTTTTCTATGGAAGTTAAAAAAAAAAATTAAAATTCACCTTGTCTTGATGTTTTCTAAAAATTAAATTTGGTGATTCTCTTTCAATAATTGTGAAAATTCCAAATAATAATTCAAAAGGTAATTCATTTTACATGTTCATGCTTTGATTGTGTAATTGTATGATTGAATTGGGTTGCAATTCATAAGTTGAATATGATGATGTATATCCAAAAGAGTTTAACTCTGTAGTTTAGGTTATTGAATATAGTGTTGTGTGTGATTTATAAAGTAGCGATGGTTGTAGTAATTAAAAATTGGTTTTTCATTGTCTTTTAAGTTCATAAAAACCTTACATATACTTTTTTTTTTCAATAAAACCTTTACATATTTTTTTAACGTGAATCTTTACATATAATTTAATAAGTAAACTCTATACATTTAATTTTCTTAGGTGCATAAAAAAAAAGACATTTATTCTATAATAATAGTGGCTTATTAGTTTTTCAATGATCTCATTTATAATGTTTCTTACTATTATCATATTTTACTGGCTAGTGATTTTCATAATAGAGGCGTTAAATGAGAGTTGAATTCTTAGAACCTTTCATTAGATTTTAAGAGTCATGGTGTGTGAAGAATATAAGCATTTAAGGATTTTTTATATTTTATTATTTATAAATAATGTTAAATAAAATGTCAAAAAAAATTGATTTTGAAAATTTTCATCTTTATTTCTTATATATTTCTATTATTACCGAAGAACGTCTTCCTTTTAGTTTTGATAATAAATAGAGTTGAATTCTTAGAACCTTTCATTAGATTTTAATAGTCATGGTGTGTGAAGAATATAAGCATCTAAGGATTTTTTATATTTTATTATTTATAAATAATGTTAAATAAAATGTCAAAAAAAATTGATTTTGAAAATTTTCATCTTTATTTCTTATATATTTCTATTGTTACTGAAGAACGTCTTCCTTTTAGTTTTGATAATAAATATGATTTTCTAGATTAGAGTTTGATTAGTTTCAAGTTTAAATTTTGTATGATTGTAATTAATTGTTGATTATATGATTTAATTAAGTGAATTAAACGATTTATTTGTTTGCATTGTAAGGTTTTTAATAACATTTGTAAGTTCATCTTTAATTAATTGTTTACTCCCTTAGCTGTCAGCCTCTTTGTTTTCCAATTAACAGTTACTGCATAATTTATTTAATTGATGTTTGATTTCTTTTACCAATCTATTTCTCTCTCTCTTCGTTAACATCCTATTGTTTCCCAAATTTGATAATAATTCTAATGTACATACTAAATATGCATATTTAACGTTTATTTTTATTTTTATTTTATTCCATTTTGCTGCGATGAATTTAGTATATCCATAACTATTAGTTTATTTTATGATATGTTTGGTTATTATTATTATTATTATTATTATTATTATTATTATTATTATTATTATTATTATTATTATTATTATTTAGTGTTTCTAAAATAGCATGTGTTTTATATTCTCTCTTTCTATTGATGTCTTGTAATGTTTTATGGGAATACTTTATAAGAAAATTTTTTATTCTATTTTTTCTAATTGAGTGTTTCTAAATTGATATTTGTTTTGTATTTCATTTTTCCATTGATGCATTGTAACATTTCATGGGAAGACTTTATAAGAACAATTTTTATTTATTGAATTTTTAAAAAATAGTATATGTTTAATTTTTTTTAAATGAGAAAAATATAAATAATTATGATATGGAGGATTTTGCTAAATTTAAATGTTGAATAAAATAAGATGAGAAGAAAAATAGTAAAAATGAAATGTATAGCAATAAACACCATATTATTGTAGTTATGCTATGTAATAAAATAATATTATATTTTTATATACTATCTTTATAATACAATAATATAACATTTAAAAACCAATGAGAATAAAAAATATATATATAAACATAAAACACAAAACTAAATTGTATCAAGCTGGATTACCAGTCAATTCCAATTTTAGCAATCTGACTGACTTCTAGTGGTCTAAAATTGATTTCTGCGATGCATTTGGTGGAGTTTTCAATATTGCATTAGTATGTTTTGATGGTCAACCTGTTTTACTAAAATAAAAAATATATATACCAAAAACTGAAGAAAATATATATATACACACATAGAGAGAGAGAGAGAGAGAGAGAGAGAGAGAGAGAGGTTTTTGTGTGTGAAAAAATAGAAATTATGCATGGAATAAGAGAGGGAATGACAATTTTATAGTATGAGGATAAGAATAAGAAGAGTCAAAATTAAAGGAAGATAAAAAGGTAGAATAATAGTAATAATGAGAGTAGTGGGGATATGAAAAGTTAAAATGGAATGAGAAAGGTTGAAGAAAGTTAAGGTAGAGAGTATTGGGGATATGAAAATTTAAAATGGAATTGAAACTTTAATAATAAATAAGAATAGTTAATAATAAGATAAATTAAATATGTTATTTTGATTGTAATATAATAGAGTTTTTAATTCACTTTAAATGTTAAAAAATTGTATAAAAAATTGGAAAAAAAATTGATAATGACATAGTTGCTAACGTGGCTTAACGTAAGCGTAGCAACATTAAATGCTATGTTTCAGTTTTTAGTAATATATAGATTTGTTTTTGGAAATATTATACATATATTATAGCATATTTATTATAAAACTTTGTTAGCAATAAGTTCATAATAAAAAGTAACAATTATAAATAGCACACATATATCTAGTATAATTATTCAAGTAATGAGCAATAATTAAACCAAATTTGGAGTAATATTGTATAATAAAAGCATATTAATTCATTCTATATTATTGATTTTTATTATGTGATGTAATAAAAAGTTTTATTATAGAATCTTTTTTGTTTTGTTTTGTTTTTTCAATGCTTTGTTATTGCGGTATGGTGACGCTTGTTATAATCATCAGTTTCTCCATCTTCAACATTTGAAGTTTAGTCTGTCCATATTTGTTCAATTTTGAGCTATTATCACTTTTTCCTTTAGTTGCATCATTTGTGTTAATTACAAATGAATTGGTATCGGAAGATTTTTTTGATTGGATCTTACAAAGTTTGGACTTTGTCATTAAAATTTTTCGTAGGTATTTGCATTTATATTAAATTTCAATGATGTGACAATTTTTTGTAAATTTTTTTTTTTTGTTAATTTTGTAATTGTGCAGCAAAAAGAATTAATATAACATATTGGATTGTATATTTTTTTTCTTCCATACCTTTTTGTCATTTGAAGGTGCATTAAAAATCTTAACAATGATGTAATGTTCAAAATCATCATTTAGATTGAATTCATTCAAATGAAGTAGGAAAATCTATTTTTTTCCTAAATTTTTTTTTCAAATCACGTAGGATTCCTTCTCCAATATCAATAGTTTTACAATAATTTAAATAAGTTGTACCTTGGTTTATTTTTTAGTAAGATCTCTTGTAGATTTATTTAGGATTTTCTCGGCATCTCGATCAAGTATCACAAAATTTGTTTTGTCAATTGCATCAAAAACTTTAATTTGAATCCTGTATAAGAAGTAGTTTGCAATTATATATATATATATAGTAGTTATAATGAGATAAATATATTATAAATATTCGGAGAGTATGTAGTTAATGTGAGTGCCTCTAACTTTGGGATAGAAATATTTGTTTTTGTTTCACATTTTCCACACCAAAATGATCCTACTTGTGGTTTGACATTTCTTTCACAAAGTAAGCACAAAATACAATACCAACTCATTGTTGTATCAATGTTACCTATTGTTGCAATACCCTAGCAGTTTACATCTTGCAACGAACTTTAAAATTAATAAGTATTATTTTTTTTAATGTAAATAATATGATGTATTATTATTTTTTATGTAAATGATGAGTATAATTTGAAATGATTAACAAACTTGTTTCGTAAAGTCTCATTCAATGCATTTTATCTTTACTATTGTCTTCATATTATTTAAAGATAAATCCTCCTATGAAAATTGTTTTTCTTGTATTTTTGGTATTTCTTGTATAGGATCATGTTTTTTACCATTCCTATCATTGAATTTTTTTTAAAGAAAATATTAAGTTAATGACATTTTGTGAGGTAGTATATGCTATTTATTAAAATTTTTGTTATTATAAATTTTTGAAATATGCACTTGTGAATTATTTCAACAACCTCAAGAATCTCAAGATTTATATATATTTTTGTTGCACTGGTCAATGAAAGAGAATTTGTCTGCATAAATTGCATAGAACATTATTAATAGACAAAAGCATATTGAATTGAAATTGGGGAAAAATGGAGACATGATTTCATGAGAATGTGATTTTCTAGAAGTATCATCTATACGTGGGAGAGGAAGAATAGAGTTTGTATAAGGGTAAGAGTTTTTGCTTTGATTTATATGTGGGAAGGGCCAAACTTTGGTCATAATATGTAAGGTAATAACTGGGCTTAAGCTTTTCAGAAGGTTTGGTGTGCTTTTGAAAGGTAGTCCATTTTGTAATAAATAACTTTTGGTCTAATTGTTAAGAATAACTCATATTTGATATAATAGTAAAAAGAAATTATTATGATCTATTGGGCAACAGTAAAAAATACTTAATAAAAGAAATAAAAAAAATGTTAAATTTATAAAATAGTAAAAATAAGTTACTATGATCTATTGGATAATAGTAAAAAAACTTTAATACAAAAAAGTAAAAGAAAAAAAGAAAAAAAGGAAGCTAAAAGCAACATTAGAGTGCCACAATAGTAAAAATGAGTTACTATAATCTATTGGGTAATAGTAAAAAAAACTTAATGAGAAAAAAAAAAAAAAGGTAAATGTAATAATAGAGTGCCACGTGGCAAAACCTCATACGCTCTTACATGAAGTCTTTGCTTTTATATATATATTGATTTTGAGGCTGAACAAGACCTGTATATTGGTTCACATCAATAATTGAACATCACATGCATCATCGAAAAGCGTGTACCATCAAATATAAAAATGAGAGTATGAGTAAATACAATAAAACATTGTTCCCTCAAAAAAGTTTCTTGGTTGTATTTTTTACTAAACTCTAATCTTTTCCTAGAAAATTATCTATCTACTGGGGAAATGTACTAAAACGTTTTCTTTATATATATTTTTTGCTATTATTAGAAAACTACTTGCAGATCCACACAATGCGTAAGAATAGATAATTATTTTGTATTATAATATAATGTATAATTTTTTTGAAAATAATTTGTCTTCTCTAAAAATTAAACAATCTCTATATGATCTAATTAGGTCTACCTTGGCCCTATTCGGTCCACTTAGGTCTACTTCAATCTAATTTGTTCCACTTAGTCAATTTCGTTCACCCCCTTCAGTCCATTTTAGACTAAGTGGGCCTTAAATTGATTCTTTTTGTAGGTTTTCTTTTCAAGTAAATTCATTTTTTTTTCTTCATTTTTGGGTTGAAAAGTATTAAATTTTATTATATTTGGGCTAAACTCTTTTAGTTTTGAGTTAAAAAAAATTCAAAGAAAAATACTAAAATAGAAATTAGAAATTAGAAATATGAGCCCAAAAAAATGCAATAAAAATTATAAATATTCAAAAGTCTTATTTGGTCCACACTGGTTCTATTTGGTCCATTAGGTCCTCATTGGTTCAATTTGGTCCTATCCAGTTCATTCGGTCTTATTTAGTCCATTTTGTCCACTAAAGTTCTATTCTGTTAATTCGGCCCATTTAGTCTTATTCAGCCCAATTTAGTCTAATTCACTCCATTCAGTCCACAATGGCCCCATTCAGTCCACATTGGCTCTATTCAATCCACATTGGTCCTATTTTGTCCACTTTTGTCATATTTAGTCCTTTATGTCCACTTTAGTCCTATTCAAACCATTATGTCTACTTTGATTCTATTTGGTCATATTTTGGCCAAATTGGTCTTATTCAATCCATTCTGTCCACTTTGATCCACTTCAGTCTTATTTGTGCCATTTCATCTACTTTGGTCCATTTTGTTTACTTTGGTTTTATTCGGTCCATTCTATCCACTTTGGTCCTATCTAGTCCACATTACTTCTATTCAGTCCGCTTCAGTTCAGTCCGTCCACTCAATGGCAACTCTAGGAATTTTTTTCAGGATAGTCATTAAAAACTTAAATTATACAATATTTAACAATAAAATAGTTATATCTCATTATCAATATTACAAGTTGTATCTCTTTCAAAATTTTAGTTAAATAAAATTTTTCTTGGATTTTTCATTTTTTTTGTAAAGGCCTAATATATTATTAAAAGGATCAAAGTTTGACTACAAACTTAGCTGTAGTCTAAGACTACAACTTTCACCAACAAATTAACATGACTACATTTTGAAAATTTAACCATTGAATTGTATATTTTTTATGCTCTTAAAACAAATGTCAATTAGATGTCATTTACTATTTGATCCATAAACTTATTTTTTTGCATATATTTTTAGACTACAAAAACTCGAAAATTAAACATTTGATTGATGACATTAGCTATTTATTTTTAATCTTCTTGAAGTTTTGCAAGCATGAAAGATATAAGAAAAAAATGTAATCTAATTGTGAAATTGCTAAAATTCATATCTAATAAAAAAAAAATATTTAGTGGAATTGTAGTCTTAATCTACAACTAAGTTTGTTGCTAAACTTTCTCCAAAGTTTGATTATATTGGACCTAAAAAAATTTAGAGTGGTTGCACATTTTTTTATTTTTTAAGGTAAAAAAATCATAAAATTTTTAAATTTTATATATAACAAAGACTTTTTTTCTTGGTCAGGGTGGTCCTGTGACCACCCTAACTCTAAGTTGGAGCCACCAGTGTGTCCACTTCAATCCTATTTGGTCCCTTTTGGCCCATTTTGTTCACTTTGGTTCTATTCAGTCCACCATGTTCCTAATTGGTCTATTCGGTCCTATTCTCTCCATTTGATCCAATTCAATCCATTCAGATTATTTTGGTTCATTTTGGTCCACTTCGATCTATTTTTGTGCGCATGAAAAAAGACATGTTTGGGTTGAAGGCACCTAATCTAAATCCAAAATTTTAATATATGTGTGTATATATGTGTGTGTGTGTGTGTATATATATATATATATATATCAAAGTGATAAAGGGATAGAGGAAAAGTGATATTAAGTGACTGTTTGGATTGCGCTTGCTTCTAGGCATTTGGGCGTTTGGGCATTTTTCTATGGGTCCACTGTACTATTCATAGGACCTGCAAGTATGGATTTTAGAAAAAATAACTTTAAAATTGAATCCCATAATACTATTCACACATTTAAAAATTATTTTGCTACAGTGTTTTCAGTTTTCAAGTTTCAGTAATAAGCGATATCCAAAAAGACCCTAAGATAGATAGTAATGGGTAGATGAAAAGATAAAAGGGAGGGGAAAAGATTGAAAAAGTATGACAATAAATTGAGAAATTAATAAGAAAAAAAAAATTAAAAATAAGAGAGAAAATATTGAAAATTGGTGGATGATATGGCTCAACAAAAGCGTAACAATAATAAATACTACGCTTCAGCTTTTAGATATATAATATATAAAGATAATGGAATTGGGATAAATTCGTTATCTTGTCTTTTATTCATATATGGTGTCTTCCTTTTGTTAAAATCTTTTATTTATTTATTAATTTGCCCCAAGCTTGATTCAGAAACACTTTGAGCATTGATGTATGCACTATTTCACTTTCCCTTCCTCTATGACGGAAATGTTAGAATTGATGTATGATCCTGATTTATTTTTTTTTATTTTTCCTTTTGAATATTCATCAAGTTTAGGCAAAATGAATCAGTTTCTCGTATGTTTTCATAATGCTGATAAATTGCACATATGGCAAGCAATAGCTACATAGACTAGAGTGACTTCTACAACAAATGGCCCAAAGAAAAAGGAACTCTATTCAAATTTGAGAACAAGGATTCATGATTCCATTAAGCATTTTGCTCCATTGACAATTAGAGATCAAGCATAAAGATCTAAAGCCCGTTTGGTAACCGATTTTAAACACCAGTGTTCAGTGTTCAAACACTGAACACTAGTGTTCAAAAAAAAATAACACGTGTTTGGTCGGGTATATGTGTTCAGTGTTGTTTGAACAATGTTGGTGAAAATATGGTTTTTAAACAATGCTTTTTGAAATCACCTGGAACCTATTTTTGAACAACAAACAATGCTTTCCAATGGTGGCACCGTAAATACCTTCAACCTTGTGGATCTCACCTGATGTGATAAACTTTCTCTCTTTTCTCTCTCTTTACCCGTGGTTCCCACCCGTAAAGAAGGAACACTGAAGAGAAAGGCAATGGTATATAACATGGATTTCTTCTCTCTCATCAAATAAAAAATATTACACGATGTTAGCTTTTTTAAAAATCAAACACACATACCAAACACATATTTTATGTTTTTCAAACACTGAAACATGTTATTTAAACCATAGTACCAAACACATTTTTTGTTTTATGAACACTAAAAACACATGTTTCAACAACACTTTTTAAACCACAATTTTCACATCATTTTAAATAGCGATGTTTGAAATCTACTATCAAACCCCTAGCATGTATGAGACATATCAAACAGAAATATAATAGTAAAACAGATATATCTTGATAAAAGTAAAACAGAAATATAATAGTAATATTATTATTATTCAAATCTAGAAATCACTTCTCATCAATGCACACCATATCAAACTCATCTGACCCTTTTGGAACCAACATCCACACCCCCCACCTTGCACACTTAAATCCTCCTATGTATAAACTTCACAGAGTTTCTTCCATATATGGACCATTTCATATATAGGCATATGAAAGAATGCTGACATGGCTCTAAGTACTTACATTGTCTACCTTCGAAATTTCAAACCCATCCAAAGCCTTACCTGAATCATAATCATAATTAAACTAGAGAAATAGAACTAAATAGCATACCCAACCTTGAAACAATGCAACCTAAATTAAAAGACACCCAAAAGGGCCAAAACTAAAACCCTCTTCTAGTATCACTTCATCCATATGCTCTATTCCTCAATCTTCTCAACCGGGACTTCAGTGCTAGGTTCCACTGCTGCTTCAGCTGGCTTCTCTTCCTCAACTGGTTTCTCCACCTCAGCTGGGGCTGCTTCAGCTGGCTTCTCTTCCTCTGGCTTCTCTGCTGCTGGCTCCTCTGTCTCAACCTTGGTTTCCTCAATCACAATATCCTTGGTCTCAACTTCTACTGGAGCTTCTACAGATTCTGGAGCAGCTGGTTGCTCTGCTGCTGTGGCTTCAGTTGCTACTTCTTTTGGTTCTTCAGTGACTGGTTCTGGGGCAGCGGGTGCAGCCACTGGCTCTACCTTGATTGTCTCGTCAGTCTTTGTCACCTCAGTTGTCCCATTGACCTCAGGAAATGCTGATGGAGCTGATGCTACCTGCAATTCCCGATTTATCTTAAATGAACTAACCAATTGAAAAAGGATCTTAAACAACTCTGTGCTTTGTTCGATCAATTACTTACACTACCATTACCTTATAGCAAAAGATTCAGGATTAATACATTGAAGAGAAAGACAATGATTAGTAAGCAATAGATAATATAATGCAGCCAATAACAACATAAATTTTTTCTAATAAATCTGTTCGAATTAAATTTACCATTTTGTAATTGTCTAATTTTTAGGCCAAATGGTAATTTATAATGGTATTAGAGTATAGGTAATCATGAGATCAAACTCGCCTTTTCCTGATAATATAACCTTTTGTGACAAATGATCATTTATCAATATCATTCAAGCCAAAAAAGAAAAACTTGGGTTGATCAAATTAATGCTCTTGTTAATAAAGTTGATGAATTGATCTATCAAAAGAGCTAGATTTAATTAGTTTGATATAAAACATTGCCGAAGCTCAAAGATGGGGTGAGTGCTATTGCACATGCACTAATATCATGTATAAGGTGGCAAAAAACTTCTTTTTTTCTGTAGGCTCCACAAAACTAGATGAAGATTGATTGATCTGTTACTCGTGAGAGTCCTAGATTGTGTTCAGTAATAGACCAAAAGGATCACACGTATTAAAAGCAAGAACAACCATTCCCATTTCTGACACTATATATATGGTCAGGTTAATCAGATGACATAAACATAGATAGACAAGGGACTCTACGTGCGAAAAAATATGGTTGTCAATGAGAAATGGCAAATGGGCTTGTTGAAAGCATCAAATATAACTCCACAAATACTTTGAGCTGTCAAAGATGGAATTGTAGAATCATCTATATCAGAAGATGCATATGGGTTTTTCAAAAGCAAAGCACTAGACAAAATATATAAGCAAAAGTGAAGAAGACATTAGTTGATGAATACCTCAACTGTGGCCATTTGGGATGCAAAAAGTGAAAAAAGAAAACTGGAAGAGAGAAAATTGAAAGAGGTGAAATATGAGTAACAAAGGAATGAGAATGAGTGCTTGTGAGTGAGGAGCTAATCAATGAAAGAGCTATATATAGAGATGGTGCGGAGAAAACTAGAATTAATAAAAGGAAATGGGAGTGAGATTAGTGTGAGCGCTGGCCTAAAGAATCTTTGGCAAGAAGACACCTCATGGCACCGACACAAATTAAAAGAAATTGGTTAAGTACATAAGTCTAGCTGTGAATGTTTTTCTTTTGTTTTTTAAAGAATAAAAGTATATTTAGATAAGTATTATTTTTTTCTCCATTATCAAAATTGAAAGAAATTTTTTGCCCAACTCTTCCAATGATCTGTATGAGCTAATTGGAAGTCATTCTAGTTAATAATCACACGTAACAACACATTTTTTACTATGGTTTATTTATTTATAATCTTTTTAAGTTTACCACTTTTATTTTTGCTATTATACTTTACCCCTAAACTTTACCTCTTTTTACACTTACTTCTTGAACTATCCGGATGTACAATTACTCTTCTCTAAATTATGCATTTTTTTACACTTACCCTCCTAAACTATACATTTTTTACACTTACTCCTCTAAACTATACTATTTTTTACACTTACCTTCTTAAACTATAATAATACATATTTACCTCCCTAAATAATTATGCATGAGATGCGTTATAAAGTGTTTCACAAGTAATAGTTTAGGGGGATAAATGTGCAGTCTCATAATTTAGGGGGACGATTGTTACACGTGTAATAATTTAGGGAGGTTAAGTGTGCATTCTCATAGTTTAGGGAGATTTTTTTTTTTTAAGATTTTCAAAACATGAGGGAGATTTTGTTAAAAATCTTTTGGAAAAAGGGCCATTACAACAGTACTTTTTGACGAGGAAAATTTTTGAAAAGGGCATGTGGCATTTGAAAATTAGGTTTTTTTTTTTCAAAAAGGTGAGAATTTTTTGAAAATGACTCGTATTTTTTTGAAAAAGGTTTAGAGCTTTTGAAAAGATTTTTTTTTTTTTTTTAAATGGACAATATGACGACATATTTTGAAAAACATATGCTTCTGAAAATAGTGGGTATTTTTTAAAAGATTTTTGGAAAACAAGTATATTTTTTTGAAAAAGAGGTGATGAATGGGTGAAAACGTATTCTTCTAAAACATGGATGCATGAATGCGCTACTTATATACGTAGGTACATGACATTGTCACAATATTTAAATTTTCATAATGAATTATGTCATATGCTACAATTGAAGTTTTTCATCAAATACCTTCAACCATACACGATGAAAATTTTTCCATTCATACTTTCTTCTTTATCAATCTACATGAGTCTAGGTGCAATATTTAGCTTAGTTTTTAATGAGCACCCATTTTAGGTAAGAAAAAAATAAATAAATAACAGAAGGCATGTATCATCAAATTTTTCATTAGATAAATTATAAATTTCGAAGATTTAAACCTAAAAAATCAAAGTTCTTTAGGTAATAAATAAAACACATTATATCACCATTCCAACTTTCTAAGTACTACTACCGTCTAAAACTCAAAATAAGTGAAAAAAAATTTGGAATGTTAAAATTTAGTAGCAGTATTTTAGACATTACACAATGTAATATTTTAAGAATCAGAAGCTTTGATTAGTATTTAACTGAGAGAATAATTATATGATATATTTGCTCTTTTCCAAAATATTAAGGGGAAAATTGCTTGATTTTAAAGTTTAAAGAGGAATTGTGAACTACCCTAAACATAAAGGATGAAAAGTGTTTTTATCCGTAGCCTTTTTTTTTTTTGGTAAAATTATGTGTTTTTACTTAAAATGGTGCATAAATATAAAAATACAAAAAATCAACCCAAGAAAACTGTATGTGAAATAGTAAATTTTGGTTCAACAAAATTGACTAAACAAAATAAAAATTTCTAGAAACACAACATAATGGTACAACATTTTCGTAATACCTTTATAATTTTATTATATTTTATTTTCACTGGTAAAGAATTGACATTTTAATAATTGTGAAAATATTATGATGATAACAAAATATCTTAATATTTTCACTAGAGAAATTCTATATTCACAATATTTTCATAACAAATCCTAAAGTAGTAGGTTGTTACAGGTTGTTGTTGGTAGGCAAAAAGTAATTTCATTGATAAGTTTAAATTAGAATTAATAAAAATTTATCACTTATAATTTGTTATGAAAGTGTTGTGAAAAATGTTGCGGATGTCGCACTTTTTTTTCACAATATCTTTATATAAAGATATATATATATATATATATCTTTATATATATATATATAGAGAGAGAGAGAGAGAGAGAGAGAGAGAGAGAGAGAGAGAGAGAGAGAGAGAGAGAGAATTAACACCTCAACAATTGTGAAAATATTGTGGCAATTTATTTTGATAATATTTTATTCTTTTAGGACTACAACTCATATGCAGATAAAAAATAAAAGCGTGTTCAATAGGCGATATTTCCCAAAAAAAAATGCTAGTTTTCATAAGAAAAATGTTACATTTACAACATTTTTATAACAAATCATAAAGTAATAAGTTGTTACAGATTGTTATTGGTAGGTAAAAAAGTATTTTCATTGTTAAGTTTAAATTAGAACTATTAACAATTTACCATATATGATTTGTTGTGAAAAATGTTGTGAATGTTGTACATTTTTTTTCCACAATACCTTTAGTTTTAGTTGTGGTTGGTTCTAGTATGCTATTTTTTTTTAGCCTATAAAGAACTAATACCTCAACAATTGTGAAAATATTGTAGCAATTTGTTGTGATAATATTTTATTCTTTTAGGGTAATAACTCATATGCAGGTAAGAAAAATAAAAGGTACATTCAATAGGCGATATTTCCAAAAAAAAAAAAAAATAAAGAAAAAAGAAAAGAGAGCCAGTGAAATAGTTTTGATTGAATAAACAAAAACTATTGTAGCTTTGAACATTGACTCTTTTTATATATAGAAGATTAAATTGGAACAAATAACAATTTACCACATATGATTTTTTATAGAAATATTGTGAAAAATGTTGTAGATGTAGCACTTCTTTTCCACAGTACATTTATTTTAGTTATGGTTGGTCCTAGTATGATGTTTTTATTATTTTATTTTGACCTATAAGGACTCAACACCTCTAAAATTGTAAAAATATTGTGATAATTTGTTATTTTAATAGAGTTCAACATGCGATATTAACCCAAAAAAAAAAGGGCAAGTGGAACAACGCCACTTTACCAAACCAAATGCACGGTTGCTTTACTCATTTACACTATAAATATATATATATATATATATATATATATGTATGTATGTATGTATGTATATAAATTTAAATTAAAACCAATAATAATTTATCACTATAATTTGTTATGAAAATATTGTAGATGTAACATTTTTTTTTTTACAATACCTTTATTTTTAGTTGTGGTTGGTCCGAGTATAATATTTTTATTATTTTATTTTGGCCTATAAAGACTTAACACCTCTAACAATTGTGAAAATATTTTGATAATTTGTTGTTTTAATAGAGTTGAACAAGCTATATTAACAACAAAAAATAAAAATAACATTTTTTAAAGCTATAAAATATTTTTCAAAATACCAAAAATGTTTTACCCATAATTTGTTGTTAGAAAAAATTTAGATTTTTTTTATGAAATTTTTTTTTTCAAAACTTTTTTTTAAAGTTGTAAAAAACACATTTTCTGAAAATACTTTCTTCTTTTTTTTTTTGAAAAAATTCCAGATTCCTCTTAGAAATGACAGAAGGAAAACCTTCTTATTCTTCATCTTTTTACAACACCAATATTTAAAAACACATTTTCTTTTAACGTGGTAAATATGTTTTTTGAAAACATATATATTTTTAAATAAAGCCATAAATATAAAGGGGAAAGGGGGTTACCTGGAAAATATAATGGATGACATAAATAGAAGGGGAAGGGGATGCTTGGAAAATAAAAGGGATGACATAAATTAAAGGGAAGAATAGTAAAAATTCATAGATGCCTAGGTGGGATGGGATTTCTTCCCCATAAGGGTACTTCCATACAAGTCCTAGGAGTGATCCAATACCGATCTAGAGAAACAAGGACAGCAACATAAACAAACAATAACAACATGAACATAAAGATAAAGAGAGAGATATATACACAAAAGTATAGGAAAATAAAGCAACTATGAACAATAAACAAGGTAAAGAGAATGATTTTATATATGAAAATGATGTTTACAAGATAATAAAAGAGGATGGGATGGGTGTAGTTATTAATGAAGTACCCCATCCCTACAAGCTTAACCACAAAAATTACAATAATAAATGGATGAGGCTTTTTTGTGGTGGGTTTGAGAGAGAGAAAGAGAGATTTTGAATTTCTAGGGCTATTTTTCTAGAATTTTCTCACTTTTTTCGGACTTTCCTCATTTTTTCCTCCTTATTTCTCTATTTTTCAGTCATGAAAAGTTCCTTATTTTTTTATATAAAAAAAAATGAAGGAGTATTTATAGGTGTAATATATATATATATATTTTGGTAGAAATAGGTGTAATATGTTACACCTAAGCTAGTCTGCCATTTTTGCCACCTCATCAGCTTATTTTGTCTTTTTCTAATTTTTGGACCAATTTTGTGCAGCTGTTTGGAGGCCTTTTTGAGCTCTGTTTTCTTCACACTTTACATGTTCGGAAAGCTCTGGATGTCTAGTTTCCAAAGGTCCTAGCCTCACTTGCTTTGGAACTACGATCATTGAAATATCACACTCAGAAGGAAGGTGATGCAGTGCTGAAAAATTTTGTGACTTTTTTTCTTGAAAAATTCATATCTTCCCATCCAGGGCAGATATCATTGAGCCCTTTTGATGAAAAATAACTAAGACCTTGTCCTTCAAGATGGTCCATCCCACTCATTCCAGTTCCTACCCAATCAATACAATTTATTGTGCAAAGTCGGCTATAAAACTGCCAGTTTTTCATGAAAAAAGTGAAGATTTTATTATGGTTTTTGGTATTTTGATCTTAACTACAGCAAAAATGATTTTAAAATATTTTGACCTTTTGATCCACCATCCAATTATATTGTATTTTTTTTTTTACCCTTTTTGGCTTTAAATTCACGATTTTGCACCTTTTTTCAAAATTTTTGATTTTTTGGTCTTTGTTTTGATGCATAGATCAGGGTCGAACAAAATACAATATCGACAGGTAGCAGTTTGGGACTTGGGTCAGTGTCAAGTGGAAGAATAGATGGTTTGACGGCTGCGCTGGGAGAGATGGATCAGTGAGGAGTGGAGGAATAGAAAAAAAAAATGAAAGGGAGAGGAGAAGAGAAAACTGAATGAACACGGTGTGAGATGAAGAGGAAATAGGAAAAAGAAAAAAGGAAAGAGAAAATATTAATTAATTGGCGGATGAAATAAAGTAGTGATATTTTGGTATAGCTTTGAGCTATAGTACACTGCCATAAATTGTAGTTCTTTTTTTTTTTTTCTTTGGTAGAAAGACGATTCAATAAAAACTAAGGAGGAACATCAAGCTCATTACAGATCCTATTAAAGAATCTAGAATCTACCATTACAGTCCTCATCCAAAACGCTCCTAACATCCTCAGGAGGATTATCAAAACAAACAAAGTTTAAAACCTGTGCAATTCCTACTCTAGCTAGCATGTCCGCACAACGATTAGCTTGTCTGTAGCAATGCTTAACTTGGACTTGTTGGAATAGCCCCAACATCTGCCTGCAACCATCCAAGATAGGAGAAATTATATTATTCTTAGAGTTCTGCAAAATATCAACAATTGCTTTGGCATCAAGCTCAACAATGAGGGAAGGAATATTGAGATTATAACATAATGAGAAACCAACTCTAATGCCCCATAGCTCTACCACAAAGCTGGTATTTGCCCCAATTCTCCTTGTAAATCCAGCAAGCCAGTTACCGTGCACATCCCTAAGCAAACCCCCACAACCTGCCAGCCCCGAGTCTCCATCAACAGCCCTGTCCATGTCAAGTTTACCCAACCATGAGGTGGTTTCTCCCAACGCACCCTCTTGATAACTTGGCATGTCGGACCCCTTGGTGCAGCAACACAAAACACATATTCCAGAGCTTGCTTAAAATATTAGACGCCAAATTTGGATTATGATTTCTCTTATTTAAAACTAAACCATTCCTACTCTTCCATATGCTCTGAATGGCAATAGGAAAAATAACTTTCCAAGGAGGTTTCCTAGCAATGTGATTGGTTTTTGTCCTACAATTCATATCTAGCCATTCATGCAGATTAAACATCCAGAAACCGTGATTACTCAGCTGCACACCAAGCTGTCCTGTCTCCACGCCAATTAAGCCCAGGGGCAATCCCTGAAAGCATGTAAAATGGATTCAGCTTCCCTTCTACAAATGGGACAAGCCACATCTTCCATCACACCTTTCCTTACACAACATTCCTTCACTCCAATGATATTGTGAGCGCATTACCACATGAAGGTTTTAATGCAAGGAAAAGTTAGAGCTTTCCATAGCAATCTCACTGTGAAAGGAGAGATTGGATCAGCCCCCATTGCAACTCTGTAGGCACTCTGAAGCTCAAAACAGCCCTTCGAATTCTCAGCCGAAGTAAGCTTGTCACCGCCTCTACTAGTAAGGGAAAAATGAGTAGCTTGAAGCTTTTCCTTAATGTCTGTGGGAAAATCAAAAGGCATTCAGCTCCAATCCAACCCCGATTCCACCACAATATCCTTAATTTCCCAATTGGCTGCATCTCGAGTTAGGTGGCCCTAAATGAGTTGTTTGAGAGTGCCTTCCTTTAATCACTTACCATGCCAAAAGCTTAGAGTACTACTCCTCCCTACCATCCAGACACTTCCTTTAGTAAACACTTCTCTTCCTTTTTTAATTGCAGCCCAAACTAGTGAGCAGGGCAACTTCTCTGCATTTGCCGTATTCACCCTTCTGTTGTTACAGTATTTTGATTCGTAAGGCTTGAGACCAAGGAGCATCATCCTCAATATGACATCTCCAATTGAGCTTGGCTAGCATGGCTATATTTCTCCCTCTAGCTGAATGAAGGCCTAGACCCCCTTCTTCCTTTGTCTTGGTAACCTTCTGCCACCCGACCAAATGTAATTTCCTTGCTAATTCTAAAGTGCCCCAAAGAAAATTACTATTAACTCTATCTATACCATCCAAAATTTTCCCTGGTAATAAGGTACACTGCATGACATAAGATGGAATGTCCTCTGTGGAAGCCTGAATGAGTACATTCCGACCAGCCAAAGATAATAAATTGGCCTTCCAACCCGCAAGTTTCTGCTTCACTCTATCCAATATGAAATTATAATCTTGGGAAGAGGCACTCGGCACCCTCATTGGAATTCCCAAGTACTTGCCAATGTTTGGAGTGGATGCAAAGCCAAGGACATCACTCAAGGACTCTCTAGTGTCCCTATCACCATTAGGAGAGAAAAAAAAAACTCTTGACTTAGCTTCACTCACAAATTGACCCAAAATACTGCAAAACATATCCAAGATATCTCTCATAGCTAAGCAATTAGTGAGGTCCGCTTTGGCAAAGAAGACAAGGTCATCCGTAGAAAGCAAATAAGAGAAAGCCGGGCCACTTTGAGAGACTTTAACTGGTTGCCACAATTTATTGCTGCATTTCTCCTTAATGAGTTGGCCAAGGAAGTCCATGCAAAGAATGAAAAGATACGGGGATAATGGGTCCCCTTGCCTTGTCCCTTTTGAGGGATAAATCAAATCAAGCGCTTCACCATTAACCAAAATCGAGGTAGAGACCGTCGAGACACAGCTCATAATGACCTCAATAAAATCCATGGGGAGATTAACTCTGTAAAGCATATCTCTAATGAAACTCCATTCAAGCTTATCATAAGCCTTCTTCAAATCAATTTTCAACACCATATAACCCAGCTTTCCTCTCTTTTTGCTGATGGAATGTATAACTTCTTGGGCTATAATTGCATTGTCAATACCCCTTCTTCCCGAAACAAAGGCAGTTTGGAGGAGGGAGATGAGCTTGTCTAAAAAAGGCCTTAGTCTAGTCACAATGATCTTTGTGACAATCTTATAGACCGTATTGCATAGACTTATAGGTCTATAATTTCCTAAAGTCTCCAAGCCTTGAATCTTTGGAATAAGAGCAATGTGGGTCCTATTCAAATAATCAGGAACTCTTCTCTCTACAAAGGCCCTTTTCACTTCATCAATTACTAAATTTCCCACAATCAACCAAAATCTATGGAAGAATCCAACATGCAACCCATCTGGACCCGAAGCTTTAAAAGCTTTCAAAGACCACAAGGTAGCTTTAATTTCATCTTCTGTTGCAATCCCACTGATATTAATCCTTTCCTCATCCGTGAGTTTGACCTGTCATTGGGAAGCTGACGAAGCTACCCTAGGAACACTAAGGAAGGAGGATGTGAAAATATCCCTAAAACCAGCCCTAATGTGCTCCTTAACTCCATTTTCCTCATATATCCATTCCCCCACTACATTTTTAATTGCCAAAATCTGGTTTCTTTTCCTTCTCACTGGAGTTGAGACATGATAGAAGTCGGTGTTCATATCCCCTTGTATCATCTAGTTAACTCGAGACTTGAGTGCTCAAAGTTCCTCTTTTTGACTTAGAATCATATCAAGCTCTTTCACCAAATCTTTCTTAAGGTTTAGGAGGAAATTTGAAGGCTTGGAAGCTTCTGCCCGCTGAATACCACTCAATCTTGCCGTAATATTCTTCTTTTTAACAAAGATATTACCAAAATGTTCTCTATTCCACTCATTGGCATTCTTAGAAAAGAGAACAATTGCCTTTCCATGGTTACAGGGTTGTCTCCAAGCCTAAGTTACAATGCCTGGGAAGGTGGGGTCTGTCAACTAGCAGGTTTGGAACTTGAAGGTCTTACTCTCCCTATGTTTGTTCTTGGAAGCATTTCAAGCTTGACAAGGCAATGATCTGAGTGGCACCTGTGAGATGCATAAATCTAGCATTCGGGTAAAGTAAGCATCAGCTAGGATTAACGAAGAATCTGTCTAGTCTTTCTTGAATAAGAGCATGGACTTCCCTTTTATTTGTCCAAGTGAATCACGGACCAGTAAATCCAATGCCAATTATGTTGCAATTATCCAGACACTTCTTGAACAACAAAGAACTACTAACCCCAATAGCCCTTCCCCTAAACTTATCCTCAGGTCCTAGGAATAGCATAAATTGTAAAAAATAGCCAGCTAGAATTAGAATTCCGTACCTTAATTACAGCGTGAATCTCCCACTCGGTGTTGGACAGCGGGTTAACCTCCACCCTATCTACATTCCAGAGCATTCAGAGACCACCAACATACCCGATAGTGTTCGTGTGAATCACACCATCAAAAGGGAGACGGTCGGTAATCTCTCTAGCCCTCTCACCACTAACTTTTGTTTCCATAAGAACTAAAATAGTCAGGTTGTGATTCTGAATCAAATCTCTAACATGACCTTGGAAGGTGGGCTTCAAAGCTCCCCGACAATAGTTCATTGTAGCTCAAGTGATAAAAATATTAGCAATAACGCCACTATTACAAATACAAGATACAACCTCATTTTTGTTATATGGGTAGCTAAAGCTGAACTTTAGTCTTTACTCTTTATCAAAACATCAATTGTGTGATCATAGACATAAACATGGTCCAGTATCTTACAAGCCTTCTAAATGTTTATATAAAAAATTATTAAAAATTTTGAGGCTGAACAAGGCCTGTATATTGGTTCACATCGATAATTGCACATCACATGCATCATCTAAAAATATGTACCATCAAATATAAAAATGAGCGTATGAGATGAGTAAATACAATAAATCATTGTACTCTGAAAAAAAAAAAAAAAAAAAAAAAAAAAATTTGGTTGTATTTTTTATTAATTAAACTCTAATCTTTTCCTAGTAAATTATCTATCTACAGGAGAAATGTACTAAAACATTTTCTTTATATATATTTTGCTATTATCAGAAAATAATGCAATTGGGATAAATTCGTTATCTTGTCTTTTGTTCATATTGGTGTCTTCTTCTTTCTGAAATCTTTTATTTATTTGCTCCAACCCTAAGCAAAGAATAAAAGGACATGTAAATTAATTAGAAAAACAAAAGAATTAACTTGTCATTGGAATATTCTAATCGGTTTTTACATCGTAAAACCTATTTAATAGAACTCTTTGTAATGGGTTCAACCAACCAACATACTGTATTGAGAATGATTTTACAAATTTAGATCCTGTCCAAATTTTAAAATTTACAATTCCTATCATTTTAAATTTTCTACTAAAATTATAGCCAAACTAGGAAATTTATAAATGATGGGATTTTAATTGATGGGAATGCAAATCCCATCATTTGTAAAGCATTTGCCCATTTAACAGTTTCTTCATCTAAACACACTAAATTTGGCAAGCCTGCATTGTGAGCAACCACATGATTCAAAAACACTTTGAGCATTGATGCATGCACCATTTCACTCCCCCTTCCTCTATGAAGGAAATGTTATAATTGATGCAGCAGCTGTACACATTCCAATTTTTCATCAACTAGTGCAGACTTCCAAATATCATTTGTGTGCCTTGCTCGATCATGCTTTGCTGTCGGTTTAATTGAGCTGTATGATCCTGATTTACTTATTTATTTTTCCTTTTGAATATTCACTTAAGTGTTGGCAAAATTAATCAGTTTCTTATATGTTTTCATTATGTATATGGTTGGTAAATTGCATATATGGCAAGCAATAGTTACATGGTTAATATAGTGACTTCTACAACAAATGGACCAAAGAAAAAGGAACTCTATATTCAAATTTGAGAACATGGATTCATGATTCCATTAAGCATCTTGCTCCTTTGACAGGTTGGAAGTAAAGTTGATATCATCATATTATGTGTCCCATCTAATATTATAGAGTAGTGTTGACAAATGACATATGTGCACCAAGGCCACTGCCCCAGTTAGAGATCAAGCATAAAGATCAAGCATGTATGAGACATAACATAGAGAACAGAATATCTTAATAAAAGGAAAACAGAAAGATAATAGTAATATTATTATTATTCAAATCTAGAAATCACATTTCATCAATGCACACCATATCAAACTCATCTGATCCTCTTGGAACCAACATTCACACCTCCACCTTGCACACTTAAATCCTCCTATGTATAAACTTCACAGAGTTTCCTCCATATATGGACCATTTCATATATAAGGTATATGGAGGAATGCTTACATGGCTCCAAGTACTTACATTGTCTACCTTCGAGATTTCAAACCCATCCAAAGCCTTACCTGAATCATAAACATAATTAAACTAGAGAAATAGAACTAAATAGCATACCCAACGTCCTTGAAACAATGCAACCTAAATTAAAAGACACCCAAAAGGGCCAAAACTCTTCTAGTATCACTTCAATCATAAAGCTCTATTCCTCAATCTTCTCAACTGGGACTTCAGTGCTAGGTTCCACTGCTGCTTCAGCTGGCTTCTCTTCCTCAACTGGTTTCTCTACCTCAGCTGGGGCTGCTGCTACTTCAGTGGCTTCAACAGTCTCTTCTTTGGTCTCTTCCTTAGCAACAGGTTCTGCTTTCACTTCTGGAGTCTCTTCCTCTGGCTTCTCTGCTGCTGGCTCCTCTGTCTCAACCTTGGTTTCCTCAACCACAATATCCTTGGTCTCAACTTCTACTGGAGCTTCTACAGATTCTGGAGCAGCTGGTTGCTCTGCTGCTGGGGCTTCAGTTGCTACTTCTTTTGGTTCTTCAGTGACTGGTTCTGGGGCAGCGGGTGCAGCCACTGGCTCTACCTTGATTGTCTCCTCAGTCTTTGTCACCTCAGTTGTCTCATTGACCTCAGGCAATGCTGATGGAGCTGATGCTACCTACAAAACCCGATTTATCTTAAATGAACTAACCAATTGAAAAAGGATCTGAAACAACTCTGTGCTTTGTTTGATCAGTTACTTATACTACCATTAACATATAGCAAAATATTTAGGATTAATATATTGAAGAGAAAGACAATGATTAGTGAGCAATAGATAATATAATGCAGCCAATAACAACATAAATTTTTTCTAATAAATCTGTTTGAATTAAATTTACCATTTTGTAATTGTTTAATTTTTAGGCCAAATGGTAATTTAGCATGGTCGTAGAGTATAGGTGATCTTGTGTTCAAACTCGCCTTTTCCTAATAATATAAGCGTTTGTGACAAATGATCGTTTATCAAAATCATTCAAGCCAAAAAAGAAAAACTTAGATCGATCAAATTAATGATCTTGTTAATAAAGTTGATGAATTGATCTATCAAAAGGGCTAGATTTAATTAGCTTAATATAAAACATTGCCGAAGCTCAAAGATAGAGTTAGTGTTATAGCACATGCATAAATCTTCTTCTTTTTTTAAGGCACCACAAAACTATATGAAGATTGATTGATCTGTTACTCGTGAGAGAGCTAGTTTGTGTTCAGACACAGACCAAAAGGATCATGCTTTTTGTATGATCGTAGTAAAAGCAAGAACAATAATTCCCATTTCTAAAACTATATGGTAAGGTTCATCGGATGTTGTAAACATAGACAAGGGACTCTACAATGAGAAATGGCAAATGGGCTTGTTGAAAACATCAAATATAACTCCACAAATACTTTGATCTTTCAAGGCTGGAATTGTAGAATCATTTATATCAGAAGATGCAAATGGATTTTTCAAAAGCAAAGCACTAGACAAAAAAATATATAAGCAACAGTGAAGAAGAGATTAGTTGAATACCTCAACTGATGCCATTTGGGATGCAAAAAGTGAAAAGTAAAAAGAAAACTTGAAGAGAGAAAATTGAAAGAGGTGAAATGTATGAGTAACAAAGGAATGAGAAAGAGTGCTTGTGAGTGAGTGAGTGAGGAGCTGATCAATGAGAGAGCTATATATAGAGATGGTGCAGAGAATCCTAATTAATAAAAGGAAATGGGAGTGGGATTAGTGTGAGCGCTTGTAGATTCTTTGGCAAGAAGACACCTCACGTCACTGACACTAATTAATTAAAAGATATTTGGTAAGTCTAGCTGTGAATGTTTTCGTTTTGTTTTTTTAAAGAATAAAAGTATTTTTAGATAAGTATTTTTTTTTTTCATTATCAATGGCTTTGTACACCATTATTTTTATTTTTTTTTTGAATTTTTTGTACACAATTATTTGTACAAGCCAAATGGTGAAGGCCATAACTCACATCGGTATCATATCTTATAAGTGGGTTTCTCTGTGTTTTGTAAGGTGGGACATCATCAGTACCGGCTATATATCATGCATCCATTTTCTAGGATTTATCTTTTCGCCATTGTTTTTGTGATATCATAGGCCCTACCATGAATAAGGTTGCCTCCCTATTTTTACCCCTGAATACGAGTACACAACAACAGAGTGTTAGAGCCTCTTTGTTAGTATCGTTTAAACAATATAACACGTATTTTCATAACATTTTTTTTTTCACCTATACGTATTTTTATAATACTTAAACAATGTTATTAAAACAATATTGCCAAACAAACCCTTAATCTCAAATTTTTGAGTTAATTATAAACATTTAACCGACTACTCAAAATTGACCGAAAGTCGAAGCGTTTCAATTTGTATCTATAAATGTTTTATTCATAATAAAATGATTAAATTTTATGTTAGCCATAAACTTACCACAATCCTCTTCTCTTTTTTGAATTCGGATCTATCTCTAAACAAAATATTAACACTAATTGGCTTTAGAAATGTGAACATTCTGATATGAATAATTATAATTTGCCTTTCCGTAGCCATTAAATTAGACCATCTTATGATTTTTCAATTTTAAGAGTTGTTGTCACGTACCTTTTATGGTTGAGTGTATCTATGAATATACTTTTTTTTTTTTTCTTTATTTAAGATTTGGCTTGAATTCAATGTTCTAATACATTGCATCCGATGCAATATGTACAAATCTAAAATTTACCTATATTTGCATTGTGTCCAATCCACTGCATTAGACTGAAGTTTTGCCCATTGGATATGTTTT
Organism: Castanopsis chinensis; assembly: GCA_032878915.1. Taxonomy (NCBI): domain Eukaryota; kingdom Viridiplantae; phylum Streptophyta; class Magnoliopsida; order Fagales; family Fagaceae; genus Castanopsis; species Castanopsis chinensis. The sequence continues at coordinate 12,015,466 of JAVQMG010000131.1, forward strand.
ACCATGGCTGGTAGAATTTTTTACCTGTCATTTGAGTATCGATATCCATAAACTTAGGTTGACACAAATTCTTGTACTGCATGCCAAGAAAGCATGACTCAGCTGGCAATGGTCCAAAATTGTATTATTCCTTATATGGAACAAAACAACAGGTACAAATTTAAGATTATAAAATAAATTCAAAGCAGGTACAAATTTAAATGACTAGATTCTTTTTTAGGAATGTTAGTCAACAATTTTTTTACAACAAATTTTAGGTGATAATAAGTTGTGTTATTTGTAGATAAAAAAGTAAGTTTAGTGGTGAAATCAAATTAAAACCAATAAAAACTAGTCATACAGAATTTGTTATAAAAATATTGTGAAGACGTAAAACCTCTCAAAAAAAAATTCTTTTTGAAGAATGATGAGATTCTCAATATCACTATTTTCAGAACCAGACCGGCCCGAAAAGTCGGACCGTGAAAACTGGAAACTGGGATGAAAATCTGTTTTTTAAGCATAAAGAACCGTATTTTTAATTAATTCCGTAAACTCCTAAAACCGGGGTTGAACCGCACGAATCGGTCAAGAACCGTGCGGTCCAACTCCTTAGCAATTTTTTTTTATTTTATAAAAACAACTTAATACAATTTTATTCTACGTAATTAAATTATCCATCTCTTCCAAGGAATAAAAAAAATTATAATTAAAATCCTTCAAAGATATTCAACTTTACTTAAAAAATTAATCATAAATTTTAATGTTTTTATGGTTATTATTTTATTTTATTAACTTTCTTATTTAATTATTAAATATATACTTGAAAATTATTAAATTTTCCTCACGTATATAGATATATTAGTCAATTTTGTTAGTTTTATAAATTTAATATCTATATTTAGGTTTTAATTAATTATTAAATTAATTATGACATCATCACGGTTCGACCCTGGTTCAACTTTGGTTCGACCTCAAAAATCTTAAACCTCTCCATTTTACCGTTACACGTATTAAATTAATATTTTCAGTGTATATTACACATATTTTTACTCACACATATTTCTAAAACATACAAATAATATTACTAGAATAAAATTACCATACGCCCACTTAGACATCCGTACTATACATTATTGTTTAAAAAAAAAAAAAAAGAGAGAGAGGAGGCAGCCCTTCTGTAATTGTCAAAAAATTAGGTGCGCTTTATCTTTAGTAGTCACTTTAGTTTTTGGTCAAATTCTTTACGATTTTTAAGGTTTTTATTTTTATTTTTTTTCTTCTTCGTTCACAAATCACAAATCGATCACAACTCTTTATTTTAAAGAAGAAAGAAAAAACAAGACACACAAGTATGGAGTGGCATGGACATTAGCCAAACAAAAGAAAACAACGGCTCAAAGGGCGGTGCTGAATTGGGACCCACATCACCAACTATGATCATTGCCATTCGCTGAGCCCCCACACAAAAAAATAAAATTGCTAGCGTGGCCATCTTTAGCTGCCTTGATCCTTCATTCACTCCATTAAAAAAACTTTGGGAAACCGCCCTTTCTAAAAGATGGGGCCCCACCAGGTTATGCTTTCCAGGTAGGACTCTCGTGACTTGGGGCCCACTCTTACAGCCGTCTCTGATTTTGCCACGCCGGATCGTATTCATCGTTTTGATCATTACCTCGTAAAATACTAATATGTCACCATCCATCTCATCGGGTAACGCTAACAACACACGAGAAAATATAATTCATAACAGCCGATTGTCAAAAGTTGATGGGTCTGTTCAGAGCATCCACAACAGTGGAATAATATTTTTAACTATTTGACATTATAAAAAATTATTTTATTTATATATTTACTACAACAGGAAATTTATTTTAACTTTTACTATAATAAAATAATATAAACACCATAATAAAATAATATATCTCTTATAATAAAATAATATAAATCTACAATCAACACAAAAGTATGTGAGAGAAAACCTTATTTAATTAAAAAAGTAAATAAAATATTATTATTTTGGTATAGATGTGAGCTACAGTGCACATGTATCTTTACGTGTGCATTGTAGCTCAACAGTAAAAAATTTTAGATTTACCTCCACTGCTGCAGCTTTAATTTTTTAATTTGTGGAGCTAAAAATAACTTTTTAGCTTTTTACCACCACCGCTGCAAGTGCTCTTAGATACATCTTATTTTGTTGAAATTAAAAATTTATTACTGAAAGTATCATAAATAAAAGTAAAAATCAGCTAAAATAATACAGTGAAGTTCATAAATAGTATCAAAAATATAATAAAACTCATAAATAATAGTAAAAATAAACTAAATAATAAAATATTTTTTATTTTTCATTGGTATCCGTCAGCAGAATACCTGTTCTTATCGTATCAACTACTAAAGTCATATATATATATATATATATAGGGTTCGGTTAATGTGTGCCCTTAGGGCACACATTAACCTATTCATTGTTGGAAAGTTTTCCTCGAGAATTGAAAAAGTTGTCAAAAATTTTTCAATTAAAAAAACTTTCAAAATATTTATATATAGGGAACACATATAAAATCCATATATATATATTTATTTATTTTTATGTTTATACTTTATAGACTTTCACGTCTCATTGAGGTCTAACTTCTTAACGTAACATGGAGATTTTTTTTTTAAGATAAAGACTGACATTAATAAGTGTATGTTTGTATTGAGCCTATTTGACTAACTTTTAGCTTATAGTTTTTATATCCAACCATACAACTTATGATATATAATACTTTATTTGGTGTGTCGTACCTATATTGTATTAGTGTTATACTTGTGTCGTAACAGGATCTTATTTATCATCTCATATTATTATTTTTTAAAAATTGGTTTTGTCGAATCGGACCCATACTCATGTCTGTGTGACCATGTTTGCATTCGTACATTCTAGAATACAACTTTTTAAAATCTTATATTTTCTCATATTTTCAAAGAATAAGCATATTTTAATATACTTTCAGTAAAAAAAAGCTAATTATATCTATCTAAAACAAAAACGAAGTGTTTATCGATTCTTTGGGTACTCCGCAGTTTTCAGTAATTTATTTACATAGTGTTTATTAAAAAAATATATAATTTTTTAAATATTTTATTTATGTTAAATGTGAGACAAAAAATCTAAAAATTATATTATTTATAAATAAATAAAAACACTAAAATTTGTATTATTTACAAAAAGATGAGATAAAAAGTATAAAAAAAAAAAAAAAACCTTTTTCCAAACACTTACCAATATATTACAAATGATTTATAGATTTGGTTGTTCGTTTGTCAGGAACTTTTATTTAGGTAGGCCGTATAAAAAAATAAAAATAAAAAAAAACTTTTATTTAGTCAGTTATGTCATACTTACCCAATGCTTTGATATTAGATTCTTCTTTTATAGGAAATTGATATGAGATTCCTATTCTTGCCTGTTTCAACTTTCACCTTTAATAAATATATTATTCCACAAAATTAAGGTCTAAAATATGGAAGAAAAAAAGTAATTCCACAATTCTATCATCCAATTAGTTTGTGCCGCTTAATTCTCATTTCATGGCCATGTATCATTTCAGCTAAGAAATAATAGATCGATAGTTCCACAATTCTATCATCCAATCGATTTGTGCCGCTTGATTCTTTTTTCATGGCCATGTATCATTTCAGCTAAGAAATAATAGACCATACCAAGCTAAGGAATGACCATCTTATTTCATCAAAGTTGGAATCTAATATGATTTAAAAATGATGAATTGTGGATTTGGACAATTCTAATAAGATTTGATTTTTGAATAAAATCTAAAACAAAAATATAATTAAGATAATTAATTAATAATTTTTTTATAGTTTATATATTTATATTAATATTTTTTACCATGATATACATTCATTTTCATGGTAGATTGTAAATTTTTAATAGTAAGATTGACATTATATTTCAACATTTTTTTTTTTACAAATGGTTTCATAAACCATGATCAAACCAACCAACCCCTCACTATGCCTCCCAAATTACACAAAATTCAAGGGCAATTCCATAAGTTACTCATAAGAGATCCAAGGAGGATGCTGGTCATAATAATTTTAAAATTTTACTAACGTGTGCCTTTAGAGCATACAATAGTATATTATTTTTATAAAAAAAATTTATTAAAAATTAAAAAAATTTCGTAACTTTTTTAATTCTCCATAAAATATTTCTAACGATAAATAACGTCTTATGTATTCTTAAAACACACATTAACCAGACCTATAATTTTATTTAGCTTGTTGTAGATCTCTATAGTTTAGTAGTCAGTACGTACACATTTTTTTTTTTTTTTCGATAATGGTACATTCACAGATGAAATTGAATTTTGGACTTTCACATAGAATGCATCGAGATGTTTTTTGTTTCTCAAAAAAAAGAATGCATCGAGATCCGTGTCGTCGTGATTCGTGAACCATATAAAGTGAATTCTCCTTCTCTTTTTTTTTTTTTTGGTAATCTCCTTCTCTTTTTTTTGAACTATGAATTCTCCTTCTCCACCGTGCCGTATCCAACATCTAAAATACTCCATATAATGTATTGGTTTGTGCAAGAGTTTTATATGTTACACAAAAAGGACTTCACCAATCACCATCTTTAGTTCTTTACCATAAACGTAAATCTGTAAAGTGAAAAAAGGTTGATGGAAAGTTGGACGGTGGAGAGGTCCCCATTTTCATCATGGGCCCCTACTGCGACGACTACCTATCACTAGCATTACACGTGGAATTGCCTAACGTGGGACCACATAGTATATGCTAGAGGAGTAGAGGTAGACTAGACTTTCTGTTCTGTTACACCTACAAGTTACAACTATACATAGGGCCCACGGTTTTAAAATTGGACAAGGTTTGCCTCCTAGTGGTTTAAAGTCCCACTAACGCGTGGCCAATTAATTTATTTATTTTTAAAAATATTTTTTTAAAAATTAAAAAAATGGTCAATACTTTATCAAATTTTTAAAAAATATTTAGAAAAATAATTAGCAAAATCCATATGATTAAATGAAACTGGCTATTCAATACAAGCACTTCCTTACTTACATTTAGGGGTGTTCATCAAACCGCACAAACTGTACCAAAACCGCCCGTAAAATGGTATAACCACACCGCACCGCAAGTAATTTTGCACCGCACCACATGGTGCAGTGCGGTTGGCGATTTTATAATAAGAAAACCGCACAAACCAAACCAAACCGCACCATACTGCACCATCTCTATATATATTAATATTTTTAATTATTTTTAATATTAAATATATTATTAATAGTTTAATAACCCTAGTTAAAAAAATGGTTTGATAATCCTAATAATTGTTGATTAGGAAAGTCAGCCCAAAATAAAGAAAAATTAGCTTAATAATTTAAAACTTGGACCAAAAAAAAGGGAAGAATTAGTTTTGAGCTGAGTATAAAAAGCCTAAAACTAAAAAAATATACCAACTTAAATTATTCAAACCACATCTTATACACCACATCGCATATGTGACCGCAAAAATGAGATGCGATGCAGTTATAGTTTTGGCTAAACTTTAAACTGCACCGCACCGCACCGCACCACACCGCACCGCACATATGACCACAAAAATAAGGTGCGGTGCAGTTATAATTTTAGATAAATTGCATCGTAAAGTGTGGTACTAAAAATGACCTAAAACTGCACCGCACCGCGAACACTCCTACTTACATTACACACCACCAAGAGCAATGCTACGATTGCACAAAGAATTTTACAACACATTTACTAATTTTTATATAGATCTACTAATGAAATCACATATTTACCATTACATGGTTCTTGGTACAATTGTCACTCCATAAGTATAAGTGCTTGTGAAGTATAGAGATAAAGATCCGGTTTCAAGTGTCTAAGAAGAAGCTTCATATACGTGTGTGTGTGTGTGTGTGTGTGTGTGTATATATATATATTATTCTAAAATAAAATTTCTATTTTATATAAAAAAATGAAATCACATTTTTATTTATCATAAATAATCTACCACATTAACAAATATGAAATTTTTTGTGTATGAGAAATCTAAAATCATGCTTTTATTGACACAATAAAATCTAAAAAAAAAATATGAAAAACATAGTTCTATACGGGAAAATGATCGACAAGTCTGCTCATAAACTTCTGAATTTTGATGAATCCTCACCTAAAAGGACTTTCACAGATTTAGTCCAATAGCTGAATCATTTAGGAGTTTTTTTTTGTTTTTGTTTTTTTTTTTTTTTTTTTTTTTTTTTTTTTGAGAACCAGTAATTTTTAACCTGCATGGGACCCACCAGTCAACGTATAGTCAAAATTTTAATGATTCTCGCCTTTTTTTTTTTTTTTTTTTTTAATTTGATTCTTAATGATTCTTCAGAGTTTATGATTGATTTAAAAATGTCTCCCGCGTGTGTACGCGTAAAATCAGGCTGGCTTCTCACGCTCACTGTCTCACATCAGCACGGTAAAAACTGAAAATTGCTAAAGAAGTGACTAGGATTGTGATTTATATTCCGATCACCAGTTCATTTGGATTCAATATGTATCCAAATCAGAAAGGACCCAGAATTTAAAATTTAGAATTTAGAGTTAGGGCAGCTTTACTACTGGCTATTTAAAATTGGCCGATTGAAATTAATATTTTTTAGTTTTATTATTTGTAATTTTTAGTTGTTGGGTTAATTTTTTTGAGTTTGTATATATTATTTTTAGAATTTAAATCTAAAAAGATGAAGAAAATGCTAGAATTACAAACTTTTCAAATTACTAATGTGGTGAGTTGTTTTTGTTTAGCTTTATATATTTTGTTTTAGATTCTAAATCTATAAATTTTTTTATGGTATTTTAAATTAGAAAAATGCTAGAATTACAAATTGCTGATTTAGTGAGTCCTTGTTAGTAAATAAAAAACAATATAAGTGGTGGATCTAAATGCGAATTAATATGAATTTGTCACCTCAATAATTTATAAAAATGTTATAAAAAAACTTATGACTATAACATTACTCTTAAAGAATCAATGGTATTATTAACGGGAGCAAAGTGTGTAATTTTATAAAAAAAAAAAATTAAAATTAGTACTATATATATATGTGTGTGTGTGTGTGTGTGTGTGTGTGTGAGGGCAAAAGGTCTGAGATGCATTCTTGGGCCTTGGGCCTGATCCGAGCATATCTGCTTATCCAAGGTAGGTTTGGTAGTAATAAACGTTATTAAGGTTAAAAGCCCACGAGCAGAATGGTGTGAGGGAGTCTGGTGAAGGTAGTCTGAAGAGGGATGTCTCCTCGGCTCAGTGAAATGTAGATTGTACGATATGCCATAATAACTAAAAGAGTATACAAGAAGGTCTTACGGATAAAGATATATTTCACAAAGCTATAGAAAGGGAGAACAAATAGAAAATATCTTAGAGAAAGCTGCTACTACCGTATTAAAGACTCTGCACCTACCTCTCTCGTCGCATTAATAAGGAAATGACATCTGAACAGTAATGGCCAACCTTACAGCTATTGTTTGAAGACTTCAAGAGGACGATGGATAGGACAAGTACCTGCATTGGATCTAGTCCATATATGGATGATGGAGATAAGAATGAGAAGAATATAAAAGAAAGGAGATGGCATTCAAGAAAGGGGGGGGGGGGGAAGAAAAAACAAAAAGGGAAGAGAAAGATAACGATACTGTACACGTCTCCTTCAAGTGTAATCTATTTTTAGAACAAAGAAAAGAAATACACATCATCCTCGGCTGGCATTCAAGGAGAATTTCTGTTACATAAACAGCACGTTTCATGTGAATTTGGAATCCAGCCCATCATTTTTGTTATTCATTATCCATAGAACCTAGATTTCAAGTCCACTCTCTACAAATTTCATTGTATTGGGCTTTTTGGGCCTATTCCCTTTGCACCATTGGGTTTGGGTGCAAATCGTGAACTTACAATTAGCGCCGTCTGTGGGAAACCTTATGTTCTAAAGAGTGTGTAGCATTACGATAGGCTCAGGTTCACACCATGCAGAGACAATGAGGTCCTAGTATGAGAATCATTTCTTACATTTGGAGTACGAAAGATATCGGGAGAGCAATGTGCACATAGTGCATACCGGTAGGAGTCGTTCACGTGGTGGAAGCAGGATCTCTCACGAGGAAAATGCTAAGGCTATGTAGAAGGAGATTGATCATTTGAAGAAAAAGCTACGCCGTGAGAAACGAAGGCAAACTCCCTCTTTTTATGATTCTTCTTTTGAAGATGCCCGGGGTAGCGATTATAGGCCCAGATTAAGAACCCCTCTTAGTGAATCTTTCTCCTATGAGGAGGATTATCTTCGTGGGCGTAAGGACAAGAAGTCTTCCTCTAGGGGCTTGGGAAATGATGTCATGAGTAGGGTGTTACATCAAATCTCCAAGTCACCCTTCACACGTAGGGTGGAGAAAGTAAAGTTCCCTCGGCGCTTCACTCAACCAAATTTCACTATCTATAACAGCCATACGGACCTCATAGAGTGCATGAGTCATTTTAATCAAAGAATGGTTGTACACTCTAAAAACAAAACTTTAATGTGCAAAGTCTTCCCTTCTAGCTTGGGACCTGTTGTGATGAGGTAGTTTAACGGCCTGAAAGCAAGTTCTATCGATTCCTTTATGAAACTTATTAGGGCATTCAGGTCTCGCTTCATAACTTGTAATAGAGTTCCTTGGCCCCTAGATTCGTTATTGTCCATGACCATGAAGGAAGGAGAAACCCTGAAAATATACTCTGACAGGTGTTGGGAGATGTTTAATGAGATTAATAGTGATTTTAACGATGTGGCGATCAACACTTTCAAGGTTGGCCTTCCAACTGAGCATGACTTAAGGAAATCTTTGACCAAGAAGCCTATAAGGAGTGTATGTCGACTCATGGATCGCATTGACGAGTACAAACCGGTTGAAGAAGATTAACAGCAAGGTAAGGGAAAGGCGAAGGTTATCCCTCAGGAGAGGAGGGATTTCAGGTCGGACAGATATAACAATAATAGGCTTCGGAGAGATTATGCTGGGCAACCTAGTTTTACCACTCCTCAAGTGGTCAACACAGTATTTCGAGAACCAGTGCATCAAGTGTTAGAGAAAATCCAGAATGAATCATACTTCAAGTGGCCCAACAAGATGGCAGGAGATCCCATGAAATATAATCAGAACCTCCATTGCCGCTATCATCAAGAGAGGGGTCATACCACTAAAAATTGCAGGACCCTGTGGAGTCATTTGGAGCAATTGGTTAAGGAGGGAAGGTTAAAACAGTTTCTGTATCGGCCCAATGGGCAGGGAGATCATTCAGGTTTAGTAAATCAGGGTAACAATGCTTCAAGGCCTCCATTGGGTATGATCAATGTAATTTTTGCTGCTTCAGGTAGAACTGGTTCTCGTCCTTCCAAGGTGATATCTGTGGCATGAACCCTTGCCGAGGAGTCTAGCTTTGAGTCAAAGAGGATTAAAAGGAATGTCCCACCTACTTTGAGCATCTCGGAGGAGGATAAAATCGGAACTATCCAACCCCTTGATGATGCTTTAGTGTTTACGCTTAGAATAGGGGGCTATGATGTAAATAGGGTAATGGTGGACCAGGGCTGCGGTGTGGATATTATGTATCCCGACTTGTATAAAGGGTTGAAGTTAAAACTAGAGGATCTGAAGTCTTATGATTCACCACTGATAAACTTTGAAGGGAAAGCTATTATACCAATGGGCCAGATTAGATTACCTGTCCAATCAAGTTTTGAGGTTATGGAAGTAGATTTCATTGTGGTGGACGTCTATTCTCCCTATACAGCCATCCTTACAAGACCTTGGCTTCATGCTTTGGGTGCGGTTTCTTCAACACTGCATCTCAAGGTAAAATTTCCTTTTGGGGATCAAATTAAGGAAATAGTTGGGAGTCAGTCTGTGGCCAGACAATGTATGGCGGCTGCAATTCTACATCACCCTGGGCAAGAGTCATCGGCCTCGGCTGACAAGGGCTTATAGCAGTTTTAAGGGAAGGAAATGACGTTTTCACGTGTAACAGTTAAAGGAGTGTGCGGAAGTTGGGGCATTGGATCAAAACCTCAACTTTCTCCTCAGATGGAGAAGAAAAATGAAGTTTTGAGGGGTTATTGTGAGGGCAAAAGGTCCAAGGTGCGTTCTTGGGCCTTGGGCCTAATCCGAGTGTATTTGCTTGCCCAAGGTGGGTTTGGTAGTAATAACGTTATTAAGGTTAAAAGCCCAAGAGCAGAATGATGTGAGAGAGGCTGGTGAAGGTAGTTCGAAAAGGAATGTCTCTTTGGTTCAGTGAAATGTAGGTTGTACGATACGCCATAATGACAAGAAAAGTATACAAGAAGGTCTTACGGATAAAGATATGTTTCACAAGGCTATAGAAAGGGAGAACAAATAGGAAATATCTTAGAGAAAACTGCTACCATCGCATTAAAGACTCTACACCTACGTCTCTGGCTGCATTAATGAGGAAATGACATCTGAACAGTAATGGCCAGCCTTACAGCTATTGTTTAAAGATTTCAAGAGGACGGTGGATGGGACAAGTACCTGCATTGGTGATCTAGTTCATACGTGGATGATGATGATAAAAAGGAGAAGAATATAAAATAAAGGAGAGGGCATTCAAGAAAAGGGGGGGGGGGGGGAAGAAAAAACAAAAGGGGAAGCAAAAGAGAACAATACTGTACACGTCTCCTTCAAGTATAATCTATTTTTAGAATAAAGAAAAGCGATACACATCGTCCTCGGCTCGCATCCAAGGAGAATTTCAGTTACATAAACAGCATGTTTCATGTGAATTTGGAATCCAGCCCATCATTTTTGCTATCCATTATCCATAAAACCTAAGTTTCAAGCCCACTCTCTACAAATTTCATTGTATTAGACTTTTTAGGCCTGTTCCCTTCGCACCATTAGGTTTGGGTGCAAATCGTGACCTTACAATATATATATATATATATATATATATATACACACATACTAATATTTTATAATAAAAAATTGAGAGTTTCCACTTAGTACTATAAGTCTGTTTGGATACTGCTTATTACTAAAAATTGAAAATATTGTAGCAAAATAATTTTTAAATATGTTAATAGTGTCGTGTGACCCAGTTTTAATCAAAATTTTGTTGAATTAGACAACTTGCGTGTCTTGTAGACAGTGCATGGGACCCACTGACAGAGATGTAAACGCTCTAAAATTTCATTTCAGCGCAATACAAACCTAGCCTATATACTATATTAAAAAAATTGGGGATCCCCCCTTCCCACACACGCGGGGGCGCACACACACATATATATGTACACATACTAATATTTTATAATAAAAAAGGGGATTGCCACTCAATGTTATATATATAGTACTAATATTTTATATTAAAAAAATTGGGGATCACCACCCCACCCCACCCCACCCCACCCCACCCTACCCCACCCCAAGTCTAGCAGTGGCTCCATCTTTGTATGCGTTTGGATCACGTTGGCGTCTACGTTAGATGCGTTTTTGCCTCTTTTTTTTACCAGCGCCTATTGTATTATTCACGGGACATGAACAGTGCATTAAGGCAAGTAACCCATAAATTATTTTTTTAATTGTTTTTAGTAATAAGTTTTCAGTTTTTAACAGAATAAGCAATATCTAAACACACACAATTGTGTCCAATGAAAAAATACAAAATTTCTTTTTCACAAACTTTAGGTGAAATTTTATTATCAATTTACGATAAAAACAATGTCAATAATGAGTGTGTAAAAGTGACGTGGTATCAGTAACAATTTATCAATTCAAAATTTTATAAAAACTCAACTCTTTGACATTTCTCATTTAAGAAAAATAAAAATTTGGTCATTTCTTTCATATGATAACAATAGACTTTATCTGTAAAATTAGAGGATACATGAAGAGAGTAATAATTTTTAGTCTTATAGGATTTAAGACCTTAGATGAAGAATGAATAACTATCATAATTCTTAAGTAAATAGATTTTGCTACAATTCGTGACTATAAATAATCTTTGAATTGTTAATCTATATATCTAATAACAGGTGAAGCTGAGAGAAAATCTAATTAGATTTCAAATTGGAATTCAATTAGAATTTAATTTTGTGTCATGTGTCCCAATTAATCTAAGTTTTTAAATTTTTGTGCCAATTGAATTAATTCAATGTAAAAATTGGATTTCAATTCGAGTTTAAGTTTGTGACGTGTGTCCCATCTAATCTAAGTTTTTTTTAATTTTTATACCAAATGAATTAATTTAGTGTAAAAAATGAGGAGTCCAATATAAGTAAACCTTAAAAAACATAAATTTTGAATGATTTTATATTTATGAGCCTTTTTTTTGTATAATAAAAAACTATTCAAGTTTATAAGTCATCTATATATATATATATATATATATATCAATTAATAAGTAAAATTGAGAGAAAATCTAATTAAATTTCAAACTGGAATTCAATTAGAGTTTAATTTTGCACCACGTGTCTCATCTAATTAAAATTTTAAAATTTTTGTAACAAGTTAGTTAGTTTAGTGTAAAAAATTGATTTCAATTAAAGTTTAATTTTACAGCACGTGTCCCATCTAATTGAAATTTTTTAATTTTTGTACTAAATGAGTTAATTTAGAGTAAAAAACAAGGAGTCCAATATAAATGAATCACAAAAAAACATGATTATATATCTAACACTATATATAAAATTAGAGGAAGAGAAAGCTTGAATGATTTTATATTTATGAGCCTTTTTTTTTTTATATCTAAAAACAATTCAAATTTATAAGTCATATATATACATACATACATACATATATATATATATATAGATAAAACTTGAAGTTAAACTCTACATTCAAATTCTACAATTGAAGTTCAATTTTGCACCATGTGTTCTAAATTACTCCATACATCTCACTTTGTTTGCCCTGTTTGAAAAGCTAAACTTTTTAAGAAAACATCATTTATTGTCTTGTCTGCCTTATAAAAATGTATAAGTTTACAAAATTACCCTTAAATAAATTTATCAATTTTTTTAAAAAAGAGTTATTCTTAATGAGGCAACTAAAAAGGTGCCCCAATTAGATTGATTTTTTTTAGTTTTCTTTTCAAATAGTTTTGAAAATAAAATAGGGATATAATAGGAACATTAGTAAACTAATAACTTTTATTTTTAGAAACAGAATAATATTTTGAGACATCCTAAAATGGAATAAAGGACAAACAAAGTCGGACGGAGGGAATATTTATTTTTAAAGAGAGTTTTATTTCTTAATTTTGGAATCAAATGTGGAACCATATCATAAACATTAATTCAAGTAAGTTATTGTGTACAAAAACTAAAGAATCTAGAATTAATAAAATTAAAATGAATAATTTACATTTTCTACCTAATAACATGCTTACAAGAATTTTTAAAGAATTAAAAAATATATAAGAATAACTATTAATAATATTTAAATTATATATGTAAGAATTATACTATGCATTTTAATATGTATCTTTTAAGTATATCCATATACATGCATGGAATTACAAGCTAATTTGTTATGAATACGCATGTCACATAATCTTATTGTATGGATTTGATATGTATATCACTCGACCTTATGCTCTGAATTTGATGCATGAATCAAATGATTGATAAGTGTTTCAAATCACTCTTTATATTACTGTATGTGATATTATGATTCACATCGATTTTATGAAAAAGTTCATATTGTCTAGAGTGATCTTAGCAGCTTGTGTTCGGCCATTTCCCATAATTGTATTTCCACAATATTTTAAGCTCCCGTAGTTCACGAAAAAAAGTAGAACTCAATTATTTAGGCTGGCCCGTCAGCTAGCTTTTTGCCAACATGCCTTCCTTCTTAATTGCGACCGATTGATTTTCATCTTTTCTATTTGTTCCTTTTTTATCGTTAATCGAACACTCACTTTTGTCCTGTCAATTAAACATAGCAACATCCACGGTCCGTTGTAAAAGGGGCTGCTTATGAAAGTGGGCCTTCCACGGAAGATATCAATCATCAATCGGAGGTTCGAAATATTCAAAGTTACAGCCACTTCGGAAGGTCGTTTGAATCTAATAAATTGCTTAGAATTTACCCAAGCTCCAACAATATTTGTATTGTAATCATTGCCAAAGTTCCTTATATTTCAATTTCTTGTAGGAACATTTTACTGAAACATTAGACTAACAATATTGTTGTCTCATCCGTACCCACTAAGAATGCAGCTTGCAGCTGAGTTCCAAGCAGAATATTTTCCACAGCTTGAGCAATTTGGCTTCTTAGAGCATTCCCATCAGTAAAGGTATAAAAGTGTATATATGTGTAAAATGATAAAAAATTATTAATTTTACACATTTTATGTCAAAAATCACCCACATCAGTGGGTGTATAAATATGCAAACACGTGAAAACCAATACACGAGCTACAGTACCTGTGTAAATATACACAGGTACTGTAGCTTGTTCATAAATTATTTTATCATTTTTCAGTTCGCTCGTTTTTTTCTCTCTCATCTCTGTGCTCAACAAACCAATAACTGTTCATCTTCTTTTTTTTTTTTTTTCCTCAGAAGCACAAAAACACACCCACACACAAACAGATAAATCAACACAGAGAATCAACACTTGCTTAAAAAAAAAAAAAAAAAAAAAGCAGAGATACACAAACGGAGATCGGAGGTCAGATCGGAGGTCGTGGATCGGAGCTCGGATCGGAAGTCGTGGCTCGTGGATAGTGGATCGGAGCTCGGATCAGAGATCGTGGTTCGTGGATCGTGGATCGGAGCTTGTGATTGGAGCGGATCGGAGCTTGAAATGCGTGGATCGGAGCGGATCGGAGCTCGGAGCAAATCGGAGCTCGAAGCTCGGAGCGGATCGGAGCTCGAAGCTCGGAGCGGATCGGAGCGGAGGGAGACTTGATCGGAGCGGATCGGAGCGGAAGGAGACTTGATCGGAGTGGATCGGAGCAGAGGAAGACTTGATCGGAGCGGATCGGAGCAGAGGGAGAGTTGATCGAGAGGAGATCGGAGCGGATCGGAGCAGAGGGAGACTTGATCGAGAGGAGATCGGAGCGAATCGGAGCAGAGGGAGACTTGATCGGTGTGGAGGGAGACTTGATCGGAGTGGGAGAGTTTTTTTCAGGGGAGGGGGAGAGTGTTTCAGGGGAGAGATGGGTATAGAGAGAGAGAGAGCAACGGACAGAAATGGTAGAGAGAGAGACGCGCGTGATATATAGAGGCGGTTAGGGAAATAATAAAAAAATGTGAGGAAATTTTTTATTTAATTGAAAGATGTGAATAATAGACAAACTGATGTGAGGGTTGTGTAAAAATGAATGTGTAAAATAGAAAAAGTAGATTTTTTTGTGTAAAATAGACAAAATTTTTACACAAACTGATGAGATTGCTCTTATTAACTTCGCATTAGATGCTTGTGAGGCAAGTGCGTCAATTCAAAACGTCAACGAGCCGAAGCCATAGACACCCGGTGAAGTGATTGGTTATTAGAGACCATGACGGCGACTTCAAAAAGAAAAGATGCTGAACTACAAGTACAAGATGTTAAAGCTATGGCTAAAATTGGATAAAATGTGAGTAGGACATCAGATTGAAGGACATCTAACTTGAAGGTGACTCCTATTTAATAATGTAAAAGGAACCTAACTTGTCTCGAGTGCTAATAATGCCATTGAGGTGGCACAGCAACAAGCGAATTTGTTTACATGCTTGAGGACCCCCACATGGGAAGACAGGGAACCCATATGGACTTTCCAGATAGGTTCCATCATCTAGACGATATCATATTTAATTAAAATCATAAATGCCAAGGCATAATTCAGATGCAAACCAAAAAGGCCTTCCTTAAGCGATGAGCTTTGTAATTCAGTGGCACTGTTCGGTTCTCGTTCTCCACATGAGAACTTGGGTTCTTCAAATTTTCTATTACTAAATGAAGAGTTACAGTCAAGATAAGAAAAACCCTTAATAATTTTACAATGTTGTGAGAATTGAGAAAATTTGGGAGGCCACCAAATATCTCTTGAAGGCATCCAACTATAACAGATTAAAAACATTTGAGGGGCTAAAAGTTTTGGGGGCATGGCCCCCCTCGGTACTCAAGATGTAGCTCAACACTGGAAAACAAGAACAAGTAGCAAAGAACCGTGCTGTGTATAACCCTGTCAAGCTGGGAATTAACAAATTCCATTCTTCAGCTGAGTACTTTTCTCAATACTGCTTCCGCACGCTGCTCAAATTTTGGTAGGGCCCAATCATGCTGAACTATGTCAAGACTGTCTTTCTCAGCACCCAAGCTCTGAAAGGAAAATAACAAAAAGTTGATAAGATTAGGAGTCATTCTTGATGCAGAGTGATGGCCATCTGATCTGACTACTCTACCTTGATTCTTAAGAAATGGACAAAACAGATTTTCATATACTCGTCACAGGGAACAGTACTATATGTATGTAGGGAAGAATAATGGTTGAAATCCCAGACAAAAGTTTCTTACAATTGTGTATCGAACTCCTAAAACACAAGTCTTTTCATAATAACGAAAAAAAAAGAAGGGGGGGAGGGGGGGTCACTCACAAATCATGGGTACATGTTGAGAAATAAATAAATGTGGGAAACTATCAAAGAGAGCCTGCATGCATAATTAAGTGGGGCCAGTTCACTGGCAGGACCAGCAGCTGCTATAAACAAAGGTACAACCCTGACAATGCATGCTGATCTCTCATTATATATAAACAAGGGAAATGGAGTATGAGTTCGGAGATAATTGTGAACACGAGCATGTTGTTTGAAAAACTTGAGGTACGCAATATAGCTGCATTCGCACATGAACCAACAAAGTACCCAAAAAGTTTTAAACAAATAACACATTCCACATTAAAGAGTGTAGAAGGATAAAATTTTTGAAGATTCATTTCATATTAAAAGTTCCAAACAATTCTCTTTTTAAACCTGTAGATTGTATTAGATTTTGCTGTTAAAATTTTAGTAGTAAATATCAGAAGTACTGTAGTGAATATTATACCATGATTAACTCATTCTTCATGAGTATTGTAAAATAATGTATGAAAGCTTGAAGAGTTAAAACTTTCTTTAGCCTAACAAAGGCAACAGAAAACAACTAAAATTGTACCTTTGTTGGATCAAAGCCAAACCCACTCATTTGCATCATACGCTGGGTGTCATCTGTGGCTGCACCAGAAACAACATATCATAAATTCAGCAAGAGCATCTAGAAATCTCAGCATCAGAGGAAATCTGAGTTAAAGTAGTAGTGCTTCACAATCATTTGAAAACAATCAACACTTTTTTTTTAACTTTTAATGTGCTCTACCGCTCTAGATTAATACTAACCATTGTCTTCTCCCAGTATGAGACTAAATAAACCTCTTAATCCAAACAGATTGAGGAAATACCTGAAAAAAATTATTTTGAATTATTAGAAATCCTAGGTAAATTCAGAAAGCTACCAGTTGGACACATACCATGAGCGACTACTGACATAGCTAACATCCACAGTACTCAAGTCAATTCCATTCTGTAGCATTGACCTGAACCTCTGAGTCAATGGAAATGGTATTTTAGCTGCAGAAAAGAGAGGCATTTAGATAACCATCACATCGATAAATGAACATGTACGGAGGTAAAGACTGATAAAACTGCCCGAATTCTGAGAGACCCTAAAAGTCAGAAAAGGAAAAGGAGGATGAAAACAAATATTTGCAAGAACAAAACACAAAAGAACAGGATTAATGACAGAAAAGGCAAACATTAATGTATGTTCCTAAAACTCTGCAGGATACCAAAGATAGCATGCAACTCAAGAACGTTTTCATTTATTTCAAGCTAAAAATATGAAATGAAGAAAGAACTTGGGTATCGAGGAATTAACAGGCTGGTATAGAAACAAACCTGCTACAAATCCCGAGAAGAAAAAGTTTACCCATGCAAAAGTAAGAGTCTGGCCAACAAGAAAGTATAAACACAATCAGTTATCTAATTTATGTAATTACAGCAATAAAGGTCAAGCTATTGCACCACCACATTACAGTTATATAATAAACAATCAGAGTGTCTTAACAAAGGAGAGAAAACTATGCAATTTGCAATACCTGGGGAATAATCATTGAAAGGTTCTTCTTCATCATATCCATAGCCATGTTTGGATCAGAGAACATTTGTGCCTGGGGATTTGGAGCCTGGCCCTTAGGAACATGCAATAGCCCATTTTCCTGCCATGTTGCAACAAATATATAACTTCTATATCAGTTAATTAGCAGCAATAAAATGAAGATTAACGAGCTTGTATGTGAATTCCCTTTATAGACAGCACCACACGCTAAAAACAATCATTATAGGAAAGAGAAATCAGATTATATCAATATTATTCTACTCTTTAAAAAAATACAAAAGATTGTTTAGAAAAAGGCAATCTTAGGCCCGAAATGGAAAGCAAAAATATTCTGATAAAGAAGTTCCTCAGTAATTTATTTATTTATTTATTGGTGAGCTACAAATGCAACCAATGGATCTTGAACCCATGAACTCACCCTTCACCTAAGACTTGTAGGGGAAAGAGGGGCCAATAGAGTTATAACTCATTGGCGATATTCCTCAATAATATCTTCATGATTCTCGATCTCGAAGTCGTGTGTAGTAGCAATACCAAGCAAAATACAACGATTAGCAAGGTTCCTGAGCTAAGCTTTGGCTAAACCTTGGAAATCTTAAGGCCGTAATGCCTTTCAAATCCTCCTAGCCATTACCCAACAACAAAAATTATTGCTAAGAAGAATTCCCATGTTATGCTAATTTCACCCAGAAGGTAATGAGCTACTCCTACAATGCATCCTTGGACAAAGCTGTCAAAGTTCTAGGTTGGCATGCTTATAACAAATACTGGACAGCCCATCGTGTTAATATAATTAAACCCACCAAACAATGGAGAAGAACAACACATCTTGTCATACATTCACAACTATTGTGAATTACAACAACAACGATAACCAAGCCTTAGTCCCAAATTTTTGGGGGTCGGCTATGGATACTCAATAGATTAGTCAAGGTTGGCCGCATCTATTCTTTTTCGCCATTCTATTCTATACAAAGTCATACGCTCTGTTACTTTTTTTTTTTTTTTTTTTTGATAGGTAAGAAAGATGTATATTCAAAGAACTGCTAAATGCAAATTAGCACAAAGCATAACAAAAAGTACAAAAAAAGAGAGAACAGCAAGAACATAAAAGAAGCACTAATTACAAAGGAAGAGAGAGCTAAGGAACAAAGGGAGAGAATCACTAGATGTGAGTCCCCAAGGCCTAGACCAATCAAAAAGGGAACCAGAAAAGAGAGCAAGCAACTGGTCATCGGATGTATCCAAGTCCTCAAAAGTCTGCCGATTTCGTTCCTTCCAAATACACCACATCAAGCATAAGGGAACTAAATTCCAAATGTGAGATGAATGCTTTCCCAACCAATTCTACCAACCAAATAGAAAATCTGTCACCGAACGTGAGAGAATCCACGAAATCCCAATAGTACTAAAGACAATGATCCACAGCTGACAACCTTCTCATAATGTAACAACAAATGATCCACTGTCTTCTCACAACAACACATAATACACCAGTCAACGAAATCAAAACCCCTACCCTGCAAGTTATCTCCCGTGAGAATCCTACCTTATATGGCTATCCAAACAAAGAAAGAGACACGCCGGGGTGCCTTAACCTTCCAAATACCTTTCCAATGAATAATAATTGAAGAACCATGTAACTTATGATTAAACGAACAGATATTAAACTCTGTTGTTCATCAATTTCCATCTCATACGATCTCCATCAGTCATTGAAGGTAAATTGGATGCCATGAATTGGAAGAAATCATCTATCACATCCACCTCCCAATCATTAGGACTCCGAATGAAACGAACATCCCAAGCTCTCCTATCCTCCGCTCCTTGGCATATCAAAGATGAATTTACAGAAGCTGCTCTGTTTGCAACAAAATTGTACAAGACCGCTCTATTACTTTCTTAATAAGCATGTCCTTTTTTACTATTTCGACTAATGTTATTTTTGGTATTCCTCTAACCTTCTTCGTTCTCTCAACTAGGATCAACCCATTCTTTCTCACTGGTGCATCAATCGCTATCCTCTAAACATGACCAAACCATCTTAAGTAACTCTCCCTCATCTTTTCAACAATAGGAGTCACCCTTATCTTTAAGCAAATTTACTCATTTCAAATCCTATTTTTCCATTTATCCATCTTAACATTCTCATTTCAGCTACTTATCAAAAAATAAAAAAATCTCATTTCAGCTGTACTCATTTTATGAATACGTTGCTTCATAATAGCCCAACATTCAGTACCATAGAGCATTGTAGCTCATACATAGCAGTCATATTAAAGGTTTTCCTTTAGCTTAATACATATTCTAGGATCACACAACACTCCTACTGCACTTCTCCACGTCATCCACCTAGCTCTAATCCTATGATTCACATCCTCTACAAACCCTTTATCTTGGTGAATTATTGATCCAGGCTATCGAAAACTGTCTCTTTATATTCTAGTGTCTCGCCAACTTTCTAACTTGGCATTAACTTCACTTCTAGTTTCATCCACTACAATTATATCATCTATAAGAAGCATACACCAAAGGGCTTTCTCTTAAATCAATTTAGTGAGCTCATTTATCACTATTACAAAGAGATATGGACTTCATGCTTATCCTTGACGCAAACCTGTAATGAGAGAAAACTCACTCGTGATGCCTCCACTTATTCTCATACAAGTTGACTCCATCATACATATTCTTAATCAACTTAAATGCATAACCTCTCCAGAGACCCTAACATATGCTTTCTCTAGGTCAATAAAAACTATATGAAGATCTTTACATGCTTATCTATCACATCTTAACCTATATTCAATCGGTCTCTCCCAAAGTTTCATAGTGTGACTAATAAGTTTAATTGCACACAGTTTTGAATATGCCGCGGAATTAAAACACCTGTCCTCCACTCACTAGGTAAAACTTCAGGAGCTTTAAGTTTGAATTCAATCAGCATAACAATTCTCTGAAGCCTTAGAAAAAATAATCAAACAATTTAAGCTCAAACATCCCAGTACTGAAATCAATTTATACTTCAAATCATTCCCTAATCTAAATATGCCTAATTACCAATTACAATAACAATCACCAATCAAATACAAATGATTATAATTATACCTCATTGCTGAAATAGAATCTGCGAGCACGAAACGACCTAGGAGGAATAAAATTAGCACCGGAACGTAAATTCCGAGCCCTAACAATCAATTGCCTGAAAAAGAAGAAGAAAAAACAAAAATTTAGCACCACAGAAGCTCAATTCCTATGAATCAAAATCATATAACATAAAGGAGAGATTACAGATTAGGGTTTATATTAGACTTGCCCTTCTTTGATGATTTTGGCATCGGGAACTTGGCTAGAGCGCATGAGCTTGGAGACGAAGTGTCGGAGGATCCCGATGAGGACCATGACCACGGAGAGCGGGATCAGGACCCAGTCTCTGATCGCCGTGTCTAGCACCAGATCTTCCGCCATTGTTGGAGCTGAGAGAAGCTTTTTAGGTTTCAATTTCTGAAATCTCTTCTATTCCTCGTTTCTTTTAGATTGAGTTTTTGTGGCATTGCAAGGAATAAAACTAGATTTAGGGGTGTTAATGTCTTTTTAACCCTTTTTTTTTTATATGTATAAGAAAAAACATTTTCAGGAAAACATTTTCGTTTGATAGGGCGGAAAACACAAAGAAAATTAAAAAAAAAAAAACGTTTTCTGATTAATGGAAATCATTTTTAAAAGTGTAAAAACGCGTTTCCAAACATTTTTTTTTTTTACAAAATAAACATCACGCGACGGTAAAACTTGTTGTTGGGCACCAAAGCCATTTTTGTTGTTACAAGCACGAAGCCCTTAAAGTATCTTGGATTACTTTGTTGTTAGCTATTTTGTTTGACTAATAAAATTTCTAGTTTCTCAAAAATAAATAAATTTTACATTATCATTGCAAAAAAAAAAAAATTTTGCACAATCGTACCTTAATCTCTCGGATTTTCTTTTATTTTTTTTGTTAAATATGATATTTATTTATTTTTTAAATACTACCTATTTTACGTTTAAATAAAAATTGGAGAGGATTCTTAAAAAAAAAAAAAAAAAAAAAAAAAAAAAAAAAAAAAAAGAAGTGAATTGAAAAATTAAATGAGAGGAGAGGAAATCTTATCCCATCTCTCATTCCTCAACTCTTGATTGACTATAAATTTCTTTCCAATTTTTTTTTTTCAAACCAATTTCTATTACCTCCGTTTTCCACTTATAAAAGTTTCAAAAATATAATATATGTTAAATTTAGGAACCATTTAATAGTTGAAAGTAGTTATTCATATAATATATACAAAACTCTTACAAAGAGACTTTTAAAAGTATTTGCTCTATCCACGATTGAGTGATAGTGTGACAATTTTAAAGATACCTCTCTTTCTCCAAATGTTTACCAAACTAAAGGCTTTTTTACTTCTTAAAACTTCCTTTAGGACTTGTCTCCACTCAACCAACATCCACGATTGAGAACTATGAGCCTTTAGCTTTGGAGATGTATTACGTCCATAATATTTTTACAATAAATTATAAGTGTTAAGTTGTTATTAATTATAATTTGAATCTATAACTTAAATTACTTTTTTATCCACTCATAACAACCAATAACAATTTACCACTTGAAATTTGTTGTGAAAATATTGTAGACATAACATTTCTCTTAGTTTTGTCTTAAGTAGCTTCTCATAGTTCCAACTTAGCTTAACAATCACACCTCTATGTAAAAGGAGGGATACATGTACTCGATGCATATAATACCACCTCCTAAAATAGAGTTTCTCAATGATGGTGTTCACTCTGAGATTGATTCACATGTCTCCCATAGTTTGAATACCTAACACACTTATATAGTACTTAAAAAGTGAGTTTGCGACCAATCCTTTTAATAGAGAAAGTCTAAGGACACAATAAAATCTCATAATGTTTTCACCATATTCTTGTTTTTAGTTGTGGTGGGTCCCAATAAGGTTTTTTTTTTTTTTTTTTTTTTTAACTTATGGTGAGTTGACACTTCACTTATTATGAAAATGTTATAACATTTTGTTGTAACAGTAAAAGAGAAATCCTTTTTATATGGCTTGCCTGCGTGTTAGGTAAGGGGGTGTTAGGAAGTGGTTCATAAGGGGATAGGTGGAAAGCGTATGGAAATGAATAGTAATTGTGTATGAATTGATTTGATTTGATGTAATTACCTTCCATAGAAAAATATTAAGAGGTAAAAAAAAAAATGCACTATTTGCAAAGAATTGGTTTATTCTTTCCAAATGATGGTTACATGCATTATCTATACAACTCAAGCTCTCTCCCTATTGGTGACTCATGACTTAATCCTATTTGCTTAGCTTGTGCTCTCACTAATTAACCCTTGCGAATATTATAGTTTCACATGTACCAAGAGCTCTAATTAAATCTAGCCTAATCTCAACATGTGTAACTAACTGACTAACTCAAATTGAAGGGTGGAACTACAAGAATTATTAGGATATTAGGCTATTAAAAAAAAGTGGGCTTTGTAACATTGAGGACCTGGCCCTATATCCCTTGGTTTAGTGTACTTGCGCATCATACCTAAGAAGCTTCAATCTCCAATTTCAAACGTGAAAATGATTTTTGTGTCTTTTAACAAATATTCCTAGTTTCTCAAAAAAAAATAAAATAAAATAAAATAAAAAATATTCCTAACTTACTGTTGATGCATGGTCCAGTACTACTTGATTCTTTTCCATCATATTGCTCCAACTATTCCTTTTGTACGTACGTTTCGTCTAGCTATAAGATGTGTATGGCTTCCCAAGTCATACATATTCATTCTCTCAACGTAGAAATGGCCTTGGTCTCTTTCCCCACCATCAAATACAGCAGTAGATTTATCTTGCATTCCCCACATTCCCTTTCTTACGTCTCTCTACCAAGAAAGTCACAGAACCTTCCTCTTGGAAAACCACAAAAGAAGGCTTATGTTCTTGGTAATTCTCACTCTCCAATTTCACACCAACCTTTGTTTTACAGCAGCTTCTCTTCGAGGCACACACGCTTAGCACTAGTGCCAATTAATGCTAAAAACTCAGAATCAGGAGAGGAAGATCATTTTGATGCTAAACACTCAGGATCAGGAGAGGAAGACCATTTTGATGCTAAAGACTCAGGATCAAGAGAGAAAGATCATCGAGCTCTGGAGACTGTCAACAAGTTTTACGCCGCAATCAAGAACAAAAACATTAATCAATTGTCTGATATAATTGGAGATGAATGCAGATGCATCTGCAATTTCGCCTCATTTTTCCAAGCCTATGAAGGGAAAATGGTATATGCATTTCAACTAAGAAAACACACATGAATTTTATTGTTCTTTATGCATGCTCAATGTCACTTTAATTGCTCAAGTCTCTATGGTGTTTCCTTTTTTGCAGCAAGTGTTGGATTTTCTCTCTTATCTGATAAAAAGCTTTGGAAATAATTTTGAATTTATTGTAAAACCAACATTGCATGATGGTATGCATGTTGGCGTTTCATGGAGGATAGGTATGCCATATACTTTCTTTTTAGTTATTTTATTATCTCTTTGTAGATGCGTGGAGTTCTAATCTATTCGATCTTTTCCGTGGTGGTTTACCTTCAGAATGCAAGAATATTAGTGTGCCTCTAGGAAAGGGTTTCAGCTTCCATATTATGCAGTACTACCAGGGAAAGGTGTATTTAAGGTGTGACAAATACTTTTTTTCTTTAAGCCATTCGATGAATTATCTACCCATCTATCTACCAAATAATAGAGTAAATAAAGAATAGTCTCTCACTCATAAAATCTACTGATGTACCTTTGTGCATATACTGTTAATTCCACAACTTCAACCATTTCTCCCTATATATGTATTTGTTGAATGTTGGTTAAATTGTTATATATATATATATATATATATTGCTCCCATTGTTAAAGTATAGTTATACTTTAAAAAAGTGAGACTTTACATAATAACTAAATATGATTTTAAAAAAAGAAACTCGAAAAAAAGAAGCATATATAACTGTTGATAATCCCACTTTTCGGTATTAATGTACATGATATCATTTTATAACAATCCAGAAATGTGGAGATGTTCATGGAACCGCTTCTTCATATTGAACCTGTCAGACTGGTATGAGACTTTCCCTTCCCCTTTTATATGTTACTCTGTTTTTGCTATTTACCACAGAATCATTGTGTACAATGTTAATTTGTGCTTTTATGCTCTCTCTCTCAGAAACTGATTGCGTTTGTGGTGAAACTAATAGACAAGATGGATATTCACATAGGATCCAGAAGCAAGGGCAAGAAAGTCGTGTATTTTTTACTCGCTATGTTCCTCATTGTTGCCTCTGTGTACTTGTTTAAACTCATTTTGAATTAGTCTCGAGGCATGGACCACAATGATATGTAATTTAATTCCACTTGATCTACATAGAAAAAAGCAAGGTCCCTCCTGGCAATATGGGAAAAATCGATAAAGGGGGTGTGGGGGGTGGGGAACCATTGCAGAGTTGCAATTATCCTGTGCCTCTCTCTCTCTCTCTCTCTCTCTCTCTCTCTCTCTCATTATTTTACAGAAGTGGTTGCTCCTTTAAAGTTAAAAGTTAACCTCGGTGAAAATAATTCTCTTGAATGAATTGCTCATGAACCACAGACCATTTGCCATATATATCCATACAATTCAAGCTAGTTGACCATCCAAATAAAAGCAATTGAAGAAGAAAAAAAGAAGCAATGAGTCAACAAGATAACACAAGTTATAGTTAAATGCAACAAGAATTGCTGCCATCTAACAAGATACACATAACTATCCTCAAGGATGTACAGAGGATTTACCATTCTAACCAGTTTTCCTTCAGTCAGTTCAGAGGTTAGCATTGGATGAAAAGGAAAGGCCACAAAATGAGAGAGAAAAAACTAAATCCAGGGCAACGGCAATAACTACAAGACACTCCTTGCCCTTGGCCCATGGTTACATATTCATTGTCATAATAAAGAGCAAATTAATATAAAACATGTCATCTAACCATGTCAATGCACCCAAAAGACGAGAAAAAGTAAACAATTCTTCACTATCTGTTCTACCATCAAAGAAGACCAGATGCCAAGGTCTCATGCACCTGCAAAATATAAGATAAAACTATTCCATCAATTGTTTAGCACAAAACCAAGGATAAGAAAAATATTTAATGGTCAACCATATCAAAATATCTTGGTTGACATAAAGCCATAGGAGCACATCAATTTTAAATATATAGTTACTTTATATGCAAAATAATATTGGGAGTGTGCTGTTTGAGGTTTTTAAGCATAAAAAAATAATGAGCAGGTGATGCCAACATATATTCTTTCTGAAACTCGCAAAAACAACAATTCATCAAAATAATACCCAATAAAGAAAAAGAACAATAGAGAATTCCAACATGAAGTGGAAAGTTGATAGACTTTTCAGACATGCCAAATATGAAACATAAACTTGAAAGCATATGAAGGGAGATATGCAGAAATTCTAGAGACAGATCAATTGAATATGAAAACCAAAAGGGACAACATTTGCATGGAGTTAATAACAGTCAACATTACCAGGCATCATGACTGATTGAATAAATGATGGCGTGTTATCATCTCCGGTATCCCTAGTGCAGAAATGCTTTCACATCCAAGAAGATCACGAAGCTTCGCATCACATAATATCACCATTGAATTTAAAGGATCCTACAATGATTCAAATAAAGCAGCTAAGATTTAATTGCCAAATGAGAGAACTTGCCAAAACAAAGAAAGATAACTTCTAGAAAGACTAATTTAAATAGGAAATTTAGACAAGAAAGAGAAAGAACACATAGACATGTTCCCCATGCTACCTACCTCCAAACGGTTAACCTTAATGTACTCCCAAACACGTGTTATAGCCTCAGATTGGGGCATCTCCCTTCCCCCAGTGCCCAAGAATTTGGCAAGGGCTTCAGATATTACGACAGAAGATGATCCACGTTGAACACTTTCAGTTGTAGACTCAACATCTACCTTCAATCGTTTAGCTTGATTCGACTCCTCTGCACACATTTACAAGTGGATTAAAATGACACAATCAAAAGCATCACAGGACAAAAATGTATTGTGTTTTATGCCACATCACATACTTGTAGGTTCAAGTGCAATAATATGTTTGGCTAGCAACTTATTCATCTTGAACATGTCAGTACAGTCAGTCTCAAAGACCACACGCAGGGCATCATCACAGATAATCTTCCTCTTGTTACTTGGATCTTGAAGGTTGTTTTTCCTGATGTATGCCCACAGCTGCTTCACAATCTGTATCAATCAAACCAGAGTTTTGTAAATACCTATATCAAGACTACTACTTCATAAACATTAATGCTTCAGAAATGTACATAATAAAAGAGGCCAATAAAGAGAGTTGTAGTTGATTTGGAGATAACAACCTCAGTCCTTGGCAATGCTGGCTCACCAACAATTGCCTGAAGTTCAGGTGAGACGCCACATACTTTGTTTAAACCCCCCGGCCCACCTCTCCTTTTGGCTCCCACAGGTGCACTGAAACAAAGAACATTTAATTGTTAGTAACGGTGCACTGACATAAAATACAATACACACAAAAGCAATGGGTCATCCATCACACTACATACTTCTACCAATTACATGACAAATTGGTTTGCACAATAAATGAATAAATTCCATACATATGTCATCACCCAAAAGTTCAAATTTTGCATAATAGACACGGAATATCAACTTGTTCTCGCACAGTGACAAGATGGGGATAGTCATAAACAAGACAAATACAAATTCAATGTCCCTTTTTCAACTAGATTACTTTCCCAAACCGAAAAGAACCTTTCATCTATCAAAATTTTAATACAGCCAAGCACCCGATAAAGCCTCCAATTACAGCCAAAAAAAAAAATTTAGTCAATAGCCTAACAGCTTAGAATTCTTTTTTCCCCAAAATATGCGTCAGGTTGACTTGAATGACTACTATTTTAACATACACACACGCCTAACATAACATAATATTTTGACTAGAATTGGA
This sequence comes from Castanopsis chinensis, assembly GCA_032878915.1. NCBI lineage: Eukaryota > Viridiplantae > Streptophyta > Magnoliopsida > Fagales > Fagaceae > Castanopsis > Castanopsis chinensis. The sequence continues at coordinate 12,043,737 of JAVQMG010000131.1, forward strand.
ATTTCAACACCCCCACAAAAATAAAATTCAAACTTCACCACCTTATGCTAAGCTACTTCCAAAATTTCGCTCCACAACCACAGTTCTCATAACTCTAATTCTCAGACCAATCTAGAAGTCGTCAAATTTAAAAAAATAAAAATGACCACTTGTAATTAAAATATTTCAGCGATACCCAATCCCCCCCTCCCCTTTGTTTTTTTCAACCTACACCAAAAGATAATTAGGCATGTAACAGTGACATGTATAATTCCTTTTTTCTATATACACACACATGCGTTCACATAAGCAAAAATAGAGAATTTAAAATAAGCAACTTTAACTGCAACAGAAATAGAAAACCCTAATTCTGACAAATCAGGATAAAGTTTAAAGCTTTAAAAAATTGAACCAAACAAAACCCTAAAAAAAGAACCTTTCTTTGGGTGTGTGAGGAGTGGCATTTTGAGCGAAAGCCTCGGGCTTTAGAAGCTGCGGCGGAGGCTGAGGCTGAGGCGGAGGCAGAGGCTGGTGGTGTGGGCGGACGTGAGGGTGAGCGGCTTGGAGGGCAAAATGGGAAGGAAATTGTTGTTGTTGTTGGTGGTGGTGGTGGTGTTGGTGTTGGTGTTGGAGGTGTTGTTGTTGTTGGTGCTGTTGGTGTTGTTGGTGTTGGTGGTGGTGGGTGGATTGGAATTGAGGGTGGTTGTGGAGGGCAAAATGGTCTTTTGGAGGTTGTTGTTGTTGTTGTTGTTGTTGTTGTTGAGGTGGTTGTTGTTGTTGTGGTGGTGGTGGTTGAGGTTGTTGAGGGTGAGAACGGAGGAGGAAGTTGATCTGGTCTCGGATGAAGCCAGCCTTCTGAGAAAGATCTACACCTAGCTTCGCTTCCACTTGTTGAACGACGCCGTTTAACGAGTTCACGGCGTTTGGGTCTGACTGACGCAGCACCGACTCCACACCTTTCGCTATTTCTTGGTCCGACACCATGGTTTCTCCACCTTCATATAGTAACTGAAATAAACCAACTCTCTCTCTCTCTCTCTCTCAAATCGCTTCTCTCTCTCTCTCTCTTTCTCTCTCTTTCACTCCCTGCTCACACTCTCTCTGTCTCTCTCTACGTCTCTCTCTTTATAACCCTGAAATGACCATAATACCCTCCACAACCCACGCTGCAAGAGATGGTAGAACTGTAATTCCACTAAAGCTTCCTGGTCCCTCTCTCACCTCTCTAATTGAATTTGACTAAAGTACCCCTGTGCCGTTGAATTCAGCCAGTGGAAAAGTTAGTCCAAATATGTAATTGTGCAGAGTCTGGATATAACGGTAATTCGAAAAAGTTGCAGTGGTGGTATCTCTTTTTTTTTAAAAAAATTAAAGGGTAAAAAGATAAAGAGGGTGAACTGAAGATGAAATTTTTTTTTTTGAAACTGCATAGTGAGAGAGAGAGAGAGAGAGAGAGAGAGAGAGAGTGGGGAGGTGGGTGGGTGAATTTACTGAAATGGGCCTACTGGTTTTGTCTACTTTGTTTGAAGATGGGAGGGGTGAAACGGGAATTTGGATGGCGTGTATGGCGGGCATATTGGTCAGTGACATTAGGTTTGCTGTTTCTGACTTTAAACCGTTTGGATAGAGGACAGTAGTGGGGCGGTTTGGTCAACAACTGTAGACTCCTGTTAGTGACCGACTGATGAAACGTCGCTTCATCCAGCGGTTGGGAACGTATGTATGTATAGTTTATTGACTTTGTGTAGCCATAAGCATAACCCACATTCCTCTTTCTCCTAGCATATTTTCCGCTAAAACAAGGTTATTTGTTTGTTAAAACTATTTTTTTGCTTAATCTAATAGCAAGTAAGACTATGTTTGTTTTGGCTCATCAAAAAAAAGACTATGTTTGTTTCGACGTAAAGTATTTTCCAAATTTTTGATTGTTTAGTGCTGTGTAAGATATTGGTTATATTGAAAAAATAAATAAATAAATAAATGGATTAGAAAAAAAAAAAAAAAAAAGCATTTGCATTAGTGCTTATATAATAGAAAGAGTACCAAATTTTTGTTAACCAAGCCCAAAATTCACCTACATGGTCATTCAAAGTAGTGTAAAAAATAAATATACGTGGTTACTATAATAACACCATAAATTACACTTATGTCTTGGTTTGATGATTATCATCAAAAGAAAATATCATAAATTAAAACTCTTTAAAAAAAAAAAAAGCAAAAATTTACACTAGCATGCTCGCATTATTTATTTTTCTTTTAGTTTTTTATTATTTTTTACGTATTCCAATGATGAAGAAAAATATCTCAATGATAAAGAAAGAAAGTAGATAGTTGTTGTTATGTATGAAAAAAGATAAACAATTTTAAAAAATTAAGAACATTGATATTTTAAGGAAAAAGTTAATGGGCATTGATTTAGGAAATTTTTTAGAATCTTTTTATGAAAAAGAAAAAAGAAAAAATCAATTAATTTTTTTGCCAATTTTTTGGTTTAGGAAATTGTAGTACCATTGGGCCCGAATTACACGCAGTGGGCCGGCCCAGAGGCTCTCACAATGAAAGAAGCCCAACCTCACATCTGGAAATGGTCCGAGGACGTAATCAGTCCAATCTACAAAGACACGTGATAAGAAGGGGTGTCATGCATGATCAAAATACCAAGGAATACGACGTCCGAGGACAGCATAGTCCTTGGCAAGTGTTGCCGAGGATGACGTGACTGATTTAACAGTCCAACAGCTCCCCTAACGGAAGCCTTTGGTGCTAGAATTAATGAGATAAAGATAAAGAATAAAGGGGAGGGGTAGGAGAACATCCAGAAAAAAGCTGCTATCACCGCATTTAAAGTTTTACACCTGCTTCTCTGGTCGCATTAATGAAGAAGTGACGCCTGAACGTTGGGTTTGAACCTTATCTTCACCACCAGAGACCTAAGTAAAAAGGGATGATGGGACAAGTATCCAAAAGTGAAGAAGGTCAGGGTTACACGTGGAAGAAAGGAAAAAGGAGAGAGGCCTATAAAAGGTGAAAGAAGGAGACGTAGAGGGGGGAGGAGAAAATCAGAGAAAGAGGGAAAGAGAGAGAAAGAGAGAGAACTTGTAAGGAAACTCAAGCATTTGTCCTCGGTAATAATATACAAAGTAATATTTCGTCCATGATTGATAAGTATATATATATATATGTTCTGTGATCAAACCAAACCTGGATGTTATTTACCGCCCAAATCCATGGATTAGAATCCCGCTCTCTATAAATTCATTGTTTAGGGCTCATAGGCTCAATCCAACTAGGGGTGTGCATGGGTCGGGTTGGGTCGGGTTGAGGGAATTTTTTGACCCAACCCACCATGGTGGGTCAAAAAAAATTCGACCCAACCCGACCCATCACATCTGTCCAACCCAACCCAACCCAACCCACATGGGTCGGGTTGGGTCGGGTTGAACCATGGGTTAGACTTTTTGTTTAATTTTATTTTATTAAATTGAACCTATATTTTTTTTATTAATTATATAATATATTTAAATATATATTAAAGAAAGTAATAGGATTTTATATTATATATGTTTGTAGGATTTTATTTTATATTATATAATATATTTTATATTATATATTACTAGGTTTTAACTTTAAAAAAAATAATTATTAAATATATAAAATATTTTAAATATATATTAAAATATGGGTGGGTCGGGTCGGGTTTGGCGGGTTTGTAATTTTATGACCCAAACCCAACCCGACCCGCTACAAAACAAAAAATTTATAACCCAACCCAACCCACCAAGCCCTAAAAGCCGACCCAACCCGGCGGATTGGGTCGGGTTTGGCGGGTCGGTGGGTTTTCTGCACACCCCTAAATCCAACATAAAGCTCGATCCGTGCCCTTACAATTGGCGCCGTCTGTGGGGACCCTTGAGTTTTTGGTGCAGATAGCATGATGGCGGGTTTGAATCCAGACCATGCTGAATCTCTCGGATCTCAGCACGGGGATCCATTCCAACAGACAGAACATATAGAAGATCGAGAAGGCAGTGTGCACTCGGTGCGAACCACCGGTAATCCTCAAGACAGAAGCAGGGGCCCTAATGAGGCAAATACTAGGGCCATGCAGAGGGAAATTGATCATCTGAAAAGGAAATTACGTCGGGTCAAACGTAAACGGACGCCTTCCATATCTGACCCTTCGTCAGATGACTCCCAGAGCAGTAGTTACAAGCAGAGGTCGGCAACTCCTCCTAGTGAGACCTTTTCTTACCAAGAAGGGAGTCCCCATGATATGGCGAGCAAAAAATCCCTTCCCAGGGGCTCGGGCAGCCACGCCATGGGGAAAGCGCTGCTCCAACTCTCCAAATCACCCTTCACACGACGTATTGAGAGGGGAAAGCTCCCCCGTCGGTTCACGCAGCCAAACTTCACCATCTATAATGGCAAAACAGACCCAGTGGAGCACGTGAGCCATTTTAATCAGCGCATGGCGGTCTATTCACAGAATGAAACCTTGATGTGTAAAGTTTTCCCCTCAAGTTTAGGGCCTGTCGCGATGAGGTGGTTCAACGGCTTAAAAGCGGACTCCATTGATTCCTATATGGAACTTACAATGGCGTTTGGGTCTCGTTTTGTTACATGCAGCAGGGTACCTCGGCCTTTAGACTCGTTACTGTCCATGGCCATGAGAGAGGGCGAGACGCTGAAAACCTACTCGGACAGATACTGGGAAGCGTTTAACGAGATCGATGGCGATTTTGATGAAGTGGCAGTCAACACCTTTAAGGTCGGCCTTCCAGTTGAACATGATCTAAGAAAGTCCTTGACCAAGAAGCCGGTGAAAACAGTTCGTCGGCTCATGGATCGTATCGATGAATATAAGAGGGTTGAGGAGGATCAGCAGCAAAGTAAAGGGAAGATGAAAACTATCCCTCAGGAGAGTAGAGATTACAAGGCAGAGAGGTATAACAGCAAATGGCCGCGAAGAGATTTCACTAGCCAGACTAGATCGGCCCCGCCCCAGACAGTAAACGCCGTATTTCGTGAGCCAGTGCAACAAGTGTTGGAGAAAATTTGCCGAGAACCGTACTTTAGATGGCCCAGTAGGATGATAGGAGACCCTACCAAACGTAACCAGAACCTCTATTGCAATTATCACCAGGATAAGGGCCACACCACAGAGAACTGCAGGAACCTGTGGAATTACTTGGATCAGTTGGTCAAGGAGGGGAGGTTAAGGCAATTTATGAATCGACCTAATGAACCAGGCACCCAATCGGGTTCCGTGAACCAGGGAAGCAACAATGTGAGGCCACCATTGGGCACGATCAATGTCATATTCGCAGCGCCAGGTCGGACAGGGTCATGTCCTACCAGAATAATGTCAGTACTACGTCCCTCTGCCGACGACATCAACGCTGAGCCGAAGAGGCTTAAGAGGAGTCCCTTGCCTGTGTTGGGATTTTCAGAGGAGGATAAAGTTGGCACTATCCAACCGCATGATGATGCGTTGGTCATCACTTTAAGAATAGGGGGTTATGATGTGAAGAGAGTGATGGTTGACCAGGGTAGTGGGGCTGACATCATGTACCCAGATTTGTTCAAGGGGCTCAATTTGAGGCCTGAAGATCTCACAGCTTATGACTCCCCGTTGATAAGTTTTGAGGGGAAGGCGGTTATTCCAAAGGGGTTAATCCGACTACCCGTACAGTCGGGGCCAGTAGTGGTGGACGTGGATTTTATTGTAGTAGACGCCTACTCCCCTTACACAGCTATAGTGGCGAGACCATGGCTGCATGCTTTAGGCGCTGTTTCGTCAACTCTACATGTTAAAGTAAAGTTCCCGTACGAGGATGGAGTTGAAGAAATACTAGGCAGTCAGTCCATGGCGAGGCAATGCATAACAGCAGCCATCATACATCAAACAACACAGGAGTCTCAAGCACTGGCCGAAAAGAATTTATAGCAGTTAGAATCCTCGGCTGAACCGAACAAGGCCGAGGTTGAAGGGCCCGGCTGTGAAGATCTGGAGAAAGTGATTATTGCAGATGATATAGAGAAATTCTTCCAAGTAGGAAGTCAATTGCCATCCCGAGAAAAAGAAGAACTGGTTGCATTTCTGAAACGAAACATTGATGTATTCGCATGGGATGCCTACGAGGCTCCAGGGGTTGACCCAAACTTCATTTGTCACCACCTCAACGTCAGCCCAACAGCAGTACCGAGGAGGCAACCACCTCGACGTTCGTCTCAGGAACATGCTAACGCTGTAAAGGAAGAGGTACTGAAACTTAAGAAGGCAGGGGCAATCAAGGAGGTATTCTACCCAGAATGGTTGGCACACACAGTGGTAGTGAAAAAGAAGAACGGAAAGTGGAGGGTGTGTGTAGACTTTACAGACCTGAATAAGGCTTGTCCTAAGGACTCATTTCCAATGCCCCGCATAGACCAGTTGGTGGACGCTACTGTGGGTCATCCTCGGATGAGCTTCTTAGACGCTTTCCAAGGTTACCATCAAATACCCTTGGCTCCAGAAGACCAAGAGAAAACAGCCTTTGTCACACCCACGGGAAACTATCACTATAAGGTGATGCCTTTTGGCTTGAAAAATGCAGGGGCTACCTATCAGAGAATGATGACACGAATGTTTGAACCACAGCTAGGAAAAACGATCGAAGTGTACGTTGATGATATGGTGGTTAAGAGTAAAACCATCTCGGCCCATATACCAGACCTGGATAACACTTTCCAGACGCTGAGAAAGCACAAGTTACGACTCAATGCATCTAAGTGCTCCTTTGGGGTAGGGTCTGGAAAATTTCTGGGCTACCTAGTGACACATAGAGGCATCGAAATTAACCCCGCTCAGGTCAAAGCCATCAATAACCTGCAACCGCCCCGGAATCCAAAGGAGGTGCAAAGGTTGACTGGGATGACCGCGGCCCTCAACCGATTTATCTCAAGATCTGCTGACCGGTGTAGGCCATTCTTTCAATTATTAAACAAGTGGAAAGGGTTCGAATGGACAGAAGAATGTGCTGTTGCTTTTCAAAAACTTAAGGAATATCTTTCTCATCCTCCTATCATGTCTCGGCCTGAAGTTGATGAAGTCCTATTTGCATACATTGCAGTGGCCGCCCATGCCGTTAGTCTGGTGCTGATAAGGGTCGACGGGGATGTACAAAAGCCAGTTTACTATGTGAGTAAGTCCCTGCATGAAGCCGAGATACGCTATTCACTATTAGAAAAGGCAATCCTAGCCATAGTGCATGGTACACGTAAGCTCCCCCATTATTTTCAGTCTCATACGGTGGTTATCCTGACCCAGCTTCCCCTCAAAGCCATACTCCGGAGCGCAGATTATACAAGTAGGATTGCAAAATGGGGGACCATCTTGGGCTCTTTTGATATAAAGTACATGCCGCGCACCTCAATAAAGGGTCAAGTATTGGCTGATTTGGTAGCAGAATTTGCCGAGCCCACAATAGGAGATAGTGCCGATAATAGGGGCATTGATGGAAAATCAGTTGGTATGGTGGCGGGCAAAGGTCTTATGGGTTGGACCGTTTACATTGATGGAGCTGCCAATCAAAGGGGATCTGGAGTGGGTTTAGTAATCACGACCCCAGAAGGTCTCACATTGGAGAAGTCCTTAAGGCTGGGATTCTCGGCTACAAATAATGAGGCCGAGTATGAGGCTTTGCTAAAAGGGATGGAGATGGTTCATAAACTGGGAGGAAAGATCGTACAAGTGTTCTCGGATTCGCAACTCGTTGTAGGCCAAATGGAGGGAAAGGTAGAGGCCAGAGATCCGAGGATGCAAGACTACTTGAGTCAAGCCAAGATGGTACAAAGTAAGTTCGAATCCTTTACCTTATCCCATGTTCCTAGAAATAACAATGCACATGCCGACTCCCTAGCAACTCTTGCTACGTCGTTGTCGCAAGGATTACCTCGGATTATCTTAGTTGAAGACTTACCCAAACCTTCGAGAAATATTGGAAATGTCATCCGCGTTCATCAGATCAGGGTGGGACCTAGCTGGATGGACCCCATCATATCCTTCCTCAAGGATGATGTTCTGCCCGAGGAAAGGGTCGAAGCGGACAGAATACGTAGGAAGGCCTCTCGATTTTGGCTGGCCGAGGACAATAAACTTTATAAACGATCCTTCTCCGGCCCATATCTGCTGTGCATACATCCAGAGGCGACTGAGCTGCTTCTGGAAGAGCTACACGAAGGAATTTGTGGGAGTCACACCGGGGGAGGTCTTTGGCTCACAGAGCCCTCACACAAGGGTACTGGTGGCCCAACATGCAACGAAAAGCTCAAACTTATGTGAAGAAATGTGATCAGTGTCAAAGGTTTGCCCCAAACATTCACTAACCTGGGGGCGTTCTCAACCCCCTAACAAGCCCCTGGCCTTTTGCGTAATGGGGTCTGGACATCGTGGGTCCTTTCCCAAAGGCGCCTGGGAACAGAAGGTATTTGATTGTGGCCACAGATTATTTTACTAAGTGGGTGGAAGCCGAGCCCCTGGCAAATATCAGGGATGTTGATGTGAAGAAATTCGTGTGGAAGAATATTGTCACCCGATTTGGTGTCCCTCGCACCCTCATCTCAGATAATGGTTTGCAGTTTGATAGCAAGATGTTTAGGCGATATTGTTGTGACCTCGGCATAGCCAACAGGTACTCCACACCGGCTTATCCGCAGGGGAACGGGCAGGCCGAGGCTGTCAACAAAGTTATAGTGAACGGGCTGAAGAAGAGACTGGAGGATGCCAAAGGAAGATGGGTGGAGGAATTGCCTCATGTCCTGTGGACGTATCGGACCACACCTCGCCAATCAACGGGAGAGACGCCATTCTCGATGACTTATGGCGCCGAGGCTGTTATACCTTCGGAAATTGGATTTCCAACGATAAGGACAAGTTCCTTCACCCCGGAGAGCAATGATAGGCTACTAGAAAAGGATCTGGATTTGGTTCAAGAAAGAAGAGAAGCTGCGATGATCCATCTGGCTCATTATCAACAAAAGCTGAAGCAGGGGTATGATTTGAACGTAAACCCGAGACCGTTTGCTCTTGGAGACTTAGTATTGAGGAAAGTAGTGGGTAATACCAAAAATCCAGCATGGGGAAAGCTCGGACCTAATTGGGAAGGACCGTATCGCATCACGGCAATAGCTGGAATAGGAGCTTACTACCTGGCAGATTTGGATGAAAAAGTTGTACCCCATCCTTGGAATGTAAGTAATTTGAAACGATATTATTATTAATGAAAAGTGTTGTTGTCATTTTATACACATCGTTTTTATACAATTCTGTTGTGCCTAAGGTTACACCGGGTCCTCGGATCCTCTACCTTAGTCCAAAGGTAATTAAGGTTACGCCGGATTATCAGATCCTCTATCTTAGTTCAAAACAAAAAAGTAAGGTTGCGCCGGGTCCTCGGATCCTCTACCTTAGCTCTAAATTGATTAAGGTTACGCCGGGTCCTCGGATCCTCTACCTTAGCTCTAATTCGATTAAGGTTACGCCGGATCATCAGATCCTCTATCTTAATTCAAAATAAAAAAGTAAGGTTACGCCGGGTCCTCGGATCCTCTACCTTAGCTCTAATTCGATTAAGGTTACGCCGGATCATCAGATCCTCTATCTTAATTGAAAATAAAAAGGTAAGGTTACGCCGGGTCCTCGGATCCTCTACCTTAGCTCTAATCCGATTAAGGTTACGCCGGATCATCAGATCCTCTATCTTAATTTAAAATAAAAAGGTAAGGTTACGCCGGGTCCTCGGATCCTCTACCTTAGCTCTAATTTGATTAAGGTTACGCCGGATCGTCAGATCCTCTATCTTAATTTAAAATAAAAAGGTAAGGTTACGCCGAGTCCTCGGATCCTCTACCTTATCTCTAATTTGATTAAGGTTACGCCGGATCGTCAGATCCTCTATCTTAATTCAAAACCAAAAAAGTAAGGTTACGCCGGGTCCTCGGATCCTCTACCTTAGCTCTAATTTGATTAAGGTTACGCCGGATCGTCAGATCCTCTATCTTAATTCAAAACAAAAAATAAGGTTACGCCGGGTCCTCGGATCCTCTACCTTAGTTCAAATTTAATTAAGGTCACGATGAATCAACAGATCCTCTGTCTTAATTTAAAGCAAAGAAAGGTTATCTCGAATCTTTTTCCTTGATGTAAAAACAACGTTGAAGTTACTAAGTGAACGGGTCTGTATTTGTTGTTAAAAATTAAGCACAAAGCTTGAGGGACTGTTAGTTCAGGTGTGAAATATGTCATTATGTTCCCTTTTAACATGTTGTCATGAAAATAGTTGTTAAGTAAGTTCTAAGAGCAAGAGTTGGCAGTTATTACTTAAAACATTTGCACGCATATGGATTGCACAAATTTCCTTGACTAAGGGCCGAAAATTATAAGTACATACTGTGGATACAAGTTGTTGCATCGTCACATCACATGGGTAACAACGAAATAAGATCTCAACACCAAGTATAACACAAAATATCAGTTTAAAGTGAGAACTCTTTTCATTGAACAAAAGATTTATCAATACACTCATACCCAAATTTGTCAAGTTACAAAGAAAAGAAGGTAAAAAACCGAAACTAAAAAATAAAAATACAAGGGCAAATACTAGAAAGAGAGAAAGAACGGGTAGCGGCTAAGGCACGAGTAATCATGGCTTGGGCTGGGTCTGGTCTTTTGGATCAGCAGGAGGCACCACTAAGGCCGAGGACCCCTCAACCTTTTCCTTAGGCTTTATGGGCAAAGTCGCTAGGACTAGCTCCATAGTCCCGCTAACTTCGGGGTTGATGGGCAGCTCTTGGGGGGCAGGAGGAGGCGGTGCATCTTTAGCTTGGGCAGTAGGGGCAGCATCATCGGCCACACTCTCCTCTACTTGCACCCCAGTTGAGGAAGGAGGGGAATCATCCTTGGCTGAGCTAGAGGCAGCCACGCGGATTGCGGGGGGAATATAGGCATTCTCCACCTTCCATAGGGGAGAGGAAGCATCCACTCCGGCCTGGGAGAGAGCTTCCTTCCACACCTGGAGGCAGTAATCCCTACATACCCCCGGCACTTGGGCTTTGAATGTTTCTGTGGTTTCTGCCACGCCCATATCGTAGCCGCTCTGCTCAGCCTCGTCAACCATTGCCTCGGCTGCTTGTGCCTTAGTAAGCGCTTCTTCTTTGGCCTTGAGAGCTTCCTCCTTAGCCTCCTCGGACGCTGTAAGATCTTTCGCAAGGCCTTCTGCCAGCGTCCTGGCCGAGGCGAGATCCTCATTGGCGCGCTTAAGCAGCAACCTCTGATCCTCGACCTGCCTGGCGGTGCTCTTCAGTTCGGCCTCTAGGCCTGATTTCTCACTCGCCGCCTTACTCAAGCTGGTGGTCACCTCTTGAAGCTTCTTATCTTTAAGCTCTAGTATTTTCTTAGTGTGGTCCAGCCTAACCACTTCGTCCCTTAGCGCTCTGTAGGAGCTGGCAGCGATCTCCTCTGCCCTATGGGCAGATTGGACAGCCTACATACAAGCATTGTTAGTGAAAGGCACACTACACAAAAAAAAGGGGTAAAGTAGAGCATAAGTGCCGAGGATCGGCCAATTTGAATCCTTACCATAGCTAACTCTTTTTTGAGGGTCATAAAGACGTTATGATCCCTCATCCTACGCAGCTCCCCCATGTCCTCAGGCAGTAGTAGCGCCTGCTCCAACGCGTCGGCGATGCAAGCAGCGGTGCCCTCATCGGATCCCCTAATAGATGCATCGGCGGTGACCGCCTGATCGTCTACGTGCATCTGAGGAGCCCAAATAGGCGCATGGAGGGCTGCCGGAGGATCACTTCGTCTCTCCGGCCTCGGATGGGCATGGCGAGCATGTTTGCCACCCCTCTCCTGGTCCATCTCCTTAGTAGGGAGATCCTTACCACCTTCAACTATCTCTTTCCCCTTCGGCTGGTCTCTTTTTCTTTTATGGTCAGCCGGGTCTGGATGTTGTTTTCGAGGGGAGGGGGGAAGAATAACCCTCACCGGGGGAAGCTTATCGGCACCCTTATCCTTAGCCTTCTCCGGTGGCACCTTCGAAGGGTCCTACGTTCCAACTTGCCCTTTTAAAACATCCTTCAAACTAGGCTTGGGTCGGCGCTGGATTCCCATTCTTATTAATGGTTGTTCGTCGTCGTCCGAAGATGTAAAGGAGGGGGAGCCGACGACCGGTGATGGATGCCTGGGAGGAAAAAGCTGATCAAAAGCTTCGGACTCCTCGTCTGAATCCGATAGCTCAACGATTTCCTCTCCTTCTTTTTCTTCTTTTTCTTCTTCTTCTTCTTCTTCTTCTTCTTCTTCTTCTTCTTCTAGGGGTGGATGGGAAGATGAGCCTTCACCCAACTGGGGTCGAGCCGAGGAAGTGGCAAGGTGAGTGGCTCCTGGAGCAACCCTGACAGGCTCAGTAACTAAAACGCCTTGAGGGATTGGAGCACCAGGAGGCAACAGAAAACCTTCGACAGCTACGCTGATCCTCGGAAGTCGCGGATCTTTCTCCTTGATGACGCACTTGGTTTCTTGGAAGGCGGAGGAGATGGGTGTGTATCCGAGAATGCGGTGGGCGGCGCGAAGCTGACCGTCTGAATGTACAAAGACCTCGGCCTTCAAGATCTTGTTCAAACGGTCGAAGTTAACAAGATTGGCACGGGGCGTGAGCGCACGACGATCTGCACGTGTGTATCAAAAAACAGATTAGTACAAGCAAAATAGGGAAAACATAACCAACGAAAGAAACAGCAAATTTATCATTGAGCGAGGCCAACGCAACGTGAGCACTCACCAGGCTCTCCCTCCGTCGTCGGACAGTGGAGACCGTCATACCATTCCCCGGACAATATAAGGTAGTCCTTGTCCAAACCCTTGTTGGAATGGGGAAGGCATTGGATCAATCTGACTTCAGGGTGTCTAGACTTCAAGTAGTAGGTATGCCCCCTCAATCGGTGAAGGGTATACACCCAATTCACCTCGTGGTGAGTAAGACCTAACCCTAATCTCTCGTTCAGGACGTCTGTGGCACCCAGGATCCTAAACATATTGGGAGCGCACTGTGTAGGGGACAACCTAGCGGTTCTAAGATAGTTCATAGTAATGGGCATCATAGGGATTCTCATCCCTCCCTCTATAAACGCTATCATGGGAATCGCTACCTCACCGGTTTTTCTCTTGGTGAGCCACTCTCCCGTCTTACAGTACCTAATGGACACTCCGGGTGGGATCTCATATTTGGCTTTAAAGGCTTCTATTTTCTCAGGGGTATCCACTAGCGATGCGAACCTACCCATTTCTTAAAACTAGGGAGTAAACACAATAACAGAATCGGAAGATCTAAATGGCCGAGGACAGAAGAAAGGGGACAATCAAAGGAGTAAACAACGATAATGAAAACAGAAGGTTGAAAAACTTACTTTTAAATAACTACGTCACCTCGGCTTAGAAATGAAGGGTGTGAAGACGCGTGCAGGTTACAGGAAGGGTTAAGTTCAGTGTGCAAAGTCTGAAATGAACAGAAGACCTTTGAAGTGGCAGTATTTATTTCGTGGGAAGGCGTAAAGCAAAAAATCTCCCGCTTATTTCCCCTTGAAGCACGCCCACCCGTTGGATGATCATCGCACGGTTGGACGTGGGGAACAGAGAGCCGCCAACATTTAATTGATGCACCGCTCATAGACTGAAACGTCAGAAAGGGATCATTCCACGCGCGTATATCGAAGCCCTCACTTCTTCTAATAAGATAGAACTAAGGGCTTCGAGGGGCTAATGTAGTACCATTGGGCCCGAATTACACGCAGTGGGCCGGCCCAGAGGCTCTCACAATGAAAGAAGCCCAACCTCACATCTGGAAATGGTCCGAGGACGTAATCAGTCCAACCTACAAAGACACGTGATAAGAAGGGGTGTCATGCATGATCAAAATACCAAGGAATACGACGTCCGAGGACAGCATAGTCCTCGGCAAGTGTTGCCGAGGATGACGTGACTGATTTAACAGTCCAACAGCTCCCCTAACGGAAGCCTTTGGTGCTGGAATTAATGAGATAAAGATAAAGAATAAAGGGGAGGGGTAGGAGAACATTCAGAAAAAGCTGCTATCACCGCATTTAAAACTCTACACCTGCTTCTCTGGCCGTATTAATGAAGAAGTGACGCCTGAACGTTGGGTTTGAACCTTATCTTCACCACCAGAGACCTAAGTAAAAAGGGATGATGGGACAAGTATCCAAAAGTGAAGAAGGTCAGGGTTACACGTGGAAGAAAGGAAAAAGGAGAGAGGCCTATAAAAGGTGAAAGAAGGAGACGTAGAGGGGGGAGGAGAAAATCAGAGAAAGAGGGAAAGAGAGAGAAAGAGAGAGAACTTGTAAGGAAACTCAAGCATTTGTCCTCGGCAATAATATACAAAGTAATATTTCGTCCATGATTGATAAGTATATATATATGTTCTGTGATCAAACCAAACCTGGATGTTATTTACCGCCCAAATCCATGGATTAGAATCCTGCTCTCTATAAATTCATTGTTTAGGGCTCATAGGCTCAATCCAACATAAAGCTCGATCCGTGCCCTTACAGAAATATTTTTAGAATTTTTTTTATGAAAAAAGAAAAAAGAAAAAATCAATTAATTTTTTTGATAGTTTTTTACTTTTTTTCATTTCTAATAAAAGTGGTATTAAAATTTTCTTAAAATGTAGTGTATAATAGATACTATAATGTAAGGTATTTTAAGAAGTAAAGGGCCCGTTTGGTAGATGTGTTTAAAAACTGAAAATTGTTGTTTGAAAATATTTGTGGAAATACATGTGGGTGAAAAAGTGTGTGGGAATGCGTGAAATGCTGTTTAAAAACTGAAAATTGTTGTTTGAGAAGAGTTGCCAAACAAAGTATCTAAAAAAAAGAGTAGGTTCTCATGCAAACAACATAAAATGTTTTAGGGTGTAAAACCAGTGGACAAAAAAAGAAAATTGTTGTGGGTTTATTTTTTTAGGAATTGAGACATTTATGTGCAATTGAAAAAACTATCATGTAAGAAAAACCTTTTATTTGGTGAGCGGTTTGATTGATAACCTCAGTGGTATATGTGGTATTATCTATTATTATTACATAGCGTCCACACCGAATACCTCCTTTTATTTTTATACAGCCAAAAAAGAAAAGAAAATGAGGAAAAAAAGAAAACCGTTAGGACATTGTATAATGGTCAGAGGATATCCTGGTGTCAATCCACCAAGGAACAGCAACACTATAACCTTCATCCTAATGAAACCATAAAGAAATTCACTTTCACAAACCGATTCCCAATTCCAAATTGTACTCCATCATTGATTGATTTCTCTGTTAGACCAGTTGGACTTCCTAAGGTTTGTGAAGATCCTCTACCCTTTTCCCAAGAAGGGAATCCTACTTCCCACACCAAAATGCAGACTTCTAGATATGTTTAGTGGGTTTTCTTCATTGTATAATTTCTAAATGTATCTAAGGACACATTGCTTAACACTTTATTGAAGAATTGGATTATTTGTTTTTCCTTATTATATTTCAATATTCCATAAGTATTTAGTCATTTTTGTAAATTGTGATTGTATTCTTTAAGCAAAAATATCATTTTGGGTCACTGTTAATTTGGTTTAACTAAATATCCATAGGACACATTGCTTAACTAGTGTGTACATTGAGCTAACTAGAATCTTATCAATCATGGGAACCAAAGCTAACTAGAAAAGCCGTATAATGGGATCCATATTATATTGAGCTATGGTTCCACTATGTTGTTTGATATTAATTTCAACTAGTGTGTACATTAAAAAACAATCACAATTACATATATATAATTTAGAATCTTATTAAATTTGGACTGTTTTTGCATTTAATAATTTACTTTCCACAAAAATTAAAAAATTAGATGGAACACGTGTGCAAAATTGAACTCTAATTAAAATTCAATTTAGAATCTAATTGAATTTAGACTTTTTAATTTTTGCACTCAATAATTCACTTGAAACACAAATTTAAAAATTAGATGAGATACGTGGTGCAAAATTAGACTTAAGTTTAGAATTTAATTGGATTTTCTCTTAGCTTTGGCTATTGATATATATATATATATATATATATATATGACTTATAAACTTGAATTGTTTTTAGTTATAAAAAAAAAGCTCATAAATATAAAATCATTCAAAAATTATATTTTTTATGGTTTATTTATATTGGACTCCTCGTTTTTTACACTAAATTAACTCATTTAACATAAAAATTTAAAAACTTAAATTAGATGGGACAAATAGCACAAAATTAAATTCTAATTAAAATTTAATCTTTACATTGAATTAATTTATTTGGCACAAAAATTTAAAAACTTAGATTAGATGGGACACATAGCGTAACATTAGACTCTAATTTAATTCAAATTTGAAATTTAAATGGATTTTCTTTCAGCTTTACCTATTATTATTATTATTATTATTATTATATATATATATATATATATATATTCCCATCAATACAATTCGAAAAAATTTAATAACAAAAATGATTGATTTGGAAATGATGTTAGTTTTTCTAGTTAGCATAGGAATAGGATACGGCTTTGTTATTAATCTGCTTTCAATATTTTTTTTTTTCCCAACCATGGGGGAAGGTGTAAAGTATAAAATGATAATTTTCTTTTTAGAGTCAGAAGACTCAGACATTAGTTGTTTTTTTCTTTTCCCATTCTGATCCAAACTTTTACATATATTTTGCACTTTTTGTTAATAACGTATCTTGTTCAATGGTTTTTTTTTTTTATTCATTCTAATTCAAAATGGTACAGTTTTTTTTTTTTTTTTGGTTGCATTTTTTGTTCAATCTAATTATTATAGTAGTAGAAAATCTCTTAATCATGCCCGTTAAAAGGCAAACGAAATACAAAAGAAGCTAACCAAGACAACACTCATTACCCCAACTATCAAAAGAACAAAAAGTAGACATCTTAAATTAAATTATGGTCTCTCAACCCAAACAAAGCTAAAATAATAATATGACAATCCTTTTGCTGAAAATTTGATAATCTAAATGAGATTAATCCCAGTACAGAGAGAATTGCAAAGGAAATAATCAGAATAAATATGACAAACTTCAAAGAATCCATGCAATTGGTGAGGAAAATAATTATAAAGAAAGAGAGGTTTTCTTTTCTTTTCTTTTTTTCTTTTTTTGAGAAGAAGAAAAAGATTTTGAAGTCTAGAAAATTATTGTAAACTCCCGTAGTATATTTTCTCCCTCTCATATAGAGACGAGCTCTATTTTAGGTGGGACCCACCCCTCTGTGAGAGAGAGAGAGAGTATACTCCCAATATACACAATAACATCATGTTAAGTCTAGGGCTATAGCCCAAACATAATACCGATATCTTAGAGGTAAATCTATAAAATGAACTAGCCTCATCACACGCGCTTCACACGTGAGATGAGGCTTTTTTTTTTTTTTTTTTTTAGTGGGAGTAGCAAAAAAAAAAAAATCTATGTTTTTTATTATATATATAATTTTTATTTTGAGAATCTAATTTATAAGTAGAAAAATAAATTTAAAAATCAATAGGAAAGTGACCTTATTTTTTAGGCAATATTTTAGTAGAAGTTAGACATGTATTATTACTAAACTATTCTTTAGTTTTGTCTCTATTTAAACTTAGGGTTATAGAGGTATTTTACAATTAAAAAAAAAAAATCGGTTCAAACAAGGGAAGCCCCTTAAATAATAGTATAGATGAAGTAAAATCTATGCACATTAATCATTCCCTAATATTCTCAATAAATGAAAACACATTATAAATTTAAACTTCCACTATAATGACAATGGGAATATCTCTAATGACAATTCTGAATTTATGCAAACGTTTAATTGATGGATTTGGGCCCTTAAACTTCCACTATAATCAATATGTCTGTTTAAGGGCTCTTTCCCCCTCTATTCCCTTAATCTATATATTATTTTTACATTTTTTTTAAAAAAAATGACTTGATTGCATAATTTAAGAATTCCAGTTTCATAAATTCAACATTGTTTTTATGTTATGAATGAAACAAGAAATTAAACTAAAAGGCAATATTAATATGTTGTCAATATTTCCTAATGAAGTTGTGGACTTTAGTTGCACATCCTTAATCTAATATGAACTCTTTTTTTTTTTTTTCAAGCACCATTGCCTGTGTAGGTTACGAACAAGAACGATTTTTGATAGATAAAATAATATTTTAAATCTATAGCATCCACTCCATGATGATTGCTCTTTATCATTATGCCAAAATAAGCCCCCCAAAAAAAAAAGATTTTAAATTCAATGACATTTAAAAAACTTTCCTAGACTAAATATCTTCAAGCAAAAAATAAGTCTTGCCTTATTTAATATTTTATTGTGAAATCTAAGCTATGCTTAAGCATGCACTAGAAAAGTACTAATGAATTTTATGGGAAAAATAGGCATTTGTCTCTAATTTACAAACTATACAGCAAAATGCCATTGATTGAAATTATTTAGCAAAATGTCCCTATTTTTTAAACTTGATTTTAACAAAATCAAGTTACAAGTGGAATTCGACATTAGCAATGTCAAGTTCTATGCATATTTTGCCACTTTAATTTTTTTTTTTGAAAATTTAAGTGAAACTTGATATTGTTAATGTCAAAGTCCACTTAAAAATATACATATAACTCAAATGTGAGAATATCAAGTGTGGAGTATGAGAATTCGGAGTAAGTTGATCACACCACGTGTCACGACTGGCCGAGAAGGACAGTTGCTAGGCCAAGGAGGCCACGTCCTTAGATTTTATGATCATGTCATCAATGCGCTATCAAAGGAGACTCTATTGTGTAGAAAGGGCTTTGGAAAAGGAGATGGCAGTGACGGGACTAAAAGGCTAGATACTACCACCACATTTAATGCATCCTGCCAAACCTTTTGGCCACATTTATGTGGAGAAGACTTTTGAACAGTATTTTCTGGCCGCATTTATGTGGAGAAGACCTGTGAATAGTGTTGTCTTGCGTGTCACATCTCTCAGGAACTTGAAGAACATGCTGGAGAAGATTGGAAAAGGGGGGATGATCTGCGCAATAAACAAGTAGAGGGCCAGGATCATCTAAAAATATCTATATAAGATTAAAAATCCCCCATAAGAGAGGGATCGAGAAAAGGAAGGAGACAGAAAAACATTGTAAACTCAAGAACAATATATATAATTTGTCTTTAGAAGAGAGAAATACAAGAGTCAATCTCCTCGGCTTGAGTTTGAGGACAAATCTCAATACTTAAACTGTTCCATCTCCATCTCACTATAGTTTTAGCCTGTTGTCACCATTAATTCAACTCATTAGAACCTAGATTTGGAGCCCACTCCCTACAAATTTATTTTATTGAGCTTTTTTGCCCTATACCCATCTTATTTTGGGCTTAGGTGCAAATTGCGACGTTACATCAAGTTTTACATTGAGTTTAAAAAACAAGGGCATTTTGCTAAATGGTTTCAAAATAAGAATATTTTGTTGCATAGTTTCTAAATTAGGAGCAAATACCCATTTTGTAACAAGTCTTAGGCTCAAATTGTATTTTGTGCTTAGGTTTATAAATGATTAAAGTCACTAAACTCTTACTTGACAAGGATCTTATTCTAGATAATGTAATATATGCTTAAAAAATAGATCAATATACACCCTCGATAATACCACTTAATTCAAATAAAACTATACAAGTCGTCAACCATGTATTTCCAACAGCATCAAACACAAGTGCAATCTCGACTAACTAAAGAGTAAAGACATTCTAAAAGGAATAACTTCTGATAAATTCCATCACCACGAGCAACTGGCAAGACTTCTGACAGTTCGAATGAATGCAGAAAACACACATGGTGCTAAAGTTTTGAGAATCCAAAAGAACATGTGGAGTAAGCAGTGAAGTAATAACAAGCAGGTCATCCATAGAAGCAACACGATTAATTTTGACTTGAAAAATATCTAATTCCCTTACAATGTCCATAAACTATATATTATCCAATGATTTTTATTTTTTAATAATTGGAAAGTTTGAGAGAAGACATCGGCTAACATAACGGTGTATGTCATATTTTTTAATGCTAAAATATAAGTTGCACCCTCTAATTTTGGCCAAAATTCGTTTTAAACCTCTAACATCAACTTCATTCATTTGATTTCTTTAACTTTTAAACTTATTCAATTAAAGCATTCATTTATACTTTGTTAAAAAAATGCTCTATTAATAAACCCCTGTTTTGCATATCGGGTGATTTCTTCTTTCGGAAGTATTTTTTGTTGTCTATACTTGCCGCTGCTGGATTTAAGACTTCTCAATCCATCCCTACTGTCAACGTTATAAGAGCCTATTCCCACAAGAAAATAAGTTTTGTAGCATCCATTTTGCAAGTCCAAAAAATTCAAGTGAGTTTACTTAATCTATATGTGTAAATATTATATATTTTTAATAGTTAGAGCCTAGAGGTTGGATCTTGGTGCGATAATAAGTGTCTTTTATAAATTTTTTTAAAAAAGAAAAAGTGACAAGTTACAGGTTACAAGTTCAAGTCATTACTCATGCATTTTAAATAACTACTACACCTTATTGGCATTTTCAAGTATTTTTTCAGCCTTTGAAAGAAGTAAATTATCAAACACAAATTTGCTTTGTTTAATATTACTTCAAAATTGCATAAAGAACGACAAAATTTATATATCTTTACCTTTTCATAAGCTAGCATTTCTCAAATATCAAGATTCACTAGGTTAACCCATAACATTAACTCAATTATATATCAATAATATTTTCATCATAACATTACATAAAAATTCAATTATACATATGTTTATGTTTATGTTTCCTATTTGAAAGCAAGCGACAAAGTTTGATCCGGAGGCAAAATGCACAAAACAACAAAAAATGATAAACCAAAGAACTTTGTATAACAATGAAATATAGGCTGAAGAAAACAACTTCCTCAAACATAGCTAATATCTATCTCCTTCAAATCAAATTTTCATTTTTTAAAGAAAATCTTGTATGTGAGATATTGCTACAAGGTAGAGTCACAACTGCAAACAACCTCTAAATCTTAACAACCTTTGAAGAATTTCTGCTTGTTAATCTTTGAATCTTAACATAACTTTAAAAGCAATGTTTTAATATTTGAAGGCCCACCAACAATCCTTTTGACCTGATCACAAGACAAATCAAAGAAATAATCAAAATTTTCAACCACTAGTTTGGGCCTACTCTAACTTGGTTAAATTAGTGTTCAAGAAATGTGTGTGTGGATTGTACAACCATGTATAGTCGTTACTCATTAGCTTAGCTTTAAAAAAAGTTGTTACTCATTAGAGACCATTATATTATTAATTTTTAGATTTATCCATAAGTTACTAGATAATTTAACAAGATTATTTCTCAAATATCATGATTACTTGTGGACTTATCTAAGTTCCTAGACTAAATTATTTTCTTTTCATTAAAAGCATAAAAGTGAATCAAAATAGGCAAATACAGTTGAAGAAAGTCAGAGATAACCAAATATATGTTTACAACTGCTTCAGAATATAGTGTGAATATGCACCTACAACAATTGCCTTGGGCACATACCCACACTACAAGGTCTAGAGCACTCATGATTATGAGAGGGCCGCTCTCGTAATCATGAGAGTCCATCATACAAAGTGTGTGATCACCCACAAACAGGCACACACACACACACACACACACACACACACACACACACACACACACACACACACACACACACACACACACACACACACACACACACCATGCACAATGCTAGCATGCAGAGTAGGAAAGTAAATTAGCCATTGCCAACGTTCCAATGGAATGACTCAATAAGGTACAAGAAATGTAAAACAAACATTGTCATACTCAAAGAACGCGGCCCAAGCAAAGTGCAAGAAAGATAAAGGGTACATGGAGAGAAAACCCTCATGCATGATTCTAGGGAAAAGGCTAAGAAAAAGGGGGAGAGAGAAAACCGCTCGAGGAGACTAGGCATCCTAATCCATTGAACATTGCCCTTTTGGGCCTGCGCCTTTTTACTTGCATTCTTGCCCTTTTTTCTTGTATCTTGGAAGTTGTGTCTTTGCTTCAAGCATATTCATGCAACAAACAAGGAAAGCAGCTAGTAGACAAGCAAAAGAGAGAACCAAGAGGTAAAGAGAGCATGCAAAGAGACACACTATCAAAGAGAGCCTTTTTTTTTTTTTTTGAACCTACCATTGAAATTACTTTCCTATTTCACCAATAACAACCCGTAACAACTTACCACATAAGATATATTATGAAAATGTTATGGACATTGCATTTCTCTAAGGGAAACTCGAACTAGAAGGAACTAACTTACTGCCTTCTTCCAATAAATAGTCAATCACCAAAGCAGAAACTTCCTTCACTTTTTGCTTGTCTTTACCAACCTTCATCCAATCAGAAGTCCACCAAGGAACAGCAACACTATAACCTTTGCTACCACCAAGAAGTCATCCCCAATATGACTTCAAAATCAACCTAATGAAACCATAAAGAAATTCACTTTCCCAAACCAATTCCCAATTCCAAATTGTACTCCATCGTTGATTGATTTCTTTGTTAGACCAGTTGGACTTCCCAAGGTTTGTGAAGATCCTCGACCCTTTCCCCAAACAGGGAATCCCACTTCCTAGTTCCCACACCAAAATGCAGACTTCTAGATATGTTTAGTGGGATTTCTTCATTGTATAATTTCTAAATGTATCTAAGGACACATTGCTTAACAATTTATTGAAGAATATTTTAAAAATTAGAACAGTTATTCAAAATTCATCCGGTATTTATAATTTATGATGGTGACAATAAATTTTTTGTTGTGCAATATTTGCTTTCCTTTATTATATTTCAATATACCACAAGTATTTAGTTATTTCTGTAAATTGTGATTGTATTCTTAAAGCAAAAATACCATTTGAGTTATTGTCAATTTGGTCCACACATTTTGATAGTATTCAATTTTGTCCATGTTATTATTTCTATTAGTAAATCAACGAAAGTGATCAAATTAATAGTTACCAAAATGTAAGGACTAAATTGATAGTAATGCAAAAATAGTATTTTTGTCTATTCTTTATAAAAGATTGGATGTAATTTTGATAAATTTTTTTAGTAGAACTCATTATTATTTCTATTTATAATTTTGACAAAAATTCAAAAATAAATAGTCAAGCAATAAGGATATTATGGTTAACTTGTGTACACAATTTTTTTCTTAAGGTTAATTAGTGAGGGAAGTCAAAAATTCAGTGTGAAACTGTGAATAGGGAGGATTACAGAAAGAAAAGAATGGAATCGGTTGGTAAAGAAAAGAGGTTCAAGTGAACCAGTCAGTATTATATTGAGCTATATGGTTCCACTATGTTGTTTGATTTAATTTCAATTCCCATCAATACAATTCGAGAAAATTTTGTAACAAAAATTATTGATTTGGAAATGTTGTTATTTTTTCTAGTTAGCATAGGATACGGTTTTGTTATTAATCTGCTTTCAATATATTTTTTTTCCAACCACGGTGGAAGGTGTAAGGTATAAAATGATAATTTTCTTTTAAGAGTCATATATAGAACATTAGTTTTTTTTTTTTTTTTCCATTCTAATTCAAACTTTTACATATATTTTGCACTTTTTGCTTATGACGTATCTTGTTCAATGCTTTTTTTTATCCATTCAAATTCAAAATTGTACTTTCTTTTGCATTTTTTGTTCAGTCTAAGCATTATAATAGTAGAAAATCTGTCTCAAGGTAGAAAAAATACAAAAGAAGCTAACCAAGACAACACTTATCACCCCAACAATCAAAAGAACAAAAAGTAGACATCTTAAATTAAATCATGGTCTCTCAACCAAAACAAAGCTACAATAATGATATGATAATCCATTTTGCTGAAAATTTGATAATCTAAATGAGATTAATCCTAGTACTGAGAGAATTGCAAAGGACTGGGAGTATACTTCCTCCCTCTCACATAGGGGTGAGCCCCCCTCTGTGAGAGATAAGGAGTATACTCCCAATGTCCACAATAACATCCTGTTAAGTCTAGGACTATTGCTGAAACATAATCCCGACATTTTAGAGGCAAATCTATCAAATAAATGAAGTAACATCTATACACATGAATATTCCCCTGATATTCTCAATAAACGAAAACAAATTATAAACTTAAACTTCCACTATAATGACAATGGGAATATCTATAACGACAATTCTGAAATTATGCAATCATTTAATTGATGGATCTGGGCCCTTAAACTTCCACTACAATATATATATATATATATATATATATATGTCAGTTTAAGGGCCCTTTCCCCCTCTTTTCCCTTATTTTATATATTTTTTTTACTTTAAAAAAAAAAAATCTCTTGATTGCATAATTTAAGAATTCAAATATCATAAATTCAACATTGTTTTTTTGTCATGAAGGAAACTAGAGCTTAAACTAAAAGGTAATACTAATATTTGTCAATGTTTCCTAATGAAGTTGTGGGAACTTTAGTTGCATCCTCAGTCTAATATGAACTATTGTTTTTTCTTTTTTAATTTTTAAATAAGCACCATTGCCTGTGTGGGTTACAAGCAAGAATGATATTTTACAAATAAAATAATATTTCAGATTAATGGTGTTCATTCCATGATGATTGTTTTTTATTATCAGATCAAAACACCAAAAAAAAAAAAAAAAAAAAACGATTTTAAATTCAATGGCATCCAAAAAACTTCCCTAGACTAAATATCTTCAAGCAAAAATAAGTCTTGCCTTATTAATAGTTTATTGTGAAATATAAGCTATGCTCAAGCACGTACTAGAAAACTACTAGTGAATTTTATACCATAACAAGTCCTAGCCTCAAATAGTATTTTGTGCTTGAGGTTTATAAATGATTAAAGTCACTATATTCTTACTTGACAAGGATCTTATTCTAGATAATGCAATATGCGCTTAAAAAAATAGATCAATATACACCCTTGATAATACCACTTCAAATAAAACTATATAAGTCAACAACCAAGGGGCCGTTTGGTATGATTGTTTGAGCAACACTTTCAGTTTTTAAATAACATTATACGTATTTTCACACACTTTTTTACTCACGTATTTCTAAAAAATACAAACAACATTACCAAACGGCCCTGCACTCTTTTTCAACAGCACTCTCAAACAAAAAAAGTATTTCTAAGTTCTAACAGCATCGAACACAAGTGCAATCTCGACTAACTAAAGACATTCTAAAAGGAATAGCTTCTGATACATACCATCACCACGAGCAACTGGCAAGACTTTTAACAGATCGAATGAATGCAGAAAACACAAGGTGCTAAAGTTTTGAGCATCCAAAAGAACATGTGGAGTAAGCAGTATAATAACAAGCAGGTCATCCATAGAAGCAACATGATTGTTGACTTGAAAAATATAAAATTCCCTTACAATGTCCATACACTATTATCCAATGATTTTTTTTTTTAATAATTGGAAAATTTGAGAGAAGGGGATTAAAACCTCGATTAACCTAATGGTGTATCATGTATGTTATATTTGTTAAGGGTAAATTATATTACACTCTAATTTTGATCAAAATTCATTCTACACTTCTAACTTCACTTTCATCCATTTGAGTCATTTAACTTTTAAATTTATTTAATTAAGGCCGTCCATTTGTACTTTGTTAAAAAATAAATGCTCTACCAATAGCCCCTGCTTTGCGTATTGGGGGATTTCCTTTTTCAGGCATGTTTTGTTGTCTATACTTGCCACTAATGGATTTAAGACAATTCAAAGCTCGAATTTGTGTGAAAACACAAGAGCTATTTAGACCTACAAATTAAAAATTACAGCTCGGTTGATTTTACTCTACTTAACTAAGTGCGGAATAAAGTAAATGCGAGCAAACAAATAATAAAACTACTTTAAGCCATATTCATCATATACCAACAATAAAATGAAAGCTAAAAGAGTAGGGAAGAAAGATGCAAACACAAGATAACACCGAGATGTGTTATCAAAGAGAAAACCGAAAAACTCAGCGAAAAACCTCTCCGCCGCCCTCTAAGTGGTAAATCGATCTACTAGACAGTAAGTTGGGATACACGAACAAGAGACCACCTAATCTACCCAATGCATCTAAGTCCTCCAAGCTTCTACTCCAACAAGGCTTCTCGGAGCCGTGTCTTGTCTAGTTTTTCGGATCCTGTTCAACTAGATTGCATTCGCCAACGCTTGGCTTCTTCCAGTACTTCTTAGCAGCACCAAAACCTCACTTTACACTCAGAATGGGTGTAGTAAGTGTTTGAGCTATCAACCTCTCAAGGATATAGATATGGAGAGGCAGGAGTTTAAGGAAAACTACAAAGGATTGTGTAGAGGATTATGGGTATAACAATCTCTAACTCTTAAGTGTGTATGCTAGGGTTTTCTCTCTGAAAAGCACTCCTTCCAATATGTGGGTAATAAGGGTTTATATAGTGTAGGTGAAGATATGGTATAGCAAAACCGTACGTTTCGTAGGTATTTCACGGGAAGGTCTTACCCACGAATTACTCGCGAAAACCAGTTGTCATGACTCTTCACATTCCAACCATATGCTCTACACGAGGCTCACTTCGCGAGAAGGCTTCTCGCGAAATCCACTTTGTCTTCAATAAGAGCTTGAGTCTTCACACTCTCTCTCACAAACAACCCATCCAATGAAATCTCACATAAAATACAGGGTAAACATGATTGAACATAATTACAATCAAATTTGGCATAGAATTAAAGCCAACATAAAATAATTGTAAATAACAACTTTACAATCTCCCCTGATGAAGTGCAAATTCGTCAGTCGAAGTAAGTGCGTTCAGATTGAGTCAAACCCTCATATCTTTGACTATGGAAATGGTGAGATAGCTCCCCCCAAATGGTCATTAGTGTGGTGCTTGCCACTACGCCTCTAATGCCAAAGTCAGTATATGGAAGCTCTTTGCAAAAGAATAAATTAATACAGTAGTGTAACAATAAGTATTTCTATGTATTTTCATACCGTATGCTGGTGCTAGGAGGGTTGTATATATACATTCCCGTAGCCCCTAGCCGTTGTGACTGTTATGGTGGTTTAATGCTTCTTTTTGTAACGCCTCATGGTCAATGATGTGAGCTTTGATGGGCTTCCAATGGTCTATCCAGCTGTCCCTGTAACTGTTCAAGGCATTTATTTGACCGCATTGAATGGTTTCTTTTCCTTTGTCAGTAATGTGGCTTATATCGTTAGAGGCACCTGGTTAGTCCATATGTCAATACTACCTTGTTGGTTTGGATGAGGTCGTCCAGAGAAGTTGAGTTCGTCAATCCTATCATCCCCCTTTGGTATTCTATGACAAAACCCCTAAAACAAACTCTAGACTTAAACGTGAGTTTGGGAACAGTGGTAAAACTCACTCACACCTAATCTAAAAGCTGTGAAGCACTTGCACGTATACACCTGTATCCTGAAACACTCGTACACAAACAAAACTTTCAATAAGCTTATGACAAGTTGAATACAAGGTACGTATATGAACAAGTAAAATGGGATCAAGTTAATTAACAAGATATAAACTATGAAGCATAACTTGATCAAACAAGAACAGTCATTAACGAATGACTACAATGAACATTTAATTAGTAAATGATCATTTGGACATGCAATGCAATCAAGAGAAATGCAAAATCAATTGCATGTCCAACACACAACCAATGCAAAAATACAAAAGATATTTGCATTAAGGATACAAGATCCAACAATGGCACAAGTGTGTAATACTAAAGATAATGTATGCATTAATCTAAAAGTACTTAAAATGCTACAAAGCAAGGATACATAAACAAAACACTAAAGATTAACTGAAGTTTAAACTAGAGTACTTTAAAGCTTTAAAAGAAAACAATGTAAATATCCAAGAATTGTAAAAACTATAATGGTAAATGAAAGTAGACTACTAAAACAAATATAAACTACTAAGCCACCAAAATAAACCAATATCTATGATATGCTATGCTATGCTCCCCCTCAAACTGTGCATCTGCCTCTCAAACTTTCTCTCCCTTTTTTACGGAATGGCTAAAGAGGATCGAACTGCTCAGATTCTGAATCGGAGCCCTCTTGTTGTTGTCGTTGCTTCATCATTATGTCATCAATCTAAGATGATAGTGCAGTAATCTGGCCTTCGACATAAATAAACTGATCTGAGTGTGCTGCACATGTAATTCTAGCATACCATACATCTACTCAACCTTTATAATGAGACGATCAAGATGATTGGGTCCCTGTGCTTATGCTTGGGAGGATGGTTGTGTAGAGCCCTCGAAGGCTGATGTGAACATGTCAATCTCTTCCATCGTGTCCCCACCTTCTTCCCCAACATTGTCCTTTAGGATTTGAGAAATGTCGGTTTTTGGTCCAGTGATATGGGCTTTGCTTTGGTCATTGTTGAAGCACTAATCAGAGAGTCCTTTTGCACCATGGTAAGACCACTTGGAATTTTCAGTCTTATTTTTGCTATGAGAGCCATGATGAGACTTGGGAATAGCAAGATGGTTCTCAAATTCCTCTTGGTGATGGCTTTGGTCAAGAGGTAGTATATGTGACCGCATATATCGATCTCCTTATGTGTCTCATATAGAAACATAGTTCTTGATGCGGACAATGTGGTCAAGTTCGTCATCAGGTAGAGGTTGTGAAGCATTATATGGGCCAATGTCCTCATCTCCATGGTGAAAGGAATTATGTTCAATGACTTCCTTTTGAGAGTGCCACTGAGCAGTTCCGCCATTGGCTCAAGAGAATCTAATCTATCATCATATTGGATAGAAATGTGTTGAGATGGTGAACAAGCTTCTAAGACCTCTTGAATGTATTTCCTCGTGATAAATAATTCTCTTTGCCTCACCCAACAATTTATGCGCTCCCTTTCCACAAGGGCATTTGCAAAGAATTCCCTTATGATTTTAGTAAAGACATTCCCACATGGGTTCAACAACTTTGTCCGTGTCCTCTCCTTGAACGCTTCAGGAATGAAAGTGTTTTCAAGGCTCTCCATTCTTACAACCCTTTCCATGATAATCATTGCCCTTTTGTAGAAGTTGTTGTAGGCCATGTCTACCTCAACGCTTTGAAAATTCTCTGAGTTTAAGCATGGACGTTTTGATGATTTCTTTGTAGCAGAATGCTTAGTAGAAGATATCTGTAAAAACTGTCATAAAACACAAAGAC
This sequence comes from Castanopsis chinensis, assembly GCA_032878915.1. Lineage (NCBI taxonomy): Eukaryota > Viridiplantae > Streptophyta > Magnoliopsida > Fagales > Fagaceae > Castanopsis > Castanopsis chinensis. The sequence goes on from JAVQMG010000131.1 coordinate 12,073,061, forward strand.
ACAAGTGCAAAAACACAAAACAAGAACACAAACTTAATTAATACCAAGTTTGTCCATAAGACAAACACAGAGTCCTAAACAGAACATAAACAATGTCACAAGATCATGTAATGAGTGCTAAACATGTAACAACATTTATATAGCATGAGTGACATGCAAAACATGACAAGTGAACAAGTGTGTGCATCAAGTGTGCATGTGTGATGTATGATCAAGGCATGACTAGGCACATTTAGGCCAAAGTGTGTAAAACACACAACCAACACTCTAAACATGATAACTGTGTATAATCATGGTAATCTCCAAAGTTTGGTACTCATCGGAGTCCAAAACAACACTAAAATGTCATTTGGGCATTTTATCAAACACTTGGTATGCACCAACATAAACAACATGTAAGCAATGCATGAACATGTGTAAATCTTGTCTAAATACATGTTAAAATGCCACAAGGGGCCAACACAAACATAATCAAAGCAAATGGGATAGATCCCGATCAAGAAATTGGAAAAAAAATTTCACAAAACTTAAAGTTTCCCAACCCTTTTTCAAAAATATACCTAACTCATGCAAAACCTAGAATCTAAGGCTTAATCTAAGGAAATAATGAGAAAAGAGTGATCAAACATACCCTAGAGATGACTTTGAGAAGATTTCTCTTGAGTTTTGGTTGGGTTTTTTGAGTGAAAATAGGTTTAGGGTTGAGAGAGGCTTGAGGGAGGCAAAATTTTTTTGTTTGAAAAATTGTCTTGATCAGCCCTTAAAAATTGAAAACATGCGTTTTCGCAGGTTAGTTTCTCACAAAGTTACTCGCGAAAATGCCACTGAAGCATAAAAATTTCGCAGGTAAGATTTACTCATGAAACAGTTGTGAAAGTTTCTGTCTGAAATTCTTGTTTTGCCTATCTCATTTTCGCAGGAAAAGCTTACTCGCAAGCTTCTCGCAAAAATGCCTCTGAATGAGTTTTTGATAAAAAAAAAAGCATGAAAAATGCAATATGAACAAAAACTCAAAACACGAAAGTATAAAAACACTTTCAAAAAAATATAAAATGCTCAAAAATCATTTTGGATTTGATCAACAAGCAATTGAGTATACACATCACATTTAACCATATACAATCACACAAATGAAATAAGCATTCATTGAACAATAGACTTGTGTGTTGTGTGCGTGTATCAAATGTGGAAAAGTCCTTAGATTAGAGTGAAGCTTCAATGATCAATTCAATTAAGTCATACATAACTAATACTAAGCCAAGTGGTCTATCTCAATTATAGAAATGAACATATATGACCTCTCACAAGAAAATGATTACATATCTTTGAATCTTTTCTTTTGGCTTCTTTTAACTTATAACATTTGATCATTTATGAACAATTCATCTCATTTTAAGATCGATGCTTAAAATTTTTAATATTTCAATTTTTAGAGAAAGCCTTTGGCTTTTTAGGCACCATACATTTCAATATAAGTCGTTTTCTCTTTTTCCTAGTCAAATACTAGTATGTGCGACGATTTTTGCAGCTCATTATCTCCTTTCAAGATTTGAAATTTGTTGAGTTATAAAGCAAAAACATAAAAAGTGAGAAGATATATAGGCACAAGTTTATGCATGTATCAAAACCAACAAAACTATTGACTAATCATTCATAATAGACTTGAAGATCGATTTACAACAATCACACACAGATTTCAAGATTTTTCCCACAAAGATAAATGTGCATATAGAACAAGTAGAGCTCGTAAATGCACTATGCCATTAGTACAAAGGTACTAGGCCAAACTCACACATAATAAATACAACATAAGCAATCAAACTTTTTGAAGATTTTTCAATTTTTTTATGGTTTTTGAATTTTTCAACACACTCAAAAATAGAACATGTAAAGTAAGATCAACAAAAACAACAAGTACAAAACACTTGAAAAGAAACATGCTAGAAACCGGAAGCAATGACACAAGAAGATTATATATGTCATGATGCATGAACCTATGACCCTAAAACATTGGAAGTATTAATGCATAGGCATAAAGAGTGATCATGCATGAGTTTCTTCACCCACATTTTACGAGTGTTTTGGGTGAGATCCTTAGATGAAAGGGCACGACCAACATAACTTTCAAACCACAGGGTGAAGCTAGTAAGGCATAATGAGATGTTCTTCAAAATTTTCATAACATCTCCAATGAGTTGTCTCTCACTTTCTTCCTTAGCTTGTGCTCCCTTTGGCATTCTTCTTGAACTTTCTTGGCTGTGCATAGAATCAGTCTTCTTGAGTGCATGAAACTTGAAGCAATTTGGCCTTGTGTGCCCTTGCATGCCACAATGATGATAACAATGCTTCACTTGAGATCCCCTTTGATTTTTTGGGTAATGAATTCCCTTTATCCTTTGGTTTTGCACCAATGGTTCTCTTTGCAACAATAGAGTTCTCAATCTTAGGCTTCACCTCTTTGAGCTTCTCAACATTCTTGGCTGATACAAACCTCACTTTCTTTTTAAGTTCACTGCTGGTGCTTCCTTCACCGGTATAACCTAGACCGGTCTTATCATGTAAAGATTTTTGTGAACATAGCACACTGTCAAGCTTCTTGATGGAGATGCACTCAACCGTGACGTTTGCTTGGATAATTTCAAGTTCAAGAAACTTGATTTTAGGATAAGCTTCCACCAATTCTCCCTTAAGACCTTTTACTTCACACTTCACTTTCTTAAGTTGCACAAGGATGCACCTATGCTCTACTTTAATTTTCTTCATCTTTTTCATGGCATTATGTGTAACCTTGACGTATTTTTCACAATCTTCTAGTAGAGCATCATAGACTTCTTGAAGGTTCTTCTCACCTTCATTGAGGTACACATCCTCATCATCCGAACCTTTAACTTCTTCACTGTCCGAATGCACACCAAACTCATCAACCAAATTGCTCAAATTATCCTTAGAATCAACGGAGGTAATTGCCATGAAGGCCCTATAATTTTCATCACTATCACACTCTCCTTCCGTGTCTGAATTTGAGCTTTCAGAATTACTAAAGGTAGTGGCAAACACTTTTCCCTTCCCTCTCAAATAGTTAGGACATTCCTTCTTGAGATGTCCATGACCGTTGCATTCGTAGCACATGATTCTTTAAGGGGATTGAGAATCCTTCCCATCTTTCTTCTTGAACTCCTTCCTTTCACCTTTGGAGGATGAGAACTTTCCTTTGCTGAAAGACTTTCCACTATTTTTCATCTTAAGAAATTTTCGAAAGTTCTTTGCAAGGAATGCTACCTCCTTCTCCACATCATCTTCGGAGGAGGAGTAATCCATTCTCTCATTGATGGTTTTGAGAGCAAGTGATTTGCTTCGCTTGTGAGAAGGCAGTCCAAGCTCATATGTTTGAAGAGATCCGATGAGTTCTTGAATCTTGATCTCATCCAAATCTTTTCTTTCTTTTATAGTTGTGACCTTTGCACAAAAGCTCTCCGGTAAGGACCTCAAAATCTTTCTTACCACCCTAACATCGTCAATCTTCTCACCAAGATTGAGATTAGCGATCATTATCTCATTGAGCTTCCCATAGAATGAATCAAATGACTCATCGTCACTCATCTTGAGCTCTTCAGATCGGGTAGTAAGCATTTGGAGCTTTGTGTCCTTGACTTTCTTGGTGCCCTCATAAGTCGTCCCCAAGATTTGCCACGCCTCCTTGGCAATTGTGACATGAGAGATCCTATGAAATTCGTCAGGAGAAACACCATAAAAAATAGTATTTAAAGCCTTGCTATTAGCATTAGCTACCGCAAGGGCTGCCTTATCCCATTCAAATTTAGCGGCTTTTGGCCTAGTCCATCCTATCTTGACAACGTCCCAAACACTATCATCAATAGAACATAAAAATGCCTTCATACGGACTTTCCAAAATGCATAATTGCTCCCATCAAAGTAGGGAGGTGCATTTAAGGATTGAGATTGCTTCATCTCAAACGGGGTCTAGGATCGCACTTAGGTAATGAAACCACAACAAGTGCACCCACTCTGATAACAATTGAAAGCTCGGATTTGTGTGGAGACCAAGAGCTTTTTAGACCCCTAAATTAAAAATTATGGCTTCTTTTGATTTTACTCTAACTTAACTAAGTGCGGAATAGAGTAAATGCAAGCGAACAAATAATAAAACTACTCTAAGCCATATTTATCATATATCAGCAATAAAATGAAAGCTAAAAGAGTAGGGAAGTAATATGCAAACACAAGATAACATTGAGACGTGTTATTGAAGAGCAAACTGAAGAACTCGGGCGAAAAACCTCTCTACCCTCTAAGCGGTAAATCGATCAACTAGACAATAAGTTGGGATACACGAATAGCAAGAGACCCTCAAAGCCTAATTTACCGAATATACCTATGCCTTCCAAGCTCCTACTCCAATAAGGCTTCTCGAAACCATGTCTTATCTAGCTTTCTGAATTCCGCAATTCAGGCTGATTGCATCTGCCAATGCTTGGCTTTTTCTAATGCTACCTAGCAGCACCAAAACCTCACCTTACACTCAGAATGAGTGTGGAAAGTGTTTGGACTATTAAACTCTCAAAGATATGGATATAGAGAGGTAGGAGTTTGAGAAAAACCATAAATGATTGGGTAGAAAATTGTAGGTTTAACAATCTCTAACTCTCAAGTGTGTATGCTAAGGTTTTTTCTCTGAAAAGCACTCATTCCAATATGTGGGTAATAAGGGTATATATAGTGTGGGTGAAGACATGATATAACAGATATGCCAAAATAGCAAAATAGAACATTTTGCGGATATTTCGTGCGAAGGCCTTACCTGCGAGTTACTCGTGAAAACTAGCTGTCATGATTCTTCGTATTCCAGTCATGTGCTCTGCACAAGGTTCACTTCGCGAGAAGGCTTCTCGCAAAACTTCTCACAAAATCCACTTTGTCTTCAATAGGAGCTTGAGTCTTCACACTCTCTCTCACACACAACTCATACAATGAAGTCCCACATAAAATATAGGGTAAACATGATTGAACATAACTACAATCAAATTTGGCACGTAATTAAAGTTAACACAAAATAGTTGTATATAACAACTTTACAAAGACTTCTCAATCCATCCCTACTATGAGCGTTATAAAAGTCCACTTCCACAAGAAAATAAGTTTTGTAGCATCCATTTTGCTAGTCCAAACAAATAAAGTGAATTTTCTTAATTTATATGTGTTAATATTATAGAGTTTAGAGGTCGGATATTGGTGCTATAACAAGTGTCTTTTATATATATATATATATATATATATATATATATTTATTTTTTATATATATATATATATATATATATATATATTTCAAGTGGCAAGTTACAAGTTCAAGTTACATGATTGAACATAATTACAATCAAATTTGGCACGGAATTAAAGCCAACACAAAATAATTGTAAATAACAACTTTACAAAGACTTCTCAATCCATCCCTACTTTGAACGTTATAAAATCCTACTTCCACAAGAAAATAAGTTTCGTGGCATCCATTTTGCTACTCCAAACAAATCAAGTGAGTTTTCTTAATTTATATATATATATATTTCAATATATATATATATATATATATTCTAGTGAAAGGCGTTAATATTATAGTTTAGAGAATCTTGGTGCTATACAAGTCTTTTTATATATATATATATATATATATATATATATATATATATATATATATTTCAAGTGGCAAGTTACAAGTTCAAGTCAATACTCATAAATTTGAAACAACATATTCACCTTATTGGCATTTTCAAGAATTTTTTCAACATTTGAAAGCAGCAAATTATCAAATACAAATTTGTTTTTGTTTAATTTTACTTCAAAATTGGATAATGAATGACAACATTTATATATCTTTACCTTTTCATAAGCTAGCATTTCTCAAATATCAAGATTCATTGGGACTTTTATGAAGTGAGCAACAAAATACCAGAAGAAAGTTTCTTTGTGGATAGAAGTTGGGTTTTCTCTCTAACTCATCTTTCACAGTAGAACTCATGTGTCCCTTCAACGAAGGTGCCGAGTATCCTAGCAGTAACACTGTTGCTATTAGGCTTGCTGGGTTCTTTTTTGGGGTGTGGGAAACAATTTGAGTGAGTGTGAGGATGGACGAGTTGGCTCAGTCATGGAGTAGGCGTAAGCTGTTAGATAGAGAAGGACCAAGGTGTTGTTTGCTTAGTGATGATAGTAAGGAGAAGTTTTCCATTGCTGCAAAGTTTTTGACAAAGCGAGCCATTAGCATGGAGGTCATAGTGAAGACGCTTAATCCATTATGGAGAGCCAAGAACGGGTTCAAGATCCAGAGTTTTGGAGATCACAAAATTCTTTTCACCGTTGATAATAAGGAGGATGTGGATAGAATTTTAAAGGGAGAACCATGGACTTTCAATAAACACCTAATGGTAATGAGCCGATATAAAAATGAATCCTCACTTCAAGATAAAAGGTTTGAGAAGACAAAACTATGGGTCCAATTGCATGGAATTTTGATGAAATTTATGACATTAGAGGCTGCGTAGAAAATTTGTAGTGTCTTGGGGGAGGTTTTTGAGCCGACAGATCCAAAAATATTTGATGGTGGTCATTTTATCCGAATTCAGGCCTCCATTGTTCTGTCATTACCATTGTGCCATGGTAGACTGGTTTTGATAAGTGAAGGAGGCAAGCAAGTGTGGATATTGTTCAAGTATGAGAGGTTGTCGAATATGTGCTACTGGTGTGGACAACTAACTCACGATGACAGGGACTGTGAGTTGTGGATTGACAACGAAGGAACTCTCACACTAAAGCAACGTGAATTTGGCCTATATTTGAGAGCTCCACCGGTTGTTGCTACAAGACAAACTGCATTACTAGTTCCTGGGTTCTATGATGAGAAAAAGAAGAGGAGTTCAGGTACACCAGGAGACATTGATTCAGGCCGAACCGCTGATTCTGGCAGAAGAAGATCACCGGAGCAGTCACAAGGAGTAACGGCTAGCATTAATATTAGCATTGATGACAACGAAATAAATTCATCATTAAGACAAAATGATGGGGATGGGATTACTAGGGAAGATTTGGTCATTTATAACAGAGTTAAGGAGATAATTATTGAGGATTTGAAGACTTTTAAGGAAACTTAAATTGCTAGTGAGGTTATTAAAGAGGAATTAAGTCTGGCGTAAGAGTTTGGGATGGCAAATCTACTAGGATTGGGAATGAGGTTGATAAGAAGCCCTAGTACATGTGATAACTTAAGTGCACGTGACAACTTAAGTGAGAATCCAACAATTAAAAACTCATATGCTGCTAAGGAGAGTAAGGTTCTCACAGCACCTAAATCATATGCTTCTCCTACTTGGAAACTCAAAGAAAGGAAAAAGTCTAAGGGTAATAAGGCAGAAAGCTTTCTGGTACAAGGAAGGAAGTGATTGGCTAGGATAGAGGCAGATCACATAGAAGTTTCAACAAAGCGATTCCAAGCAGCCCTCATTGGAGAAAACAAAAATTTTGTAGTGGCAGGAGCTGATGTTCAGCCCCGCTTGCAACAATGAGTTGTTTAGCTCGGAACTGTCGTGGGCTTAGGAACTTACGTACAGGGAGAGAGCTCATGGAAATCATACAAGAAAAAGATCCCTCTATAGTGTCTTTAGCCGAGACGCTTACAGATGATACAAGGCTAGAGTTTGTTCAAAGAAGTATTGGTTTTGATCATAGATGGGTTGTACCAAGAGTGGGAAAAGGTGGAGGATTAGTTCTTTATTGGAAAGCATCGATCAATCTAAAGGTGGAAGATTCAAATAGGTACTATATTGATGCGGTGATTGGCAAAAATACGGAGAATGAGTGGAGTTTAACTGGTCTTATGGTGAACCTGATACAGCGAGATGTCATGAAGCTTGAGTAAAGCTTAGGGCATTAAACTCACGACCTGAAAAGCCATGGCTTTGTTATGGGGATTTTAATGAAATTATCAGACAAGATGAGAAGCTTGGGGGTGTACAAAGGCCTTATAATCAGATGCAACAATTTAGGGAGGTGATCGATGAATGTGGGTTCATGGACTTGGGATTTAAGGGCTTTAAATTCACTTAGAGCAAGCACTTCGAAAATGGGGCTTCAATTTGGGAGAGGCTTGATAGGTGTTTGGTAAATAATAGTTGGTTCCTGAAGTTTGGAGGTTCAAAGGTGTACCATTTGTCATATAATTCATCGAATCATATTCCAATTCTTATATCACTATCGGGGCTTGAACCCACCTACCAGGAAAATTTTATTCGGTTCGAACAAATGTGGCTCTCAAATTCAAGTTGTGAGGAGGTGGTAGTTACGGCTTGAGGCAGTGGGGGTGAAGTCGGTGTTGAGGGTGATCTACTAAGAAAAATTGAGAACTGTGGAAAGGAATTGGGGCAATGAGAGAAATTTTTTTTTTTTGGAATGTGAGATTGGAATTGAACCATTTGAAAAAGGACCTAGCCAGAGAAAAGAGGGCAGCCATGGTTAGTGGGAATAATTTTAAGGCGAGACAAATTAAAAAAGAAATTGAGGTGTTGCAGGATATGGAAGCTTTGATGTGGGCTCAACAATCACGAATTCTTTGGGCAAATCAGGGGCATAAAAATACGAAGTATTTCCATAGTTGTGCTTCAAAGAGATATAGAAAGAACTCAGTGGGAGGTATTAGAGATGAGGGAGGTATATAGAGAACTAGTCAGGAGGATATTGGGGAAGTGATGGTGAATTACTATAAGACTCTATCTACTTCAACAGATGGGAGGGTCTCTATAGACATCTTAGATTGTGTGCCTATAGTGATAGATGAGGAGATGAATGAAAGTCTATGTAGAGAGTTTGAAGCAAGTGAAGTATCTACTGCCCTATAATAAATGGCGCCCCTTAAAGCACCTGGATCGGATGGCATGCCTCCGCTCTTTTACCAGCATTTTTGGAGCACAGTAAATCATGATGTCACCTCATCCATCCTATCATGGTTGAACTCAGGTACTATACCTACTCCTCTAAACCATACTTTTATCACACTTGTTCCAAAATAAACACCCCTGAATATGCACATGAATTTCGCCCTATTAGCCTATGTAATGTCCTTTACAAAATTTACTCCAAAGTTCTTGCAAATCGCCTAAAAAAATACTCCCATCCATTAGCACAAGACACCAATCAGCCTTCACCAAGGGTAGATTAATTTCTCATAATATTTTGGTGGCCTTCGAGACTTTGCATAGCTTATAAAATGATAAAGGGGGTAATTATGGTTATATGGCACTAAAACTGGATATGAGAAAAGCGTACGATCGGGTGGAGTGGTATTACTTGGAGGGGATAATGAGCAGGATGAATAAATCTTGTAATAGGGTGTGTGAAAACAGTATCATATTCTATTTTGGTGAATGGAAAGCCTTGTAGGATGATTTTTCGTACAAGGGGGGTTAGGTAGGGAGACCTACTTTCCCCCTTTCTATACCTTCTTTGTACAGAGGGGCTGAATGGTTTAATTAAAAATGTGGAATTACAAGGTGACATCCACGGCTATTCCCTTTGTAGGAGGGGCCCAAAACTAACACATCTGCTTTTTGCAGATGGTAGTCTTATTTTCTGCAAGGCAACAATGGAGGAGTGTGACAATGTCTTGAAGATACTAAAAGTGTATGAAGAAGACTTGGGTCAAAAAATGAATAGGAGTAAAACCTCCTTGTTCTTTAGCTCGTCTTTTTCGAAGGAGGTGAAGCATGGAATTAAGGCAGCTTTAGGTGTGCCAGAAAATTTGCACTATGAAAAATACCTTGGGCTACCCTCCTTAGTTGGGAAAGGAAAAAAAGAAAGTTTTAACTACATTAAGGATAAGGTTTGACGAAAACTTCAAGGGTAGGAAGCAAAATTACTTTCACAAGTTAGAAGGGAAGTGCTCTTAAAGGCGGTCATACAAGCCATCCCCACTTACACTATGAGATGTTTCAAATTACCGGAGAGTTTGTGCAATGAAATTGAGGCTCTAATCAAAAGATTTTGGTGGGGCCAAAGGGGTGACCGTAGAAAAATCCATTGGACTAAATGGGAAAAGATGACAAAGTCTAAGACTATTGGAGGTATAGGCTTTCGAGATCTTGCTATGTTCAATGATTCCCTCTTAGCAAAGCAAGCATGACGGCTCTTGCATAATAAAACCTCACTCTTCTACAAAGTATTTAAAGGTCGTTTCCTCCCAAATTCATCGCTTATATGGAGGCTGTTGACTCAAGATTGGGGTCTTATGCTTGGAAGGATATCCTTAAAGGAAGAGACATCATTCAAAGAGGGGCATTATGGAGGGTAGGAAGTGGAGAGAAAATAAGCATTTGGTAGCAACGTTGGCTGCCAAGAAAACATCCAACGTATATGCCTACTTGCCCATTGGAGAGTTTTGAAAATCATATTGTAGACTCACTTATTGACCCAAGCACAAGAAGATGGAATGAAAAGATGGTGGATGGTTTATTTGTGGAAGAGGATGCTAAGTTGATAAAGAAAATTCCCCTAAGTCAACATGTGACAGAAGACACTTTGTATTGGCCTTATTCGACCTCAGGAACTTACTCTTGCAAGTCCAAATATAGGTTCCTCAAAGAAGAAGAGGAGCTGCAATTAAATTCTCAAACTCTTCCAATCTGTCATAAGAGGGTTTGGAAGGAAGTATGGCAGATGCAAGCTTCACCAAAGATTAAAAATTTTCTTTGGAGAGCATGCTGTAATGTACTTCCAACCAAATAAGCATTGATGCGTAGAAAAATTTTGGAGGACCCGATCTATGAGAGGTGTAAAATGGTAGTAGAAGACTCAGTGCATGCTGTGTGGTCATGTTTGGAGCTGGATGTAGTATGGGCTGATCCAAAAAAATAGGGGTTTAGATGCGAAATTGAATTCACATGTGTAAGGGAGCTGCTGTTATGGATGATAGAGAAGGGAAAGTCATTGGAACTATTAGCATTCACGGCTTGGACGGTTTGGAACCAAAGGAACAAGGTGAGGCTCAATTTGCAAGCTTATCTATTGTACCAAGTTGCTGAACAGACTGCTGAATTGTTGGCGTAATACAGAGCTAGCACCGAAGCATCAAGTATGTAGGTGAGGAGCCACAAAATTGGAGGAAACATGTGGAGATCACCGCAACAAGTTTTGTGAAAGTGAACTTTGATGGAGTAGTATTTGAGGACTCAAATAAGTCAGGTTTTGGAGTTGTAATAAGGGATAGTAATGGTGTTGTTTAACTTTATGTTCAGAACAGATTTATTAGGTGTTTAAGGTAGGGGAGACAAAAGCATTGGCTACTCGAAAAGCCTTGTCGTTTGCACATGAGCTAGGGTTCCAAAATGTAATACTTCGATGCATTAGGTGTGATTTAAGCTTTGGAATCACAAGAGCAGAACCTATGCCCATTAGGTCTACTAGTGGAGGATGTAAAAATTTACTTAAGCCATTTTCAAAGAGTGTTGTATTCTCATGTAAAGAGAAACGGCAACAATGAAGCTCATAATCTAGCGAAACATGCTATAAGCATGCCAGATTTTCAAGTATAGATGGAAGATGTACCTTTTCATATTGTTTCAATTTTCCATTTGGATGTAAGTCATTTACACTAATAAAATTATTCAAGTTCCTTCTCAAAAAAAAAAAAAAAAAAAAAATCTTAGATGTGAGAAATTGCTACAAGGTAGAATCACAAGTGCAAATAACCTCCAAATCTTAACAACCTCTATAGAATTTCTGCTGTTAAACTTTGAAACTTAACATAACTTTTCAAACAATGATTAAATATATGAAGGTTCATAGTAACCCTTTAGACCTTAACAAAAAACAAATAAATCAAAAAATCAAAATTTTCAATCACTAGCCAAGGCCCACTCTATCTTGGTTAACTTAGTGTTCAAGAAATATGTGTGTGGATTGTACACCCATGTATAGTTGTTACTCATTAGAAACCATTTTATTTTTACTTTTTATTTATTTATCCATAAGTTACTAAATAATGTAACAAGATTTTACTCAAATATCATGATTACTTGTGGACTCATCTAAGTTCCTAGACAATTTTTCTTTTCATTAAAAGCATAAGAGTAAATCAAAATAGACAAAACCAGTTGAATAAATTCAAAGATAACCAAAAATGTGTTAACAACTATTTCACCTTATTGGCATTTTCAAGTATTTATTTCCGCATTGGAAAGTAGCAAATTATCAAACACAAATTTGCTTTGTTTAATATTACTTCAGAATTGCTTAATCAATGATATAATTTATTTATCTCCTTTCACCTTTCCCTAACTAAGCTAGCATTTCTCAAATTTCAAAATTCACTAGGTAAATCCATATCATTTACTTGATTATATTTCAATAATTGAATATTTTCCATCATAACATTACATAAAAATTCTCTTATACATATTGACAGGCCACAAACGCGTTGACCCCTTGTGATAATTTAGATTAATTAATTAGCCTAGTTTTTAATTAATCAAATTAACATGCAATACAATGTGGCAGCACAAACAAATCACCGAAACTAAGTTATGCAGTGGAAAATAAATAACACGGTGATTTGTTCACGAATGGGGAAAACCCTAAGGCAAAAACCCCACCGGGTGATTTAAGGTCACCACTCCCGAAACTCCATTATTATCACAACAAGCAGTTACAAGTAAGGAATCCCAGTACCTCACCAACCTACAGTTGAACTCTTACCCCAATACCCAATTGGACTTGTTCTGTAGTGACAATTTCTCCTTTTCAATGCACGGCTCCCAGTACGTGACTAACCAATGTGATGCGCGGATCCCAGTACGCGGCTTACTCCTTTTGCACGAATCCAAGTACGTGACTCACTCACCAACTTGAGGAAGAAAGAATGTTGGCTGCAAAGTTCTTCAAATCATCAGAGATGAACTAGGGCACGAACTTTGTCTCACAAATCACAATTTGCATGAATAGAGAAGAAGCAACTTGTGTCTTGTGATTTCTGCTTGTTGCACTCTTTGACGGCCCTTAAAATAATCCTTTTATATGTCTAGGGTTAGGAGAAAAGAAGTCCCAAAGACACACACACGGATTGGACTTGAAACAGACTTGGAATTCTGTTTTCTTTAATTCTCGACAGATAGAGGTGTCGAGAGGTGTCGAGCCAGCTGTCGAGGCTCGGGCAAAACAGCTTCTTTAAATCTCGATAGATGTATCTGTCGAGGTAGGTGTCGAGATTTAAAAACCAGCACTTCCTTGCTTGTATCTTGGACAGACTTTGACGGCTTCAACACTTAATCTTGAACCACTGTTTCTTGAAGTGTTTAACCCATCCTAGTTCTACCCAATTACAAGTAAAGTGCGTTTTGTCTAAGGATAAGCCAATTACATAAAATAGTGACATATGTTCACAAGCTTGAACAACTACATATGTCCTAACACATATGTGTATGTTTATGTTTATGAAGTTCGTCAAAGAATCCCCTTACTTGTGATTCCTTGTATTTTAAATAGGTTTTCTTTTCCTAATTTCTTATTTAGTTCTATTTACTTGTTAAGGTATTTAGACTAAAATCTTCACGAACTTAATCACATCCCACAAGTAACTATTTAGTAATTTGGGTTCTATACTTCCTCTTGTTATGTCATAGTAATTCTTAATAATTAAATTCATTGTAGGATCCACCATTCTTATAAGAGAAGTGAACATTGCTCTCGTGGTATTAATTAATTTTCTTCATCTAATAACCTCGCATCTAATTTATCCACACAAAAAACTACTAAGCAAGCTAAATACTAGTGTTTTCATATTTATCGGGCATTGTGTTATAGTGATAAATGGTCCAAAGTAGGCATTTTCAAATTAGAATTATTCATCCAAATTGATATATTAATGTTTAGATACTACGTGTTTTCAATTCCGGTGTCATTTATGTGGGGTTTGAAAGAAGCCAACGAAAGAACAACTCTTTCGGTTAAAGTATTTAGTCTTGAAAATTGTCATAATTTGTTTGCCTGTCTTTGAAAATGATAAAGGAAACAATAGGGTTTAAGGCAGTTGATATATATTGATACCATAGTTTTTCATACCGCATACTAGTAAATATCTCAATTTGATTTCAAAAATAATGTTTTTCACATTAATAATATTGGAATGACAAAAATAACTAAATTTGTTTCAATTGGATGTTGAAATAATTAATTGCATAAATTAATGTTCAAAATGACTAAAATGCCTTTTGTGGACCAAATTTTGACATAGTTGGCCGATAGTTAAATGAATTCAAAATTTCACTAAACCAACAAATTTCATCTTTTTTACATCAAAATCCATATTCCAAAACAATTTTCTCAAGTTTGACATCATTCAAATTTGAGTTTGACCAAAAACTTGACCATTTGATAAGGATAAATTCAAGCTTACATCGTTTTTAACTAAATTCCCTTTAAAATAATTGCTCACAAGCCTAGATCAGAGTCAAGATCAACAAAATACTTCAAAAAAAGTATATTAAAAAATTCAAACATTTAGCCAATTTTGTATACAAGTGTCCAACTTGATTAGTTTAATAATAATTAAAATATAATCAAATGATCAAGTAGTTGTAAAATAATGAGTCACTGGAAATGTCTCAAAACACAAATTTGCTTTGGTTCATCAAGGAACAACATAAACATAACATAAACATAAACAGTAATATAAAAGAAATTTATGTAATGCTATGATGAAAATATACAATAATTGATGTAGAATTGAGTAAATGTTATGGGTTAACTTAGTGAAGCATTATATTTGAGAAATTCTAGTTTTTTTTAAAGAAACATACAAAGACATACGCACAAGGGAGAGGAAAAGTTGTTCTAATACAGAGGCACACTACAAAAGGTAAAAGCTATAGATATATAAATTTCATCATTCATTATGCAATTATGAATAATATTAAACAATGCAAATTTGTGTTTGATAATTTGGTACTTTCAAATGTTGGAAAAGTACTTGAAACTACCAATAAGGTGAAGTAGTTGTTTCAAATGTATGATTTGACCTTGTAACCTATCACTTTTTAGGTAACATTTTTAGAATAAAATCTACACTATCTCAAACCCATCGTGCAAGTACTTATTTAGTATTTCGCTCTTCTTTCGTAATAATAAGCCTTATTAATTAAATTTATATATGGTGGGATTCACTACTCTTTCACATACATGAAGAACTTGTTTAATATAGGAGATTTACCAAGGAGATATCTGATATTGCGAGGAGCAAATAATTTTTGGCATTTTTTTTAAATTTTTTAACATTCAAATTGTTATCAAATTTGAATTGTTATTTCAGTTATAGTTTTTTTTGAGTCCATAGAATTAGAAAGTCTAATGGTTCACAAAGTTTGATAGGTCCTAGTTTACGTTGGTGTCATGTTGTTATTTGTTATGCATAACCTTGTATTAAGTCAGTGATGCTCTTGGACTACAAGTAATGCGAAATACTATTCAAATTGAATTCTAAGGAAGCTCAAATTACCTCGAATTAATTAAGTATTAGTTTTTTCCCTAATTGATTTATCCAAAAGCATGAATCATAGGTAACAATAAGGAAGAATACAATCCACATTCATATGGGAGAACTGAACATTACTCTTGTAGTATTGAATAATTTTCACCATCTCGCAACCTCATATCCAATATATCCAAAAAATTAATCAAGCAAGCGCATGTGTTTTCTATTTGCAGGGTACCTTATGAAAATGATAAAAGGCCCAAAGTAGGCATTTCCAAATTGCAATTCCTCATCTTAGTTGTTGTCTCATTCTTTGATTACTTTGTGTTGCTCATTTTGGTCTCACTTGTATATTGGATTTGGAAAGACTTAATCAAAATGCAACTTATTGGTTCATGTTCAAAGGGATTTGAAATTGAAAAAGATTTTGCTATCGTTAATAAATAATGGCATGTCACGATGTATATGTTGATATTATTTTGTCCATTATAGTTTTACGTGTAAAAAAAAAAAACAAAAATTATGTTTTTCACATTAGGATTATAAAATGACAAAAAAATTTATAATTTATTCCAGACAAATGTCAGAATAATCAATATTATAAATTAATGGTCAAAATGACTAGAATGCCCTTTGTGGACCAAACTTTAATTGAGTTGATCGATGGTTAAATAAACTCAAAATTTAACCAAAGTATCAAATTTCATCTTTTTACATTAAAAAAACCCATCTTTAAAAACATTTTTCCTTAGTTTGATAGCTGTCAACTCAGTTTGATGATAATTTGTCAAATCAAAGATAACTTAATTTTCTTTAAAATTAGCCTCATTACATGCGCTTTGCATGTGCAATGATTTTTTTTTGTCTAGTCATAATTTTCCTTTTAAAAAAAAATTGGATAAGTTTTTTTTTTTAAAATTTTTTTAAACATGGATAAATAGGAGAGTGTCATATTTTGTATGCATTTTAAGTGGAGTTGGAGATATATTTTTACCGAGTTGTCCTCAAATTTTTTTTCCTATTAAATGTAAGGTTTAGGAGTATTTTTGAACCACATAGAAGTCCAATTCAAATAGGGGAAATTTCTTATATATAATACAGATAACTGCTCATAGACTCACATTGGAGTTAAGACAAGCAAGATATTGTAGAAATAGTGAAAAAAATTGTTAAACAATAAGCTAATTTCAAGAGCTAGTGTCCAAAAGCTTGATTATAGTTTTGTCTCAATTAACTTATGTATGTGCAAGTTAGACAAATAAACTTGTAAAGGAAAATAAGCTATGAATCTAACAGTACATTTATGTGCAAAAGTTCATGAACAATAAAAATGAAAACTTTAACACTTTAAAGTCTAGAGAAATGTAAAGAAAAGCAAGGAAAGTAAAGAGGGCACGGAAAACAAAGAGGGCACGAAAAGTGTGTGGAAAGCCCTTTGGAATGGATGAAAAACAACGAGTGAGTGAAGGGGAGAAAGTCCTTCACTCTTGATGTTCTCTATTACATGAAAGTCATGGTTTTTGTACAATGGTGATGTTCTTCCCAAAGAAAGCCTATTTTTTTACCTCACTTTTCTACCCAAACTTCTGCCTCTTTCTCTCTATCTTTTTTAGGTTCTTGCCCTAATTTCTCAACAACATGTTCCTCTTATAGTATGAGGAATATTTTTGGATACATAAGGACTGGTGTCAAGCCATGATTCCTCATTTTAAACCCTAATATAGCTATTGTACTATATTACAGCAAGAGGAGAGAGAAGACATGCCAATGTCAGGGTAGTGGGATGGAGGGTGGCTCTGCTACAACGTGGGGAGCAAACCATAGACAAGGAATGGGACATCAGGGAGGTTAGGAGTGATACATGTGTCCTTAGTAGTGGTCTAACAAAAGCTTAGCCAATAAGAGGTGTTCTATAGCATTTAACCATAGAGGGTCGCTATCTCCCTTTTGTGCTAATGATGGGTGTCAATGCCAAATGCGTTTTCACCATTTCCTAAGTTAGTCATGTCGTTGGCACGAGCCAAAGATGCTCTCCCTCAACCAACGTTCTCCTTCCTTTCCTCACAGCTAGCTCATGTGTAAAGTTTGGATCCAGGCACATTAGCACACACACATGCTTTGGCTGGTGCAATGTACAACTTATAATCAATCAACCATGGATTAGTACATTAGCTTTGGGATAATCAGAATCATCTTTAGGGTCTGTTTGAATACCACTTATTTTGCTGAAATTGAAAATTTATTACTAAAAGTACTGTAGATAAAGGTAAAAATTAGTTGAAATAGTACAGTGAGGCCCATGAATAGTATCAAAAAGTGCAATGGGGTCTATGCATAATAGCAAAAATAAGTTGAATAGTGAAATAATTTTCATTTTTCATTGGTATCCAAACTGAGGCTTAGTCTTATTTTGAAAGTGAAAAGTTGAATTCAAATGTGAATATCTGATTTTGCTTTTGAAAAAGAAAATGATTTTCAAAAAAAAAAAAAAAGATAATTTTTTTAAAATTTTTTATAAAAAAAAAAAAACCTCACATATAAAATGTTCCCTTTAAACCATAAAAACTTGTTTTATTTTGTCATTTACAATAATTTATCGAATGCATCCTCGTTCTTTCTATTTTTAGTAATGTCCATTTTGTCTATTTCATAATATTGATTAAATTTTATAAATTGAAAGGTGTAGGCACTTTTTCTAAAAAAACAATAAAAAAAGGTGTACGGACTTCTTCATCATATGTAAAATGCAAAACACACCCCCAAAGTTTTGGAGTGTTTGAATTTTACATCCTAAAATTTTAGAATTTAGATTTTACGTCCTAATATTATATGTTATTTGGATTGTTAATCCTTCTGTCTATTTTTTGCTGACTTGTCTATTAAGTGACATGTCAACATGCTATTTGGCCCAATTAAATAATGACATGTATTTTACTATTACATGTAATTAAAAAAAACCTAACAAATTTTTATAATAATTTTGTAAAATTAAAAAATGACATAAATTAAAAAAAAAATTTAATTTGATTGTTCTTCTAAAGAAAATTTTGGGAATTTACAATTTTCTCAAGAAAATCAAAGTTTTTTTTCGGAACAAACACTCCAAGAAAAAAAATTCTTCAAATGAGAAGTTAGTCCCAAATCAAACCCATCACCAAATTGTTGAATAGATCTGAACCTAAATCTCTCACACAAACAAAAAATTACCGGTTAAAACACACATATCCCTCTCCTTCTCCCATTTTGATCTATATCTTGTCAGTAAAAACACACTAATTGTTCTTATTTCCCAAAAAACCATACAACTCTTCAAGAAGAGAAGTATTATGTCCACAATATTTTCACCACAAATCCTAAGTAGTAAGTTGTTATTGATTTTAATTTGAATTTACTACTCGAATCACTTTCTTACCCACACTCAATAGCCAATAACAACCTGCCATTTAAGATTTGTTGTGAAAATGTTGTGTATTTTACATTTCTCCTTCAAGAATCAAAGATAAAGTCATTCAATAATGCAATGAACAAGAAAATTTCACTCAAGCAACCCACCCAATCTCAAAACCCATCATAGAGAGAGAGAGAGAGAGAGAGAGACTTAAGAACTTTTGTTTGAGGTCGATGATGGTGAATTAGAGCCTTAATTTGGTGAAAGTGGACTCGTAGCACCAGTTCTTTGATTTCTGAAGTTGAAGCACTAAGAACTTTTATTTGGGTATTATGAATTTTCTCTGTAAAATGTATGGTTGTTGTTTATAAGAGGGGTTCATTGTGTTTTACGATGATGGGTTCTACTATTGGGTTCTCATTTGGGTTTGTTCATAGTGAGAGTTTCATCAGTGTTGTGATTGGTGAATATAAATGGAGGTAAGAGAGGCAGAATAGGAAAACTTTGGGCTTATGCTGAGAAGTTAAGGAACTTTGGTGAATTTTATTTGATTTTCTAAGATTTAAATTTTATGGGTTTGATATGATGCAGTTCAAATGTGATTCATTAGAATCCACTTTACTCCTAACATCCAGATTCTTGGAAATGTAATTCCTTGCAATCTGGATGCCTTGAAATGTAGCTATTCCTATATTTCCTTAGATTTGAATATGAACTACCAAGTCATTTAAAAAAAAAAAAATCTTCCTCTAAATAAATAATGAAAAACAAAATATAAATTATTAATGATTTGTTGAGCAACACACACACAACAGCAAAAGTGAAAAGTTATCAATAATGGAGGGTTCCTTTCAAACTTTTTTTTCCCACACATGAAACCTAAATAGAACTTTGTTAAATAATATATCAACAGATTTGTCTATCCTGTTTATGTTATTTTTGATGGAAAAGATAAAGAAAAGGGGAAAAATATTGATGATTTGTTTTATATTTTATCTTAATTACACTTATCAAAAAAAATATTTTATCTTAATTGATTAAATGATATGGAAAAAGGATTAAAATTGTCAATTTAAAAAAAAATACAATTTTCTTTAAGCTTGGGAATTTGGATACCCACTTGTTTTAAAGGTAATCCACATTCCTACTAAGAGGGTTTTAAAGGAGGAATCAAAATTCCCCTAGTATCTGATTCCTTGCCGTGATTTGCAACCTAATATGAGAATCTTTAAACATACCTGAAAATCCTAAAACATTACCTTGTACTAAACACTACATCAGTATAGTGATTTGTGAATATAAACAGAGGTAAGAGAGGTAGAATAGGAAAACTTTGGGCTTATGCTTAAAAGGAACTTTGGCGAATTTTATTTGATTTTTTGAGATTTAAATTTTATGGGTTTGATATGATGCAGTTCAAATTTGCTGTGTTTGAATTTGTTTGTGGCTGATTCAAATTTTGTGTGCGATTTTTCTGCGTTTGAATTTGTTAAGATTGTTGATTATGTTCATGAGTTCATCCTAGACCATGTGGAATGAAAAATAAAAAATAAAATTAATTCTTTTACTTTATTAGATTTTTTTAATTTATTTTAAATATATTTTAGTTATTTAAATACTTGGAATAATTTCAAATTGATGTGACATGTTTTTATTTGACTAGGTGTCACATATGATAGTCATATCACATATGTGTCACCTAATGAACACATGGTGGGCAAACGTGTCACTTAACGAATATGTTAGCAAAAAATAGAGGAATTGGTTGACAATCCAAATAACATATAATGCCAGGAAGTGAAATCTAAATTCTGAAATTTTAGAATATAAAATCTAAAAACCTCTTTAAGTGTGTATTTTAATTTGCATTTTACTTAATTTTAAATGATGTGATAATTTCTTATCTTCTTCCAAAAATGAAAAAAAAAAAAAAAAAAAAAAACTAGATAGAATTAATCAACGTGATCGTTAGGTTCTAATAAATAAAAAATAAATAAATAAAGTTGATTGTTAGGTCGATTAAAATTGAGAAATACTATATTCATAACATTTTCATAATAATTTTACAATAAATTCTATATGATTAGGTTGTTATTGACGGTTATTGATAAATAAAAAAGTAATTTAAGTGGTGAACTCAAATTAGAATGAGCAACAATTTATTATATGTCATTTGATATAAAAATGTAGTAACTCTTTAAAATTTCGATCCAAGTATTCAACACCCAATGGGCCAAAAGAGAGGAGTACCACCATCCAAGTTAGTCCAAGTGATTCCTCCAATTAAGAGCTTGATAATTTGTAACAATTAAAAAAAAAAAAGAGAGAGAGAATAAAACAAAGAGAGAACTTCTTCAACATTCGGGGGTACCAACCATGGCGCAGGTTCTGAACCTAAGCGCTCCAAATCAAACCATTTGGAAATCGGCCTCTACTCGCCCCGAGTCATCTCGTTCCCAATACACCTCTTCGACTCTTCATGACAATGCAAACCAGACTTGGAGCTCTCTGCAGCAGAAACTCACCTGTAATGGACGATTTTCTTGCCTTTTCTCTGACAACCGTAAAGAGGTACAAAAATTTTTGCTACTGAGATATTTTCTGGAACTTATTTATTGTTTTAGCGGAAGTTTGATAGTGCAAAAGCTTGAAACTTGTTGATTTTTTTTTTTTTTAAAGTTCAATGGGGTTTAACTGTTTAGTAAAGTTGTCGATAACACTTGGAAATGAGAAACTTAGGTGAACCCTGATGAGATTTTACTTTATTTTTTCCCAGCAAAGAAGTCAAAATTAAACTTTGGATGAGATTTTTAGACTTCATCTATGTAAACCCAATTGGGTATTTTTCTTTAAAAGTTTTTATTTGCTAAGCAACGAAATCAAATTCAAACTTTGGATGAGTTTTTTGGATTTTATCTGTAATATCTATACTGGGTCTTGTGTTGAACATGAAATGCTCTATGACGTATGTTATTTATTCATTCCAGTAATAATTCAGCCCAAATTTAGAAGGGTTTGATTAGCAATGAGTGTCAACCAAACAATGGATAATGTTCTTAACATGATCTATACATAGTGGTATCAACAAAAATAAGAATATCTATACAAACTGATATTGGAACGAAACAAGTCAATTTGCTCACTTGGACTCTCCTTTGATCTCATTCTGTAAGTCCAGGGAATCATGAGTTTTAACACACAAAACTGCTGTCTTTGAAGTGGTCACTCACCCTCACCACCAACTATAGAGCAATCTCCATTTGTAATCTTTTGATATCTCAAGATTTATCTTGGACCCTTGAACTACAATTTTTGTAACTTCCGTGGTAATCGCTTAACTTGCCCCGTTTATCCCCCCCAACAATTTTAATGTGGCAGTCCTTAGTGCATATTACATGAAGGAAAGTTATGAGCCAGTTTAGTTTCAAAATAGCAGCAACATTGGCCAAGAAAGGATATCAATTGGTTTCTTTTCAAGTATAATGGGGATGCATGAGAAAGGTTCACAAGAGAATGTGATGCACATGATTGGTATGATCTGCCCTTGCTGTGTCTAGAGTGTTATGATATGGATTGTCTCAGCCTCTAGAAGAAGGTGGGTTGTGCTGAGCATAAAGCAGATTTCCCAATGTTTAATCAAGTTAGTTCTATAGCCTGAAATTTAATTTACACTTGGGTTATTCATGGCAACGACATGTGATGTTGACATTCAGTCAGTGAGGCTTGTGCAACAGTGTTTGTGTTTGATATAGTATATGGTTTAGATAGGATTGAATGGCCAACATGTAGCCCACTCAAAGTAGTTGGAACAAGGTTTCTTTGGATTTCCAAAGAACCGATACATGATCAGGAAGTGGTATTAGCCGAAAATTAAGAGACCTTGATTGAGAGCCTTTTATATTGCCATTCTGTAGATTTCATTGGAGCTTGTTCCTGATGAATTCTGTATGCATTAAGCTCACAGGTTGCTCCTCTTTCCCCAATCTGATCTGTTTTTGATATACTGACCTTGCCTGTCCCATCTGGCGGTTGAACAACAAAAAAATCTTGAGAAATTAAGATTAAACTGTTGTACATTGTAAAGTATAATTTTTTTATATTGCAGCTTTATTATATCCTTTGTCAATGTAGCTTTACTGTGTCTATGGTTGCAGGAACGAGCTAGGAAAGCTTTAGAAGGTGCGCTTGGTGGAAAGAAAAGTGAATTTGAGAAATGGAACAAGGAAATCAAGCAGAGAGAGGAGGTAGGTGGAGGCGGTGATGCTGGTGGAGGTGGTTGGTTTGGATGGGGTGGAAGGTTTGGTTGGTCCAATGGTGACCATTTCTGGCCAGAAGCACAACAAGCGATTCTCACTGTATTAGGTATTTTGATCATGGTAAGCAGTTTCCTTCTACCACTAAAATTTCTTTTAAAATGCTGTCAGTGTCAAAAATAACACTATGACTATGAGTATGTAGTATGCACTCTCTCTCTCTCTCTCTCTCTCTCTCTCTCTCTCTCATGTTTTATGCTGTTGGCATTTGCAGTATCTCATAGTTGCAAAAGGTGAATTGATGCTTGCTGTCATCTTCAACCCATTGCTATATGCTTTACGAGGAACAAGAGATGGACTAGCTTTCATAACATCAAGAATCTTGGGAAAAACATCTCCAGATGGTCATGCTGGTTTTGATACCTCGAAGAAGGATACCTATGGCCGTACCTCTGCTAAGGAGAATGTTTTGAGAAAATGGGGAAGCAGCTGATAATTTTGTTTTAGGTTTGACATCAGTCTGACTTCCATGCATTGTTAGTGTGGCAATTGTTATGTACACCATGCCTTTTGTTTGTCGAACACAATTTCTTACCCCTTTTATATATATTTTTGTAAGCCCCTCTAATCAAAGTTGGTTAATGAGGATCCTGCATTGTGTTTTTGTGATCGGCTTCATTTAATTCTGATATGAAGCTCCACCTTTAATTTTTAATGTCTCATAATATTTGAATTAGATTAGACCTCAACTCCTGCGACTTTCCCAATAAAAAGAAAGATATCAACTCCTTTGAGATCAAGACTCAGGAGGATGTTTAGGCACTTTGTTGAAACCAAATCAATTCGTAGTTCTTTCCATGGCTTTTTCTTTTTTTTTTTGAACGAAGTTCTTTCCATGACATTTGGATGCACAAGTTGGTTGTGCAATACGGAAATACCATGATAACCTCTTTAAATCAACAGCAGCTGCAATGAAGCCTTAATCCCAGTTTTCTTAGATCGGTTATGGATCTCAACAATACTAGTCAAGGTTGGCCACATAACCTCAGAAAAAACCAATAAAATTATTTGTTTAAATCTTAGATTTCACAATTGTTAATATAAAAGAACTTGCTCATTTTAAGGCTATGGAATGCTGCAGTGAATCAATTCGATCTCTTTAGAAAATATGAGTCACTATTTATGATCCAGGTGCCCACTTAAAAAGTCATAAAATAAGCTCAAGTCAATTCACTGGATATCACTCGACAGTCCAGTTATTTCAAATTGTTATTATTCTCTTTTATCCTGTTTTCATGTGATATCTGTATAGTGCATGAGAAACGTGTTGTATTTTAATTTTTTTAGAAACTAAACATATGTGTTTAATTGGAACTAGTCTCATTACACGCACTTTACAAGTGTAATGACTAATGAGACCCTTTTTTGTGTAGGATTTTTTTATTAAAAAAAAATTATTATTATTATAGGAACTTGGTGTAAGTTATTTATTTATTTATTTATTATTATTATTAGGAACATGCGGGTAGTTTTGGTTGTGTACATGGGGTAGTGGAAAGTTTTATAGAACATGGGTTAGTTTTATAAACATGGGTAGTGTAGCGCCAACGGGCCCAAGACACATACTGAGCCGGCTCAAAGGTTCTCGCAAGGTGGAAAACCCAACCCAATAGCATGGATAGTCCGAGGACATGATAAGTCCCGCCTATGAAGTAACGTGACAAAAGAAAGGTGCCGTGCATGAGCAGAACATCACGAAGCACAATGTCCGACGATGGCCGCGTCCTCGGCCATATGTAGCCAAGGACGAAAAAAGTGATTTGACAGTTTAAGGGCACCAATACTGAAAACCTTGGACACAAAGGCTAAAAAAACAAGGGTAAGAGACAAAGAGAAGTGACTGAAGATATCAAGGATAAAGCTGCTACCACCGCATTGAAGGCTCTGTACCTACCTCTCTGGCCGCATTAATGAAGAAGTGACGCTTGAGTATTGGAGTTCGCCTTATACTTACCGCCAAAGACTTTGGCAGAGAGGAGTGATGAGACAAGTATCTAAAATGAGCATATGACTTACACGTGGCAAAGGAAGAGGAAATCCTATAAAAGGCAAAGCAAGAAGAACAAAAGGAAAGAACACACACACACAAAAGAGAAATTGTAAGGAAAATACCAAAGATTGTCCTCGGCATCAATATACGAGATAGTGATTCATCCACGTACAAGGAGTGTGCATTTATTCTGTGATTTTACTTAGCTTTTATGTTATCCAACGTCTACAAACCTAGATTGGAAGCCCACTCTCTATAAATTCATTGTTTTTGGGCTCATTGGGCTGGTTCCGTAAGTACAACGTAGCTCCAGTACAATTTGTGTCCTTACAATTGGCGCCGTCTGTGGGAATTCTTGTGTTTTGGCGCAAAACGTAATGGCGGGTTCAAGTCTAGACCATGCAGAATCTTTGGGATCTCAACACGAAGATCCTTTTCAACATCTAGAGCAGATGGGAGATCGAGAGGGCAGTGTGCACACAGGGCGAACTACCAGCAATCATTCACGAGGCGGAAGCAGAACTTTTCATGAAGGTGGTACTAAGGCCATGCAGAGAGAATTTGACCAGCTGAAGAGGAAGCTGCGCCGTGCTAAGCGGAAACGGAAGCGTTCAGTATCTGATCCTTCCTCGGACGACTCCTAGAGCAGTGGTTATAAGCCTATGTCAAGAACCCCTCCTAGTGAAACTTTCTCATGCTAAGAGAGAAGTCTTCACGATAGAATGAGCAAGAGGCCTCCTCCTAGGGGCTTGGGCAGTGATGCCATGGGAAAGGCGTTGCACCAGCTTTCTAAATCGCCTTTCATATGTCGGATCGAGAAAGGAAAGCTTCCTTGTCATTTCACGCAACCAAACTTCATCATTTATAATGGCACAACAGACCCGGTAGAGCACATGAGCCATTTTAACCAACGCATGGCGATTTATTCGAAGAATGAAACCTTGATGTGCAAAGTATTCCCTTCAAGCTTAGGGCCTGTTGCGATGAGATGGTTTAATGGCTTGAAGGCAAATTTTATCGATTCCTACATGGAACTCACAATGGCATTCGGGTCTCGCTTTGTCATGTGCAACAGAGTACCTCGGCCTCTGGACTTGTTACTATCCATGACCATGAGAGGGGGCGAAACCCTGAAAACTTACTCGGATAGATACTAGGAAGCGTTCAATGAGATTGACAGTGATTTTGATGAAGTGGCAGTTAACACTTTCAAGGTCGGCCTTCCAATTGAGCACGATTTAAGAAAATCTTTGACCAAAAAACCAGTAAAACTTGTTCGTCAGCTTATGGATCGTATTGACGAGTATAAGTGAGTCGAGGAGGATCAGCAGTAGAGCAAGGGAAAAATGAAAATTATCCCTCAGGAGAGGAGGGATTTCAAGACAGATAGATATAACAGCAAGTGGCCACGGAGGGATTTTGCTGGCCAGTCTAGGTCGGCTCCTCCTCAGACAGTAAATGCGGTGTTTTGCGAGCCAGTGCAGCAGGTGTTGGAGAAGATTTGTCATGAACCATATTTTAGGTGGCCCAATAAAATGATAGGAGACCCTATGAAACGTAATCAGAACCTCCATTGCAATTATCATCAGGATAAGGGTCACACCATGGAGAACTGCAGGACCTTATGGAATTATCTGGATCAGCTGGTCAAAGAAGGGAAGTTGAGGCAATTTATGAATCGGCCTAATGGACAAGGCACATAATCTGGTTCTGTGAATCAAGGTAGTAACACTTCAAGACCTCCATTGGGCACAATCAATGTCATTTTTGCTGCTCCAGGTCGGACTGGATCTTGCCCTACCAGAGTAATGTCAGTGTCGCGTCATCCTGCGGAGGACCTTAGCTCCAAGCCGAAGAGGATTAAGGGGAATCCTTTGCCCATTTTGGGATTTTCTGAGGAGGATAAGGTTGGCACTATCTAACCGCACGATGACGCATTGGTTATCATGCTAAGGATAGGGGGTTACGACGTAAAAAGGGTGATGGTTAACCAAGGGAGTGGAGCCGATATTATGTACCCGGACTTATTCAAGGGACTTCATTTGAAACCTGAGGATCTTATGGCTTATGACTCACCGTTGATAAGTTTTGAAGGGAAGGCTGTCATTCCGAGGGGACTGATTCAATTACCTGTACAATTAGGATCAGTAGTGGTGGATGTGGACTTTATTGTAGTAGATGCTTACTCCCCTTATACGGCCATAGTGGCAAGGCCGTGGCTACATGCCCTAGGTGCTGTGTCGTCAACCCTGCATGTTAAGGTGAAATTCCCATATGGAGATGTAGTGGAAGAGATAGTTGGCAGTCAGTCCATGGCCAGACAATGCATAACGACAGCAATTACGCATCAGGCCAGACAGGATTCCCGAGCCTCAGCTGAAAAGGAATTATAGCAGTTAACTTCCTCGACCGAGCCAAAGGTGGCCGAGGTTGAGGAGCCTCGATGTGAAAGCCTGGAGAAGGTGCTTATCGCTGGTGATATAGAGAAGTTCTTCCAGTTAGGAAGTCAATCACCATTCCAAGAGAGGGAGAAGCTAGTTATGTTTTTTAAGCAGAACCTTGATGTGTTCGCGTGGGACGCTTACGAAGCCCCAAGGGTTGATCCAAATTTTATCTGCCATCACTTGAACGTAAATCCAACGGCAGTGCCAAGGAGGCAACCACCACGGCGCTCATCCCAGGAGCATGCCAACACTGTTAATGAGGAAGTACTAAAACTCAAAAAAGCAGGTGCTATTAAAGAGGTGTTTTACCTAGAATGGTTGGCACACACAGTGGTAGTGAAGAAGAAGAATGGGAAGTGGAGAGTATGTGTGGACTTTACAGACTTGAATAAGGCTTGTCCAAAAGATTCGTTCCCAATGTCCCGTATAGATCAGTTGGTGGATGTTACTGTAGGGCATCCTCGGATGAGCTTTCTAGATGCTTTCCAAGGTTACCACCAAATACCTTTGGCTCTAGAGGACCAGGAGAAAAAAGCCGTTGTCACTCCCACAGGAAACTACCACTACAAGGTGATGCCTTTCGGCTTGAAGAATGCTGGAGCTACTTATCAAAGAATGATGACGCAAATGTTTGAACCCCAACTGGGAAAGACAATTGAGGTATACGTAGATGATATGGTGGTCAAGAGTAAAACTATCTCGGCTCATATACCAAACCTGGATAACACCTTTTAAACACTGAGAAAGCATAAGTTACGTCTTAATGCATCTAAATGTTCCTTTGGAGTTGGATTTGGTAAATTCTTGGGCTACATGGTGACACATAGGGGAATCGAGGTCAACCCCGCCCAAGTCAAAGCAATTAACAACCTACAGCCACCTCAGAATCCAAAAGAAGTATAGAGATTGATTGGAATGACTGCTGCACTCAATAGATTTATCTCACGGTCTGCTGATCGGTGCAGGCCATTCTTCCAGTTGTTGAACAAGTGGAAGGGATTTGTGTGGACAGAGGAATGTGTAGTTGCCTTTCAGCAATTTAAGGAGTATCTTTCATGTCCTCCTATCATGTCTCGGCCCGAGGTTGACGAAGTTCTATTTGCATATGTAGCAGTGGTGAACCATGCTGTTAGTTTGGTGCTGATAAGGGTCGATGGGACTATACAGAAGCCATTCTACTATGTGAGTAAGTCCTTACATGAAGCCGAGGTATGTTACCCACCATTGGAGAAAGCAATCATAGCCATAGTGCATGGCACATGTAAGCTCCCCCATTATTTTCAATCCCATACGGT
Source organism: Castanopsis chinensis (assembly GCA_032878915.1). NCBI lineage: Eukaryota > Viridiplantae > Streptophyta > Magnoliopsida > Fagales > Fagaceae > Castanopsis > Castanopsis chinensis. The sequence continues at coordinate 12,102,008 of JAVQMG010000131.1, forward strand.
GGTGGTCCTGACTCAACTTCCTCTTAAAGCTGTCCTCCGAGGTGCGGACTATACAAGTAGAATTGCTAAATGGGGAATCATTTTGGGTGCTTTCGACATCAAGTACATGCCTCGCACATCGGTGAAGGGTCAGGTATTAGCTGATTTAGTCACGGAATTTGCTGAACCCGCAATAGAAGATAGTGCCCAGAGCCTGGACATTGATGGAAAATTAGTTGGTATGATTACGTGCAAAGAACCTCCGGTGTGGACTGTTTATGTTGATGGGGCTGCAAATCAAAGGGGATCCGGTGTAGGGTTAGTAATTGTAACCCCAAAGGGTCTTACATTGGAAAAATCCTTGAGGCTAGGATTCTCGGCCACTAACAATGAGGCTGAGTATGAGGCTTTAATAAAAGGGATGGACATGGTTCAGAAAATGGGCGGAAAGGCTGTGCAAATGTTCTCGGATTCGCAACTAATTGTAGGCCAGGTAGAGGGAAATGTGGAGGCTAGAGATCCGATGATGCAGGAATACCTAGCTCAAGTCAGAGCTTTGCAACCCAAATTCGAGTCCTTTACTTTGTCACATACTCCTAGGAGTAACAATACACATGTGGACTCATTGGCGACTCTTGCCACATCCTCGGCCCAAGGTTTATCTCGGATCATCCTTATTGAAGACCTATGCAAGCCTGCGGGAATAAGTGGAAGTAGTATCCAAGTTCATCAGATCAGGGTGGGGCCTAGTTGGATGGACCCCCTTGTATCTTTCCTTAAAGACGATGTCCTGCTAGAAGAAAAAACCGAAGCGAACAAAGTGCGTAGAAAGGCACCTCGATTTTGGTTGTCCGAGGATCATAAATTATACAAATGGTCCTTTTTTAGGCCATATTTGCTATGTGTACATCCGGAAGCAACAGAGCTGCTATTGGAGGAGTTACACGAAGGAATTTGTGGAAGTCACACGGGGGGAAGGTCTTTGGCTCATAGAGCTTTAACCCAAGGATATTGGTGGCCCAATATGCAACAAGAAGCTCAAAACTACGCGAAGAAGTGTGATCAATGTCAAAGGTTTGCACCAAATATTCATCGGCCTGGTAGTGTGCTTAACCCTCTGAAAGTCCTTGGCCTTTTGTGCAATGGGGTCTGGACATTGTGGGACCCTTCCCAAAGGTGCCCGGAAACAGGAGGTGGTTAATAGTGGGCACCGATTATTTCACCAAGTGGGTAGAAACCGAGCCCCTAGCGAATATTAGGGATGTGGATGCGAAGAAGTTTGTGTGGAAGAATATTGTCACTCGATTTGGAGTTCCCCATACTCTCATCTCGGATAATGGTTTACAATTTGATAGTAAAGCCTTCAAGCGATATTGTTGCGACCTCGGCATAACTAACAGGTACTCTACTCCAGCTTATCTGCAAGGAAATGGGCAGGCCGAGGCGGTAAACAAAGTTATAGTCAACAAGCTTAAGAAGAGACTAGATGACGCCAAAGGTAGATGGGTAGAGGAATTGCCTCATATTCTGTGGACGTACGAACCACGCCCCACAGATCCACGGGAGAGACGCCATTCTCAATGACTTATGGCGCCGAGGCTGTGATTCATTTGGAAACTGGATTCCCGACAATGAGAACAAGTTCCTTCACTCCGAGCAATAATGATAGATTACTAACAAGGAGCTTAGATCTGGTTGAAGAGCGGAGAGAAATGGCCATGATTCAATTGGCTAATTATCAACAAAAATTGAAGCAGGGGTATGATTCCCACATGAACGCAAGGCCACTTGCTCCCGAAGATTTAGTATTAAGGAGGGTCGTGGGTAATACCAAGAATCCAGTATAGGGGAAGCTGGGACCAAATTGGAAAGGACCGTATCGCATCACTTTAGTGGCTGGGATAGGGGCTTACTACCTGGTGAGGCGGTAAACAAAGTTATAGTCAACAAGCTTAAGAAGAGACTAGATGACGCCAAAGGTAGATGGGTAGAGGAATTGCCTCATATTCTGTGGACGTACGAACCACGCCCCACAGATCCACGGGAGAGACGCCATTCTCAATGACTTATGGCGCCGAGGCTGTGATTCATTTGGAAACTGGATTCCCGACAATGAGAACAAGTTCCTTCACTCCGAGCAATAATGATAGATTACTAACAAGGAGCTTAGATCTGGTTGAAGAGCGGAGAGAAATGGCCATGATTCAATTGGCTAATTATCAACAAAAATTGAAGCAGGGGTATGATTCCCACATGAACGCAAGGCCACTTGCTCCCGAAGATTTAGTATTAAGGAGGGTCGTGGGTAATACCAAGAATCCAGTATAGGGGAAGCTGGGACCAAATTGGAAAGGACCGTATCGCATCACTTTAGTGGCTGGGATAGGGGCTTACTACCTGGTAGACTTAGATGAAAAGGTTGTGCTGCATCCCCGGAATGTAAGTAATTTGCAATGATATTACTATTAATAAAAGGCACTTCTGCCACTTTAATTCTGTTACTATTATGCCACACCTAATGTTATATTCAACAATGTCAATATAAATTGTAAAACAAAAACGAGGTTACGCCGGATCCTCGGATCCTCTACCTTGTTCTAAAATAAAAACGAGGTTACGCTGGATCCTCGAATCCTCTATCTTGGTCTAAAACAAAAACGAGGTTACGTTGGGTCCTCGGATCCTCTACCTTGGTCTAAAACAAAAGCGAGGTTACGCCGGGTCCTCGGATCCTGTACCTTGGTCTAAAACAAAAGCGTGGTTACGCCGGGTCCTCGGATCCTCTACCTTTGTCTAATATAAAATCAAGGTTACGTCGGATTCCCAAATCCTCTGCCTTGAAAATAATGCTAGTTGTTAAACAAAGGGTGGGTCGCGTAGATTCCTCCAAGTATATGTATACGTCCTACGGAGATAAGTACTTTAGTAAGTACCCAACAGGTATGTGATCGCAAAAAGTCCCCCAAAATGTGAATTTCATGGAACTTCATTCGTTACTAATTATTAAGCACAACATTTGAGCTACCCCTGGCTCAAATATGGAACACATCAGGGAGGTTAGTATTTCTTATCTTGACATCTTATTATCAAGTTAATTCTTAAGTAGACCTTAACCAAATTGGTCTTACACGAATGTCTCGCTTTTAAGGGTCTTGATCATCACCAACATTGAGTGGAAACTTGTGGGCATCACTTAAAGCATTTGCAAGTATATGAGTTTCGTAAATTTCTTTTACCCTTATTTGGTTATTGATATAGAATTATTAACGCGTGCCATAAATTCAAGCTGTCATGTCATACTACATGAATAATGATAAAGGAACCTGTCAACAACAAGTATAACACAAAGCAGTGATTCAAATTGAAAGTTCTTTTCATTAAGTGAAATATTTTTCAATACATCCCCAAACAAATTGATGAATTACAAGAGAAGAAAAAAAGAAAGAAAGAGAAGAAGACTGAAACTAACTAATTGAAATACAAAAAGAAAAGAAAAGAGACAAAAAACAACACAAAAGCGAAGCAACAGGGACAGGAACTATCAAGGCTTGGACTGGGCATGGCCTTTGGGGTCAGCAGGAGCTATTGTTGAGGCCGAGGACCCTTCGGCCTCCCCTTTGCCTTTGAGGCTCCCCTTTGGCATGATGGGCAGGGTCGCCAAGACTATTTCCAAGGTTTCGTTGGCCTTAGGTTTGGGGGGCAACTCCTTTGGGGCAACTGGAAGCCGGGCATCTTCAGGTTGAACCCCTTCACCTTGCGTTGAAAGGGAAGGCTTAAGAGCAGTAGTGTCAACAGCAGCTTCCTCCACTTGTATCCCGGCTACAGAAGAGCCGGCATCATCCTCGGCCTGACTAGAATCGGCCACTCGGATGGCAGGGGGGATGTAGGCATTTTCTACCTTTCATAGGGGAGAGGAAGCATCAACCCCAGCTTGGGAGAAGGCTTCCTTCCACACTTGGAGGCAGTAATCCCTACAAACCTCCGGCACTTAGGCTTTAAAGGTGTCAGTAGTTTCTGCCACCCCCACCTTATAGCCACTCTGCTCTGCCTGGTCAACCATCTCTTCTGCCTCCTGCGCCTTAGCAAGGGCCTCTTCCTTAGCCTTAATGGCCTCATGCCGGGCCTCCTCAAACTTTCTAAGGTCCTGTTTGAGGCCTTCTATTAATTTCTTTGCTAAGGTAAAATTGTCGTCGGCTTGCCTAAGTTGCAGTCTTTGCTCCTCTGCCTGCCGCTCGGTGGTCTTTAGTTGAGCCTTCAAGCCTGACCTCTCACTTTCCACCTTACCTAGGCTGGCTGTGACCTCCTGCAATTTTTTCTCTTTTAGCTTAAGGATCTTTTGGGTGTGGTCTAGCCTTACCTCCCCAGCCCTAAGTGACTTGTATGAATTAGCTGTGATTTCCTCTGCTCTATGCACAGATTGAACAGCCTACACACAAAGTATTGTAAGTAAGTAGCATGTGGAAGCAAGTATCATTAAACAGGAAGTAATAATAACAAATGCAATAACAAAGGACAAGGGTAGTAGGGAACATTCAATTGAAACCCTTACCATAGCAAGCTCTTTCTTCAGGATCATGAAGACGTTGTGGTCCCTCATTCTCCCAAGCTCACCCATGTCCTCGGGCAGCAGAAGCGCTTGCTCCAAAGCATCGGCAACGCACGCAGCTATACCCTCATCGAATCCCCTAATGGAAGCATCGGTAGTGACTGCTTGATCGTCCATGGTCATTTGAGGGGCCCAAATGGGCGCACGGGTGGTTACGTGGGGCTCAACCCGCCTTTCCGACCTCGTCTGTATGTGACGAGCATGTTTCCCTCTCCTGTCCTATTCCACATCTTTGGCAGGGGGAACTCTATCCCCTTCAACTGTCTCCTTTCCTTTGGGCTGATCCCTTTTCCTTTTATGGTCGGCGGGATCGAGGCGTTGAGTTTGAGTTGATTGGGGTAGAGGTAGTTTCAGTGGGGGAACCTTCTTAGTGCCTTTGTCTTTAGTTTTCGCCGGGGGCACCTTGGAAGACTCCTAAGCTCCCACCTGAGCCTCCAGCACGTCCTTAAGGCTCTGCTTTGGCCTACGTTGAATACCCATACCTTCAAACTAGAGGTTGGTGTCCGAAGAAGCTAATGGAAGTGAGCCGAGGACAACAAGTTTGTTTCTCAGGGGATGGAAGTCGATCAAAACCTTCTAATTCTTCTTCAAAGTCCGAAAGTTCAACGATTTCTTCTTCCTCTTTTTCTTCTTCCTCTTCTTCTTCGTCTTCTTCCTTTATAATCGGCTAGGAAGAGGAGCTTTCACCCAACGTGGGTCGAGCAAAGGATACAGTGAGAGAAAGAGCTCCCGAGACAATCCTTACAGGCTCAGTGATAAGAGTCCCTTAAGGAACAGGAGCACCCGCGGAGAGCAAAAAACCTTCAACTGTAACATTGATCTTAGGTAACCGCGGGTCTTTCTCCTTAATCACGCACTTCGGCATTTAGAATGCAGTTGAAATTGAATCGTATTCGAGGATAAGGTGTGCTGCCCGAAGCTGACCGTCCAAATGTACGAATACCTCAGCTCTTAAAATTTTGTCCAGACGAGCAAAATTGACCAAATGGGCGTGACGAGTAAGGGCGCGGCGATTTGCACAATTGTTCAAGGAAAGGGTGAGCAAAAGAAAATAACTAAATATTAAATAACGAATTACAATAACAAAGGCAAAGCAGAGAAAATACATATATACATATATACATATATACATGTATAGCTAAGGGATGTGCAGGTATTCACCTGGTTCCCCCTTTCTCGTCGGACAGGAGAGACCGTCATGCCAATCCCCAGATAGTATAAGGAAGTCTTTGTTTATACCTTTGTTGGAATTAGGGAGACATTGAATTAGCCTCACCTCGGCATGCCTAGACTTTAGGTAATATCCTTACCTAGTCAAGTGGTGAAGGTTGTAAACCCAGTTCACCTCGTGGTAGGTAAGTCCTAATCCCAATTTTTCGTTAAGAACGTCTACGGCACTTAAAATCCTAAATATATTTGGGGCACACTGTGTGGGGGACAATCTAACCGCCCTGAGATAATCCCTAGTGATCGGTCTCATGGGAATCCTCATTCCCCCCTCTATAAAGGCTATCATGGGAATCACCACCTCGCTGGCTTTTCTCTTGGTGTGCCACCCACCCATCTTGCAATATTTAACGGACACTCCGGATGGGATTCCATACCTAGCCTTAAACTCCTCTATTTTTTCAGGACTATCTACTAAAGGTGCGAACCTACCCATCTTCTAAAGGGAAAGGGAGAGTATTACGAAAAGGTTGAGTAGTTTAGATGGCCAAGGAGAGAAAAAGAGAACGACAAGAAAGAAAGAATAACAATGCAACAAATAGAGGGTTGGAAAGAACTTACTTTAAACAATAGGGTCACCTCGGCTTAGATCTTGAAAGGCAGTATGACGTGTGTGGAGTGCAAGGGTGGCTAAATTCGTTGTAAGAGTTCTGAAATAAACAAACAGCGCTTAAATTGGCAATATTTATACCATAGAAAATCGTAAAGCGGGTAATCTCCCGCCTACATCCTTACACAACGTTCATCCGTTGGATGGGCATCGTGTGGTCGAACGTGGGGGACAGGAAGCTGCCAACATTTAATTGAAGCGTGTTCTGCAGACCGAAATGTCAGAAGCGGGTTGTCTAGGGTGCGTGTATCGAAATCCTCATTCCTCCTAGAGAAGTAAAAATGAGGATCTCGAGGGGCTATTGTAGCGCCAACGGGCCCAAGACACATATTGGGCCGGCCCAAAGGTTCTTGCGAGGTGGAAAGCCCAACCCAATAGCATGGATGGTCCGAGGACATGATAAGTCCCACCTATGAAGTAACGTGACAAAAGAAAGGTGCCATGCATGAGCAGAACATCACGAAGCATGATGTTTGAGGATGGCTGCGTCCTCGGCCATATGTAACCGACGATGAAAAGAGTGATCTGGCAGTTTAAGGGCACCAATACTGAAAACGTTGGACGCAAAGGCTGAGAAAATAAGGGTAAGAGACAAAGAGAAGTGACTGAAGATATCAAGGATAAAACTGCTACCACTGCATTGAAGGCTCTGTACTTACCTCTCTGGCCGCATTAATGAAGATGTGACGCCTGAGTATTGGAGTTCAGCCTTATACTTACGGCTAAAGATTTTGGCAGAGAAGGGTGATGAGACAAATATCTAAAAGGAGCATATGACTTACATGTGGCAAAGGAAGAGGAAATCCTATAAAAGGCAAAGCAAGAAGAACAAAGGGAAAGAACACACACACAAGAGAGAAATTGTAAGGAAAATACCAAAGATTGTCCTCGGCATCAATATATGAGATAGTGATTCATCCATGTACAGGGAGTGTGCATGTATTCTGTGATTTTACTTAGCTTTTATGTTATCCAACGCCTACAAACCTAGATTGGAAGCCCAGTCTCTATAAATTCATTATTTTTGGGCTCATTGGGCTGGTTCCGTAAGTACAACGTAGGTCCAGTACAATTTGTGTCCTTACAGGTAGTTTTTTTTTTTTTATAACCAATTTATAATTTTAACCTTATTTTTTTGAGAGTTTTAACCTTGGATTGACAATAACTCTTTATTATTATCATCAAATCAAGACAGCAATCAGGTTTTTGTGTAAGTGGAAATTGAACCCCAGATCTCTTATATAATCATCATAAACTTTACCAGTTTAGCTAACTAGAACCCACATTTTAACCTTATTTTTATGTTTTAGGAACAAGAATAAATTAATTAAATTATGGGTATTTTTGAAAAAAAAAAAAGAAAGACAATAACTAACTTTCTGAATCCTCTTAATATATAGAGATTAGAGCTGAAAAATAAATTTATGGAAAAAAAAGATGTCTATATAACTTTATATACTCTTGCAAATTGTCGCTGGCAATGACACAGTAGCGCCAGTTTATTATTGCAATTCTTACCCGATCGCATGTAGCCAATTATTTATTGGCTTATTGGAATTTGGATTCATCGGCTGTTTCTTGATATGAATAGTTAACGACTCCTAGGTTTTGATGGTAAATGCTATATAGTATATACTCCCAAAAAGCATAGTATTTACACTACTTTGGTATTTATCTCTGTATATTAAGAGGATTCAGAATATTAGTTATGGCTTCATAAAATGTCAAAAATACCCATAATTTAATTAGATAATACATTCTTAAAAAAAAAAAAAAGGGTTAAAATTGTAATTTAACAAAAAAAAAACTACTAGATAAACTTTTTTTTCCTAAAAATTAGCACACTCTATTTAAATATACCCCACCCACGTTTGGAGAAATTATTAGGTTCACTAGGAGGACTGCTGATATAGTCTTCCCAATCAATGAGATAATGTCATTTATGCAAATGTGTGAGTAAACTTCCTAATCAGTACTAGGAGTAAAAAATAAAAATTACTAGGTGATGTCACATTTGCATAAATAAAAATATTTTATTGGTTGGGAGGTCTGCCGTCCTCCTGGTAGACCTAATAATTTCTCTCACGTTTGAGGGAAATTATTGTGTACTCTCAGAGTACCATAAATACGTGCTCCCTCCTCTCACATGAATGGTGGGTCCCACTAATTAAATTCATGGTGGGACCCACTATTCATGTGAGAGGAGGGAGTATGCATTTATGGTACTCCGAGAGTACCTAATAATTTTTCCATGTTTGATACAATTTTCCTAAAAATTAGCAAACACTAAACCAATAGTTTACTCCATTTCAAATCCTAAATTTTAGTTTCTTAAAAATTCCTTTCTATGTAACCTCACTAACAATAGATAAATTCAAATTGAAAAATTATATTAAACTCAAAATAAAAAAAGAGCCTCATCACATGTGCAGAGTGCGTGTGATGAGGCTATTTTATATATATATATATATATATATATATATATATGTAACCGAAACCTTTAAAACTCTCACAATTTTTCACGTCAGCACAATATTTAAATAAAATTATCATTCTATATAAATAAAATTATTTTTGTTTAGTCTAAACTTAACAAGTAGTGAAATTCTATCTCTTTAACAAGTCCAACTTAAACCCAAACTCATAATTATCATTTTTTTACCACATCATTATAATTTTTTTAAAACAAAGTTATTTTTTTAAAAATAATTTTATATTGAAGTCAATCTCTCTTTTCTTTTCTTTTTCTACTTCACTAACATGATATTTTATGATAGAGTGTAAACCATTCGGACTTATTAGCTTACATATTCCTCTAAAATTAAAAGGGGAGAGAGAGAGAGAGAGAGAGAGAGTAGAGTATGGAGCATCATCAGCAAAACAAGCCGATTATGATGTCTAATCATAATCAGCAAAACGACAAGCTGAGTCTCATGCTTCCAAGTCATGATTTCCATTTAATAATATAGTAGGTTGTTTTGTATCACTACAAGCCCTGAACGTACCAAGAAGCAACACAAGTCCATATTCATCACCACCAAGTGTGGTTATTGATTCTCCTAAACCTGAACTTGACGATGAAGAGTTAGAGGAAGAACCTAACCAACAACCTGAAGAGGTGAATGAAGAGCAAGAGGAAGAACCTAACCAAAAATATGAAGAAGAGGTGGATGAGTTGTATTTAGTGAGAATACTCAATAGCCAAAGTTCAAACTTAATAAGGAGTGAAACTCTATTTCTCTAACAGTTCCAGCTTAAACTCAAACTCAAATGTTGATAATCATAAACATTATAAAAGCAATGCAAACCCCAATATATATTTTTTTTTTAAAAGTTAAGTAGAGGTATGAACTCTTCTTATGTTATTTTCTTTTTTCATCATTTAATTTAAAACTTATTACTTTATAGGTTCGTGTACTTTTTCTTTTTCTTATATTTCTATTTTGAATAGTCATATATTTTTTGAATTGTTTTAATAACTTATTCTTTAATTTTATATATATAGGCATTTTAGAAGTTTTAACATCTGAATTTGTGTTAGTTTTTACAATATATGAACATATTTAATAGATTTTAATATTTTTTAAGGTAATCAATATTTCTTTTAGATTTCTCTATTGTGTAATTATATACAATTTGTTTTGTTTAAAAAATTTATAGGAAGTAAATCTTATGATTCTTTAATATTTTTTGGCCTTTAAAGTTTTAACATCTGAATTATTCTTTTGATGGTAACATATCTTTCTCTTATATTTCTCTGTTATGAAGTCACACACACACACACACACACACTCACACACACACACACACACACACACACACATATATATATATATATATATTTTATCAATAATTTGCAAGCTCTGAATCTTTTGATTCTTTTCAATAATTATAGTCATAGATTATTCTTTTGAATATAACTCATTCTTTCTTATATTTCTCTATTGTTTAGTCATATATATTTTGTTTTATTTTAATAATTTATAAGCAGTGAATTATCTGATTCTTTGATATTTTTTGGTCTTTTAGAAGTTTTAATCTCTGAATTCTTGAGTTATTTTTTGGTAAGCTACTGCACGTTCAAATAATGGTTTTTTCATCAAATTGTAAAACAAATTGAAGTCATATAAGAGCAAATCTTGCAATCGTATAGTTTCCTAATCAATTTAAGATTTTATAAAATTATTTTAGTTCACCTCACAAATAGGTAGGTTCCCGTGCATAGTACAGGTTAGCGAGTAGTTAATCTAATGATAAAATTATTTTAAGAGTTTATCTTTTATTCATATCTATGTTAGTATTATTTTGATATTTATTTAAATCATAAACAATTTATTTTCTAAACCAAAGAATTTCCTGTAGGAAGAATTTCCTCAAATCCTTTTTCTTGATAGTTCAAATTATTGCCCCCGTATATTTTATTTAGATAATTTAATGAGTTATCTAAATAAGTCACATATGTAATTAAGTTGCCACGTAATGAGTTGATAAATTTCTTTTTTATATGAAAAACTCTATCTTCAAAACCATTGATGATGTGACCAGGAATCCAATTTTAATCCGTGGTAATCTAACGGGAACAAAACTAGGAAATATGGAGTCGGAATTTTCCTATTTTTGATCATAACCAAGTTATTGGAAGAAAAAAAAGAAATCTCTCTCTCTCTCTCTCTCTTGTTTTACCTGATTCACAACTAGCCTTTGATACAATCTCCTTATCCATAAGATCATGCTGAGCCTAATGACTTGGTCTCATTTACAGAGGGAATGCAACAATAAAGGCACCATAGCTTGATGATTGATCTCTTTTTAGAAAGGAAAACAGTAAGTCAGTTACAATGATATTCAGTACAGCGATAATCAAGGAGCACCATTGCATGCTTTAGTATGCAGAAATGTGCTGTTTAAAATTTTTATCACCTTTTGTGTCATTATCCAATGTGTGAATTATCATGTGATTGCTTTCAAAGCAATCCTTACCAGATATAATGATTTTTTTATGGGGGCAAGTCAAATACAATGAATAATTAATATGAAAAATAGTAAACTAAAAATTTTCATGACTCTTTTAGAATCTTCCAGTGCTTACCCACCTAAAAAAATTGGAGAAAATAATGTACAATGGTCAATAATCACTTAAGTTAGCTGTGCCACCATTATTAGTTCCTGAAATAGAATTTGTTAACCAATATTGGAGCAAATTCATCAGTATCAAACTTGATTACGTTCCTCTCAAAAAAAAAAAAAAAAGGCTCTGGATTCCACTCTCATGATGTATACACATGATTATGAATGGAAAAGGTCCATCACTTCAATCAATAACTAATTCTTCACTAAAATGTCAATGCAATGTCCTCATTTATTCAACAACTACTCCTGATTGATGTAAACTTATTGAGTGTATCAATAATACTCTTATGAGATGCTCTTCTCTCATAGGAGTGGCTCTTACCAATTAATCTCATATATAAGAACCATCCATATATGATATAAGGGCATAATATACTACGTGCATCTAATTAATTTTCACAAATGGATAGAGATTCGATCATAATGGAATCCTCTCATTCAATGACACAAGCACGGCATCAAATTAAGATTTTTTTCTTAAAGAATTAAGAAAAGTAGGAGTGTGCATGCGTCGAATTGGAGAGTTTTTTCAACATAGCCCAACTTTATGAGGTTGAGAACTTCCCAACCCAATCTAACCCCTCACATGTATGCCAATTAACTCAATCCAACTCACATGAGTCAGATTTGGTTGGTAGGTTGTGCTTATATTGTTTATGCCTTGTAAGAAATTATGCTTTCATCAAATTTTTAAGCACTTTTTTTTCAATAAATTATTACAATCACATAATATGCTCAAAATTATTTTTCAAGATCCAACTCTCAAAATACCAAAATAAATGAAACTGGACAAAAAAAAAAAAAATAAAACTAATAATATAAACTTATATATACAATAGATTTGATTAAGTTCAGATGAGTTGAAAAAACTATTGACTTAAATCTGACCTAATTCATGGCTCAAAGTGAAATTCCAATCTAATCTATGAAAATCAACTCAATACCTCAAGTTGGGTTGAATTGAACTAGTTTTGTTGGGTGGATTGATTAAATGCACACTTTAAGAAAAAGTTTAATTGAAATATGACATTCTAATTTTTTTCATAATTATTTAATGTTAATAAATATTGGTATATATAATACTATTATATTCCCATCTAAGGAGATTTCAAATTTCATATTTGAAAGTTATTACTCTATAAGCAGGATCACCAACCATAAATCATAATTAGAACTAACTTTCTCTTGTAAGAAAAGAAAAAATGGAATTAGTTTACAAATTACAAGTTACAAGTTACAACAAGCTGCAGGCTTTTTTCAAAATAACAAGTTTGCCTTTTTTTTTTTTTTTTTTTTTTTTGTATAATGAAATTACAATCATAAGTTGATGATTAATATATATATACACATTCCCAATGAGTTATGAGAAAGGGTCAAAGGGGCATCTTTAGATTAGTCCACTGCCCCCAAGCCCAAATCCAAGGCTAGGCTGTCTCATCTCATGTATGTCTGTGTTGGAGTTTAACTAATTGAAAAGCTCCCCTCGAATCTTGGTCTTCGTGGATGCTTGTGCAGGACTGCAGGAGTGACCCTCACGATCTTGCCAACTCTCTCTCTCTCTCTCTCTCTCTCTCTCTCTCTCTCATATTTTGCATTGAGCGGTTCAGAATTTCGGATCACCACATGACCATTTCCTTCTTTGTTTGAACTTTCCCAAACAACCCATCTCTCTATCTCTCTCCCTTCTTCCCTTGTTGCCTTCTCTTCCTTTGTGGGTTTTCCTGATTTTGTTTTCTATTTACCTTTCCGGGATTCTTTGACCCAAACTCATCCTTCAAAACCTTCATATTATTATTTTTTTCTATTGGGGTTCCCTCATTTTTTGTTGTTTGCACTTGAGAGATTCTTCCTAGTGGGATTTTTGGCTTCTCTTTGTGTTGTTGTTTTAGCTTTGTAAGCACTTTTTTTTTTTGGGGGGGTGAGTCTATTATCTGTGCCATTTGGTGCCGTTCTGTTTAATGGGCTGTTGATGTCTCTGGCCTTTGGAGTGGTTTCAAGTTCCAAAAGCATGGGTCATGAGAAAAACAATGAGGGTGAGGAACACTGTGAACCTTCAAAAACAAAGACAACATCAGAAGATGTAGAAAATGCTCATGAACATGAACATGAACATGAACTTGAACATGAACATGAACGTCAAAAAGGAGGGATGTTCCGGCAAATGAGTGAAAGTTCTATTTATGGAACTGAGGATGAAGAAGATGATGAAGGAAGGAAGATAGAGGTGGGTCCTCAATACACACTCAAAGAACAATTCGAGAAGGATAAGGTTTGTTTCTGCATATGTTTATGTCCTTCACTGATAAAGTCATAAAGTTCTTGTTTTTAGGCCTTTTTGGTTATGACTTGTGTGTAAGTTCTCCTGTTTCATGGTTTTAAATGAGGATTAGGATGATGAGAGTTTAAGGAGATGGAAGGAACAGCTTCTTGGGAGTGTGGACTTGAATTCTGTTGGAGGTAATCATTTTGTCTTTTCCTAATTGTTTATCTTTGAACTTTGTTTGGATGCGGAGAAAATGGAGGTAAAAAAATACAAATTTGGAATCTTTCATTGTTTTGAATTCCAAATTCTCCCTCTCTTTTTCTTTTTCATGGAATCAGAAGTCGTAGCTTATGTTATGCTTTAAGATAGCTAAGATCAGCCACAAAGAAGAGTGGAAAATAATTTTTCCAATATTAAATTTACGGCCATAGAATTAAACAAAAGGTACTAACTTTCAAAACAATTTTGCTAGTTTTTTACTTTAAATCTCTGCTGTTTGATGGTCTAACTTCAAGTTTTAAAAATAATAGGCATGAACTGTTTCCTCTCTTTTTTGCCATGAGCCTTGTAGCTCGTTTGCATTGCTTTTTTATTTTATGAAAGAGAATTACGGTTCAAACCCTTCTCTTGTTGTAACTATCAAATTATTAAAAAAAAATAAAAACAGAAACTGTTTCCTCTCTTCCTCAATGTTCATGAAATAGAGTATACTAATGGATGCATAATTGTCTTGGTTTCCTTTAGGCAATTTATTTGTTTACTAAAGGGAAAAGTTCTTATTTATTTGTGTTTCTAACATTTGGTTTCCAATATGCAATTTTATAATTCTTTTCTCTGTATAATTAATGCAGAAACTCTAGATCCAGAAGTTAAGATCTTGAGCCTTGCAATTATATCCCCTGGTAGAGCTGATATCTTTCTTCCAATTCCTGAGAATGGAAAGCCCAAGGGCTTGTGGTTTACCTTGAAAGAAGGAAGCCGTTACAGCTTGAAATTCACTTTCCAGGTCTGCAACAACATTGTTTCAGGTCTCAAGTACACCAATACAGTGTGGAAAACTGGCGTGAAGGGTAATTTCTCTCTTTTTCTCAGACTCTCTCATGCACCCAAACACATGGGCCTTCATGATAGAAAATTATATCTTTATAGCCCTTATATTCAATATTTTCTGTCATTTGAATCCTTGTTCCAGTGGACAGCGTAAAAGAGATGATTGGAACCTTCAGTCCTCAGGCAGAGCCTTACTCACACGAGATGCCTGAAGAAACAACTCCATCTGGCATTTTTGCTAGAGGAACATATTCAGCTAGAAGTAAGGTTGGTTAAATCAATCTTCTATGTTACTTTGCCTTTGGTTTAATTATGCCACAAAATTTGAGAGAAATTCTTCATGAGAAAAGGATATAAACTTTGTAGTTTTGGCGTGTATGAAACCATTATGCATTTGTTTACACCAATTAGTGTATGAGAAAATAATGAACGCCTAGATTGCATTTGCCTGATTTGATTATCACATACCCCCTGAAAAAATTCATCTTATGAAGTTATATTTATAAATAACGATCGTTTTAATGAACAACATCAGCATCTCAAACTACAATGCTCAAATAAATCTAACAAAGAATAATATGTGAAAAATTGTAATGCTCTAGTCCAACCTAGCAGAGAATGAAAGAAAAATGATTTAAGCTCAATAATAAACTGTTCACATCTGTCAATACTTCTAGCATTTTCTCTCGTCATGTACACTGCATTAGGCAATGTGGCACTATATTCCAAATTGCGACATTACGATGCCTGCCAAAACTGCCCTGTCAAGAAGCTATATTCTTTTCTGGGCAGTATTAGTTTTGTTACTAACTTTAGACCATCAAGCTAGGCTGAGTATATGCCTCTCTTATACATGCATTAATTAGCTTATGTAGGAAAAATCCAATCAATTTGTTGCCGGGCCCTCCTGTGAATCATCAATCATACATGTGAAATTCAAATTTGAGGGTCACCACTGCTCAGAAAGTGAACATTGTTGATTATTTTTCTTGTACTAAAAGACTGCCATTTTGGATTTGCCCCACTGATCTCGTTGCATATTATTATTTTTCCCTGTTTCAGTTTGTTGATGACGACAACAAGTGCTACTTGGAGATCAATTACACATTTGATATCCGGAAAGATTGGCAGCCGGTTTGAACTGAGAGTTTCCCTTCAGTGTTATTATTGTGTTTCCTGTTCATTGCTTTTCAAAGCTGAAATCAGCTACAATGTTAACACGTCTCATTTCCTGTGTGGTATTTAATTTTCAATCCTGTCTGAGACCAGCACCTAAACAATGAGGGGAGGATTTTTAGGGAAAAAGAAAAAGAAATTGATATTAATTTGGTAGGTACTTGTTGATAAAGTTGAGCTTATGAGGACAACCTCTCTTGTCTCTGTCTCTTTCTCACCCTCTTTTAATTGTTGTGCATGCACGTCAGCATGTTACTTGTTGGAGATTCATAATTTGGGTTGTTGTAACCTTTATTGTTTTCCTTTGTGGTTGTTAACCATTAATGTAGGAGGCTTTAAGAAGTAGATACATTAAAGGGCTTATTCCATGGTTGTATCCTTTGTTCTTTATTCTCTGTGAATTGCAACTGCTAAAGTTTTCCAAAGCATATTACTTTAACTTTCTTCTATGTCCTGTTCTTTTCACTTCGAGTGACCACCTTGTTCTGTTCTATGCATGTTTTATTTTTCTCTCCTATTTACCTTATGCTATCTTTCCCCCTGCATTATTTCACATTTTAAAATGGATGTGTGAAACATAATCTTCTTAGTCTTGTGGGTATCTAAGGTATAACTAATGTTTGGAAGAAGACAGTTTAACAAAGTATAAGACAGACACTAATTTATTGTATGAGAAATATTTTGATACAAAAAAGCGCTGGCTTTAACTACTGATGGGTGAGTGGTATTGTGATGTAATTGAATTGGTCAAACTTTTTGTGTTCAAATTTCAAAAGATAGCGAGCCTAGTTGAGAGTGCATCACGGCTGGTAATATTTAATGGAAATAGTTAGTAGAGATAGAAAAGCTCCAAAATGTTGACAATTTGAAATTTAAGGTATTGTACATTAAGCTCAAGTCAACATTTAATGTGAATGTTCATCCATGGCCCTTCCATTTCAAAATTTCCCTCCCCAGTCCATGTCAACACCATTGTACAGTAGTTGCTTTGTCCACTTTTAATGTTCAATGCCATGTCAACATGTGACGGAAAATGATATTTTGTTCAATCAATACTAGTGAAAAGAAAATCCAAATCAACCCAGGAGCAACTTGACAACAGCAAACTGTTGCTACACAATTGTTGATTAAATCATAAATGAGTTTGGAACTACCATATTTCTAAACATGAAGTTGCTGAGCCTCTATCACTCTTTGTTAGCATTCCTTATTGGCTTATCCTATGTGAGAAAGATGGATGAAGGGTGACTTAAGTACACTTAAAACGGAGAAACATTGTAAAATATTTTGAATTTTTGCTTCTTTTCTTTTTTTTTTTTTTCCAAAAACTTTGTTTTACTTGGAATATTATAAAGGAGATACTATTGGGCTATCATTGGAATTACAATTAAATGAAAAAAAAAAAAAAAAAACTAATAATCACTGAAAATTCAATGCTAGATTTTCTTTACCACACCAGACAACAATCCCTTGATTTTAAATGGGATTAACATCACATACATAATTATCAATTATTTAAAACAAATCTTATGATTGTTTTTTCTTTTTAAAAATGAAGAGAATGTAAATCCCATCGTTTTAAAATTCTATAAAATTAGTAATTTCTTCGTCCAACACTTGCTTAAGAGAATTTGATCAATTAATAGGACCATCTTCGTGTAAGCCTTTTCCACGCCTTAAAGTCTTGAACCCACCTCAAAAACAAATATACAACCATTTATGAATTCCATCTACTTATCCCATTATAGGGTTTATACTACATATATATATATATATATATATTTATTTATTTATTTATTTATGAGTTTCATCTACTTATACCATTAAAGGGTCTATACTATGTAAAATCTTGTTGAAACAACCACTAGAAATTGAGTAATGTTCCCCCTTCCCCAACGTTATAATTATCTAATAATAATTATGTGGTTCAAAACATACTATATAATCCCAAGACAGGGAAGATACAATACAACAGAAGCCCTTTCAAACGCAACTCAAAAAGGAGCACATTAGCTTACCAGCAAATCCTAGTAGATATACACTACACATTAACAAAAATCATAAACCAATGAACTTAACATACAGTCGCTCATAATTGTAATTATTCACTAATGGCATCAAGCATGCATAGAAAGCTTTTGGAGTTTTAAGAAAACAAAAGAGTTTTAGAACTAACACAATCTACTATCTTTTCGCAACACTGACCATCATCTAATAAATGCAACGAACTCGAAAAAGAAACAAAATTCAGTAATAATTGGAGAAACTTTTGAGCCAGAGACTGAACAGATTAACAGGAAAATGACAAATTGCCAATTCACTTGGACAATGCATATAAAATAAAGAACTTCAAGATGTTAATAAGTATGGATTGCCCAAAACATTTGTCTCTATGTTATAAATAAAATAAACTCACAATCAAATTACCCATTAAACTTATAAAAATATAATATTGGTGCTGCAAGAAGTATGCTGGTCTCCTATTTCCATCTCTTGTTCTTGTTCTTCTTATTTGGTGTTGCAATTTCCTGCATCAATAAGAGTACAAGACCTCCACTATCTTGAAGAACCTTTGATAAATCGTCAGTCTCAGCTATTTTCCCATCCAGACTCTGATGAATTTCACGTAGAAACAAAGACAACACAGGTTAGAAACAGTAAATTCTACAACAAAATAAGCATAGGATGTGCCCACAAAATTATCCTTATAAATTTCATGATCAGAATTATATTGAAACTGAGGAACCAATAAAATCCACAACAAAATGCATATTTCTCACCATCATTCACAAACATCACTTAACTAACAATATAACAAATGCCTAGACTATCTTCAAGATAGTTGTCGATCAGGTCTTGTAGCTCATGACATATATAAAAGAGAACCAAACCAATATTAAAATCCCCTCCCCTTGTTACTCTTGAATAAAAAACACACACAAAACAACTAAACAAAAACATGAATATGAAGATAAACAATTAACAAAGTCATTAAACTCCAATTTTTACCTCTTCTTCTACTACCACATTATCACCTTCAAGTAGAAGAAGGCTCCCAGCACAAGTTGCTGTCTTATTTGAAATAAGAGTAGTTTTCAAAATCAAATCGAGCCAATCTCGAACCATGTCTTTTTCGTCTTGGAAAACACGGCTTATTACAGCCTCTAGGACCTCCTGCAAGAGCTCCTTCAGCGCCTCCTCCAGCACAAGCTTCTTGCTATCATTTGAAAATGTTAGATGCTTGTAGTAGCGATCAAAAGTGCGAGGTTTCTCAATTTCATAAATATGAGTCCAAGAACTCGGTTCCCCATATTCTTTCATGGTCCAAACATTACTTCTAAAATTCATATCAGTCTCAACAAAACAGAGGTGTCCTCCCAACACTTCCAAACGCACCCAATAATGAGAGCTTGTTTGAACGGGTATTGTAAAAACCCGAAATTTCTCAGTGCCAAGATCAAAAGCAATAAGAGATTGTGGAAGATTCAACCCATAATTAGGATAAGTTAACCAATGAAAAGCACCATTAGAGCACTTTGAATTAAAATCAACCCGAAATGTCTCTGGCCATTTGCCTTCAATTTTTTTCCAAGAATGTGATTTAAGACTATATATGTTGACTTCAAAATCCAAAACAGGCTTGTTTCCTTCAAAAAATTCCACAAGTCTCATCACCTTATAGTCGTCATTGTGAGGATCGTACCCGAATCCAAATTTTGGCTTATCATACTGCGCTGAACGAAAAGGCTTCTCTATTGGTTTGTTTGGCAATCTCTTGCACCTCCTGATCAATGGATTCCAAATTGCAATCTCTTTTCTCTCGTCATCATGAACGCAAACCAAGCCGTCACAGTAGTCCACGAGGTTCACTCCCTTAGTGTGACTGCCTAGCAATGTTGGGTTGTGAATTATGATGGTCTTGTGATCCTCCTCGTCATTGGGAAAACGGACGAAGAACCAGTAAGTGTTGCGTGGATCATTGTTTGCTATCATGATGTTAGTGCGATCTCTGTTGGTCTCGATGGAGTGCTTGAGTTGCATCTTCGTAAAACCTGAGGATTGATTAAGGCGCACCAACTCTTGGAAACGCAGAGGAAGCGTACCAGAGGCTTCACAGGTAATCGGGACAGTATTTCTCTCGTTAGCTCTACCGGAACATCATGATGAAAACGGCGATGATGGTGCGACATTATGGTTGTGGTGGTGGTGGCTTTAATTGAGAATTGGAGACAACACGTCAATCTTTTGTTGTTAACACTATAATTTGGAGAAAGAGAAATCATATGGTAGCTAGTCACACGCAAATTGCTTTTAGGAGGGAAGATGCAACGTGGAGCACTACTTCGAGGCTAATGCAGTAATTTCCTTTTTCAGTTGAGGAAAAGATATGATTAGAGAATAATTAGGAATATTTTAGCATGACATTTTTAAAGTTTTTTTCCCGTTAAACCTAAGGTTTAAGGGTATTTCTGAACCACATAAAAGTCCAAGTTCTAAGAGAAAAATTTTCTTATAAATAGTATAAATAGATCTATAATTGAAGTCTTTGACTTTTTGTTGACTTTTTAAAATTTTGACACATCAATTTTCCAAGTTTCATAAATATACACCTCATTATAATTTATTTTGAGGTTTGTAAGATTTGTTGTTGAAGCTTATGAAAGTACTAGCATTATGCTCTTGCAATGCACGGCTTAATCAGAATTCATATGTAAATAGTTTTTTTTTTATTAATTTACTTAAAATTAGATAATAAAAATAAATGAATATTTTACTTTAAAGTTAAATAATGAATGTATATTGTGTGAAACTAAGATATTATAAAATGCACATGTAAGGGCACAAATCAAACTAATCCAAATTTGGACAGTGGACCAGCTCAATGGGCACTAAACAATGAATTTGTAGAGAGTGGGTGTTTAATCTAGGTTTTTAAGATGATAGATAATACAAAAGTTTGATTCGGCTCTGTGATTCATGCACTGCAATGGTATAAGTATGTAACATGGAGTTGAATACATTGATGCCGAGAACGATATTTTTGGTTCTCTTACAAATTCTTTCTCTTCTATTTCTCTATCTTTCTCCTCTCTTTTTTTTTTCCCTCTCCCCCTTTCTATTATCTTCTTTTTCCTTTTATAGGCCTCACTTTTTCCTTCTTCCTTCCTCCACGTGTGATCCAGGTGTTTCCTTTTAGATACTTGTCCCATCATTCCCCCTTACTCAAATATCTGGTGATGATGGTAGGGCTGAATTCCAATGTTCAGATATCACTTCTCCATTAATGCGGCCAGGGGGGTAGGTGTAATGCTTTCAATGCGGTGGTAGCAGCCTTTTGTCTGATATTTGCCCATCAATTTACTTTGTCCCTTGTTCTCACTTTCTGAGTTACTTGTGCATAAGGCCCTCAGTACGGGAGTCTTTGGATCACCAGGCTACGAATATTGTCCTCGGCAACAAGCTGCCGAGGACAATTTCATCCTCGGACGTCATGCCCAGTGGTGCAACGCTCATGCATGATGGCTTCCTCTGTCACGTGGTATTACAGGAAAGAATCGTTATATCCTCGGATCATTCTAAACTGTCGGGTTGGACTTTCTTCTCTATGGGGGCCTTTGGGCTGGCCCAATACGCGATTTGGGCCCAAGGGCCCCACAATAGCCCCTCGAAATCCTTATTTCTACCCTGTGGAGAGGAATGAGGATTTCGATGTGCGCATACGTAAGGTGATCTGCTCCTGACGCTTCGATCTATGGGACGCGCTTCAATTAAATACTGGCGGCTTCATGTTCCCTGTTTCTAACCGCTGGATGCCCATCTGACGGATAGGCGTATTTTGAGGACGTAGGCGGGAGGTCTCCCGCTTTACGCATTTCCACGAAATAAAAACTGCCATTTCAAAGGTTCCTCATTCATTTCTGAGTCTGTACATCGAATCTAACCCTTTCTGCCATCCATACGCGTTTCTAGTCCTTTCAATTCTAAGCCGAGGTGACCTAGTTACTTAAAAGTAAGTACTCCAACTTTCTGCTTTCTTTATTACTGCTTACTCCTTTTAGTTATTCTTGTATTTTCTGTCCTCGGCATTCTAAACTCCCCACCTTAACACATTGTTCTTCCCATAGTTTTTAGGGAATAGGTAGATTCGCATCCCTAGTGAATACTCCTGAAAAAATAGAAGAGTTTAAGACTAAGTACGGAATCCCTCAGGGGGTATCCGTCAAGTATTGTGAGCAAGGAGGTTGGCTTACCGATAGGGACACCGGTGCGGTGGCGATCCCTATGATAGCGTTCTTAGAGGGGGGAATGAGGATCCCTATGATGCCCATCACTAGGGACTACCTTAGAACGTCTAGGCTATCTCCCACCCAGTGTGCCCCGAACATGTTTAGGATCTTAGGAGCCATTGATGTTTTAAACGAAAGGCTGGGATTAGGACTTACTCACCACGAGGTGAATTGGGTGTATAACCTTCACCATCTAAAAGGGCACACCTATTATTTAAAGTCTAGGCACCCAGAGGTTAGGTTGATCCAGTGTCTTCCCCATTCCAACAAGGGTCTGGATAAAGATTTCCTTATACTGTCCGGGGATTGGCACGATGGTTTCCATTGTCCGACGACGGAGGGGGAGCCTGGTGAGTCCTCGTGCGGTGTCGGTTCTAACTAATGATAGATCTTCTTCTCTCTCCTTTTTGTTGGTTGTGTTTTCCTTAATTTGCGTGTGTTAATCTGTTTTTCCTTTTAAAATATATGTGCAGATCGTCGTGCACTTACCCGTCGTGCTAACCTCGTCAACTTCGACCGTTTGAACAACATCCTGAAGGCCGAGGTGTTTGTGCACTCGGACGGTCAACTTCGCGCAGCCCACCTTATCCTCGGATACACACCCATCTCTTCCGTATTCCAAGCCCCTAAGTGTGTTATCAAATACAAGGATCCGCGGCTGCCGAGAATCAGCGTAGCGGTTGAAGGCTTTTTGCTGCCTTCTGGTGCCCCGACCCCTCAAGGAGTTCTAATTACTGAGCTTGTGAGGGTCGTTCCAAGAGCCTCCCACCTCGCTACTTCCTCGGCTCGATCCAGGTTGGGTGAAGGCTCATCTTCGCAGCCAACCACAAGGGAAGAAGAAGAAGAAGAAGAAGAAGAAGAAGAAAAAGAAAAAGAAGAAGAAGAAGGAATCGTTGAGCTCTCAGATTCAGACGAGGAATCAGAGACCTTCGATCAGCTCTTTCCCCCCAGACTTCCATCACCGATCGTCGGTTCTCCCTCCTTCACATCTTCGGACGAAGACGACCAACCCCTAATAAGAATGGGAGTTCAGCGTCATCCCAAGCCAAGCCTTAAGGATGTCCTGGAAGGGCAAGTTGGAGCACAAGATCCTTCAAAAGTGCCTCCGGAGAAGGCCAAGGATAAGGGTATCGACAAGCTTCCGCCCGTGAGGGTTATTCTACCGCCTTCCCCTAGAACTCAACATCCAGGTCCGGCTGACCATAAAAGAAAGAGGGACCAGCAAAAGGGAAAAGAGATAGCCGAGGGGGGTAAGGACGTCCCTGGTAGGGAGATGGAGCAAGAGAGGGGAGGTAAACATGCTCGCCATGTCCACCCGAGGACGGAGAGACGAAATGACCCTCCTGTAGCCTTCCATGCGCCTATTTGGGCCCCTCAGATGCAAGTAGATGATCAGGCGGTCACCGCCGATGCATCCATCAGGGGATCCGACGAGGGCACAGCTGCCTGCATCGCCGATGCTCTGGAGCAGGCACTGCTATTGCCTGAGGACATGGGAGAGCTGCGTAGAATGAGAGATCATAATGTCTTCATGACTCTCAAAAAGGAGTTAGCCATGGTAAGGATTCAAATTGGCCGATCCTCGGCACTTATGCTTTTCTTTACGCTTCTTCTTTCTCTACCCTCTCTTCTTTTTTATGTAGTGTGCATTTTACTAACAATGCTTGTACGTAAGCTGTCCAATCTGCCCATAGGGCAGAGGAGATCGCTGCCAGCTCTTACAGAGCATTAAGGGATGAAGTGGTTAGGCTGGACCACACTAAAAAGATAATGGAGCTTAAAGAGAAGAAGCTCCAAGAGGTGACCGCCAGCCTGAGCAGGGCGGCAAGTGAGCGGTCAGGTCTGGAGGCCGAACTGAAGAGTACCACCCGACAGGCCGAGGATCAGAGGCTAGAACTCAAACGAGCTAATGAAGACCTCGCCTCGGCCAGATCACTGGCAGAAGGCCTCGCCAAGGACCTTACAGCATCTGAGGAGGCAAAGGAGGAAGCACTCAAGGCCACGGAAGAGGCTCTTGCCAAGGCACAAGCAGCCGAGGCAATGGTTGACGAGGCTGAGCAGAGCGGGTATGACATGGGCGTGGCCGAAACCACAGAAACGTTCAAAGCCCAAGTGCCGGAGGTCTGTAGGGACTACTGCCTCCAGGTGTGGAAGGAAGCTCTTTCCCAAGCCGGGGTTGATGCTTCCTCTCCTCTATGGAAGGAGGAGAACGCCTACATTCCTCCTGCCATTCGCGTGGCTGCCTCTAGCTCAGCCAAGGATGATTCCCACCCTTCCTCGGCTGGGATTCAAGTAGACGAGGATGCTGCCGAAGATACTGCCCCTACTACCCAGGCTGAAAATGCACCGCCCCCTCCTGCCCCCAAAGAGGCCACCCCCAACCTTGAGGTTAGTGGGACTGTAGAGCCCAAAGAGAAGGCTGGCGAGTCCTCGGCCTTGGTGGTTTCTCCTGCTGACCCAAAAGACCAGACCCAACCCGAGCCATAATCACCCGTGGCTTGGCTGCTTGCTCTTCTTCTCTTTTCTCCTTCGTTGCTTTTGGCCTTGTATTTTTATTTCTTAGTTCCAGTTTTTACTTTATTTCCCTTGTACTTTGACAGTTTAGTTATAAATGTATTGACAAATCTTTCAGTTAATGAAAAGGGGTTCCCAATTTAAATTGCTGTTCTATATTACGTTTGGTGTTGATATCTTGTTTCCTTGCTATGCATGTAATATTGCTATACTATCGGCTTGTCTCTATAGCATGTACTTATACCTTTTTGCCCTTAGGCAAGGAAATTTTAGGCAACTTACATACGTGCAAATGCTTTAAGTAATGACTGCTACCTTTTGCTTGTACTTAAGGACAAGCAACACACTAAAAAGAAATACACTAACGGGGAATCCGTTTGCTTGGGACTTGCTTAAAAGTTATTTCCATGATAACATGTTGAAAAGAGAACTTAACAACATATTTTGCATTTGGACTAACAGTACTTCAAGCTTTGGGCTTAGTACTTAACATCAGTTTAAGACCCGTTCACTTAATGACTCCACTGCTGTTCCCATATCAAGGGGAAAGATCCGAGGTAACCTTACTTCTCTACTCTAAATTAAGATAGAGGATCTGTTGATCCGACATAACCTTAATAAGAATTGAAGTAAGGTAGAGGATCCGAGGACCCGGCATAACCTTTATTAAATTTGGACTAAGGTAGAGGATCCGAGGACCCGGCGTAACCTTAGTTTTCTTGTTTTTAAATTAAGATAGAGGATCTGATGACCCGGCGTAACCTTAATTAAATTTGGACTAAGGTAGAGGATCCGAGGACCCGGCATAACCTTAGTTTTCTTGTTTTTAAATTAAGATAGAGGATCTGATGACCCGGCGTAACCTTAATTAAATTTGGACTAAGGTAGAGGATCCGAGGACCCGGCATAACCTTAGTTTTCTTGTTTTTAAATTAAGATAGAGGATCTGATGACCCGGCGTAACCTTAATTAAATTTGGACTAAGGTAGAGGATCCGAGGATCCGGCGTAACCTTAGTTTTCTTGTTTTTAAATTAAGATAGAGGATCTGATGACCCGACGTAACCTTAATTAAATTTGGACTAAGGTAGAGGATCCGAGGATCCGGCGTAACCTTAATTAAATTTTGAACAAGGTAGAGGATCCGAGGACCCGGCGTAACCTTAGGCACGACAGAATTAATGGTGCAAAAATGATAAGAGTAGAATGACAAAAGCACTTTTCCTTAATAATAATATCGTCTCAAATTACTTACATTCCAGGGATGGGGTACAGCTTTTTCATCTAAGTCGGTCAAGTAGTAAGCTCCTATTCCAGCTATCGCCGTGATGCGATACGGTCCTTCCCAATTAGGTCCAAGCTTTCCCCATGCTGGATTTTTGGTGTTCCCCACCACTGTCCTCAGCACCAAGTCCCCAAGAAGAAGAGGTCTCGAATTTACATTGGAATCATATCCCTGCTTCAGTTTTTGTTGGTAGTAGGCTAAATGAATCATGGCAACCTCCCTCCTTTCTTCAATTAGGTCGAGGCCTTTTTCTAGCAGTCTGTCATTGCTTTCCGGAGTGAAGGAGCTTGTCCTCATCGTTGGAAAACCAGTCTCCAAGGGAATAACAGCCTCGGCGCCATAAGTCATCGAGAATGGCGTCTCTCTCGTTGATCGGCGGGGTGTGGTCCGGTACGTCCACAGAACGTGGGGCAGCTCCTCCACCCACCTCCCTTTAGCGTCCTCCAACCTCTTCTTCAGTCCGTTCACTATAACTTTGTCAATAGCCTCGGCCTGCCCATTCCCTTGCGGATAAGCCGGAGTGGAGTATCTATTGATTATGCCGAGGCCACAACAATATCGTCTGAATGCCTTGCTGTCAAACTGCAAACCATTATCGGAAATGAGGGTATGTGGGATACCGAATCGAGTGACGATATTCTTCCATACGAATTTCTTCACATCAACATCCCTGATATTCGCCAGGGGCTCGGCCTCTACCCACTTAGTAAAATAGTCAGTGCCGACAGCCAAATATCTTCGGTTCCCAGGCGCCTTTGGGAAAGGACCCACAATGTCTGGACCCCATTGTGCAAAAGGCCAGGGACTTGTCAGAGGATTGAGCACACCCCCGGGCTGGTGGATGTTTGGTGCGAATCTTTGACATTGGTCGCACTTCTGCACATAACTTTGAGCTTCTCGCTGCATGTTCGGCCACCAATACCACTGTGTTAGGGCCCTGTGAGCCAAAGATCTTCCTCCCGTATGGCTTCCACAGATTCCTTCATGTAACTCTTCCAAAAGTAGCTCTGTCGCTTCAGGGTGCACGCATAACAGGTACGGGCCGGAGAAAAATCGTCTATAGAGCTTATGATCCCCGGCCAACCAAAATCGGGAGGCTTTTCTTCGTATCTTGTCCGCCTCGACTTTATCCTCGGGTATAACATCATCTTTTAAGAAGGACATAATGGGGTCCATCCAGCTAGGCCCCACTCTAATCTGGTGCACACGGATAACACTTCCCATTATTTTCGAGGGTTTAGGTAAGTCTTCAACCAGGACAATCCGAGGTAGTCCCTGTGCTGATGACGTGGCAAGAGTTGCTAGGGAATCAGCATGCGTGTTGCCGCTTCTAAGGACATGGGACAAAGTAAAGAATTCGAACTTGCGTTGTGTAGTTTTGACTTGATTCAAATAATCCTGCATCCTCGGATCTCTGGCCTCTACCTTTCCATCTACTTGACCCACAACTAGCTGAGAGTCTGAGAACATTTGCACGATCTTTCCCCCCAACTTGTGGACCATATCCATTCCTTTCAGCAAGACTTCATACTCGGCCTCATTGTTAGTAGCCGAGAATCCCAGTCTTAAGGACCTTTCCAGTGTGAGACCTTCTGGGGTCGTAATTACCACCCCCACTCCGGATCCTCTTTAATTAGCAGCCCCATCAACATAAACAGTCCACACCGCGAGACCTTTACACGCAACCATGCCAACTGATCTTTCATCAATGTCCTTGTTGATTACACTATCTTCTATTATGGGTTCAGCAAACTCCGCAACGAGATCAGCCAACACCTGACCCTTTATTGCTGTGCGGGGCATGTACTTAATATCAAAAGAGCCCAAGATGGTTCCCCATTTTGCAATCCTGCTGGTATAATCCGCACTCCGGAGTATAGCCCTTAGTGGAAGCTGAGTCAAAATAACCACCGTATGGGACTGGAAGTAATGGGGGAGCTTACGTGTGCCATGCACCACGGCAAGGATAGCCTTCTCTAATGGTGGGTAACGTACCTCGGCTTCATGCAGAGACTTGCTCACATAGTAAACTGGCCTTTGTATGTCCCTGTCAACCCTTATTAGCACCAGACTAACGGCGTGGGTTGCCACCGCGATATATGCGAATAGGACCTCGTCGGCCTCGGGCCGAGACATGATAGGAGGGTGGGCAAGATATTCTTTAAGCTGCTGGAAGGCAACAGCACACTCTTCTGTCCATTCAAACCCCTTCCATTTGTTTAACAGTTGGAAGAACGGTCTACACCGATCAGTAGATCTTGAGATAAATCGGTTGAGAGCAACCGTCATTCCAGTTAACCTCTGCACTTCCTTCGGATTCCGAGGCGGTTGTAAGTTGTTGATGGCCTTGACCTGAGCGGGGTTGACCTCAATCCCTCTATGCGTCACCATGTAACCCAAAAATTTGCCAGACCCTACACCAAAGGAACATTTGGATGCGTTGAGGCGTAACTTGTGCTTCCTCAGCGTTTGAAAGGTGTCGTCGAGGTCGGGTATGTGAGCCGAGATAGTCTTACTTTTAACTACCATGTCATCTACGTACACCTCAATCGTTTTTCCCAGTTGTGGTTCGAACATTCGCGTCATCATTCTTTGATAGGTAGCCCCAGCATTTTTCAAGCCAAAGGGCATCACCTTATAGTGGTAGTTCCCTATGGGTGTGACAAAGGCTGTCTTTTCCTGGTCTGCTGGAGCTAAGGGTATTTGATGATAACCTTGGAAAGCATCCAGAAAGCTCATCCGAGGATGCCCTACAGTAGCGTCCACCAACTGATCTATGCGGGGCATTGGGAATGAATCTTTTGGGCAAGCCTTATTCAAGTCTGTAAAGTCCACGCATACCCTCCATTTTCCATTCTTCTTTTTTACCACTACCGTATGGGCTAACCACTCTGGATAAAACACTTCCTTAATGGCCCCTGCTTTCTTGAGTTTTGCCACCTCTTCTTTAACGGCCTCGGCGTGCTCTCTAGATGAACGCCGAGGTGGTTGCCTTCGTGGCACAGCGGCCGGGTTAACATTGAGGTGGTGACAAATAAACTCCGGATTGACTCCTGGTGCTTCATAAGCATCCCATGCAAACACATCGATGTTTCGCTTCAAAAATGTGACCAGATCTTCTTTCTCTCGTGGGGGTAATTGACTTCCTACTTGGAAGAATCTCTCTGCATCATCTGCGATAGCCACTTTCTCCAAATCTTCACAGCCTGGTCCTTCAGTCTCGGCTTCACTTGGCTCGACCGAGGATATTAACTGCTACAAATCCTTCTCGGCTGGGGTTTGTGACTCTTGCCTCGCCTGCTGTGTAATAGCTGCTGTTATACATTGTCTCGCCATGGACTGGCTGCCCAGTATTTCCTCAACCCCATTCTCATACGGGAATTTCAGCTTGACGTGCAGAGTTGATGACACGGCACCTAAGGCATGCAGCCATGGTCTGGCCATTATGGCTGTGTGAGGGGAATAAGCATCTACTACGATGAAATCCACGTCCACTACCACTGGTCCTGACTGTACAGGTAATCTAATTAGCCCCTTTGGAATAACAGCCTTCCCTTCAAAGCTTATTAATAGGGAGTCATAAGCCATGAGATCTTCGAACCTCAAATTGAGACCTTTAAACAAATCTGGGTACATGATGTCAGCCCCACTCCCTTGGTCAACCATTACTCTCTTCATATCGTAACCCCCTATCCTTAACGTAATGACCAGCGCATCGTCGTGCGGTTGAAGAGTGCCAATCTTGTCTTCGTCAGAAAATCCCAGTACAGGCAGAGGATTCCGCTTGATCCTCTTCGGCTCAGAATTGAGGTCTTCGGCGGTGGGACGTAGTACTGACATTATTCTGGTAGGGGAAGACCCCGTCCGACCTGGCGCCGCAAAGATGACATTGATTGTGCCCAATGGAGGTCTTACATTGTTACTGCCTTGGTTCATGGAGCCAGATTGGGTACCTGGTTCATCAGGTCGATTCACAAATTGTCTTAATTTCCCTTCTTTGACCAGCTGATCCAAGTAATTCCACAAGTTCCTGCAGTTCTCTGTGGTGTGGCCTTTATCCTGATGGTAATTACAATAGAGGTTCTGCTTACGCTTTGTAGGGTCTCCGATCATCTTACTGGGCCATCTGAAATAAGGTTCTCGGCAGATCCTTTCCAACACCTGTTGTACCGGCTCACGAAATACGGCATTCACTGTCTGGGGCGGGGCCGACCTAGTCTGGCTAGTGAAATCTCTCCTCGGCCACTTGCTACCGTATCTCTCCGTCTTGAAGTCCCTACTCTCCTGGGGGATACTTTTTATCTTTCCTTTACTCTGCTGTTGATCCTCCTTAACCCTCTTATACTCGTCGATACGATCCATGAGCCGACGAACAGTTTTTACCGGCTTCTTGGTCAAAGACTTCCTTAAATCATGCTCAATTGGAAGACCAACCTTAAAGGTGTTGACCGCCACCTCATCAAAATCACCATCTATTTCGTTAAACGCTTCCCAGTATCTGTCCGAGTAGGTTTTCAACGTCTCGCGCTCTCCCATGGCCATGGACAATAACGAGTCTAGAGGCCGAGGTACTCTACTGCACGTAACAAAGCGGGACCCGAATGCCCTTGTAAGCTCCATGTATGAATCAATGGAGTTCGCCTTTAAGCCGTTGAACCATCTCATTGCAACGGGCCCTAGACTTGAGGGAAAGACTTTACACATCAAGGTCTCGTTCTGAGAATAAACTGCCATGCGTTGATTGAAATGGCTTACGTGCTCCACCGGGTCTGTTTTGCCATTATAAATGGTGAAGTTTGGCTGCGTGAACCGACGGGGTAGTTTTCCCCTTTCAATACGATGTGCGAAGGGTGATTTGGAGAGCTGGAGCAATGCCTTTCCCATGGCATCGCTACCCGAGCCCCTGTGATTCGTCCCTCTACTTCTTCTGTTGCGAACACTTTCTTCTTGGTACGAGAAAGTTTCTGTGGGGGGGGTTCTTGACCTCGGCCTATAGCCACTGTCCTGAGAGTCATCTGATGAAGGGCCAGATATGGAGGGAGTCCTTTTCCGCTCTGCTCGACGCAGCTTCCTCTTCAGTTGGTCAATTTCTCTCTGCATGGCCCTAGTGTTACTTTCTCCAGAGCCCCTGCTTCTGCCCCGTGAGCGGTTATTAGCTGTTCGCCCCGAGTGCACACTGCCCTCTCGATCTCCCATTTGCTCTACCTGTTGTAGTGGATCCTCGTGCTGAGATCCTAGAGACTCTGCATGGGCTGGATTCAGATCTGTCATCACGTTATCTGTCACCAAAACGCAAGATTCCCACAGACGGTGCCAATTGTAAGGGCACAAATCAAACTAATCCAAATTTGGACAGTGGACCAGCTCAATGGGCACTAAACAATGAATTTGTAGAGAGTGGCTGTTTAATCTAGGTTTTTAAGATGATAGATAATACAAAAGTTTGATTCGGCTCTGTGATTCATGCACTGCAATGGTATAAGTATGTAACATGGAGTTGAATACATTGATGCCGAGAACGATATTTTTGGTTCTCTTACAAATTCTTTCTCTTCTATTTCTCTATCTTTCTCCTCTCTTTTTTTTTTTCCCTCTCCCCCTTTCTATTATCTTCTTTTTCCTTTTATAGGCCTCACTTTTTCCTTCTTCCTTCCTCCACGTGTGATCCAGGTGTTTCCTTTTAGATACTTGTCCCATCATTCCCCCTTACTCAAATATCTGGTGATGATGGTAGGGCTGAATTCCAATGTTCAGATATCACTTCTCCATTAATGCGGCCAGGGGGGTAGGTGTAATGCTTTCAATGCGGTGGTAGCAGCCTTTTGTCTGATATTTGCCCATCAATTTACTTTGTCCCTTGTTCTCACTTTCTGAGTTACTTGTGCATAAGGCCCTCAGTACGGGAGTCTTTGGATCACCAGGCTACGAATATTGTCCTCGGCAACAAGCTGCCGAGGACAATTTCATCCTCGGACGTCATGCCCAGTGGTGCAACGCTCATGCATGATGGCTTCCTCTGTCACGTGGTATTACAGGAAAGAATCGTTATATCCTCGGATCATTCTAAACTGTCGGGTTGGACTTTCTTCTCTATGGGGGCCTTTGGGCTGGCCCAATACGCGATTTGGGCCCAAGGGCCCCACAGCACACATATATATAAACTTCCAAAACAATAATTGAAATCATATTTAAGTGGAAACCTCAATTCAATAATTAAGAACAATCAAAATTAGTAAACATTTTAAATAATAAAAATTTTTGCAAAAAAATTAATGACAAATTCAAATCTGCATAAGTTTGAAGCAAAGCTTACAAATTTTGTTTCATGATATTGGCAAAAAATAATATTTGAAAAAAAAAATTAAATCATCTTATGCATTCTAAAACAAACATATTTATTGTACTCTTTTGAGAAGTTATTACTTTTATATCTTTATATATATATATATATATATATATATATATATATAACGGTAAATATGTTTATATCATAATAAGATTTTTTTCTTCTTATATATAATTTTAAAATTGTTTTTTTAAATAAATAAAAAATTTAATTATCTTAACCAAACAAAAACTAATTTTACTTCTTTGGGGTGGACTTCAAATAGTCAACTAGCTTGGTTCTTCAATTTAATACTTCTTTTATTCTAAAAAATTTATCTTTAATTTATATTTATGGAATAATACATGTTACCAATTAAAGCTCTTAAAATACATATTGATAATCACAGTAATATATCATATCAAAGTCCCTCAAAAAATACAAAATAGCTATCATAAAATTTATCAAAAAACACATGCAATAAAGTCAATGCATTACAAAGAATTAGAAAATTTTATACAAAAATATGTTAATTCAAGAACTAGTTTCAAATTATTGGGGAGACATCCTTTAGCATGTGTACATCATTTTCATCTTTACCAAATCTAGATGGTTCGTTTGCTGCCTTAAGAACATGAGTTTCATCCTATATATATATATATATATATATATATATAGTTACACACACACACAAATATTAAAGCTATGCAATTTTTCACATAAGGAAAAAAGAGATTAAAAGATTAAACTTGCTTAATTACCCAAGAAGATCAAACCAACCAGATATAATAAAGAACAAATAAAAAGTAACTTAAATGAAGTATCGAAAAGAAAGAAATATAAATCAATACATAAACTCAGAGTTACAGAGAAGCTCCTATTAAAAAAGTTGCATTGAAGAAATTGAAAATTACAGTTGATGGGGTATGATAAAATGTAACTCCAATCTCGTCCATGGAGATCGTCCAGGACGAGTAAAGTGCTTGGACAAAGATTTGCATGGTCAAAGGTCGACATCAAGGAATGTCGTCCAGGGGAACCATTTACTGTGTTCACAAGAGTGTCATTCGTAAAACGACGACCTCAGGACGAGGTGCGCATGACTTCAAGGTTCCAGGACGAGGTATGCATGACTTAAGGGCTCTTGGACGAGGAACTCTGGACGAGACTTTGACACAAGAAGATCCATGAGTGTGTACAACTCCGTATAATATGTGTAACTCCCAGTGACCGTTACACATGAAAAATGTAACTCCTAAATAGTTGAGAAAATTATATCTGAACCCACACATTTCCTAAAATCTGGGGGAGGTTATAAACCCAATAACTGTTCCTAAGACACTATATAAACACTTATTTAGACCAAACAAAGGTACGTTTTTGACATCTCCTAAAAAGTTGGAACTCCAAAATAATAAAGGAAAAACTAACTTTATCATCGGAGAGTTATTAACCGGCAACCCCGATCACCTTTGATCATTGCTCTTTGTTTTTTCAGGCCATTAAGACAGCTAGTAGTTCTTTCTAATCCGGAGCATTCAGCCTACCGATTTTCTTCGAATCATCAATAGTTATGGTCCTTTTGGAGAAGAAATTGAGAGAATGAAGTCTAATATACATGCAATGTTAGCAAAAGGAGTGAAGGAAAAAACAAAAGATAACAACAACTAAGTTTTTGTATTTATCTAAAAATTTGATAGAGATGTATAGAAAAAAGTCAATAAGAATAATTATAATTTTGTGTCCCTCCATGAAGTGTTTTTAAGAAATAATAAATTAAATTAAATGTTTTGTTATTAGAAATTAAACGTTGATATTAGACTATTAGAAGTTTTGTACGTGTACTATGATTGTGTTTTTTTTTTTTAAAAAAAAATTAACGTCGTTATGAACAATTAATGTGAAACCAAAATTTAAAATAAATTAATAATAAGAGGATTAGATGAAGAGTTTGGATTGTTATATTAAGATTTTTAGTAACTTAGAAATTATATATGAATTAATAATAAAAGGATTAGCTGAATAATTTGAATAATAATCAAATTAAAAATTTTACTAATTTAGAAATTATAGGAGAAGAAGATAAGAAAAAAAAAAATTTTTAAATCTAACAAAATTTCTGCAATTTGATGAAGCCACTTAGCACAACCACGACTTCCAAAACCTAATTTTTATTATATAGTATAAGATATTATATGATTTGGTTCTGATTTTTTTATATAATTATTATGCATATATGTAGATTTGAATTTTGATTTAAATTATGAAATTTGTTATTAGTAACTCCTCTCTTTTTGTTAAATATCGTCATGAAACAAGATGTAGTTAATTGATTGATTGTGAATGTTATTGAACAAGAATTTAATATTACTTTATTGTCAATTCATTAATATCATAGGTTCTCTCTCTCCAAAAATGGCCCAACCCTAACGTGTAAAAATCCATGTCGTATTCACACATCATTCCTTACCAAATTGAGCAAAGTGTTATGTTCTGTTATGTTATGTTTTTTTTTTTTTTTTTGGGCATAAACAATAGGAATGCAAGTTACAACTAGGAATGACAACATGGCGGGTTTCCTATTCCTTGCCCCACTTCCGCTTCGGGGCAGGTTCCACCCCCCCCCTCCCCACCATTCCCTCCCAGTCTAGTAGATGCCCGTGGGTACCTATCTTGCCACACTCGATTTTATATATATATATATATATATATATATATAATTTATTAAAATTTTATTTTGAATGCATTAAATTAAAACTCATAAAACATTA
Source organism: Castanopsis chinensis (assembly GCA_032878915.1). NCBI lineage: Eukaryota > Viridiplantae > Streptophyta > Magnoliopsida > Fagales > Fagaceae > Castanopsis > Castanopsis chinensis. Next base: position 12,137,230 of record JAVQMG010000131.1, read on the forward strand.
AAAAAAAAAAAAAAAACAAGTTCTAACATTACTAAACATTCTCAAAGCGTAACAATACAAAAATTCAAGTAGTAAGAAAATACAAAAACAATTCAAACATAGAAATACAACAATTAGAAAATATAGACAACATAAATATTAAAACATAAAAGCATTAATTCAATAATAAATATAATAAAAAAATCATAAATTTAAATTGAGAAGGATAACAAAACATATGTATGTCTTAAAAAAAAAAACCTATAAAAATACTTTTTAATTATTTAAAATCTAAACAAGACGGATGTGAGGGAAAATGTTAACTCTTATTTTCGCCGTCCATTAAGGATGGACAGAATTGATTTTTCGTCTGAGAAGTGCAACTTTACAGTCAAACTGAAAATATTTTCAGTTTGACCGAATTTTCAGGAACAACGAAACACCCCATTTTACGAAAAAATATTTTCAAATTTGGTTTGAAATCAAAACAAACACAGCCTAAATTACTATCCCTAGCTACAACTAGCCATCTCGGTCGGAAATAGTTTTGTGTGTAAAAAGGAAAAATAAAAATAAAAATTGTGATTCTAAACTTGAAAAGGCCCAAGTACCATTTACAATTCGTTGGGCCCTGCAACTCCAAGCCCATGAAGATAGAACAAGTTCATGGCGTAATCGGACAACTCCGACCCGTGTCGTGTAGAGAGCAATCTAGCGCCTTCTCAATCTCGAAAACCTTTCGTACCGGAGCTTCATCTCACTCTCTCGCAGTCTCAGTCTCAGTCTCAGGTTCAGGTTCTTCAACGAATTTAAAACAATTAACTTGTTAATATTTTTATTCAATTTTTTTTTTTTTGTTTGGTTCTGTGTGGCATTTTTACACTATTGAGAACCATAGAATAAACGCTTTAGCTTTCTCACTCACTCATTCGGAAACAAGTTAGTTCTTAACTTTTATTTATTTATTGATTTTTGGATTAGTGTGCTTAATATTGTGGATAACTTAGTTGAAAGTTGAAATTTTTTTATCTGAATTTGTTATTATTAGAAAGAGGTTTGTTGATGAAAATTTTGTTAATTTTTTTTATTTTTGTTTTTTTAATGTGTATATATTAGTTAAACTGTAACGGAATGAGTTCAAAGAGGAAAACTGGTGATTTGGTGTCGGAGGAAGGGTTTGGTTCGGAAGCAAAGAGGCAGAGAGTGGTGGAGGAAGAGTCATCTCCATCGCCGCCGCCTCTTCCAATTGCGAATCCTCTTTCGGGATTAGCGAATTATGACGATGATGACGATGAGGAGGAGGAGGAGGAAGAGGAGAGGCAGGGGGCTGAGAAAAATAGAGGTGGGAAGGGAGTGGAGAATGGCAATGGAGGTCAAGGAATAGAAGAAGAGCAGGAGGAGGAGGAGGAGGAGGAGGATCAAATTGAGCAAGGATATGGTCAAGGAAGGCGTAACCGTGAGGTTGAGCGCCGGAGGGACTGTCCTTATCTTGATACAGTTAATCGTCAGGTATACTAACTCGTCTTTGATGCTTAAGATAAATTTGACAAAATGGGCATTTTTTATTTACTACAATGTCAATGGTTTGAGTTACTTGTTAATGTTTTTCAGGTTTTGGGTTTTTGATTCTGAGAAAACTTGTTTGTATATGCATTGTTAGCTTCAGGCATGTATCTATGTAAATGCTCATGTTGATAAGTTACATTTTTTTTTTTGGGGGGGTTTTAAGTATTTTTTTTGTGGTTGCTATTCTATGCTTTGCAGGTTTTGGATTTTGATTTTGAGAAGTTTTGTTCTGTCTCTTTGTCGAATTTGAATGTGTATGCCTGTTTGGTATGTGGGAAGTATTATCAAGGAAGAGGGAAAAAGTCTCATGCATATACTCACAGCCTGGAAGCAGGCCACCATGTTTATATCAATCTTCGGACTGAGCAGGTTTATTGCCTTCCTGATGGATATGAAATTGATGACCCCTCATTAGATGACATTCGACATGTTCTGAATCCCAGGTGTGCTTATATTTTTGCAAAGTGCTTTCACTATATTTTTCCTTCTCTTTTTCATGCTGTCATAGCCTCTCTCTGCATATCTCTCTGTGTGCATGTATGTGTGTATGTGTGCACGCGTGTGTGTGTGTGTGTGTGTGCGCGCGCTTGTGTGTGCACTGCCACATGCATCCTATGGATGTGGATGTGATGGCTGTCTATTGGATATGTTTGCTTTGATCCTTCTGAATTACTCTTTTCCTTTGAAAGAGAACCACCATGGTCAGCTTCATTAAGTTTCTCAGTACTATTTGTGATGGTAATATGCTATCTTTCATTCACATTGTATTTTATGTTTTATTTAAGAATTTAATTTATTGGATTATGCACTTTTAGGCACTTAATTGTTGATTATTTTTGGCTACTATTACTATACATGCAGGTTTGCTAGGGAACAAGTGGAACAACTTGACAAGAACAAGCAGTGGTCTAGGGCACTCGATGGTTCTGATTACCTTCCAGGAATGGTACTTATCCTTGGCCTTACCACATTTCTGTTTTATTGTTGGAGATTTTATATGATATTAAATGGGACCTTTTGAAGTGTTAATCATGAATTTGGCAAATTTCAGGTGGGGCTTAACAACATTAAAGAGACAGATTTTGTGAATGTCACAATACAATCTTTGATGAGAGTTACTCCTTTAAGGAATTTTTTCCTTATCCCTGAAAATTATAAACACAGTAAATCTCCACTTGTTCATCGATTTGGAGAACTCACAAGAAAGATCTGGCATACAAGGAACTTTAAAGGACAGGTACGTCATTGTCACATTGAGTTAATGGTTCTTGAACATGAAATTCATATTTATCAAAATTCTCAATGTTTTACAGGTAAGCCCACATGAGTTTCTACAGGCAATTATGAAAGCCAGTAAAAAAAGGTTTCGAATTGGTGCGCAGTCTGATCCAGTTGAATTCATGTCATGGCTTCTTAACACACTGCATGCTGATCTTAAAACAAAGAAAAATAGAAGCATTATCTACGATTGCTTTCAGGTTGTCTCTATAATTGCTCTTGTTGAATTTGTTGCTTGTAGTTGGATAGTCAGTTGCACTTATCTAAAGACATCTGTACACTTTATAGGGAGAATTGGAGGTTGTGAAAGAGATTCATAACAAAGCTTTCTTGGAGAAGAAAGAAAACAGTGATGACCAGCATGCTGCTTCAAAACTCACAGATGGTGGAATTGAACATGATGCTGTTGTGACAGAAACTTCCAAAATGCCATTCTTAATGCTTGGACTGGATTTGCCACCACCTCCTCTCTTCAAAGACGTGATGGAGAAAAATATAATACCCCAGGTATTTTGATTTCTCTGTGAGTTTGGTTGCATAATAGATGAGATGTATTTTCTGTTGTCCTTAGTAGATTTTCCTTTAGGGTTGATTCTGATTGACTAAGGGTTTACATTTTAATATGGGTTCAAGTGATGGCCCAATGGTAATGGAATTATTTATAATGTCCTTTGTTTGTGATTCAAACCTTACCTCCCCTCTCTCCCACTATTTGCCAATCTTTAAAAAAAAAGAAAAAGAGTTTCTTATAAAATAAAAATTTTGCATTTATTTTTGATAAGTAATAATGATTCATTGATAAAGAAAGAGAGGAACATAACACCCAAGTATACAGGGGGGAACAAATCAAAAATGAACATTACAAAAGTCAAGAAAATCCAAAAGAGAAGAAAAAGGTTGGTTTCTCCACACAGAGAGCCAGTCAAGTAAGGTTTGGAAAAAAAAGAAGCTTGAGATCAGGCATGGAACACTCATAGTCTTCAAAAAATTTGCTATTTCTCTCCTTCCAAATACACCACATCAAACAAAGAGGAACGGCCTTCCAAAAATCTCCATTACGATGGCGACCAAAATGACATTGCCAACAAGCCAAAAGCCCAACAATAGACCTAGGCATAACTCAACAAACTCCAAATAAACCGAAAACCATATCCCACAACTCCAAAGCGACCGGGCAATGGAGGAAAAGATGATCAACACTTTCACTATTGCACTTGCACATATAACACCAATCCAAAATGCAAACCCTTCTTTTCCTTAAGTTGTCAATAGTCAAACATTTAGCCAAGGCTGCAGTCCATACAAGGAAGGCCACTCTAGAGGGAATCTTTTGCTTTCAAATGCTTTTCCAAGGGAAAAACTACTCACTATGGCCAACTAGGAGATGGTAATAAGCACTAACTGTGAACCCCTTACTTTTACAAGGCATAGTAAAAGAGAGAGAGAGGCTATTTAAAATTGTGGAATTGGTGAAACCCTAACGCATAGTACAATCGGTTAGGGGCCATACTTCATGAAGTGGAGGTTACTATTCAAATTTCCTCTTCCCCTTCCCCTTGGGGCTAACACTTATTTTTGGAAAAAAATTATTGTGGAATTGTCTATGTGTGGTTGTGATGGGGTTAAGGTTCTATTTGTGGATTTTGAGTTTAGAACCTTTTTAGTAGAAATATTAGGGTTCAAGAGAGAAAGGATGGTTTATGGTTAAAAAGAGAAGAAAGAAAAAGCCATAGAATTATTTTCTAGCATGTGAACAATGCATGAGAAAAAACTGTACCATAAATAGTTCTGTGAGAAAGAAAAGAAGAAAGAAAGATGAGAAAGGGGGGAAAAAATAAAAAGAATACTACAGCCAATGTGCCTCAATACTCAAAACACTTGACATTTTATTGATCAACTCTAACTTATTTGAGTACAATTGCATAGACCCTACACTTAACCTCTCTTAGTAGAACTAGGGCAGGGCTTCTACTTTGACTAGTGAACCAAATCCTAATTGAATTGAACCAAAGACCACAAATAACAACCCATTAACTATATAAGACTTACTTATTAATAGACCCATGGCCCATAACTATCGTTCATACCCAACAATTGTAGAATTGCTAAAATACCCTTGACTCTAGAGTGACAAAATAAAACATAAAAACCTAATTAACTACTGTGGGCACTTATTGTTTAGTTTTGCCTTAACCAGGGGATATTGTTTTTCTAGCCATGCTATGGTTACACCAGCTGTGTGTGTGTGTGTGTGTGTGTGTGTGTGTGTGTGTGTGTGTGAGTGTGTGTGTGTGTGTGTGTGTGTGTGAGAGAGAGAGAGAGAGAGAGAGAGGTAGGTTAAATTTGGTTGTTCTTTCTTGGGATTTACAGCTGCAGTATTCAAAGCCATTTTGTTACTGTGTAAAAGTTAGAGAAAGCCAGTGGTAATGCTCTAAAGTGACTCTGAATTGGTATTTTTCCTTTTTCTTTTTAAATAGTAGAATTGGCAAATTCTTTTAAGTTCATTTAAGAAGTTAGTTTTGGTTCTGTTTAGTGCTAAGAATTGGCAAGTTATTTATTTATTTTCCCCTTTCTCTTGATCAACATTTGCAACATTCTATGCCACTTTGGTACTATGTTAAGGTTGCGTGAAATTGACCAATTCTCTTATGGCCTTGTTTAGTTTGAAAGGAAAAAATCATGCTAAAGAATTGCTTCAATTCTCTAAAGAATGATTACAAAAATTTCAAGAATTTTACATTTATTTCTTTCTTTTATTTTGAGAACCAATTGGAGAGAATTGTTTAGAATGAAATAAGAGGACATTTTGGTGATATTTGGATGTGGCTTCCTGTTTGGGAATTTAGACTGTATATCCATTCTCATTATATATTTGCATTGCATGACATCAGTACTACTGCAACACAAACTCATTGGTATGTACGTCTAGCTAAATCAAATTGGCCTTCTTTGTATTGCATGTTGGAAAAAAGGTGCTCTGCGCAAGTCTTTGAAAGATATTAGTACTGGAGAAAATTTGTGGGTTTTTATGTATTTTTCTTAGTAGTATTTCTTTCAGACCAAATTTTGCATATGCTTTTGTTATAGGTTCCACTCTTCAACATCCTGAAGAAGTTTGATGGTGAAACTATCACTGAGGTTGTCCGACCTCGTATAGCGAGGATGAGATACCGTGTTACCAGATTGCCACAGTATCTAATTCTCCACATGCGTCGATTTACAAAGAACAACTTTTTCGTGGAAAAAAATCCTACATTAGGTGAGATTTCATTCCTATATTTAGTGGTTGTATGATGAATCTACATATATAATTATATCCGAAACTGGGCCAACTCGAGTGTCTTCTGCTGAATGATGTAACTTTGTCTCAGTGAACTTTCCCGTGAAGAACCTGGAGTTGAAGGATTACATTCCCTTGCCAACACCTAAGGAGAATCAGAAATTGCGTTCAAAGTACGATTTGATTGCCAACATTGTTCATGATGGTAAACCTGATGAAGGGTACTACAGGGTATTTGTACAGAGGAAGTCAGAAGAATTATGGTAATTCCATATTTCATCAATATGCACAAAATTGAATTTTTGAATTTTTTTTTGAAAAAAATGTAAGAGATATTGCAATTGACACTTATGTCATTCAACATTTTCAGGTATGAGATGCAGGATTTGCATGTTTCAGAAACACTTCCTCAAATGGTTGCACTCTCGGAGACTTATATGCAGATTTATGAACAGCATCAGTAATATGGGAGTTCAAGTCCTCTTGTTAAATGTTGATTGGTTGTTTATCAAGTTTAGGTAATCTTAGTGTAATATTTTCTAACAGATTATGAAACATTATAGGAGAAAGGAGAGAAATTATTGAGCTTTTTACATGGTTGATTTGTTATTATGGACGAAGATTTCCTGATTGAAGGAAAAGTCAGTCCTATAGAAATTGAGGCTCTCTTTCATCTCCTAAGATCAGCAAAAGCGCCAATCTGTTTTGCTAGTTTTTAGTGTAAAATCGCGCTTACATTGTCTTGAAGAAATTCTAAAGGAAAATTTAGTGTTAGAATTTTTGACATATCAGTGTTAGTGTTCACTGTTGTTTAGTGATTATTTCTTCCAAATGTCCTTGATTGTTCAGCTATTACCTAGTGGTACAAAACTACAAATAACACATATTAGAAGCCGTTGTAAACTATGTGCACAGATCATAATTTTAAGCTTTAGCTAATGCTTATTTATGTCAAAATTGTATAATTGTCTCGTATTATTGGAACTAGTATGTGATCTATGCTTTCGCATGGAAATGATAAATTATAGTGGTGCTATTGATATTAAAAAAAGTTCAATTTTATTTTTTGGACAATAAAAAAGTTCAATTTTATAACCTACTTAGTAATGGATTGTACATAGTTATGGTGTATTATATAAACTAGCATATAACTCCATGCATATGAATAAATACATTTAAAGATATATAATAAGATGCATAATATAATTCTTATATACATAATATTTAAATACTATTGATAATAATTTTTATATTTTGTTAACTCTTTAAAATTTTTTGTAAGGATATTATTAGGTATAAAATGTAAATTGTTCATTTTTTTAAATTATTGTGAAACACTTTTTTTTATGATTCATTTATTCTAGACTTTTAGGTTTTTGCACTTAATAACTCGCTTGAATAAATATTTATGATGTGGTTTCATATTTGATTCTATAATTAAGAAATAAAACTTTTTAAGAAAAATTAGTTTAGGACACATGATGCAAAATTAGAACTCTAATTTGGAATTCTAATTTGAGTTTCTCTCAGTTTCACCTATAATAATAATTATTATTATTATTATTATTATTATTATTATTATTATTTTTATTATTAATTTGAATTGTTTTTAGTTATATGATTAGGTTTTTTATGATTTATTTATATTTGACTTCTCGTTTTCTATACTAAATTAACTCATTTTGTACAAAAATTTTAAAAATGTAGATTAGATGGGACACATGGCATAAGATTAAATTCTAATTGAAATCCAATTTTTACACTAAATTAACTCACTTAGCACAAAAATTTAAAACTTAGATTATATGGGACACATGGCGCTAAATTAGACTTTAATTGAATTTCAATTGAATTTTCTCTCAGCTATATATATATATATATATATATATATATATATATAACCATAGTTTAGAAAAAGTTCGATTTTATAGCCTAGTTAGTAATAGACCATACATAGTCATGGTATATTACATAAATTACTTATAAATTTGAATTGTTTTTAGTCATATGATTAGGTTTTTTTATTATTTATTTATATTGGACTCCTTATTTTTTACACTAAATTAACTAATTTGGCACAAAAATTTAAAAATTTAGATTAGATGAGACACGTGACGCAATATTAAACTCTAAATGAAATCTAATTTTTACACTAAATTAACTCACTTTGCACAAAAATTTAAAACTTAGATTATATGGGACACATGATGCTAAATTAGAATCTAATTGAATTCCAATTAGATTTTCTCTCAGCTTTACCTCTCTCTCTCTCTCTCTCTCTCTCTTCTCTCTCTCTCTATATATATATATATATATATATATATATATATATATATATATTATGGTGAAAGATGGTTTAATTAGGGAAAGAAATTCATCTGTAGGAAATGAAATTTTCCCATAGAAAATTTACTCATTTAGAAACTTGAGTGGTTTTGATTTCTCTGAATATTGGACTTCTCTGTGTTGTCCTCTTCGTTTGGTATTAGACTTTAAATTGCTTGTCCAAACAACTATAATAGGTGGATCTTACTTTCGCACTCATCCTTCCTAGTTAGCTTGTCCAAACAACTATAACATTTGATATCATGCGAATATTGTGAGAAAAATTTCCTGTTACATATTATCTACGCCAAGAATATGAAGTTTCATGAATGATGAACCTACAGGCCCAAGGAAAAAGATTTAGAAAAAAGAAAACAAAGCTTATCTCTTTTAGTACTAACTTTATTCTTTCCCTACTGTTTTTTTTGCGCACAAATAATAAAATGCATAGATTCTTACAGGGCTTAGAAACGTATACGAGTCCAAAAGTCTAACTATTTTTAGTGAGAGACATGGTTCACCTTCTCAAACTGGTGCTTCTCACATTTCTATGCATATTATTTCTTTCCTAATCCAACTTGTGGACATAATACCTCTCCTCCTCAGCTCTTTACCACCAAGAGTGCAAAGATCAAGAACAAGCAAGAAAGATTAATTATAGAAGAAAAAAAAAATTATTGAATGAGATGAATAATTTTATCAAGGTATGGCTTTCAGTCTTCATATCTCTATGCTACTGCTATTCCGTAGGCAAATTTGTCCCCAAAGGTATTCCAAGACTCTTTGGTGTGCTCCCAATTGTGTGCCTATTTCTTCTCCTTCCTCTTAACTTCTCTTCCATTCATCTAGGAGGCACCTTTGCTTTCTTCATTGCATGGCTAGCCAACTTCAAGCTTTTGCTCTTTGCTTTTGGTAAAGGGCCTTTGTCCTCCGACCCATCAATCTCTCTTGGGCACTTCGTGACCATTGCTTGTTTACCCATCAAAATCAAACAAAACTCACCTCTAGACTCGTGTAATAAACCCCAAAACACCCAAAATAAATCAGACCCATCTCCAAAATCGCATTCAATTGACCCCAATAAAGAAAACCCACCTGAAAAAACACATCCAAATAGACCATATAAGGAAAACCCAGTTCTCAAAAGGCTTAGAAAGGGCCACATGTGGCCTCTTAATATCACAATAAGGAGCATACTTATAGCCGTGTTGATCCAACTATATGACTATAGTGACAAATTTCATCCATGGGCCAAATTGTGTCTATATTGTTTCCACATATACTTATGGCTTGAAATCACACTAGCCTTGGTGGCAGCCCTAGCTCAAGCCATGTTGGGACTTGAGCTCGAGCCACAGTTCAATGCACCATATCTCTCTACCTCATTGCAAGACTTTTGGGGCAAGAGATGGAACATCATGGTCACAAGTATTTTACGACAAGCTGTATATGAACCTTTTCTCAACATTGCCACACATGTCGTTGGTCATAAGTGGGCCCCACTCCCAGCTATATTGGGTACCTTTGTTGTGTCGGCTCTCATGCACGAGCTCATGTTCTACTACTTGTCGCACGTGAAACCCACTTGGGAGATCACGTGGTTCTTCCTCTTCCACGGAGTGTGTTTAGTGGTTGAGATTTATTTGAAGAAAGTGGTTCTTTACCAGAAGGTCCAGTTACCGAGGTTGATATCTAGGCCATTGGCCCTTGGATTCTTGGTAGTCACCAGCTTTTGGATGTTCTTTCCACCTTTACTCCGGTTTAAGGTTGATGTTAGGGTGTTGGAGGAGTATACAATTTTTAAGGACAATTTTCATGCTTTAAAATTTCAAAAATATTTTCAACAATGGAGGACCATGTAATATGGCCTGTACGTTTTTTATTTATAATTTTGACGAGAATAAAGAAAATTTTATTGGAAAAGCTATACAAACTACACTAAATTTCCAATTAACGTCCGCTCAGCTATATGGCCTATATATGTATTACTTAGTATACCATATACCGAATCCACATGGATCTATGTAAAGCTCATCAGGCAGGGTAGATATCATTAGTTAACATTTAACAACAGGAGCAAAGTGCTAGCCATATATCTATTATACCCAAAAAAATAAATAAAAACGAATTAGTCAAGATGTAATTGGAGTTAGTCATAATTATTTATATACCTAACATCAATCTAGCCATATAAATTGGACTTAGTCATATCTCCACTGTACCAGAAAAAAAAAAAAAAAAAATAGTCAGGCTGCAATTGGGGCTGGAGTGAGTGGTAATTAATTGGAGTTGGTCATGTCTCCATTATACTCCTAAAAAGTAGTCGCATTGCAATTGGAGTTGGTCATAATCTTTTATTTATAAACCCAAACATCAACCTCGTAAACACTTCATATAAGACACAACAGACACATTCCAATCGAATCAAATCTACATGATTCTTAGATGTCATAAACAGTGTGTAATTATTATGCCTTGAGAAATCTAAGAGCATTCTCATCAAGTGTGTTAAATGCCAAATATTTGGCATTTGAGATACCCTACTCTAAAAAACTACATCAAGTGTTTTAAATGCCATAATATTTGGCATTGATGAACATTACAATCTCAAATTTGAGATTGTACTGTTCTTAAATTGTAAAACTTATATTATTTTTTTATTCAGGTGAGACTCGCTTTCTTTTAAAAAAAGAATAAAAATTGAATGAAATTGTAAAAAAATAAATAAAAATATTAAAGAAAGAATATTTAAATGAAATTGTAAAAAAATATAGAATGTTTGATGTTTGACGTTTGATATATTATAAAATGAGGTGTTAAAATTGTAAAAATAGTGTTTTGAAATTGTAAATGCTAAAATTTTTATAATTGTTGATGAGAATGCTCTAACTACCACAAAACAATTGTAAAATGGTGCAGAAGACTCGTAATTAGAACAGAGCCTACCATGTAATGGAGTAGCAAAGGAATACACACACTAATGACTTGGTACAAAAATTATGAATATTCTTCCTAAATTTTTATTAGAAAATTTTAAAAATGGCCAATAATAAGATCAATAATCTTTTTACAATTAGTAGTGTTTATTGAACACATGTTATCGTACACACCTTTAACACATTTTAGTAACTTTTTCACATGTGTGTAAAGGTATGATCATTAATGTGTATGCAACAAGCTTTTGCCTATTACAATACTAGACTCATTACACGCGCTTTACACATGTAATAATGTCATTTTTTATTTATTTATTTTTTTGGTTTAGTGTTATATTGTTTAAAAGTGATATATAAATAACCGTTAGTATTTTCTTTTTCTTTTTTTAAAGAAAGAGATAAAGTAACGTGGAATTATCTTTAAAAGTGAGATAGAGATAATGTCATAAATTTTAGGCTGAATAGAGAAGATAAAGGGAATAGCCTAAAACTTAGGAACAAGAAATTACTCTTTTAGCTCGTTTATGTTTTTAATTTAAAATTATTTAACTAAAAGATATGGGTATTTCAGAGAGTTTAAGAATTTGTGTGAGGATATTTTAGTATGCAAAATTTTGAAATCCAAACATAAAATCATGTTATTAATAGTAACTAGCCTCATTACATGCACTCTGCCCGTGTAATGAGGCTCCTTCTTTTGTAGGTGTTTTTTTTTTTAATAGGAACTTGGGGTAGTCTTTTTTTTTTTTTTTTAAGAACATGGTGTAGTTTTTTTTTTTTTTAGAGAAACAAACACACACACAAGAGAGAGAGAAGTTTTATAGAACATGGCATGGTTTTATTATTATTTTTTTTTATCAATTTACGATTTTAACCTCATTTTTATGTTTTAAGAATAAGGATAAGTTAATTAAATTAGGGGTATTTTTGAAATAAAAAAAACAATAACTAACTTTTTTTTTTTAGCAATAATAACTAACTTTCTAAATTCTCTTAATATATAGTGATGGGACCGACGAACTCACCTGCCCAGACGTCCTCATTAAGAAATATCGTCCACCCTGCCTTGGCATGGACAAGCACAAGCAAATCATTAATAAGAGGGGTTAATGCCTCGATCAGTTACCAATTAGCTATCATACAGTTGGAAGCTCATCAACACTCGCATTAATGATTCCTGAGGCATTACAAAAGGCACTAAAGCCATAATTAAAGCTCCAACAGCTAGAAACAGTGGAACTATATATACAAGTCCACCAGGAATGAACCCAGTACATGTAAAAACTGAATTACATTCCAGCCAACCCCATTCTGATATACTAAGCTCTCTTATTTCATAAAAAGCTTCCATTACTGACTTTAGCATCAGAGGCTCTATGGCAGGCATCACACCGGTGACCATTTGAGGAGAGATTTCATCCCCACATCTTGCAGGCTCAATGGTGTGGACGCTATTTGGACGAACCTACACAACTGATGATTTTGACATCATTAGCTTGGTCCCGTCTGTGGGGACGACATTTTTGCACTAAGGTTCGAAAGCGTAAGTTCCAGTCATTTTTTAAGTTCAAATGGAGTCCAACCAAGATCCTACGACATAGGCTCTCCAGATCCAAGCAGTTACAGCTAGTGTGGAAGAGCTCACCAGACAAAACCAAAAGATGAGGCAGCAACTCCAGCAAGAAGACAACTGGTCCAAGATTAATAAAAAAGATAAGGGAGATAGTCAAAGACGAAGCGACCGTCGAAGGCCAACCACTCTAGATGGACTGAGCTCAGATCTTCTTCGGGAAATGAAAAAAGAGATGGACAAGCTAAGGAACGCTATTAAAGGGAAAGCAAATCGAAGCTTGGATAGAATGGTCAAGACGATGGGTTCTCCCTTTACAGCAGCAGTTCTGAAATGCCCAGTGCCGTCAAAGTTTTTCCTGCCTCAACTTGAACCGTTTGACGAACTTAAGGATCCTTTGATCCACCTCAATACTTTCAAGACAACACTAGATCTCCAACAGTCCCCTGACGAAATACTATGCCACTCTTTCCCCACTACTCTTAAAGGACCTGCAAGGAAATGGTTCACGAAGCTACCCACGTCGTCCATCGACAGCTTCGAATAGTTAAGCAGTTCCTTCCTACGCCACTTCATCAGAGGATAATGCCCAAGTAGGCCAGCAAACTGCTTACTCACCATCAAACAGGGAAAGAAGGAGACCCTAAAGTCGTATATGAAGCATTTCACTCTAGAAACTTTAGAGGTAGACGAAGCTGATGATAAGGTGTAGCTAACAACCTTTAAAGTTGGATTGAAATCTAGGGAATTCATGGTCTCACTCGCAAAGAATCCTCCAAAGACGATGACAGAGATGCTCCTAAAGACACAGAAATACATAAACGCGGAAGATGCTTTAGCTGCAATAAAAGACGTAGCGAAAACCAAGAAAAAGGAAGGAAAGAGGACGACCGGAGAGGAAGAAAAAGGGAACATTCAGATCATCAAGCTAACGATGGGGGTAAAAGGAAAGACGAAAAAGCTCATCGGACAATAAAATTCAATCCTTTAGTTATGCCTGTTAACAAAATTTTTACACAGATTAAAGATGAGCACTACCTCAAATGGCCTAGGCCATTACATTCGTCACTCATCGTGCGTGATAAGAAGAAGTATTGCCGTTTCCATAAGGATCACTGCCATTACACCGAGAATTGCAGAGACCTAAAGGAGAAAATAGAAGAGCTCATACGAAAAGGGAAACTGTAGAGGTTTGTGAAGAAGGGAGAACCTAGAAGGTCCAGGGACGATGACAAGGAAAATTGCAAAGCCTCACCAAAGGATGAGGACCGTATGTCCCAACGTCCACTAAGCGTGATCGGGGAGATAAAGATGATCATAGGCGGGCCATCCACTAGAGGGTCATTCAAATCCCTCAAGAAGTCATGTCAGAGGTAGGTGAATAGCGTCCACAGGATACCCCCTTGAAACAGAGACAAACAGATAGGGATATATTTTCTTTGAAGAAGACGGCAGAGGAGTAAAGCAACCTCATGACGACCCCTTGGTCATAATGCTAACGATAGAAGGGACACCAGGAGAATCCTCGTGAACAATGGCAGCTCCGCAGACATCATCTACCTCTCCGCTTTCAACAATTGAAGCTAGATCTAAGAAGATTGCGCCCTTTTGAGTCCCCCCTCGTCAGCTTCAATGGGGATAGGGTGTATCCCAAAGGCATAGTGACGTTAATAGTCATAGTAGAATCTTATCCACAATAGCTGACTCGTCAGTTGGATTTCTTGGTGGTAGATTGTCCCTCTTCATACAATGTGATCATCGAGAGGCCCACACTTAACCTCTGGAATAATTGCTTCTAAGTCATTATTTGTTTCTTTCATGATATGCTTAGATGAACGTGACTATATATCTCATTAATATTCCTTTTACATGCTTAGATGAACATGTCTAGGAAGTTGTTTTGCTTTTTTTTTAAAATGGTTAAATAAATATGTCTAAGTATATTGATTTTCTCTAAATGAACATGTCTAGAGAAATAGCAAGACAATTCTTTGTTTTCCTTCACATGCTTGGACGAACACTTCTAAGTTATTATTTGATTTTCATAATATGCTTAGATGAACATGTCTAGGTAGTTATTTCTCTCTTTTTTGAATGCTTAGACAAACAGGTCTAATTAACATTATGGTTTTCGCTTAAATACTTGGATGAACATGTATGGGTGATTTTCTTTGTTCTTCTCATGATTGCTTGGATGATTGGTAGGCCTAAAAATAAATTTTCTTTTGCAATTATGTTGATGACAAATAGCATGATGATTTTGTTTTCCTTTACATGCTTAGATGAACATGTTTAGGCTAGGAATCATTCTTTACATTAATTTCTTGGATGAACATGCCATTACTTTCATGCTTTCTTTACATTTACATTGTTATTTAACAAATTTCACTTTTTGTTTCTCTTTATATTAAATTCTCCAACACATATTTGTTTACAATTCTTGCAAATTAACATGTTTATATGATACATTGTTTGTATTTGTGTGACATGACATGATATTGGCCACCTTAACCTAGGAGACCGGTTTTACCGGGTGAGATGGGTGCTTAATCTATTTCCATCTCGTAAATTAGCCTCCAAACCAAGATCAAAGGTTCTGGATTAGACTCTTGTATATGCAATTTTACAATTTTTTTAGAATGCAACTAGGAAACAAAGCAATGTAATTTACTTTCTTAGATTGTATCTAGGATTAAAAAAATCATTGTAAATTTTGTTACAAAATTGATGTAAATTGTCATATATATTAATACAACAGAAACTTTTTTTTTTTTTTTTTTATAGTGAAGGTTTTCTTATTTTTCCATTTAAATTAAATAAGTGACAACTCCATGTAAAGCCCTCAATCTAGGGGAGAGTATATTTTACACTGAATTTGATATTTTGAGCATCACGATCCCACTCATTTGCACCAGTTAGGCCCAGTTCAAGAAAAAAAATTGGCGGTCTGGGATCGTTGTCGCTCACATGTGGCTAAGATAGGGAGGACTTTAGCACATGTTAGCATAGAGGCACTAGCGTGTGTCAAAATCCATGGAGTTAGTATCATATCAAAGACTATTTCAGTTTGATCAGAAAAACAAAATATCTTGGTATTAGTTAATACTGATATGCCTTTTCGAGTTTACTTCTAAGTATTGAATATATATATATATATATATATATATATATTAGTTGTATACCCATGAGTCAAAGCCTATATAACTTGTCTCAGCCAAAATGTTAGTTGTATACCCATAAGTCAAAGCCTATTTTAAACTCTAGTTAAAATGTTAATACATTACACTTATAATATATAATATTCTCAGCAAAAAAAATAATAATAATAAATAACATTTATAATAGAATTGATATTGATGTAGTATTAAATAATAGTTATATTTAGTTATTGTTGTGTTAGTCATTGTAGTGCTTTCAAAAAAAAAAAAAAAAGGTCATTGTAGTGTTCACATGTGTGGGCAGTGCACACAAAACGAAAAAGACCTTAAATAGTTATATTTAGCTATTTATTTTTAGAAATATTTTACGAGGAAGTTAAAAAATTACTTAAAAAGTTGATAATTTTTTTATTTTTTCATAAAAAAAATTTAAAATAATTTATTAATGTGCACACATTAATAAAACCCTATTTAAAAACTCAATAATGTTTGTTGTTTGTTGCTTCGGTCACGTATGAAGTTTTTGGTCGAAATTCATTTTTTTTTTTTTTGTTATATTTAGAACAACCCAGTATTTAAATCGGTACAAAACAAACACATTTCTGTACCATCTCAGGCACTAGTGCAAAATATTTTTCCAATTCATTTTAAGATTATTAACTAAGGTAAGTTTTTTAGAAAAATACATTTTAAAAAAATATTCAACGGTCAAGTGTTTCTAGATTCAAAAAAAAACCGTCAAGACTGTCAAGTGTTTCTCACTAACTTTTTTTTTTTTTTTAAATGAATTCTCACTAGCCCATGGACATTTCTACTTCCGTCGGTCAAATTAATTTGGTAGTCAACACCCGTAGTGCTTATGGCAGATCAAATCAGCATATACTCTGTCAAAGTGGGATCAGTACAACGTGGTTGGTGGTAGTTAGCACACAGAGTATGGAATTGTAGATTAATCTCGTCAAAGGGGGATCGTTACAACACGAAGTGGAATAGCCCATAGCATTCCAAGTTACTCTTTCAACAACCCTAAAACAATGATCATGGAAGGTGAAATCAACAACTTCATTATGGTATGGGTCTCAGCTCAGGTATCACTATGCTATTGCCACACCATAGGTAAAGCTATCCCCAAAGGTACATCTAGACTCCTTTCAATCCTACCAGTCATATGTCTCTTTTTCATTCTCCCTCTAAATCTCACCACCATCCATCTTGGAGGCCCCTCATCTTTCTTCCTTGCTTGGCTTGCCACCTTCAAACTCCTCCTCTTTGCCTATGGTGAAGGCCCTTTATCATCATCCTCTAAACCCATCTCCTTTCCACGTTTCATCTCAATTGCTTGCCTCCCTATCAAGATTCAAAACCACCCATCACCCAAAAATCCTCAAGAGCCTTTGTCTACCAAAAATAATGAACACCCATCTCTCCAAAGACCCCAACATTTCAATAAATCACCTCTAAATTATGGTACAAAGGTTCTATTATTGGCCACATATGGACCTGTCCATGACAACAAAGATCATCTTCACCCAAAAATACTATTGTTACTATATAGCATCCACTTGTATATTGCCTTAGAAATCCTCCTAGCCATTTTTGCAGCCCTGACTCGAGCCTTGCTTGGTGTTGAGCTCGAGCCACAATTTGATGAGCCTTACCTCGCTACCTCGCTACAAGACTTCTGGGGAAGGAGGTGGAACCTCATGGTCAGTAGAATCCTACACCCAACTGTATACAATCCCGTCAGGTCCATTTCCAGCCGTTGGATTGGGAGGAAGTGGGCTCCACTTCCAGCAGTCATTGCAGTGTTTTTTGTGTCAGGATTGATGCATGAGATAATATTCTATTACATTGGTCGACTCAAGCCAACGTGGGAACTCACATGCTTCTTTCTCATTCATGGGTTTTGTCTGGCCTTTGAAATCGCCGTTAAAAAAGCTCTAAATGGTGCCTGGTGTTTGCCTAAGGTGGTGTCGGGGCTGCTGACATTGACTTTTGTGGCAATCACTGGTTTGTGGCTGTTCATGCCATCGCTCATTCGGTGTGAAGTCGATGTCAAAATCTATAGAGAGGCTGCAACCACGTATATGCGGTTTTTCAAGGACGTAGTTAGTGTTCGAACTTCTAAGATCTCATTTTTTTGATGTTGTACTTGTACCTGAAGGTTTTTTAAAAGCTAAAATTTTGGGATCTATAGAATAATTGTTAAAGAAAGAAGCAAATTTTTTGACAAGTCAACTATATGTATGTGATTTATTCCTCCATGTTTGATTAATTTTGATTTTAATTTTCTAATGTTGATTAATTATTATTTTTAGTCTTTTAATATTTGATGTTGTCTATACTGTTATTAAAGGGGCTTCTTCTATTTGGACCAGTTTTTTTTTTTATTCTAAAATATCCCTACATTTTTATGTTTAAGTAGAGACAAAACTAAAAGACAATTCGGTAAAAAAATAACTCAAACTTCCACTAAAACATTGCCTACAAAAGAGGAACACTCTTTCACTAACCCACTTCTTCAAAGCAACTATATGTTTTTTTTTATTTAATAGAAAAACAAATTAAACAACCCAGCAACTTTGTTTTTTTTTTTTTTTCCTATAAAAAAACGCACCGCGTTTATCTAAAAGCAAAACAAAATACCAAAAAGAAAATCATTGTAAAAAAAAACAAAACTAAATAGATATATACACGTTTATTTTTTTTTTGGATAAGTAAATACATTTTTAGCTCCTACTAACACGTTGCCTACAAAACAGGATCACTTTTCTAATGGTTTTCGAATTACTTTATCCATTTATTAAAAAAAATTAAAATAAACACACATTTCTTTGTAAAAACAAATCTACCATACTAATAAAAAAAACACATCTACTATTATTGCAACCAAAAAATATATATATATTTTTTGAACTAGAAGAGCCTCTGTACGCCGTCCATTAGTTCCCCCTATTGATGTGACTAGTTAATGTCACTCTCGTGATGCACATGACTATTAGTGCATTATCATCGTATGTCCTATAAAAGAGCATTTTCATCAGTTCTCTAATAAAAAATATTATTTTGATGTACTAAAAACCTATTTTATTATTTTATCACATCATTTTACAATATCACATTTATCAAATGTTTTATTTTTTAATTCTATACATTAAAATAATATTTACAACACATTAAAATAATATACTAAATTCCTCCCCCGTCGTTGTTGTCCTCGTCGTCATCAACAACAACCAAAAAAATTGTTACGGCCACAATCACCAAGAAAAAAAAAATTCCTCCCCCATCATCATCATCATCATCATCAACAAAAACAACAACAGCAACCCTAAAAATTGTTACTGCCACAATTACCAAAAAAAAAAAATCATCCCCCATCATCATCATCATCATCAACAACAACAACAACCAAAAAAATTGTTGTGACCACAATCACCAAAAAAAAAAAAAAAAAAAAAAAAACCCCAACCACCAAAATCAACCCACAATCGCCGTTGAATCCACCATCAAATCACAACCACCAAAACAAAAAAACAAAAACAAATCAGAACAGAGATCGGCACCACCACAATTTTGCCCACCATCTATTCGCCCATCACCAGTCGACCCACCCACCACCACTGATCCGCCCATCACCATCTCAACCCACCCACTGCCGAACCAGGTATCAAATCATTGCCCAAAAAAAAATCACAACAATAGAAATTGGCCTGGCTTGATGCTTCGACCTGGGTTTCATAGGAGAGAGAGGCAATGACGTGGAGTAGTTGGAGAGAGAGCAAAGAAATGGTTGAACAAGGAAGTGAGAGACAGAGAGAGCAGATATTAGTCGGTGAAGATGAAGAGATATTTTAATTGGGATGACAGAGAAAGCTGAATAAAAATAATAATAAACTCATTTGCAATTGTTGTTCGTACCGTCTCATATTTGAGACAGTACTGTAGCTATGTGTCAAAAATTTTGGCATTTGAAACATCTCATGAGGCTCATATTTTGGGCTTTGGTGTGTCAAATGCCAAAATATTGGCATATGGCACACCTAATGAGAATGCTCTAAATATGCCATTTTAACACATCAAAAAAGTTACTCTATTATTTTATTACACCATTTTATAATTCACCATATATCACATTTTCTATTTTTCAATTTTATACATTAAAATAATAGAAAAAAAATTCTTTGACACCCCCTTGAACTTTAAAGTAGTGGCCAAAAGACTCCTTGAACTTTTATTTTAGCCAATTTACTCCCTAAACTTTGCATATCAACCAAATCAAGGCCTCTGTTAATTAGCTGGTAACAAACTAACGGTCAAACTCATGTGAGAGTCATGTGAACTTTAAAAAACAAATCTTATCCTATGAATTTGAAAACCGATTGAAATTGACGTGAAATCTAAGTCTGACCGCAAGAGAACAGAGAGAAGGTGGAACCAAACCCATTGCAATTTTTTGATCTTCTTCAGCTTTGAATGAGATATGAACCACAAACCAATACGATTAATTAAGAATAGAAATTGCACAAAAGAACACTGATGAAACCTTTGTCTTCTTCTTCTTGAGAGAACAAAATTTGCCTACGAAAATCATTGCTTGCACTTCACACGGTGTCCACTAAAAGATTCTGTAAGTTTGCGGAGTCTATGACTGTGAGGGTCCAAGGAATATAAAGCCTTCACAGATAGGTCGATTAAGGTCTTTCATATAATATTTAAATCAGTTTGTGAGCTTGATTGATTTGTTTCATAAAAAATCACTCACGAATCCACATATGCCAAACCAAAGAATGAGATTGGCACAATGATTTGAAAAAAAAAAAAATAAAAAAAAAGAGGGTAGGAGAAAGAAAGAAGAAAAAAAAAAAAACCACAATGGTGGTTGGCTGTTGGAGAGAAGATGTCACGGTGGGTCTGGTTACAACGTCTTTCTCTTCCTATCTTCTCTCTTTCTCTGTCAGACATAATGCCTATTTGTTTCAACCTAAAAGTTGCGTTTTGAATTTGTGAAGAAAACGCGCAAAACCAGCGTTTTGGAAAAAGGAGCTCAGAGTTCCATTTTGGAAAAAGCCCATGCGCGTTAAGCAATCCTACCTTTGAACTCTGGGTGAAGTTACCAAATTGCCCTTCACGCCATTCCCTCTGCTCTCTCAATAACAAATTACCAAATCCAAACACAAAAAAAAAAAAAATTATAACAAATTCCCAAATCAACTAAGGAAAAGAATAATAATAACAAATTTTCAAATCCAAACACAAAAAAATTTATAACAAATTCCCAAATCAGCCAAGGAAAAAAATAATAATAAAAAATTTCCAAATCCAAAAAAAAAAAAAGAAAAAAAAATCTATAACAAATTCCCAAATTAGCTAAGGAAAAAAAAAATCAATCCCTTGCAAATTAGGATTCCTCAAAATGCAAAACAAAAAAACATCTGAATATAGCAAAATTGGTGAGAAAAAAATAATTTTAATAATACATTCAAATTAAAGTCAGTATCAATTTTTATCACAATATTTTTACAATAAATCTTAAGTGGTAAGTTATTATTAGCTAATATTTGTGAGAAAAAAATAATTTTTTTAGAAAGAGAAAAAAAATAGTTGTAATAATACGTTCAAATTATATTCAGTATTAATTATCACAATATTTTCACAATATTTTCACAATATTTTCATAATAAATCTTAAGTGGTAGGTTATTATTAGCTAATATTAGTGAGAAAAAATAATTTTACAATGTTGATTTAAGTATGAAATAAACTCCCTTATATATACATTGTCATTTTTGGTAATTTAACCCTCAAACTGCCACTTTTATAAGTGCTAGCAAAACACTCAGCTTTTTAAAAAAACACTTTTTAACAGTTTTTACCAAACACTCAGTTTTTTGAAAAAACACTTTTTCATACTGCACTTTTTGAAAACTCCACTTTTTTAAAAAGTTCACTTTCAAAAAGTTGAACCAAATTCACCCATAGATTCATGACTTTTTGTTTTTCAAATTTCACGCGACTCTCACGTGGGTTTAACATTAGTTTCTTAAAAAGAAGTATTTATTTGGCAAACATATGAAGTTTAAGGAGTAAATTGCAAAAAAATAAAAGTCCAAAGGGGTGTCTTGTCCACTACCTTAAAGTTCAGGAGGTGTCATGGCATTTTTCCCAAAATAATATATACAAATATTAAAATAACATTAAAAAACTAGCAATATAAAAAAAATACAAAATAAAAAAAAAAAACTCATTTCAACTGCTCACCACCACCCACACCATAGCTTACTGCCACCCCCTACCACAGGCCTCCCCCGCCACAGCCAACCACTTTGACAAACCCATCACCATAACCCAGAACCCACTATTGTTACAAACCCACCACCATAACCCACAACCCACCATTGTTACAAAAAACAACCCAAATGCAAAACAAAACCAAAATCAACCCAACCACATGCAACAAACATAAACCCAGCAAACCACAATACCACCAGCCAAAACCAGCACTAATCACCACCACCTCAAAATACAAACCTAAAAAACTACAATCCAATTTTTCAAACCAAATCCAATCCCTCAAAATCAACCATAAATAATCCAAACAAATAAGGGGATTCGGATCTTAGTGAGATTAGGCAGATTTAAGCGAAGGTAGGTTGCTTGGCGAGCAGCATCAATGGAGACAAAGCGAGTTGCTTGGCGAGTGGAGGAGGCGAGTTGCTGGCGAGCGGCGGAGGCTAGGCAATGGGTGGAGAGATCACTGTGGCGGAATGTGAGAGAGGCTAAGGCTCCGTTTGGGAGGAGGAAATGGAATGGATTGGAAAAAAAGGAATATTTTTAGAATATTCTTCCCTCCCCTTGTTTGGGAGTTTTAACAGAGGAAATGGAAGGGCAATTCCTTTGTTTGGGAGTTTAAGTAGGAGAGAATGGAATGGTTAGAAGGGAATGTTCATTCCTCCATTTTCCCTCAAAACCTCAAATTTTTGTTCTCCTCAAAATTGAGAGGAATGAGAGGGAATGGATTTAAGTTTAATGAATTTTTTGTTAAAATCCCTATAATACTCCTTTAATATCAGCCATTTTTTCTCATTCAGCCATAAAAAAATATAGCTTTCTTTCTTGCACGATATTGCCTATCCTCTGCAAAGTAAAGCTGTTGCCGCTAGTCTTTCTTTTTCTTTGGTTTGCTGCAATTTTCGGTTATTGCTCAAACCAAGTATGTTTCTATGTTTTTCTTTTTTCTTTTTTGTTGTTGCTAGTCTTTTTTTTTTTTTTTTTGAACTGTTTGCTAGTCTGCGTTATACTCTGCGTTTTACAAAGCAAGTGGCGACAAAAGCAAGTGTACAAGTTTAGACAAAAGGCAGGTGTGTGGTTAAGAAAAAAACAAGAGTAAAAAAAATTTAAAATGAGAAGAAAATAAAATGAAAAGTATTCTAATCAAAGTAATAGTAGTTTAGAATTGCTTTATTGAGTTGGAGTAGATTATTTTTAATATAATTTTTTTTATACCACTTTGTCTGCTACTATTAAAGTATTTGACATATTAGTCCTTAGAAAAAATACAAAGCCCCTCTTTCTCTTTGATGCCATGGCTGTGAATCTAGTGTTATTATGGGATGTCTGCAAGACAACAGTGGTGAAAGAATCATTTAGTTGCATTGGGTACTTTGATGAATGGATGAATTGTTGGGCCAATTCTTCCTATAATATCTACGTCTTTTCTACAGTAGGGCTACAATGCTTGGGACTAGTACTGTGCTTATTTTTATCATGGTAATGCATAACATGAAATCATTGTGGGATAGTGTTACAGTTTATCTCTCAAAGACATTAATGTACATGTACTTTGAGAGATAATGTTATAATTTTACACTTTGAATCCCAAAAAAAAAAAATTAATGTTTATAGTTTAACAGTTTTAGTTTTAGATTAGTTGTAACACATTCATAATTAGTTAGACTAATAATGTAACTATTTTTTTAGAACATGTGCCCATAATTTTCTAAGTTGGACTAATAACATAACTATTTTTTTACTTAGATGGATTTGAATGATGAGGTACTGAAGACCATAATTTTTTAGCTACAATAATTTTTTTTTTCCTTAAAGAAATTGGGAGACGCAGATGCATTAAACTATCAAATCCATTGCAAAGAACACCAGCCAAAAAAGATCCAATCTAAAACTAGCAGCCCCTAAAAAAAAATTTGCAAATTGAAATAAAGAAATTGTGCTATTGTCAATTTTTCTTACCATTATCTTCGTCTATTAAATTATTGATTAGCATGATGCAATTTATTCACCTTAACAAAACTATATTGTAATTCAATAATTTAACACAGACCCAATTGTGGCTAACTAGTTTCACATCATCCACTAAATACCAAACATTTCAAAGCAATTATAAGTTCTCATTGATTATTTTTATGTTCTTTAAAATGAGAGATATAATAGTAATGTTATTATAAAATTATTTCATTCCATTTCTTCCAATGTCACTTCCAAACGGTGTTACATACTTTTCTTTCCATTCCATTTCATTCATTTCCATTCCTTTATTTTATAACATCCAAACAAAATTTGTAAATTTCATTCCTTTCCATTCAATTCATCCAATAATGATGAATGGATGAATTGTTGATCATTCCATTTCATTCCATTCCTTTCTTTTATAAACTCCCGAACGGACCTTAAGAGAGAGAGAGAGAGAGAGAGAGAGAGAAGGCTTGAGAGAAAAGAGAGGTATACGGTTGAGAGGAAAAAAATGAGATAAAATTAATGAGAGGAGGGAGATAATAATAAAACTTTAATTTTTTTCATATAGCATTCTTGTCAATACTGTTCCAAAGTTGGAATGATATTGTTCACTTATGCCAAATGTTTTGGCATTTATAACACCTCATGTGAGAGGATTTTTGGTTTTTGGTGTGCCAAATACCAAATATTTGGCATTTGGCACACTTGATGGGAATGCTCTTATAATATTTGAGAAACAAGTTCCAATTATTTACCTTTCATTAAAAAAAAAAAGAAAAATATAAAATTTTAAGATTAATATAACCTATATATATAATTAAAGTTAAAATTAAGAGAAAATTTAATTAAATTCTAATTTGGATTCTAATTGTTGTCTAATGTTATGCCATATGTCCTAGCTAAGTTTTTTTTTTTTTTTTTTTTTTGGTACTAGGTGAGTTAATGTTGTACAAAAGATGAAAAGTCTAATATAAATAAACCATCAAAACCCAATATATATATATATATATATATAAAAGTAAACTCATGCGCATATACAAAATAAGAAAAATAGAAAAGGGTAAAACTCATGTATATATCTATGGCTTAAAAATTGTGCAACTTTTACACTAGATATAATTTGAACTCATATATGAGTAATTGTGTTATTAGTTTAAAATAGGAACGTATTGTAATATTGTTTGCATAAATTGGAAAATATTTAATTACTATTCAATTTAAGAATTTAATTATTCTTTTTATTTTCATGGTTATGTATTAAATTTTTTTTTGTTGGAATTTGTTAAAAAAAATTCTAAGAATGTGTCACATGGTATAACCTTAGGCTACTAAAGTGTAAAACAAAATAAAATGACAGCCTTTAAGCTTAGTGGACTAGAATGACAATTCACCTAACTTATAGGGTGTACTTTTTTTTTGCATGAGAGAGAGAGAGAGATCAATGAAATCTAAATCCTTTGCATGTATTTAAAAAAAAAAAAAAAATCTTTGTATAAGGTTTTTAAAAGCTTATATGCACAATAACTTATCTCTCATATATTGTTAAAAGCTTATATGAACATTGCAAATTTCACTGCATAACTTTTTAAATTGATGTTACAATGAAAATGATTGGTGGATTTCAAAAATATAATAAATGAATATCTAAGTTAATTTTTTTTTTTTAATGATCGGTAACATATCAATTTATAAATGTTATATAGTAAATTTTATAGTATTCCTAACATCACTCTATTAGTAGATAGTTTTTTAGATAAGTCAACCTCTTTTGTTTTTTTACTCATTATTACTTACTAGTTTGTAACCCTCTACATATGCATAGATATACTTAAAAGATATATTAAGATGCATAATATAATTTTGGCATATATCATTTAAATATTATTGATAGTCATTCATTTTTTTTTTTAACTCTTTAAAAAGTCTTATAAAAATATTATTATTAGGTAGAAAATGTAAATTGTCCTTTTTTTTTATGTTCATTAATTATAGACTCTTTGGTTTTTGTATGCAATAACTCACTTGGATGGATATTTATGATATGGTTCCACATTTTACTCCAAAATTAAGAAATAAAACTCTTTTTAAAAATAAATAATTTAGAACACATAGCGCAAAATTGGACTTTGTTGAGGACCAAAATTTCACGAGAAATCTCATTTTATGAAAAGTAAGGAAAGACCATGGGCCTTAACAAAAGAAGGCCCAATTCATGAAGCTAAGAAGGACCATTAAGGCCCAAAATCCTAAAAAGAAGAAAAAAAGAAAGAAATAATAATAATAAAAAAAGAAAAAAGAAAAGGATCTCGGGACAAGAATCTTGGCTAAAGGACATGCAGCAAGATCTCAGTCAATCCAGAGGATATGTAATAAGAAGAATCAACATCAAGACCCTATATATATTCAGATTTCCAAAAAAAAAACCATTAAAATTCCAGCAAAAGAAAACAGGTATTATCTTTGTAACCTATGGTCCAAGCCCGTGGGATCCCGAGTGGATAGTAAGGGGGGAATGTTTTGGTTGATAGGGGAGTGATTTCTGGTGAAAGGAGGATCCCAAAACTTTCCCTTGGTTCATTATTTGCTTGGAATGCATGAACCAATGGAAAACTCAGTTCCCCCATGTGCATGATACCTCCCCACAATTCCCTCTTAATTGTCATTTTCAACAAAGCTGTCATAGTACACTGAGCAGCCCACCCATTTCTTTTGACTTTCCCAGAATGAATTTTTCATTTATAGCTAAAGACAAATGCCCCTTTTGAGATATAATTTTATAAATAAGCTAAACTTCTGCCTAATGCACTTTTTCAAGTCACAAAGAACATAGTTTTACCCAACAGACCTAGGACATCCTCGCCCGGTGTACCAGACTAGGTCTGCTATAAAAAGGACACAAGGCATACCAGAAAGGGGGAGGGGGAGCGGATAAAAATGGGGATTCAAGGGAAAAGTTCAGATGTTCAAAACACATATTCTTAGAGCTTTAACAGCCCAGCAAGGAAGAGAAAGAGAAATAAATAAACAAAATAAGAGAGCCAAGGTAGAGGAATTTATCCCATATCCTTGAGATCATTCAAAATATCACTTAACCTTCAAAGAAACATATGCCAAAACATGCACATATTAGATATTAGTCTCTTCCACAAAAATCCTCCTCACCTAACTATCTTGGAAGACAATGCCCAAACAAAAGCCACTTGGACTTTAGTTCCAAATCCCACAAGTCTTGTCCAAAAGCACTAAGTCTATGAGAATTGGGGTTAGGATTCTCGAGGCTGAATCATTCTCATGAAATTCATTTGCATATATGTATATGTATTAAAATGCATATCCTAATCTAAGAAACTAATAATTATTTGAAAATATGTGTATTGTGTAGTGTATTTTTATGCAGAACCTATAGAGGTAAAGGAAAAAGACAAAAATCTATTGCATAATAAGCATGGAGAAAGATCTTATAGATCAGAGAATTAGCATTCTAGGATTACAAGCCTTATACGTCCGGTGTACCACGACAGTACGTTCGAGGTACCATGACAGTACGTCCGGGGTACCGAGTGAAGAAACTCTTTTAAATGTTCACATAGTAAAAGGCATGGAGAAAGATCGTATTGCATAATAAGCATGGAGAAATATCGTATAGTTCAGAGAATCTAGGTTCTTACAGGCCTAGTACCCCTGGGAACCACGACATCACGTCCAGGGTACCACGACAGTATGCCTGGGATACCACGACAGTACGCCTGGGGTATCAAGTGAAGGAACTCTTTTAAATGTTTATACAATAAAAGATAAGTCTCAAATACCCTATTTCAATCTCCTTCTCATTGTGAATATTATGAATACTTATTTTACTTATTTCGTAAGAGTAAATGGTCATTTTATGACACTAAAACACTTATAATGATATTTTATTGCTTAGGAGGAATCACATTTTTGCCTTGAGGAGATTTATGTGACTTGCGCACAACTTGGTTCGTAATCAGTCTCCATTTAGCTGTAGTGAACCAAGCCCAGTCCACCAAACAACAAGTAAAGGGCCCGGGATCCTTGTTTTTACTTGGGCCTGGGTACTGTCCAAAAAAAGACCCTCACAGTCTTCAATTGTAGAATATATATATATATATATATATATATATATATATATATATATTCCTAGCTACTGCAGCTACATTTGTAGTAGTAGTTATCATTCACATGTAACATAGATAAGTAATTTGTAACTGCGTAAACTTCAACGAATTTCACCCATCTCCTATCGAGTTTATCTCACCTAGAATTGTTGTACATGTTTGGAGATCGTGTGACTTGGGAACCTATAGAAGACCACAAAGGGTGAGCAAACGCAAGCCTTGCTGAACTAATGTCTTTCTCCCACCATTTGATGGCTTTAAAAAATAAGATACCAAATATTGAGATCTTGCCAAAGGGCTCGCTCTTTAGAAGTGAGATGATAAAGTTTCAAATATTTGCAAGTAACACAGGTGATGTTGTGGACTCGGAGAGTGGTGTACTTTAATTGTTAGAGAAATTTGAAATTTTAGATTTGAAATAAATAAAAGATTTAAAATACATTCTGTATGAGTTAGACAAAGAGAGTTTTCAATGCTTGAAGGCTGTAAAAGTTTTTGATGCCACATCGCGTCAGACTGCTTGTGTTGCCTTCCCTATCCTCAAGTCATTGGAATTGTCAGAGATTTGTGTAATTTAAAAGGGACATATTCCCTTAAAGATCCTTTAGCAATACAAAGCGTAAGCTTGCTTGTTTTGTGATTGTTTGTTTTATTAGAGTTTTGTGCTTGCACATCTTTGTCAGACTGTAAGAATTGTGCCGATTGCTCTATAGGTTTGTTCAATTGACGAAGTTATTGCTATTTGAAATGGTGTCATTGACATCCATTGAAATTTCCATAGCCTCTACTGCTCTTGCACAACTATGTTGAGGAGCCCATGCTTACCAACAACGCAAGGCTGCTCTTCGACCCCCAAAAATCCTCCATTATTGGGCTTAGCTTACGAGTTACGAAGCTCCCTTTGAAATGTTAGAAGTGTTTTTTTTTTTTGCTGAGAATGTTATAGTTTATACTAATTTATTAAGTTTTTATAAATGTATATTAACATTTTCCGTGCATCACAAAGTTGGCAACTAGTTGACCTTAAATGGAATTGTTTTTCTTGGTAAATTTTAATCACAGATTCACAGCCAAGGAACTTGAACCCTTGCCTCACGCACCACCCCATGTGACCGAAAGGGCACGCAGCTTAAAAAATTGGATTATGGTTTAGTTATTACAGTTTTTGGCACCAGGGTAATTACGAGGGAGTGCTAAGGTTATTCCATTTTGGCCCTTGAAGGCGGTGGCTATAACCTATATGATACTGAACAAGTATATCAGTAGAGACTAGAGAGAGGGAGATATACACAATGACGATTGAGATTGAGTGCAATACCCAAGCCCTAATTGAAAGCTGTTTTTTCAACTTTCAATTTCAATCATTAAATTAAATATATTAAAAAGAAGTAAAAAATTTAAAGTTAAAAATGTAAAAAAATTTGTGAGAGAGAGTATGGTATTGCTTGCACGCACCTGATCTCAATCCACACAATGAGATTGTGCAAACCAAGACATTGACATTAATGACAAGTTAAAGAGGTGAGGTGATTCAATGGTAACAGAGGCCTAGAACAATTTACTTAATTGCAAAGTTGACACATTTCTCTCGCATTCAATGACCCTTAGTTGGATCTTCACTGTATGGTAGTAAGATCAGAGTGTGGTGATGCTATTAAACATTGCATGATATCTCTTACGTGTATGTCTCAAAGAGGGTCTATAGACTATTTTAGAGAGAGAGAGAGAGAGAGAGATTTATAAATTAAGGAGCTATGAAGAGCAAGGCAAAAGCAATATTTTAGATTGAAGAGATGGAGATGAAGCAGCAGCATTCTCAGCTAGCTCTGCTTGTTTCAATGGTGCTGCAGCTGCTGCTGATATTATGGCTGGTGATTTCGCCTGTGGTGGCTTGTCCAACATACGGCAGAGATTGCAAAAGCTGCATTAGAAACGAGTTGAAGTTCAGTTGCCCACCTTGTGCTCCTATTCTGCGCTGCATGGCACGGTGCTTGTGGGGTGGTAACTCGACGTACGATTGTGTAAAGAGGTGTGATTGCAACACTGGGTACCCAACTCTCGCTGATTGCAAGAGATGCATGTTAAAGTGCAAGTGCAGCTGTATGGGTTAGATGAGTTTCAACTTTCACTCGAAGTGTTTGTGATTTCACTAGTCTCTACTTTAGATGTACGACCATCCTATGATCCTATATGTTGAAAAGATCTTTTTCGTAGTAGCATTTCAATTTCAATGTACCCTCTTGCCCATAGTCTAATGACAAATAGATGCAATTATCCTAGCATCTGAACAAACTGACACAAATCTTCTTATGCGTATTTTAGAATATGTTTCAGCACAAAGGATCTTTTCCATCTTGTTTGAAATGGAGAAGGCCTACATTTTCCCTCCAAGAAAACAATAAGAGGACAATCAATCCAAAAGAAGATTTTTAGTATCTCATAAATTTAAAAGTGAATATATAGTGTCCTTATATGCTTAATATCTTTACTGCATGTTATTTGTATTAGATTACTTCTACTCTTTTTCAAGTAGTTTCATTCATCTAACTTTACAACATTTCCCATTCATTATCTGGATCTGGATGTTCTTTTCCTGAAATTATGACTATTTTTTCTTCAGTTTGCTTAGAGAGAGTTGTCTTATGGTCCTAGCTATAGGTGTTCTCAATCAGACTCAGTCTTCCATCCATTGCATTGAAACACTGGATGAAACACTCGACTAACCACCTATGCGTTTCAGGTTTTAAATTTATATATATAAACGGAGAGCCTCTCTTTACCTTGTATCTATTATAGAGTGAGAGGATCGGCAGTCTATTTTAGGCTCTGATACCAAAAGGGGGCGGAAGGGAGGCGGTTAAGACCAGCCAAGTATAAAAGTAATATCAAGGAGCTTAAAGTAGTAACAATGAAAATAGATTTCAATAACTGATTAAAGCTTAAAGTACTCAAAGCTTAAAGTAGTTTCATTCAACAACTATCAAAGCTGCAACATCCATGTTTTTAGGCGGTGATGTCTAAACTCTATCCCCAGCAATCTTACATGACAATTGACACCCACAGTTGGGAGTGATGGATAGAGTCCTCGCATAAAAATAATTAAAGAAAATAAAAATTACGTGACATCACATATATACACCCTTGTATAAAAATATAAAAAATTTAACATTAAATTGAATTCTCTTTATCTCGCCGAAACTGAAATGGAGGGAAGAATCCTTCTCCATATCTAGGATGCACGGACACGGATACGGTTACAGTATAATACAGCAACACAAGCAATTTTTGAAAATTATAACATGATACAGCTCGATTATACATTCATCATAACCGTTCGCTAAAAGCATGCATTATATGAGAGAGTGAGAGTGAGAGTGGATGTGTGTACATACTTTTGTGCATCTGGGTCCTTCTACAAATGAAATCAGAGAACGAAATTAGATTAGACATACACAATCAACTAGTATTAAACTATACATACATTATATTATATATATAGAGAGGGGCGTAAAGGCTGCACCGGAGCACAGAAGATCAGGGCCCACTGAGAAATCTCTGCAAGCAACGAAACCCCAAATGCTCAGCACAAAACCTCTCCATCTCATCACCTCCTCTTTCTCTACAAACCTCTTCCTCCATCTTCGCAACGACGTCGTCCCAGTTCCTCACAAACCCGTATTGGTAACAGTCGTCGTCGTCGTAGTAGTCGTAGACCGTCTTTGCCTCGGAAATAGAGTCGAGTATTTCCTGCAACGCCACGATCCGATGGCTGACCTTCCTCCTCGCCTCCCTCACCGTCGGATCAACCCCGGGCACCGAGTCCAGCCTCAGTAGCAGACCCATCAGCGCCTCGTTCATCCTCAGCTTCTCCCGCTCGTTGCTGCGGATTGCGTCCACCGTTTCCTGCCGTTGGATTAAGCGTTGGAGGTGGTCGGCTTCGGAGCTGACGGCTGAGATCTTTTTGTACAGGGTGCGGATCACGTGGGCCCGGTATGCGGCCTGGATCTTAGTGGCGGAGTTGGATTGGGACCGTAATTGGGGTGTTTTGGGAGAGAACTCGATGGGAATTTCGGTGGAGTTGGGTTTGGGTGGAGGGGTAGAGTGGTCATTATGGAAAGTGTATGTGACTGTGGTGGAAGAGGAAGAGTAGAAGCTTGCTCTGCGAGAGGTTTTCATTTGAGAGAGAGGAAAACAGAGTGCGACTGTGTGAGTGAGAAAAAAAAAACAAAGGTGTGTTATGGGTTTAGGAGTTTAGCTTATTTTATTTTGGCTTTAATTTGCTTTTCTTTTTTCTTTTTTTTCTTCTTTTTATAGAGCTTTAAACTTGTGGGATCTGCAACCTAAGCGCACTTTAACATCACACCAAGTCGGATTCAGATTAGGAGCAATATTTTAGGCTGAGATTAGAAGTTAAAAAGGTAATTTTTAATTTCAACCGTTAAATAAAATATATTAAAATAGTTAAAAAATTAAAGTTAAAAATATAAAAAGTTTGTGAGAAAATGTGGGTAAATTGCACCTGATACAAGCATGGGAAATAGCTAGTATATTATAACTTTATTGTAGGTAGATAAAAATGGTGTCTTAAATCACTCATTTAATTATTAAATATTTTATTAATTGAGCTAAAAAAAAATCATGTTAGTTTGCCGCTTGTAACTATGGGGATGCTTCTTGAATGGTCTTGCCGCCATTGAATGAGCATGGGTGGTGTGTGACTTGTGAGGCATATGAGCAATTTTTTTGTGTGACAACTGACAACCGTCCGTTTCGACAGGGGACCCAACGTCTCATTTTTTTGAATGATTGGACTAGCATTTGACACAGGCGGGGCCCACCCTTTGTTGGCTTAAAAGGCTGAAATCCCGTTACGATTTTTTGGATTATTAGGCATCAAATGCATATCACACATTATGGCAGCATTTGAAATCTCCAATGGGTTTCAAATTTGTTTCCCTATTCACCTGCTCCTTTAATGGGAAAGCTAAAAAATAAAAAAGCAAAATTGCACTTCTAAAATCTCCGAACTACAACAAACTGGTGTATGTAAGTTTAGAGACTGTTCGGTAATGCTATTCTAGTAATGTTTGTATTTTTTAAAAATACATGTGAGTAAAAAAATATATAAAAATATGCATAATTTTTTTTAGCTTTTATAAGGATAAGGCAAAAAAGTGTGCTCCCACTTAGATGGATGCTTGAATTTTTACCCATTTAGAGCATTTACAATAAAGATATTAAAATAAAATAACTCAAAAGTTATTTTTGAGTCTTAAACACACACAAATCCCTTACAACAAAGTTGCTATAGCTAAATTTATTTTTTTTTACTATATTTTACCTTCATTATAACAGCTCATTGTAGTATGAAGATACACATAAAAATCACTTTTTTATTCCCTCCCAATGACTCTTTTATCCTCAAGTTTGTTCTATCTTCTCTATGCTCTCTCACTTCTCTATTCTTTGTTCTTTGTTCTCTCTCTCTCTCTCTCTCTCGTGCCTTGTGGTTGTCTCTCTCCTGTACCTTGTGGTTGTGCTTTAGTGGTTCGGTGGGTTTCATGTGGGTTTGATTTTGTGGGGTCTATTTTGGTGATGTGGGTTTCATGTGTGATCTGATTTGGTGATCTACTGATTTGATTTGGGGGTTTCATGTGTGATGTGGGTCTGATTTGGTGGGTTTCTTGTAATCTAATTTGGTTATGTCTCAGTGGCTTGATTTGGTGCGTCTTGTCAATGACGAGTTCGGACTCGACAAGGCGGCGGGGCGACAAGGCTTGATTTGGGTTTTTGGTATTTTGGAGAGAAAATTTTTTATGGGTATTTGATAAGGGTATCCTAAATGACATAAATCATCAGTTTGAAGGTGACGACCCCAACACTGACGGCTTCAACTCTTGGGCTATATAAGACTGACGACCTAAAACATACGGACACCTAAGGTTGACGACTTTTACCGACCATCCTAAGGCATAGCCAAGATGACGGGAGCAGGCTGACGAAGTTAGTCTCGAATCCATCTACAAACCTCACTTGACCAACACGCATGCACCAATAATTCTTGAACGACACGTCTAAGTAAGGAGACTCCTACAAGGACAAGGATTCTAGGAGATACGTGGGATCCAAGCATCACTGTCCCAAAAGGAAAAGAACTCCTTGATTTAGGCATGGATTTCGGCCCAACGCTACTATAAATACCCCAAGACCCTCTCAAAGCAAGGTACGCACAAATAACTCAACTCTAGCACTCTAGTGTTGAAAGTAAAGATTTCTAACTTAACCTTCGGAGGGTATTTGGACGGTACCACGCCGGTGCCCTTTCAAAGGTCTTCACTCTCTTTGTTGTGCAGGTACGTTATCGGGAGCACGTGTGGACCGTGCAGCTCACTGACGATTTCATTGCATCATCAGTTGGCGCCGTCTGTGGGAAACGAAGTGGTAACGTCACGCAGTCGCTTCCCAGACAAAAAGTTGCATGGTACTCACCCGCTCAATGGCTACCACCAACAACGTTCAGGAGAACGAACCGCGCGCAACCGCTCTGGAAAAGCAAGTCCAAACGCTCGCAGCAGCGGTCGAGCGCCTGACTAAGGAGAATCACGACTTGGAGGAGCAGCTACGTCAAAGGAACGTACATCCTAGAATACAAGAGGAAAATCAGGAGGAGACAAGCGCTGAGAGAAGGGATCTCGAAGCGCCCGAAGACAGCAACGCCCCGAGCAGGCCGGAGAGGTGGGATACCAATCTGACTACCCCTTCTGAAGCCTTACCGCCTCACATAGCCGCAGAGATGCAGGAAATGCGAGAACGGATGGACGTGATGATGAACGCCCTCAAGGGACGAGTATCTAACGACCTCGACGACCTGGTACAGCGGACTGATTCACCCTTCACGGCGCATGTCACTTCATGCCCGCTTCCCCCAAAGTTTCGTATGCCGCAGGTAGAAAGCTATGATGGAACCAAGGACCCCCTGGATCACTTAGAGTCCTTCAAAACTATAATGCACCTTCAAGGAGTGCCAGACGGGATTATGTGCAGGGCTTTCCCTACTACGTTGAAAGGATCCGCAAGAGTCTGGTATAGCAGGTTGACGCCTAACTCGATTAGTACCTTTAAAGAATTAGGCGCCCAGTTCGTGTCACACTTTATCGGGGGCCACCGGTACAAGAAGTCCACGGCGTGTTTGATGAGCATCAGGCAAAGGGAGGACGAGACCCTGAGGTCCTACATAACGCGGTTCAACAAGGAAGCTCTTTCAATAGATGAAGTGGACGATAAGATACAAGTAGCAGCTTTCGCCAACGGACTACGAAAAGGTAAGTTCCTCTTCTCCCTGTATAAGAACGATCCAAAGACCATGTCCGACGTACTTTACAGGGCAACAAAGTACATGAACGCGGAGGACGCGCTGATTGCAAGGGAAGACAAGCCTAAGAAAAGGGAAAGGCAAGAAGACACTCGAACGAATAGGGGGCAGAAGAAAGCCAGGACTGAAGAACGACAGGATGATCGCCGCTCCAAGCCACCCCCAGGGAGATTCACGAGCTTCACACCATTGACCGCCCCTATCGATCAGGTCCTAATGCAAATCAAGGACGAGGGGACTTTGACTTTTCCCGGCAAGATGAAAGGAGATCCCAACAAAAGGCCAAGGGACAAATATTGCCGCTTCCATCGAGACCATGGACATGACACGGCTGACTGCTACGACCTAAAGCAACAGATAGAAGCTTTAATCAGGCAAGGAAGGCTGCAGAGGTTCGTTAACAAAGAACGAGCAGAACCGCCGCAAGACCAAGCTCCCAGACGGGAAAACGAGCGTCCCAGACAGCCCTTAGGCGACATCCGGATGATTGTAGAAGGAACGGCGACCGCTGGGTCGTCGAAGAAAGCTCGAAAGACATATCTCAAAACGGTGCAGAGCATCTAGTTGGCGGGGTCCCTACCCAAGATGCCACGGACTGACAACCCCCTCATCGGATTCTCGGAAGAAGACGCACGACGCCTCCATCACCCCCACGACGACGCACTTGTCGTCACCATACGAGCAGGAGACTTCAACATGCATCGAGTTCTTGTCGATAATGGGAGCTCGGCGGACATCCTCTACTACCCAGCGTTCCAACAGATGGGAGTTAATAAAGAACGGCTGACTCCAGCTAACGCCCCGCTAGTCGGCTTCGGAGGAACAAAGGTATTTCCCCTCGGTGTTATCACCCTGGCGGTCACTATTGGAGACTACCCTCAGCAGGTCACCAAGAATGTAGCATTCCTCGTGGTCGACTGCTCATCAGCCTACAACGCCATCATAGGACGTCCCACACTTAACTCATGGAAGGCTGTAACTTCAACCTACCACCTAATGATAAAATTCCCGACGGATTATGGAGTGGGAGAGCTCAGAGGGGACCAAGTGGCCCACGCGAATGTTACGTAGCGATGATGGAGATAGACGACCACCAACAAACCATGAGCATAGAAAAGCATGCATCAACGGAGCCCACAGAAAAACTCGAGGACATACCTCTCGACGACTCTCAGCCAGAGCGGACAACCAAGATCGGTACTCTTACCGACTCGACGATACGACAGGAACTTGCGGCCTTCCTCAAAGCAAACCGAGACGTGTTCGCATGGAGTCACGAGGATATGCCGGGCATTGACCCGTCGATCATAGTACACAAATTGAACGTATCACCGTCTTTCCCGCCGGTTCGGCAAAAGAAGAGAGTATTCGCCCCGGAGAGAGATCGGGCAGTAGCAAAGGAAGTCCGCAAATTGCATGAGGCGGGCTTCATTCAGGAGGTCTACTATCCCGAGTGGTTAGCAAACGTCGTCATGGTAAAAAAGAGCAGCGGAAAGTGGAGGATGTGTGTAGATTTTTCCGATCTAAACAAAGCGTGCCCCAAGGACAGCTATCCTCTACCGAGGGTCGACCTCCTGGTGGATTCTACGGCCCAACACCAACTGTTAAGCTTCATGGATGCGTTCTCGGGATACAACCAGATCCTAATGGACGAAGCTGATCGAGAAAAGACCTCGTTCGTGACAAGCCAAGGCCTTTTTTGTTACAAGGTCATGCCGTTCGGCTTGAAGAATGCAGGGGCAACGTACCAGAGGCTTATGAACAAGATGTTCGTAGAACAGATTGGGAGAAATGTCCAGGTATATGTCGACGACATGCTAGTAAAAAGTCGAAGGAAGGAGGATCATTTGAAGGACCTGAAGGAGACCTTCGATACCCTTCGCTCCTACAACATGAAGCTGAACCCAGCCAAGTGTGCCTTCGGAGTGACGGCTGGGAAATTCCTAGGATACATGGTGTCCCAACGAGGTATCGAAGCCAACCCAGATAAAATCCGAGCCATAATGGAGTTGACGCCTCCCAGAAACATTAAGGAAGTACAGAGCCTTAACGGCAAGGTCGCCGCGCTTAGTAGATTCGTGTCCAGAGCGACGGATAGGTGCCTCCCGTTCTTCCGCACACTGAAGAAGTCCTTCGAATGGACGGACGAATGCCAGCGAGCATTTGAAGACCTCAAAGCCTACTTATCGTCGCCGCCACTGTTAACCCCCTCCCAGCCAGGCGAAGAACTATTCCTATATTTGGCCGTTTCTCCAGCTGCCGTCAGCGCAGCCTTAGTAAGGGATGACAGCAAGGTACAAAGGCCCGTATACTACGCTAGCCGAGCACTCCACGCGGCAGAAGGAAGATACTCGCCACTAGAAAAACTGGTCTTCGCTCTAGTTACGGCCGCACGCAAGCTAAAGCCATACTTCCAAGCCCACACGGTGGTCGTACTGACTGACAAGCCCATACGGCGAGCAATGAGTAGCCCTGATGCCGCGGGACGTATGGCCTTATGGGCAGTAGAATTGAGCGAGTTCGACATAAAATATCGCCCCCGCACTGCCATCAAAGGGCAAGTACTCGCTGACTTCATTGCAGAGTTCACGTATCAAGAAGATCAGGGGGCAGAGAGTTCCCAATGGAACGTGTTCACCGACGGGTCGTCAAACAAAAAAGCTGGTGGAGCAGGAGTCGTGCTTCGTTCTCTAGAGGGTGACGAGATCGAATGCATGATTCGACTTAATTTCCCTACGACCAACAATGAAGCAGAGTATGAAGCCCTCATAGCAGGATTAGATCTAGCAAAGGCCGTAGGAGCCGTAGATACGGTAGTCCATTGCGACTCTCAGGTAATCACCAATCAGATAAACGGGGACTACGAATGTAAGGGAGAAAAGATGAAGATGTACTTGGAACGAGCGAAGAGAAAGGTCGACGAGCTCCAGGCAAGAGTGGTCCAAATTCCAAGAGGGGACAACGAACAAGCCGACCGCCTTGCAAAAGCTGCATCCGCGGAACACGTGACCATCCCCGGCAAGGCACTATCTTTTACTCAGCTCGCACCACTAATAGATGTCATCAGTGTACAGGAGGTAGGATCGGAGAATAATTGGACTACCCCTCTGATTGCCTACCTCAAAGACGGCACACTGCCTGAAGAAAAGGAAGCCGCAAGAAAGCTGAAAGTCCGAGCGGCCCGATTCGTCCTAATAAAAGATATCCTACACAAAAGAAGTTTCTCCCGACCGTACCTAAGGTGCCTTGGACCTGAAGAAGCGGATTACGTTATGAGAGAAGTACATGAAGGAATTTGCGGCAACCATTCAGGATCACGGTCGCTGGTCCACAAACTAATCCGGGCCGGATACTACTGGCCGACCATGCAACAGGATGCCCAAACATACGTCAAAACATGCGACAAGTGCCAAAGGTTCAGTAACACGATCAGGCAGCCCGCTGAAGAGTTAACTCCAATTGCCGCCCCGTGGCCATTCGCCCAATGGGGGCTGGACATCATGGGTCCATTCCCAATAGCCGCAAGGCAACTGAAGTTCCTAATAGTCGGAATCGACTACTTCACCAAATGGGTGGAAGCTGAAGCCTTGGCCACGATCACTGAAAAGAATGTGCGAAACTTTGTGTGGAAAAACATTGTTTGCAGATTCGGAATTCCAAGGGTCCTGATCTCGAACAATGGCAAGCAGTTCGACAACAACTCCTTCCGGGACTTCTGCTCGCAACTCGGGATCAAGAACCACTATTCCTCCCCCGCTCATCCCCAGGCCAACGAACAAGTTGAAGTCACGAACCGATCCTTGCTCCGAATAATCAAGGCTCGGCTCGAGGGGGCAAAAGGCATATGGCCGGAAGAACTACCCAGCGTACTATGGGCATACAGGACAACCATCCGGACCCCTACAGGAGAAACCCCGTTCAGATTAACATACGGGAGTGAAGCCGTCATACCGACTGAGGTCGGACTCACAAGCTACAGAGTGCATAATCACGACGAAGGAAGAAACGACGAAGCCCTGCGCCTAGAGCTTAACTTGGTTGACGAAGTAAGGGCAACAGCTGAACAGAGACTCGCGCGGTACCAGAACCTCATGGCCAAACACTATAACTCCCAAGTCAAGCACCGAGACTTCGAAATCGGAGATCTCGTTTTAAGAAAGGTAATGGGTACCACCAAAGACCCCACACAAGGAAAACTCGGCCCAAACTGGGAAGGGCCCTACAGAATTACATCATGGCTGAGGAAAGGTACTTACCACTTAGAGACTCTGGACGGACTAAAGCTACGCCATCCATGGAACGCCGAACACCTTAAGAAGTACTACTAGTAGAAAACATAGATCGCTACTCCTCATTTCCAATCCACTTTTCAGTCATTTATTTTAGTCATTTATTTTTACATTTAAAGCCCGAAGGGCTAAGGTTTATTCATTTTTGAACAATTTTATGTTTATGTATGCCTTCAACACAATAAGAGGAGTTATTTCAGTAAACAAACTTGTGCAACTACTAGGTAGACGGGATCACAAAGTAGACGACCTAGCTTAAGCCCACAAGAGTGGACGAAGCTACCAAGTCCACGAAATGGACGATCTAAAGATCACGAAGTAGACAACCTTAGTCTACAACAGGAACGACCGAAAAAGCGGACGCCCCAAAGTTCGTAAGGGTGACGACCTCAAGTCTACAGGACAGGTCTACTATCTGAATCCGCACAATGGCTAGAACTACCACATCGTCCACAAAGTGGACGGACTTACGACAAAGTCCATAATGGACGACCATAAACCCATCAAAAATAAGGACGATCTCAAAATCCACGAAGTGGACGGCGATCGAAAGATCTCAAAACGGACGGCCTCACGTCTACAAGAGTAAACGGAGTTAAAATCTACGCGTATAAAACCCACAAGGTTGACGACCTTAAAATCTACGCGCATAAAACCCACAAGGTTGACGACCTTAAAATCTACGCGCATAAAACCCACAAGGTTGACGACCTTAAAATTTACATCAAGCGTAGTTCACAAGGTGGACGGCCCTAAAATCAACAAGGTTGACGGCCTTAAAAGACTACTAAAGTAGACCAAGTGGAGACAAAGTCCACGAGGTGAACGACTCCAAAATCTACAAGATAAACGGTCTCGTCAAACATACAAGTCTACTATCTAAACACGTCAACGTTTCAGCCAAAAATTAAAGTGACGAGAACATCAAATATAAATCAACACAATTCGGAATAATAAAGATTAAATACTAACAAAAAAGATTGTCATTACAAAATGCCCAGAAACGCGGGCGTCAAGCATCAGGATTAACTACAAACTAAAAAACAAGGGTTTTTAAACATAGATGTTTACAAAGAAGAAGGAGCAGTTGACGGAGAGAGGACGACGACCGGAGTAGAAGGGTCCTCGGCATTAGGTCTTCCCGCCTCAAGACCAGCTGACGGATCCAAAGTGACGGACCTCTCCAAGGCCGGCTGAGCAAGGATAAAGCTACCGTCTCTGGAGTCTGCCACAGGCTCAGTAGCCTCGTCATCCTCCTCGAGAATGGATTCACCCGCCGGGGTTGACGGTATGGGCTCATCCATGTTTATCCCAGATAAGTCCAAATCAGGATGGGCATACTTTATCTGCTTCAGGCAGTCTTCGAAGCCGTCAGCATAGTAGACGGCACAAGAGTCGACGAATGATTGGGAATCCTTGAATTCTGCCACGGCGTCATTCCTGGCCGTCTCCACCTGACTCATAAGCCCTTGAAGCTCTTTTTCTGCCGTCAGCTTTGCCTCGTCGGCCAGGCCCCGTTGACGGGTCTCTTCCGCCAGCTTGTCCGTCAGCCTCTTCACCTCTCCGACTAAGTGGACGTTGGCCTCCTTATACTGCTGCTGAGCATCCACGGCATTCCTGAGCCGGGTGTGCAGACGGGAGGTCACCGCTTCCTTAGCCATGCATTTGTCCCGAAGAAACTTCATCCGGACCATGGCCTGCAAAAATAAAAATAACGTCAGTCCGATATAAGATCGACCATGTAGCACAACGAGAAGAAAAAGCTTACCCGAGTAAGGTCGAAAAGTCCTGACGACCCTATCTCGTCCGTCGGCTGCTCATCACAGAGCTCCACCTCCTCCTCCTTCAAAATGGACTCCGCCGTTTCCACGGCGTAATCCTTGTGGGTGAGAAGGCGACGGACAGGATCAGCACTGACGGCGCCTAATTCCGTCATTAAGCCCTTGCCAGCCCCATGGGAAGCCTTCGAGGGTGACGGCCTCTTGGAAGACTTAGCTCCAGGCGAAGGGACAACCCTCTTCCCAGAACGATCATCACCCCCGTCAGCTTTCCTTTTGGCCCCCTTGACGGGCCTTGGAGCTGACGATGGCGTCGCCTCCCCCCTGGCCCTTGCTCCTTCCTCTTTCCTCTTGGCAGCGGCGGCAGCACGTATCCTTTGCTTGGCCGATTCCATTTCTGTCAAGAAATAGCAATAAAAAAAAAAAAAAAAAAAAAAATAAAAAAAAACAACAAAAAAAAACAACAACAACAAACAACAATGAAAGGAAGTTGACGGAATTTTTGGAGATACGACGACGGGAAAGGTCGTTGAGTCGTCGGGCTTCCTCCGTCGGCTCTGGGCCCTCACAAAATAAATGCAAAGTGTCGAGGGTGATCAAGTCCCTACACTTTCTCTCCTCCAAAGGGATAGACGTAACCCGATGGATAAAGTCCTCCTGCTCCTTCGTCACACGTGGACGGACGTTCGCTGAAAAGGAAAAGAGACGGGTTAGAAATTAGACATGGATGAAATAAAGGAAGTTGACGGGGTCAACCTGAGTCCCGGACGTACGCCCAAGTGTTGTCAAAAAAGCCGTTTGGCATTAATTTCCACTCCTCTGGGCGGCACACCCAATTCGTCCCTTCCACAAAGAAGTATCTGCCCTTCCACTTTTTATTGGAGTCAGGCATGTCAGATACCAACTTCAACTCCTTCTTCCTCGCAGAGAAATGATATATCCCTTTTGACGAGGAAATATGTTGGGGCCTATAACACCAGAAAAACTCGTCTAAGGTAAGTTGACGGTGTCCACCACTTAGACGGCCCCACAAGATCTCGGCTCCAATGAAGGTTCTCCAAGCATTAGGAGCAATCTGACTAACGGATATGCCTAAAAAATTTGCCAGCTGACGATGTAAAGTCGTCAGCGGTAACCTTAGCCCTGCTGCGAACATGGCATCATACATGCCCACGTCCGCAGTACGTCCCAAGTAGCATCTCTCACCATCCTCAGGGAGACGGATCGGGACATCGACGGGAATTTGGTAACGGGCTCGAAGACTCCTAAACACATTCTCCGTCATCGTTGGTGAAAACTTGTTAACTGACCACTCTTTGGGGAGAATGAAAGGACGGTCGTCATAAGCACCCGAAGTACTCTCTAAGGACGTCTCGTCGCTATCATCCTCGACCCCGTCACCAGGATTCTCTCCACCTCCAACCTCCTCACCCCTACTTGTTGCTTCCTCTTCGTCAGAAGATTGGGTTGACGTTTCCCTCTCCGACGAATGGGACAAGCCCTCCTCGGGCCCCCGACCTGACGGGAAGACCTCGTCATAACCCGCTCCCTCGCGGATCGACGATTCCTCACTCGACATCTGACTTCCTACAAACGATGGGTATATTCTAAGAACCTAGGTTGACGACCTCACCAAAGGAAAGTACCTAAAGAACAAGAATGAAAGGAGAGAAACTTACGGGTATTAAATAAGGTCGACGGTCTCGAAAGGTTGACGACTCCGGGGGCGACGAAGCTAGCAGTTGAACGTGACGCTTTGGCTCTCAAAAGATCACAAATGTTGGAAAGTTCGAAATGAAGGAATAGGGGGTATATATATAGGAAAAAGGGCACGGAAGACGAAGCGACGCGCTCGTCGCAGACCGAGGCGAATCAATGTGAACCACGTGTCCTGATAATTAATGAAGGCCGCGCCAAGATTTTAG
This sequence comes from Castanopsis chinensis, assembly GCA_032878915.1. Classification (NCBI taxonomy): domain Eukaryota; kingdom Viridiplantae; phylum Streptophyta; class Magnoliopsida; order Fagales; family Fagaceae; genus Castanopsis; species Castanopsis chinensis. The sequence continues at coordinate 12,181,074 of JAVQMG010000131.1, forward strand.
GTATGTACTCCATAGTTCGTCAAGATAGGTTGACGAGGCTATGGAGTAGGGGGCAGCTGATAAGGGTATCCTAAATGACATAAATCATTAGTTTGAAAGTGACGACCCCAACATTGACGGCTTCAACTCTTGGGCTGACGACCTAAAATATACGGACACCTAAGGTTGACGACTTTTACCGACCATCCTAAGGCATAGCCAAGATGACGGGAGCAGGCTGACGAAGTTAGTCTCGAATCCATCTACAAACCTCACTTGACCAACACGCATGCACCAATAATTCTTGAACGACACGTCTAAGTAAGGAGACTCCTACAAGGACAAGGATTCTAGGAGATACGTGGGATCCAAATATCACTGTCCTAAAAGGAAAAGAACTCCTTGATTTAGGCATGGATTTCGGCCCAACGCTACTATAAATACCCCAAGACCCTCTCAAAGCAAGGTACGCACAAATAACTCAACTCTAGCACTCTAGTGTTGAAAGTAAAGATTTCTAACTTAACCTTCGGAGGGTATTTGGACGGTACCACGCCGGTGCCCTTTCAAAGGTCTTCACTCTCTTTGTTGTGCATGTACGTTATCGGGAGCACATGTGGACCGTGCAGCTCACTGACGATTTCATTGCATCAAATTGGTATAGATGGGTATTGATAATCAAATGGGTAGGTGGTTATGGCTGGTGGAGTGATGATGGAGGTTTTTATTTATAGAGGTTGTAAGTGCTAGTGATGGTTGTTTTGGGTTGATTAAGTTGGTTATTTTACTGAATTGAATATATTATTTTATTTAGTTGTTTATATTATTTTAATGTGTTGAATACTAAAATAAAACCTTTGATGTTAGATGTATTGTAAATTGAGTTGTTAAAATGAATAAAGTGACTTTCTGAGTTGCAAAAAGCTATATTTTTTACTTGCTCTCCTATGAATGCTCTTAGATCCTCACCAGCTGGACTATTCTGGTGAAAAAAAAAAATCCAATGCTCTACTTAAAGACCAAATTAGAACAGAAAAGTACCATTTATTTAGGATGCCGCATCAAGATTTAAGAGAGGTTATGCCCATAGCTGAAGAATGTCTAGCTAATGCACACCATTTAAAGAAAAAACATTACAGAACTATGGACAAGAATTTACAGCAAATACTGACTAGCCCAGCTCCAGCAATTTGAGGTGTGATTAGATTTTACTGGACTTGCTTCATCACCTAAAACAACATCGTCCTCCTCAAGGGGGTGGAATAATCTTTCCAGAGCATGTCCCAAACCCAACATTGTAACCGTTTCCCTGCAATGATTTAAAGTTTTAAAGCATTTAGTTCTACATGTTTTGAATTTAAAATGCTGGAAGAAAACATCAAACAAAATGCATAAGTCTAAAATCTAAGTTCATAACAATGGCTAGATGACAAAGTCAATCTTAAAGAAAACAATGGCACATCATGGAGTCAGCCTCCCTATCCAATAAGGCATATTATTATTGTTATTTTTTAAAGTAGCATATTAGTTACATATCAATTCCAACATTCTAGATTCACCGAGAAAAAAATAAAACAAATGCTGTTATCAGTAGTTCAGAATTAAAGTTGTATATACGATGGTGGCAGCTATATTATATATATATATATATATTTTTTTTTTTTTTTCTTTTTTTTTTTGAAGAGATGGTGGTGGTGGTGGTGGTGGTGGTGGTGGTGGCAGCTACGTAGAGCTTAGTCCATCATTTCAACAAATCTTCACTTGTTGCATTGAATTAGAAAATTACCGGGTTTTCAACTCCTTTTTTTCTTATTAGACAATACACCTTCCCGTCTAAACTTGGTCAAATAGCACTCTCCTAAGACGTCATACAAACTAGCCGAATAGCTCTCTCCTAAGACGTCATATAAACTAGCCCTGTTCTCTAGTTTGATAGTCTCATTACATTTTTGTCTAGTTTGACAGTCAATGTAACAACATACTTATGAAAAAATGCAAGAAAATCACTGAAAATTAAGTGCCTCCCTTAGATAGGAAAACCAACTCTAAATCCATAACCCATCATCCAACTCGTCAGGACTACCAAGCCCCAATGGATCAGAACAAAATGAAAAAGTTAATTAACAACCAAGTCAGATTAATTATAACTTTGAACCAACAACCAACAGCAGAAAAATTTTAACAAAAAGGATTTTGAAAAACCTTGTCTTCATAAATTTCTTATATGCTGTTGGGTGTTGGTAATCAAATCAATGAATTGAACTTACAATTTCACATGATGGATACAATATAGTTAAAATTGAAAAATACATTAAAAATTGAAGTTAAGAAGATAAAATGCATGAGTTCCTTGGTCATGATAGAGAAAATATGAAAACAATATGCTTAGGAGATTTGAAGAAAACTTGTATGCTCACGAACCTTACTATAACCGCTAAAAATGACTTCATCTCCATCTTCTAGGAATTTTCGAGTTGTCCCATTTAAGGACAGTGGTTTTTGTCCATTCCATGTTAACTCTAGCAAGCATCCATAAGATTCTGGCTCCTGTTCAGAAATACAAGTGGTGGCTGAACTTCAATTGAACAACACAGAAATTATACATTTCTAACTTGAATTACACAATTATACAAAAAACAAAATGAGCACAGTTCCAGCAGTACAACCATGTGAAATGAAAATGAAATAAATTATAATGAGGGAGATGAAACCATACAGGTCCGCTGATGGTCCCAGTTCCAAGGAGATCACCAGGCCTTAAGTTGCAACCATTAATGGTGTGGTGTGCAAGCTGCTGAGTCAGTGTCCAATATCTGCAACACAAAAATTTAAGATATACAGCAGAAGCACCAAACTCATAATACACACAATGACACAAACACAAAATAATAAAATAGAACTCTTCTTTATTTAGATTCATATAGGTTTTCATATATATATATAAATATATATATATATATATATATATAGATATAGAATACCCAAAAGAAAAACATATTGATATGTAAGTATTTTCAAGCCTTCTGTTTAATTGGAGTTGTGAACATTCTGTTAACAATATGAGGGGCTTATGATGCGCCCAGGAGAGTAATTTTCTGAAAATAAAAAATGTTTAGCATTGCACATAAGATACTCTATTGCCCAGTGCATAACAAGCAAGAGACTGATACAATGGATGTTATAACTCACAACAAGCAGTAACCAATCTCATCCAAAGATACTTCAGAAACAATGTGAATGTATTATGTAATTGAACTCCTTACAAATGATTGAAATTACTCCTCGTGACCACAGATGAATTTTCTTGTCCAGCAGTTTTAATTTGAACCTAGCAGCAAGAATGCAATTTCATCATTCTCTTTAGAGAGCCATAAGATTCAACTATATTAAGTCTAACAAAAACACATTTCTAGAAGACATATAAAGAAGATTACAGCAGATTGAACACTATATCAAAACATAAAAAGAAAAATAATTTACAAAGTATAAAAAATAAATAAATAAATAAATAATTAAAAAAAAAAAACCCAATTTAACTGTACATATATACAGCATTTAGATACTACCTCCAATGAAATATCATAGTTCTTGGATATCTTTTCAGCAAGATATGGCAATGGAGGAGGGTTCTGCAATTCAACCACACATTGTATAGCATCTTGCCACGTCAGAAATAGTTCCAGGCAAGAAATTTGGGAACGACATAATGAACCTAAAAAATGTCATGATGTGTGACTAAGATGATAAGCTACCTGTTTGGGAGCATCACAAGCAAAAGGTTCAAGAGCATCTAGTGTTACAATCCATGGGGATACTGTAGTACCTAAAACACAAGACAACCAAAAAAAATAAAAATCCTTCAGTTTTGTGTAGGAGAAAGAATCACTTGCAAGCAAAGTGTATGGGTAATTATCAGTGAGTGAAGTGCATGCATCCTGACTTCAACTTTGAGAAATGGAATTTGAAAGATGAAGCAGTCAAATTCCAAAATTTTACCAAAACTCTTTCCCAGAAAAGGACCGAGAGGTACATATTCCCATGCCTGAATATCTCTAGCTGTCAAAGCCAACTTCTTATTAATATAACATAAAAAAAACCTTCCAAAACAACACTGAAATGAAGAAATAAGTAATATTAGTAGTACCGCTCCAGTCATTCATCAATACAAGGCCAAAAATATGATCCGCTGCCTCATTAACATCCACAGGTTTTCCTAATTCATTTCCAGGGCCAACAACAGCAGCCTACAAGAACACCAGATCCCATATATGAACAACTGTAATGAGTCACAAGCTCACGATGGAAGGAACACAGCATGACCACAACAAAAGAATAGCATAACCAAAATTTAAGCTAAAGTGGGAGGGGAGCTAATACCACCTGAATTATATATTTTCAAATCATAGTTTCATCTTCATTTTTTTTGGGGGGGGTGGTCAAAAATTGATGAGGTGCATCTAGATAAAAGGCTCACCATTTCAAGCTCAAAGTCCAGCTTCAATGAAGGTCCAAAATATGGTGGAGAGTTACCAGCTGGATGGCCTTGACCTCTGGGAGAAGCAAAATTTAAAACTGTATGAGATAAAATCAGCACAATACGGCGTGGGGGAAATAAGTCACTCTTGAGTGGCCATGTGGGAGGGCAGTTTAAAACCGTATTTTTTCAAAGTACTTCTTTTTTAACCCAACTTTTTTCAAGGTACAGTTTTCTTTTTACATAATCCACTATTAAAAAGCTGAAAAATAATTTATATACCAAACAGGCATTTAAATCAGCATATGTAGGAACCATATCCACCATTTTAACAAGAAATGGATGTTATTAAATCGGGTCTTGGCTCAGTTGCATATAATTCAAGAAAGATGAAATGGGTAAGTCGAACCACAATGTCCAACAAAGTAATGCACTTCAGGCACAAGTTCTGTGTGACACCTGAGTGGCAGGTAGCCTGTCTCATTAAGCATGAGAAAAACATGTATATAGATGCTAGAGAAAAAACACATAATACTGAACACAGGCAAATGTACCTTTCACATGCACACAAAACCAAGGATACTGATAAACCAGATTTTGCTATTATTTGTAAGAAATTATTAGTACTTAAAAATGTTATAGTAAGTTAGTAACAAACATGATAAAAATTTCTATGACATTATTTTGTATGATTTTGCCCATTTCTGCATTCTTTGCATTTCTTTTTTCAGGGTACTTTTGCTAAATGACATTTTTGTTATCTTTATGTTTTATCAACAAAACCGAGGATCAAAATAAAATTTAAATCCTATAAAAAAAACTAAAATTTTTTAATTTTTATATTGTCAAACCTTGGTCGAATGATGTCTGTTCCAGAAATAACAATAGATGAAGCCCGTCCATGATATGCAATGGGAAGGTGAAACCTGGAAATCAAATGACACTTAGTCTGCTTGAAAAAGAAGGGTGGAAGGGGAGGGGGGTCAGTCATAAACATCAAAGCCAGGGTACCAGTTTGCCGGAATTGGGTTCTCTGGTCCACGAAATATGGTTCCGCAATTCTTCGCATGATGCATGGATGAAAAGAAGTCCGTATAATCCCCTATTGAAATGGGAACAAGCATTTTGACCTTGCTCTAACAAGTAAAAATTAGACAAAAAATAACATTAGAAGCCTGCCGATCTTAATACAACTTACATATTCGGAACTGTATACGAGTATTACCAATGGCACAAGTGCTTTCTGCCTTAAAGCTGCATTGTCACGTAATGCTGGCTCAGTAGCTGCATCAGAGGATAAATAAACTTCCGTTATTTCCTTCAAATTTGACTTAGAATGAGTTTCTTTATTGCAATTATACAAAACGGGTTAATTCCTCAGTCTCTTTACTAAACAGTTGCAATTTACATAAATTCAGTATTTTTTTTTTCCTCTTTAAACTTTGCCTCATATAGTTTAATACAAAAAATAGATGCCAAACCAAGAGAAGAATTCAACTGATAATCAGCATACCTGACAATAGCTTTTGAAGCGTAGCACGAGCTTCCTTCCAAGCTGGACGTCCCAAAGCTAGAAATTTGTTTAAATCAGGCTGGCAATTAAAAACATATCAAATTGCAAAACAATCAGCTAACATTGTTCCACCCAAATTCGCAAGTCAAATTGTTGACAAAACAGGACATTATAATCATGCGTTCTCCATCAAAAATCAGAAATTCACCACAATGCAACCGAAATGCACAGAAACTTGAAACAATCAGTGAGTTAAATTAGTCTGGCAAAAAAAAAAAATACAAAACAAATTGCAAAGCAATTAGTTAACATTTTCAACCTAAATTAGCAACAAAACAGGACATGATGATCATGTATTCTTTACCAAACATCTGAAACTCTTAATAATGCAAGTATGCAACCAAAACGTGCAGAAACTCATAGTAATCAGCAAGTTGAATTAGGCTGACAAAAATAAACATAACAAATTGCAAAACATGTTCGACCTGAGCTTACAAATCAAATTATTAACAAAACAGGGCATGATAACATGAAATTCACGACAACGCAACCAAAATTCCTAATCGGCGAGTTATCATCGCCATTGCCGTTGTTCTTGCACTACGGATTGCTCCACAATAGAACAAGTTCTACAATAATTATTAACAATCCAAAAACAGAGCTCTAAAAAAAATCTTAATTAATTGAAAAAATCTGATTTGCTCATTTTCTCTAAATTCAGAGAATCGAAACGGCGGCGTTTAGTTGCAGAGCAACGTGCATGAATGAGAATGAACGAGAGTGATCGGTAAATGACCAAGACGAACCTGAAGGAAGGAATCGGAGTTGTTCTTGAGAACCGGACCGTCGAAGAGACCGGCGGAGGCGACGACAGAGAGGTCCAAGACGTAGTCACCTATCGCGACGCCCGGCCGAGCCGGTGAAGCCGGTTCGGGCTTGAAGACGCCGTACGGCAAGTTCTGTATGGGGAAGTGAGAGTCCGGGTGGACTTCGATGAAAGATTTCAAAGCCATTTTTTGGAAAAATCGGAATCGAAATGGCGTCGTACGAAGGTCCTTCCCTCCGATGAGTGAGTGAGAGTGGTACAGTAAACAGTGAAGTGAGGAATTACTTGGAGAAAAATATTGTATTTGTAGTGTGTGCCAAAGCTGCAGCCTGCAGGTAAAGAATGGGGTTATTGACTCATTGTCTTTTTGCTTGTCAGTTTTTTATGGAATTTTTATAAAGGGTTGAATTGTATCGAGTATTAGGAATAGGATTGAGTCTTTTTAGCGGGGTAGGTGGATGGCCAGGGATTAATAACAGCACAAAGCATGAGGTAGATGGCCACCCATTATTCAAAACGTACGTGCTCGCATCTTATCTACTTCCCCAGGCCATGCCCCACGTGGAGTAAGTCATCTTAGCACGGACCTACTCTGGTAGGTATCAAAGTGACAGTGATTACTGATCATATCTAGGAGTGGAGTCAGAAATAATTATTTGTGGGTCGAGATGTAAAAGAGGTATATTAAATATAATTCATAAGTCTATTGATATAAAATTATCAATTTTCATATATCATCGTATACTTGAATATTAATAAATATAAAAAATTGTCTAATTTAATGTAGACATACAAAAAAGAACATTCACATCAAATCATGTCTGACGACGATTTTTCATGGAATAAAATTCATTCATTATCATCTCTATTAGGGGTGAGCAAAACTTCACCGGAGCCGACGTCATCGACCGCCACCGACAAAACCGTCCCGACTCTAACACCGACCGAATGAACCAAGGCTGGCGTTCGAACTTCGCCCTTCTTTCCGATGCCGGTGCGGCACAATCATCGGATTATGAAATCCGAAACCGAGATAGCACCAAACCGAACCGATACAGAGGTGTAAATCTGATTTTTTTTTTTTTTTTTATGAAACTGATAAACGACGTCGTATGTATGGGTGTTATTAAAAAAAGAGGCAAAACGGTGTGTTTTATGCTAGGTTTTCATATTCTCAGGAGTATAAGTTCAAATTTATCTCAGAAAATCTTTTTACTCTCTCTCTCGCTCTCACCTCGCCTCTCTCTCTCTGGCCTGACGCAGCACCTCGCCTAAGCTCTGCAAAACAACGGTAAGCTTCTAGTTTTGTTTGTCTTTGTGTTTTACTGTTTGATGTTTGAACGTCTTCGCCTGGTTTGAATGTTTGTCTTCGCCTAAGTTTTGCTTGTCTTCACCTGGGTTTTTCTGTTTGAAGTTTGAATCTTTGAATGTTAAATATAATATTAACTAAATGTCGCCAACTGTCTCCAACTCCAAGTAGGCAACTAGGCAAGTAGCAGTTAAATGTTAAATATAATATTACTGTTTGAATGTTGCCAACTTCTAGTAGGCAAGTAGCTGCTTACATTATATAATATTAGATGCAGCCATGCAGAGCAGGATGCTTACATATATAATAATATAATATTATATATATACAGTAACACGATGCTCACATATATATTATATAGTGTTAAGGACCTTAAGGTTGGCTGTTTGTGTGTTGGCTGGATGTAGAAAAATATTATTTGACATTTTTACCTTTTTTTTTTTTAATGACTTTTCTTTTGCTTCTGTTTTATGTTTAACTAGGGTAGCACATGTTTCATGAATTATTTGGCACAGGTTTCTTAAACTAGTTGATATATTGATATTGGGCTTGAAAGCCCAATTTTTTTATTATTAAAAAAAATAGTTTTTTTTTTAATATTTCAAACCGACCAAACCGACTAAACCGCACTGCAAAAACCGCACCGCTATAGGTCGAAAAACCGACCTTAGACAGTATGCATCGATACCAATTATGAAAAAACCGATCTCTATCAGTTCGGTAATAAATTTGAAAAAAAACCGCCCTTACCGAACCGCGCACACCCCTAATCTCTATAGTGAAATTTCCTGCAATTTCCTTCTCTATATAAACTATCATATTATCTACTAGAGGCTCATTCTCCATTCTATTGCGAAATCTTATTTTTAACAACTTCATAGTTGAGAAAGCTCATTTTGTAGTTGCTATAGAAACTGGAAGGGTCAATACAAGACAAATAAGTCTATCAATCAAAAAATAGATTTTAAACTTTCTTGAAATTTTTAATACCCTACATAGCTCGAAAATTGTACTCATATTCTGAAAATCTGGATGTTTTATCACATCAAGCTCATAATGTTGCAATTGAGACTCCAAAAGTTCTTGCTCGTGTTCGGTGAAATCTTGAGGATAATATTTCTTAACCAAATTGCATATATCAACAATTTTGAATAATCTAAAAGCATCATTGGGATTTAAAGCTGAACTAAGAATGACAAGTTCCGTTGTTAGCTCACAAAATCTACTTTTCAATTCTTGCAATTAAAAGTCTATTGCAACTGTAAATATGCCAATTCTAAAATGATGTTCCATTGTTAAATATTCATCTTGACGACGATATCTACCTTGAGCTTTAATGTAACGAGCATTCATATCAGGAATATCAATTTCATGTTGCTCACAAAATGATATAACATTAGCAAGTAAAGGCTCCCATCCATCATCTCTCAACTTTTGAATAAGTGATTTTATAGTTGAAACTAAATGCATGGCATTTAAAAGGTCTTGAGAATGTTGTTGCAAAGCTTGACAAAGAACATTAGTAATTCCCATTATCTCTTTCATCAAATGCAAGATTAAAATAAATTTAAATGATGTTAATACCTAATAAGCTCTCTCGGCATCACCGTGTTGTTTATAGTTAGCCCCTTCCTCAGAGATAGTATTGATAACTTTGCAGGTAGCATCAAACATTTTAATCAAACTACAAATAGATTGAAAATGAGATCCCCACCTAGTATCTCCAGCTCGTTGCAAAGTATCAATCTGGTTAGCACGGTACCAATCTGGTTTGCACCTCTTCCAGTCTCAATTTCATTAAAAGCAATCATATTCTCAACTTGTTCAACTTGAGCATGTTGCAATTCATCATTACGCTTACTAGAACCAACAACAATATTGATAATATTAACCAAATGATCAAAGAACTGATGAACATCTTTTACTTCTCTAGATGGTGTAACTAGAGCTAATTGCAACATATGAGCCACGCAATGTACATAATAAGCATATGGGCAAACTTTAAGAAAAAGAGCTTGTAATCCATTCCATTCACCATGCATGTTACTAGCCCCATCATATCCTTGACCTCGAATATTTTCAATGTGGAGGTTGTAATGAGAAAGGACAGCACATATCTCATTCTTTAAAGTCAATGCAGTATTGTTTTTAACATGCACAACATGAAAGAAACGCTCTTTAATGAAACCTGTTTTATCAACAAACCTCAAAATGATGGTCATTTGCTCTCTCTTCGACTCATCTCGAGCTTCATCAACTAAAATGCAAAATTTTGCATCCCCAATTTCTTCATGAATAGCATTTCACACTTTACTAGCTAGAATATGCAATATCTCCTTTTGAATTGTGGGTGACGTATATTTGGCATTCCGTGGAGCATTTTCTAAGACAACTCTAGCTACATTTTCATTGAAAGTTGATGTGTATTTTATCAATTCAATAAAGTTACTTGATTTTTTGAATCAAGGCTTTCATCATGACCTCTAAAAGCACAAGTTTGGAATGCTAGCCATTGAGCACACTCTATTGAGGTCTTGAGCCGTAATCGATTATTCTCAATTTTTTTTTTTTTTATGTTTGTTTCTCAACTAATTTGTCAATATGTCTTGAATAATTCAATAGATCCTCACAACATTTCTCAGCAATTTTATGTGGTGTATTAGGATCTTTCCCTCATGACTAATTAAAGAACAATTCATTCCATCCTTCACCTTTTTCCAATTATTAAAACATTTTTCCAATTATTAAAACATTTTTCAGTGAATGCATCTGATCTAGGACGACCTGTTGGTTTCTTACGAAAAAGATAGCAAGGTAGACAATAGATTGAATTTGTTGAATGTGAGTATTCCAACCAATTTGAATGTGATTTAAAACACGAAGATTGAAAACAATGACGATGATTTTCCAGTCCTTTGCATGGATACTTTATGTCTTTAGGTTGATATGGACCGGCAATGAGATAAGCACGTCGAATTTCATCTTGTTCATTGACAGGGAATTCATATATTTGTTTCCGTGATCCTGGATCACGGTCTATCCCTTTAGATTTAATTCTTGAACATTTGGAGGGATGTTCATTAGACATTGAAGCATCAACATTTGTTTCTACAGAAGTCCTAAGTTCTGAATGACTAATATCTTTTTTCTTAAAGAACGCATCAATTGTTTTTCATTTGCTCATTATTTGACACCTAATTTGAATCCCAAAAAAAAAAAAATCAATGCAACAAATAATAAACTAACTTAGGAGAGAGAGATAATAAAACAAATCAATCAAAACTATAGACAATAAAATAAACAATATAAACCAAATACCTAAGCTCTGTGATAGACTCACGGCCACTACTTTCTACTTCAATTTTTTTTTTAAGAGCACTACTTCAATTTCTTTCCATAGAATTTTTTTTTTTAATAATTTACTTACACAAACAATGCAAGCAGCCCCACCCGGCCCCCACTCAAGGGACAAGACAAATTACACAAAAGCCAAATGGGAAAAGGTTGGTCTGAGTCTTAGTCTCTTAGAGTCAATGGATGAATCAAATAATAAAGAATACAACAAACACAAAAAGACAATAGACAAAGGACAAAGTAATAAGTATATATTGTTTGCTGGGAAAGTGAAATCACAAACATATATTTCATATTTCTTCAAGTATCAGTGTTTAGTTCAGACTGTTCAGTGCTTCAATTGTAGACAAAAAGAGAGAGATTAGAGAAGTCAAGTAAAGAATGAATGAGATACCTTGAGGCAGGGCAGCGGCGTCACAGTGAGCTAGTGGAGGTAGCGCTGCAACAGCGTCCGTCACAGTGAGTCAACGGGGTAATTTTTGAGGCAGTCAAGCAGCAGAGGCGTGAGCGGTGAGCCAGTGAGTGTGACACTATTGAGTTGGAGACTTGGAGGCATGAACTAAGAAATAAAAAACTAAGGTAAGGCAGAGGCGTGAGGCTGAGGCTGAGGCTAAGGCGTGAAGATGTTCTTTTGTTTGTTCTCTCTTTTAATTGTTCAGACGGTGAGGATTGATTTCTTTAGGCGGTGAGGATTGAATGTTTTTGTTTGTGTTTAATTAGGTATTTTAGACTTTGTATTCAGGCTGGGTTGGAAGTGCAATGGTTTAGAAAATGATAATTTTGTTTCCTTTGGGAATTAGGGCTAGCTCTGGCTAATGGGAATTGTGGGCCAAGATTTGTAGTATTTAATTGAATAAGGCCATGAACAGCCAGATTTGTGGGCCAAATTTTTTTGTTGAGTTTGAAATTTTATTGGACTAAAAGTCTAGGGGGGCGGATTTTAACTTTTGGGGGGGGCTAATGTATTTTTTTGACATTGTTTAGAGGAAATTTGAAAAATTTTAGGGGGGCCATGGCCCCCCCAAGGAGCCAAGTGGCTCCGCCCCTGATCATATCAGACAAAAATAGGAAGCGGTGAAATTTATAAGTGGTGAAATTGTGGACTCAATATTTGACTTCCATCACTCGTCACTTGTCAAATGGTGGGCAACCACAAAAGTTGGTGATTTTGCACCTAGATCCACATAACAATAACTAATTCACTATAATTTACTATTGTTTTTCCTTTCAACCAAACAAAACAATTGTATATTTATTTTTGAGAAATGCAATGTGTGGTGAGCTTTTTTTGTAATGTTGGACTGGGCTGCCTCTTGCTGTACTAGGCCCAAAATGTTCTAGATTAAAGAGTTGGGACCGGTTCAACTGTAACCCACCTTGGTCCGGTTTGTGCACAAACCATGCCCTGCTTGTCCAAATTTTGAATCTTAGGCCCGTGGCAGGCAGAGTTGCTATGGGAAATTACAGCAAACAGATATAATAAAGATAACAAAGAAAATGCATTCACAGAATAAATAAAGGGGATAACAACAGACGCCCCATACATAAAACAACAGAACTTAAATGATGAAAGGGCAGTAATAAGTTTTAATGAAAGAGTAGAACGTTAGTCTGCTGTGCCAATCTACCTTACAAGATCGGAACCAAGAAGGGAACCATTTTCACAATGCAAATAATCTCCCTTAAAAAAGAAGGAACGAGGCTAAATGGTTTATGCCTAAAAGAGTTTCTTATCTTTTCCTTTTTAGCAGAGAGCATAGGTTTTAGAGGGAGAAAGGGGATCAACCTATTTGGTGTATGCTTGCTATTCTATTTTCTCCCTTTTTTTTTCTTGTCCTTTCTCTAATTCTTTCTTTCTTTTCTTTTTCATTTTCTTTCTTAGTGCTTACTTAGTTTTGTTGTGATTATCTTCTTCTAGATTATTACTCCTATGTCCCCGCCCTTGTGCACGGCAAGGGTCCTTATATACTGCTCGTCGTGGATGGTTTTTACCATTTTACCCTTTAACAACATTTTTCTAGTATGGGTGTCCTTGCCGACTATTATTGATCAGTTAGTTGCCCAATCAGTACCACTTACTTATGCTGGCTGCGCCATTCCACATCACCAAACCACGAGGACTGTTTTTTTTTTTTTTTTTTTTTGCTTGCCACGACGTGAGTTCTCTCTCTCTCTCTCTCTCCATTCCTCATGGCATGCACCTAGTGGTTCCAACTCATCATTTCCTCTTTTGGGAGGTATGTCATCCTAGCAGGGTACTTCTCCCAAAAGAGCCTAAGCAGGAACCACAAAATAGGTTTTTCCCTCTCCCCATCGCCAGACCATACCCTCTTACCTCTAACTCATGATCCACCATTTCCTGTGTTGGCTAGGTACAAGCTGGTAGTGTCTATGCCTTACGCGTGCTTCACTTTAATGGTTGTCCGAAATCTACCTATTGCTCATGCGTTTGCCTCGGTCTGGAGGCCCATCTGCACATTTTGTAGTTCATCCTTAACTTCTTATGGTTGGAGCTGTTTTCTGATTTCTCATTCTTTATGGTTTGCTCCCTTAGGGGCTGGCCTTTGCTTGATTATAGGCTTTCCCTCCCTCAAGCCATTCTTTTTCTTCTTCCTATAGTCCTGCCATCATTTCCTACCGCATCATTCTGCTATTCTTGCAATGATGTTATTTGACCCAAAACTGTTGAATCTCTTTGGGCTTGCTACTTATTTCTTTTTTGATGACTTAGTAAGCTCATTGGGCCTTTTACTACATTACTTGCGAGCTCTTGTGTCCCATTTATTTCTTTTTAGGCATCCTTGGCCTATCCACTTTCTTGGGGCACCTTTGGCCCTTTCTAATTCTGTATTTCCCATAGGCTTTTACTAACTCATTGGGCTTCCCTGACCCAATTACTCTATCCTTCATCCTTAGGGCTTATGGACTCTCCATTGCCTCTTACTTTCTTTACTTGCATTACTTCGGGCCCGCTGCGGCTACTGTGGCTCATTCTCTCTTTTCTCCATCACATACTACCCATGGGTTTGCTACTTCTCTCATTCCGGTCCTTTTTAGGCCTATTTACTTCTTAAGGTCCATTTATTTGATTTATGGACCTATGATCCATTATTCCTGCCGTTTGGGCTTAATGGCTTTTCTATCCAATTCATAACTCTCTTCTGCCCACGTTGTCGGGCTTCTTCTTTTTATTGAGCTTCCCAAAATGAGCATCAACATTTAGCCCCCTAAGCATGTGAAATGCTCCTATGGATCATATGTGAATAAAGAATTTCCTATCCCTTATGTTTTCTTCTTCCTTTTTTCCTTTGCGGGCTTTTTCGAATAGTGGACCCCAACTCGTTTATCTGTATATATATATATATATATATATTTTCCTGTCATGAACAGTGTTGTCTTTTCAAAATTCCAAGTTTAGTAGTTATTTTGAAACACAACTTCCGTTTCATTAATTCCTTCCCTTATCTGATGATTGACACGTCGTGTCTCTTCATGTCAACCTTGATGACGTTGGTACGTAAGATAAAGTCCCTTCACATTTCGGACACAAACACTCTCTCTTTTCCCCTTTCTTCTTTGTATCTTTCTTCCCAAATATGATGAACCATCTACTCCGATCAACCAATACTCTATAACGCCAGCAAAAAGCCAAACTTCTTCTCCCCGTAAGGGAAAAAAGGTTGTCGATGATCCTGGTGCACATGAGGTAGGCGAAAAGGCCGCCTATTCTGAATTGGATCATTTAGACAAGGAAGAGGAACAGTGCAATCCCAATAATGAGTGCGCTTCTCTTATAGATCCCTAGTACGATGTCTATGGCCATTTCCCTAAAGTTCCTGGTGATTACGTGCCGCTACCGCCAGTCCATGTGTGGCTTGCCCTTTGCCGTCGCAATACAAACGTTTCTTGGGCTCCGTTGGCTTCTTCGTTTTCTAACCTCGCCATTCGCTAAGCCACTTCACTCCCCATGCCCATTCACTTTGAATTTGGGTCAAGCACCGCTTTAGGTTGGAAGGAGTGGGTGGATAGGGAGTTGTCTGACACGGACTTCATGGGGTTGCTACAGCAAGTCAGTGTATTGAAGGCTATTGTTTTATCCTGCCATTTATCTAACTTCAGAGATTTGTTCAACCTCTGCCATTTGGTCTGCTAGTGGTGCACTGCTACCCATACTTTCTTTCTTTCCTGTGGTAAGATTGTCGTGACTTTAGAAGATGTGGCAAACCAATTACTTTTGCCCATCCTTGGTGATATCGATCCTGGCACTTTAGAGCTTTCTCCGGAGGAAGAGGCCGTGGAGGCCGAGTTGAAGAAAAGAATAAGTGGCAATGCAAAGTTGTCATTTTGGATTGGCTCCCCTTCCAAGCTTTCCATTGCTGCTCGCTGTGCAGCCTTCATCACATTCTGGTTTTGTAAGTTTGTCTTTGGCTCTCATCCTCATTCTGCTATGAAGCCTCTGTATTTTCGATTAGCTATTAATATTTCTGCTGGGGTGAGTTTGCCACTAGCACCCATGTTCTTGGGGCATCTATATGTTCAGTTAGACATCCTGTGGAGTGATGAGAGTCAAGCTAGTTCCTGCCATATAGTCACCACCTTTGTTCATAGTACTATTCTGTAGCACTTGTTGTATGAGCATTGTGCCAAGCATTTGGTGAAGCATAGGCCCGTCCGTTTTGCTAAGGAGAAGTACCATTCGTGCCCAAAGGTCATCACTAATTTCTATGGCAGGTTTGACTCTGATTTTCTGTTGGTTTTTCGTTAGGTTGGCTTGAAACCGATTGACCATCTTGCTGTTGAGTTCTTTGATAAGGGGGTTAGGTTTTCGTGGAGAGCATATAGGAATTTAGGCATAGGCTATACATGAGCAGATTTTGTGATGGGTCCATTCCTTGATACTGTTGGGACCATTATCCAGTTAACTAGTTTTGAGGATAGGGCCATCACTTACTTGGCAGCCACCAATGCCGGGTGGTTGCCTTACCTGGTTGATGAGGGTGTCAGATTTGTGCACTACCCTACTAATAAAGTAAGGAGGCAGTTTGAGTTGGATCAGGATATTCCTAATGATATTTATTTTCTCATGGAGTCCTCTACTTCCGTTCGGCCATTCCCGCGGCACACAGCTTTTGAATTTTGGAGCAAGCGCTTTACTGCGGTTACTATTCCAGGTTCACAGAAGGAGGGTGGTTTTACCACTGCCATGCATGGGTATTGGCAAGCAGTGATGACTTCATTTGAGAAGGAATTGTTAAGCAGTCATGGGTTTTCTCTTATTCCACCTGGTGGGGTTGGCGCAATTGTTTCTGCCAATCCTCGATTACTTCTGCCTTTTAAGTCTGTATTGGCGTATGCTAGAAAGTAGAGTCGGCCCTCCATATTTGAGTGGGTTGAGGAAGAGAAAGGGTGGTTCTAGCATACCGTGGCTACCTTACGGGCTTGGAGAAAAGGGTGAAGGTGACCAACATTTTTGTGCCCGTGAAGAAGAGTTCTGCCAAGTCCAAGTCTAAGTCTGTGAAGAAGAAGAAAGGTGATGATTCCTCTGAGACTTGTTCGGATATTGTACCTTTTAAGAGTGACCTTCCTCTTATGAGCAACATAGTTTTAGAGTGACCTTCCTCCTATGGGCGCCCTGCCACAGGCAAGATTAGGCCTACTGTTCCACGACCATCCACTGATGCTCCTCTTTCGAACAACACTCGAGGCAATAAAAGGAAGACTTCTCCTCCTCTTGCATCCACCACTTCTAAGTACAGAGTATGTCATCTCTAGACTTTCTTTTCCTTTATTATTCTTTGTATAATGCACTTCCTACGACTAACTCCATATACCT
This sequence comes from Castanopsis chinensis, assembly GCA_032878915.1. Lineage (NCBI taxonomy): Eukaryota > Viridiplantae > Streptophyta > Magnoliopsida > Fagales > Fagaceae > Castanopsis > Castanopsis chinensis. The sequence continues at coordinate 12,198,362 of JAVQMG010000131.1, forward strand.
ATTGACTCATTTCCTTTTTTTTTTGTCTCCCCCTTCTTTTGCAGTCTAAGTACAAGGAGGATTTGACTGCCATTCATCCCATCCTACTTGATGAGCCCGAGTTCAAGGCATGTCTCTTTTCCTTCTCTCTTCTTTCTCTCTCTCTCTCTCTCTCTCTCTCTCTCTCTCTCTCTCTCTCTCTCTCTCTCTCTCTCTCTTTTTATGTCATTAACCTCCCTCCTTGTTTCCCAGGCCGAGCCTGAGCCCGAGCCTATCTCTATGTATCACCCCACAGTTGAGGAGATTTTTGCCTCCATGGGTACACCAATGGAGGGTTTCTTTGATGGGGCTGATGTGGCATTCCCTGTTATGGCTTATCATTCCTTCTGCCGTACAAGGAGTTCCTGCTGAGGGGTTAGTAAGACCGTTCCCATTCCTGCCGAAACACTTACTCCTCAAGAAAAGGCTGTTCCTTTCACTGTTGCCCAGACCGAGGTTGTTTCTCCTACCACACCCTTTGTTGTCTCTACCAGTAACCCTTTCGCGGCTCTATCTCAAGCCGTGAAAGATGACTCTTCCTTAGTGGTTACCCCTTTTTCCATCCTTAGCTCTGCCACATGTGGACCTGATGTGGACTTGTCTTTTGAGGAGTCTAAGGATGTTCTTGAGGACCTTGACAACGAACTTACCATGAAGAAGAGGATTTCTGAATCGGAGGAAAAGGAGAGCGTGGACCACGAGACTGAGACAATGGGTATGCTTCTCCTTTATTTCATTAAGTTTCTTTCTTTTTATGTGTATATGCACCTTATATCCCTTTGATGTGGTCTCCCTTTACTTTATATATTCCTTCCTCTAATTGCAGAGACCTTTGGAAAGCCAGGAGTTGCCACAGACAAAGATATGCCCACAGTCACTTCTCTTGCCACACCTGTAACACTTGTTTCTGCCATATCTTCTACACCTGTTTTTTCCATTCCCACAGCGTCTGTTTCTGCCATTCCCACAGCCTTTGTTTCTGCCATTCCTACAGCCTCCATTCTTGTAGGCCCTAGTAAGTCCCTTGCCTTCCCTTCTCTTCCTCATTTTTTCATCATAGATTCAATCTATTTGCTTCATGATTTCTTAGACCATTCTTCACATCTCCTACCAGGTCCGCTTCCCACCGTTCCTTCTCTATTTGAGATGGGTAGTAGTTCTACCATAGTTCCGAACCTGACGAGTGAGGTCACATCCTTCTTTGTTCATTTCAACTAGCACGAGGTCAATGACCTCAATCTTGCAGACTTTTGGGGTTCTAGGCCCCCCTACATTGACTTTCATGGCTTCAGGGTTCTTGAGGATTGTGCTTCTCATTTGGTGGCGATCTACAGCAGCCATGGTGACTTTATGTAGGGATTCTGATTTGGTCATTCTACTAGGGAGCATTTTCTAAAGTTTTTGAGAAGCGTGATGAATGACATGGAGCATAATTTTGTTGACACTGTTTTTGTAGAGAGGATCTTACAATGGAGGGCTGTGGTTCAGGAGCTCGTTAGCGTGAGGTTTGCTATAGAGTTCATCCTAGATCATCTTTGTGAGATCGCTCGAGCCTTCTTTATGAGGAAGGTTTAGCCTGCTATTGATGCTATTGATACACACCTTAAAGCTTTGAAGAAGGAGGTGGCAGACTTAGAGGGTCACCGTGAGTGTCTTCTTTCCAGCATTGGTAAATCTAGCCATTTTGGAGACCAGCCCCTTATCTTTGGGCTTCGTTGAGATTATATAGTTTCCCATCTGTTTCTTTATTTAGTACACTTTATATTTACTTATTCGGCAAGTCTTGTCATAACTACCATAGTTTGGTTTTATGACTATAATGCTATACTGTATCACTACTTTTAACAATTGTTATGACATAATATGCTTTTTAATACTTCATGCTTTTGTTTCATCACATACTGATAAAAGCACATTACAATCATGTCTTATGACACAGTCACTTGAAGGAAACATAAAACTCCTTAAGCAAAAAGGAACAACTACATAATTCTTAAGCATAATAACGTTTCAGCCACTTCCCATTGATGCGGTCCATCAAGTCTTTGCCATCCATTTGTGCTAGATGGTAATACCCACTTGGATGCGCCTTTCTTATCACAAAGGGCCCCTTCTACTTTGGTGAAAATTTAGATGGTCCTGCCATACCTCGTCTAACGTGGTCTGCTGCCTTTAGCACGAGCTGCCCTTCTGTGAACACCCTTTCCTTAGTCATCTTACCAGAGGCTTCTGTCATCCTTTGTCTATATTGCGGCTGCATTCCTAAGCTTCTTCCCTCTTCTAGTCAAGCCCTTCTAAGTCCTCACACCTTTCTACCGTAAAGACTTCCTTCTCCTTTACTTTCTTTTGCATCTACATAACTCTTAGAGAGGGGGTCATCACTTCTGCTGGGCTCACCACCTCTATTCCATAGGCCAAAGAGAAGGGTGAAAACCCTGTGGCAAACTTTGGTGAATTTCTGTAGGCCCAAAGAGCGTCTGGCAGATGCACTGCCCATCTCCTCGTGTATTCTTGGCTCATTTTATTGATGATCTTTACGAGGGTTTTGTTTGTTGCTTCTGCTTGCCTATTTCCTTGTGGGTAGTAGGGTGATGAACGATGGTGTTTGACCTGGTAGAATTCCAACATCTTCCTCACATCGCTATTGACAAACAGCGTGCCATTGTCGCTGAAAATCCTATGAGGTACCCTAAACCTCACAATTATGTTTCATTTGATGAAATTTGCTGCTACTCCTCCCGTGGCTTTACAAAGTGGCACTGTCTTTGCCCACTTAGTAAAATAATTTGTAGCTACTAGGATCCATATGTACCCACGCGATGGTGGGTTAACTGGCCCCACCAAATCAAGCCTCTAAGTATGGAAGGGTCATGGGGTAACCATACTGTGTAAGTTCTGCGGGTGGGTATGAATTAAGTTGGGTTGTACTTGGTAGCTATGGCATCTCTTCACAAATTTTGCTGTATCTTTTTTCATTGAGGGATGGTAGTAACCCATTTGTAGCAGGCATCTATATAACCTCTTCTTCCCCTATTGTTCCCCACATTCTCCCGCGTGCACTTTTTTTTATCATATTTCTTGCTTCTTCGGGGCCCAAACATTGTAATGGGTCCCCATCATACCCTTTCTTAAAGAGGACCCCGTTGCGCAGAAGTAACATGTTGCCAATCTTTTAAGTTTGTATCGTTTACTATGCTTTTGCAGCAAGATGCAATCTGCTAACTACTGTGTGAATGGGCTCCTCCAATCTTCGATGATAAACACAGCGTAACTTTCTTCTCTATCTTCTGCAAGCTGGCAAATCTCGTAATGGGTTTGGACTTGGTCTGCGTCTTTGCCCATACTTGGCCGATAAAAGCCTACCCTTTAAAGTCTACTGTAAAGGTTGATTTCTTTGTAGGATCCACAAGTCTTGTCATGTACTTCCTTCAACTTTCTCTAGGCCTCCTCCTGCCCCACGCATCTAGACAAGACCTTACCAAGCATCCTGCGGTATAGCTCTCCTCTTACCAAGGCATAGTCTTTTAGCACCTTTAACTCCGCAACACTTTCTTCCTTCATTAGGGCCTCCCTTATGGAAATCCGCCAATCTCCTTTACACTGTTCCTCTTGGAACCTTTCCTTCAACATTTCAATAATAGACTCTTCCCTCTTGCTAACTTCTATCATGGTGCTATCCCCTTCGAAGATTATTTGTGAGCCTAATGCGGCCAGCGCATCCACAAACCAGTTTTCGCCCCTCAGAATATGCTTTATTTTGAAGGTTGAAAACTCTTCCTCCATCTTCTGGGCCATTGCTTTATACGGGGCTAGATTGGGTTCCTTTAGGGAGAAGCTCCATTTGGTCTGGCAGACCACTATGTTCGAATCACCCATTACTTTTAAGTGATTGATTCCCATTTCAAGGGTCGTGGCTAACCCAGTTAAATAAGCTTCATATTATGTTGTGTTATTTGAACATGGGAATTCTAATTTGAATGATAATGCCACAGGCTTGTCTTCTTCATGATACAAAACTACTCTCATTCCCCCCGATTGGGTGGTGGAAGACTTATCAAATTTCATTACCCATTGCTTCCTAAATTCTTCTGCCATAGGTACTTTTCCCAAGACTTCATCATCCAGGGGGAATTCCTCTTCTCTTGGGAACTGCACCAACAGATCTGCTATAGCCTAGCTTTTCACCGCCATGGGCGTTCCTGCCTTTAGATCATACTGTGACAATTGTAATAACTACTAGGATATTCTATTGGAGAGAATCGGTTGTCGCAACAAGGCTTTGATGGCGTGGGATTTAGTCATCAGTCACACCTCGTAAGCCAAGAAATAATGGCGTAACCTTTGTAAAGCATATACAATAGCCAGGCACGCCCTTTCTACCCTTGGGTAACGAGTTTCTGTATCTTTTAGAGCACGGCTGACATAGTAAACTGGCTGCTGAATACCGTCTCCATCCTTTTGGGAAATTAATAAGGTATAGCAACAATGGTTTCTTATGGATTGGTGCTTGCATAGTGAGGAAGTTCATCATGATCTGTTGTAGCCATTTAAAGGCTGTCTGCTGTACTTCTCCCCACTCAAAATTTTGCCCTTTCTTGAGCATTTTGCCAAAAGCCAAAGTAATAGATGCCAATCCGGGTATGAATCTTCGGATATATGAGACCTTCCCCAAAAAACTCTTCAACTCCTTTATTGTGGCTGGAGGTTTCATGGTTGCTATAGCCATAATTTTGGCCAGATCCACACCTATTTCTCTGTTGTGAACTAGGAAACCTAAGAATTTCTCTAAAGACACTCCAAACACGCACTTGACAGGGTTCATCCTTAGCTTGAATGTTATACACCACTCAAACTCCTTCAACACTCGGACATGTTCTTCTCACTTCTTCAATTTTACCACTATGTCATCTTCAAAGTCCTCTAGTTCCTGATGCATCATGTCATGAAATATAGCCGTCATCATTTGTTGATAAGTCACTCTTGCATTTTTTAACCCAAACAACATTATTGTGTAGTAGAAATTGCCAATGGGTGTTTAGAAGGAAGTTTTCTCTACATCCTTTGGCCCTATTCTGATTTGATTGTACCCACTAAATCTGTCCATGAACAAAAATATGGCACTTCCTGCCACAGAATCTATCAGTAAATCCATGTTTGGTAGTGGGAATTCCTTTTTCAGGCAGACCTTGTTGAGATTTCTAAAATCTACGCAACACCTTATCTGCCCGTTCTTCTTCTTTACTGGCACTATGTTGGACAACCAGCGTGGGTGTTGAATAGGCTTGATGAATCCTGCGGCCAGCAATTTTTATACCTCCTTGACTATCTGCTTTTCTATCTCAGTGTGGAATATCCTGGCAGGCTAGGCCACTGGCTTGGCCTCGGGATCCACATTTAGTGTATGCACTACTAGCCAAAAATCCAATCCTGGCATTTCGCTATAATCCCATGCTAAAACATCTTTGTATTCCGTCAACAACAATATCAATTCTGACCTTTCCTTCTTTGACAACCTTGAACTGATTGAGATGGGCCTTGGTTCCTACAAGTCGGACCTTAGGTTAATCTCTTCCAACTTTTCTTCTGCCCCAACCTATACATCCTTTTCTGCCACAACTTCCTTGTCTTTCTTTCACTCCTTCCTCCTAAGTTTTCTTGAGCCATGCAACATACCAGGCTCTTGTGTTGCCACTCTTGTCTGGGCCCACTTACATTTCACTCGTGGGTCCCCGCACCTTCATAATTTATATACAATCTTGCCATTAGGGCCTCGAACCCTAACACATTGCAGTGTGTCATCTAACTCCACAGTGGGTGTTTCTTTCCTTTTCTTCTACTCTGATAACATTTCTCTTAGATCAGGCTCAAGATCACTCTAGATATCCTCCTACCTAGGTATGAAGGTGCCTCGTGGTTTTGATACTGGGCTTTCCCTATATGGTGCCCATTAGTCATAGAACATGGTTTCTACTAGGTAAGCTTTCGCTTGCTCAAATGATGATGGATTTGCTGCTATGCGAATCATTCTGCCATTCAGTCTTCTCTTCATGCATTGGTGGTAAGTAGATGGGACTAATCGGCATTTGTGCAACCATAGCCTCCCTAAAAGCACATGATAAGAGACCTCTGTTTTTACCACATGGAACTAAGCTAAAGAGGTTATGGGGCCCACCTTTAGCCATAGTTAGATGTGGCCTGCAGTGTATTCGCCGCTTCCTCCGAACCCAGTCACATCCATTGGGCACCCTTAAATCTTTCTTTTTGAAATTCCTGCTACTTGTAGGATGCTTAATGGGATGAGATTTACAGAGGCACCTATATCCACAAAGGCTCTCTTAATGAGGATTTGGTTTATAGATGCTGCCAAGTAGAGGAGCTTCTTGTGATCTAAGTACCCTACCTCCATATCTTCATTACTAAAAGTGATTTCACTCGACTCTTGTAAGAGGGCCCTGTCATCTGTGACTTTCGCTGATAAACATTCTATTCCTGCCTTGGAGGCAATGCTCACCAGGGCCTCTGTGGTCATCCTTCGCTCTTTCACCGTAAGCCTCAGTTGGTCAAACAGATTTTTGAACTTAAAGCTCTTCTGTAGGGTGGTAATTGCTGTGGCAGGCAGGACTGGGTTCTCTTCCTCGTCCTCCCCTAGATCTGCACAAAATACTACAGCTGCGACACCCTTCCCTTTGTGGTTTGAGAGTAGATTTCTTTGAACTTCTTGCTGAGATAGCTCTAGAGTCCCTTCTTTGATCCCTAGTCTGGTGTCAACATTCTAGTAGGATGTTGCATGTAGTGCACCAGAACTCTTCTTCAGTAAAGACTTGATTAGGCTTAAAGACTCCGTTTGCTATCCAACTATCCAGGAGCACATCTAACTCCTTTGGGGTGCATGATATTGGCGAAAGGGTATCGTACTCCCTCCTATCAGCTTTCCTTTTTCTTTCGCCAATGGACACTACCATGGCCTGCGGGGCATTTTTTTTGTCAGAACTTGGCCTTACTGACTAAGCCGTCTTTCTAGCCTTTTGTAGCAACTGCGCAAACTGGGAGATTTCCAAGTTTTCCAAAATGGCTCTGTACTCCCTAATCATGTTTGCCATACACATTTCTACCAATGTCTTTTCCTCACAATGGTCATAGCAGTCAAGTGCTATGTCTCTGAATCATTTGATATACTCCATTAAATCCTCACCACTTCTTTGCTTGGTAGCTTGCAAAGTTGCAAGCATTATTGTTTCTTCTCCATGGAAGTATTTAGTGCAAAATACATGCACCATGTCATCCCAAGTTAGGATTGATCCTGACTTTAGACCGATGTACTAGGTATAGGCAAGATCACATAATGATTTAAAAAATTCCCAAAGACATAAGTCCTCATCTGTTGCATAAGGGTCAAGAGTATCAATAAACTTGCTCACGTGCTTAATGACACTTCCCTTCCTGCCATCATACTGTGTGAAAGCTCGTGGTTCATACCTCTTAGGGTATGGTTTGCTAAGCACTCTTAATGGATAAGGAGGCCTTCGTGCATAGAACCTTTCTTTTGGCGCTCTAGCCTTCTCCTTCTCTAGGATGTAACGTTGTCCATGTTTCTGCAGAGCACCCAACTGTGTGCCTCTTTGTTTGCCGCATGCTCTGGGACATGCTGGCTCCCTTTTTCTTTTGTCTTATCCGTCTTCAACTGGCAGAATTCCTCCATTATTTACTGCTGCGAATGTTGTTGTGCCTATAGTATGTCGACAAAGACATTGGCATTGTCAGTGGGGATTCTTGCATATGGTTGGGGTTCAGCCCCCATATCGTTGGTGCCTTCTGCTTGATTAGGCTCATGCTAGTGAGGCGTTGTTGGCTTAGACTTTGCCTGAGAAGGCACGACACTCATGTTTCGCGTTGTCTTGGATTTCAGTGGCATTTGTTTGTGAGGATCTCTGTCCCTGTCTGATTCCCAACTCCCTAGCGGAGTCACCAATTTAAATATGGTGGGACTTTTTTACAATATTGGGTTGGGCTGCCTCTTGCCATACTAGGCCTAAAGTGTTATGGATTAGGGAGTTGGGATCGGTCCAATTGCAACTCACCTTGGTCCAACTTGTGCACAAACTATGCTCTGTTTGCCAAGATTTTTGAATCATAGGCCTGTGGCAAGCAGAGCTACTATGGGAAATTACGGCAGGCAGATATAATAAAGATAACAAAGGAAATGCGTTCACAAAATAAATAAAGGGGATAACAATAGACGTCCCATACATAAAACAGCAGAACTTAAATGATGAAAGGATAGTAATAAATTTTAATGAAAGAGTAGAACGTTAGTCTGCTGTGCCAATCTACCTTACAGGATCGGAACCAAGGAGGAAATTATTTCCTTAATGCAAATAATCTCCCTTAAAAATGAAATTAATTGTTTTGAGTGAATAGGGCTAAATGGTTTATGCCTAAAAGAGTTTCTTATCTTTTCTTTTTTAGCAGAGAGCATGGGCTTTAGAGGGAGAGAAGGAATTCACCTATCTGGTGCATGCTTGCCGTTCTATTCTCTCCATTTTGTTTTCTCGTTCTCTCTCATTCTTTCTCTCTTTCTTTCATTTTATTTCTCAGTGCTTGCTTCCTTGTTGTGATTTTTCTCTTAGAGGTTACTATTACCGCGTTCCTCCTCACCCCCTATGCATGGCAAGGGTCCTTAATGTAATGCTTGCCGCAGCTGGGTTTTACTATTTTAGGCTTTAACCACCTTTGTTTGGTGTGGATGTCCTTTCCGATCAATACTGATTAGTTAGTTGCTCAGCTAGCACTACTTACCTGTGATGGTCGTGTCGTTCCACATCACCAGACGAAGAAGACTATTTTGTTTATTTGCTTACCATGACATTCTTAACTGCCACGACATAAGCACTCCCTCTCTCCATCCCTCATGCCATGCACTTAGTGGTTCCAACTCATTCTTGTTTCTTTTAGGCGGTATATCATCCCAGTAGAACACTTTCTCCAAAAGAACCTGAGCAGGAATTTTCCCCTCTCCCTACCTCCAGACCATGCCCTCTTACCTTTAACCCATGACTTGCCACTTCCTGTATTGGTTGGGTACAGGCTGGTGGTGTCTGGGCTTTGCGCTTGCTTCACTTCCATGCTCGTCCAAAACTTGCCTACTGCGCATACGTATGTCATGGTCTGAGGCCAGTCTGCATATTCTGCCGTCCATCCTTGACTTCTTACGACTTGAGTTGCTTTCCTATTTCCTCGTTCTTTATTGGCTTGTTTCCTTTAGGTTGGACTTTGCATGATTGTGGACTTTCCTTCCTTCAGGCCACTCGTTTGCTTCTTCCTGCGGTCTTGCTATTATTTCCTGTCGCATCATTCTGTTATTTCTACTATGATGTTATTTGACCCAAACCTGCTGGGCCTTTTTAGGCCTGTTGCTTATTTCTTTTTTGATGGCCCAATATGATCATTGGGCCTTTTACTACATTATTTGCGGGATTTTGTGTCTCACTTATTTCCTTTTGGGCATCCTTGGCCCATTTATTCTCCTTGGGCATCCTTGGCCCTTTCTAATTCTGCGTTTCTCATGGATTTTTACTAACTCCTTGGGCTTTCTTGGCCCACTTACTCTATCCTTCATCTTTGGGGCTTATGGACTCTCCATTGCTTCTTACTTTCTTTACTTGCATTACTTCGGGCCCATTGTGGTTGCTGTGGCTCATTCTCACTTTTCTATATCACATACTGCTTATGAATTTACTACTTCTCTCTTTCCGAGCCTTTTTAGGCCCGTTTTGCTTCCTCAATATCCATTTGTTTGCTTTATGGTTATGGACCTATGATCCATTATTCTTGCCGCTTGGGCTTAATGATTTTTCTATCTGATTACTAACTCTCTTCTGCCCACGTTGTTGGGCTCCTTCTTCCTACTGAGCTTCCCAAAATGAGCATCAACACTATGTTCGCAATATTTTTACAGTAAATTCTGAATGACAGGTTGTTAGTGGCTATTAGCCTATTATAGGTGAGCAAAAATGTAATTTAAATAGTGTGTTCAAATTAGAACCAATAACAACAAATTACTATAATTTGTTGTTAAAATTGTTGTAAAAATGTCGTGAGTGTTACATTTCTTTTAATTTTTTCACATTTTCAACCAAACACAGAAGTTAACCTTCAACCTCAAGCCAATGAGAAAATTCACAATTCAGCCATATAAACTTTTCTTAAACTAGTCTGTCAAGCTTCTGAGAATAAAAATGAGCAAGAAATACAACTATGAGGTTCAATTATATTTGAACTCTAATACTCTTTTTTTGTTATTATTAAATCAGCTCCCACCCACTAACACTTCTAATACTAAAGGTCTGTTTAGGATTTGCTTATTTTATTGAAACTAAAAACTTTTTGCTGAAAGTATTGTTGATAAAGGTAAATGTTAGTTAACAGCTCCCACCCACTAACACTTCTAATACTAAAGGTCTGTTTATGATTCGCTTATTTTGTTGAAACTGAAAACTTTTTGTTGAAAATATTGTTGATAAAGGTAAATGTTAGTTAAAATAGTCAGTGAGACCCATGAATAGTACCAAAAAGTGCATTGGGACTCATGAATAGTAAAAAAAATAAGCTGAATAGTAAAATAAGCTGGCAAAGAATAAACTAGCCAAACAAACACTAAAAGAGTGTTTTGGTGTTCAGTGATGCATCTAATTGGGGTGTGTGTTTGGATTCTTTGGAACGATTGAACAATACCTGCTCATTAGTGGATGCATTAACACAAATGCGTGCAATTGGGAAAAACAAGTACATTATTTCCTCTTACTTTTTTGTCTTCCATCCTCCATTCTCCGAGTTTTCAATTGTCTATACCAAACAAAGCATAAAGAATTCCTTTTGTAGTAGTTTTGTATAAGGCAAAGATAGAACCACAACAAAAACTTCGAGTCTCTCAATTGTCTATACCAAACAAAGCATAAAGAATTCCTTTTGTTGTAGTTTTGTATAAGGGGAAGATAGAACCACAACAAAAACTTTGAGTCTTTGAAACCGTCTCACAAGACCATTTTTCATTTTGAACAAGTTGAACCCTCCCAACCAAAGCTATCACTTGCTAAGGAAGAAGATTTTATACTAACCAAGATAGCCTAAAGAGTGTGGTCAGTTAGGCTTCAATGGTTAAATCAAAAACCGGTGAAGATTATAAGTAAAAATGACAAATTTACAATGCATAGAGCTTGCCTTGCATACATAGTTTTGGTGAGCAAATCCGCATTTGCAAAGTATTATTATGGAGAGCTTTTTGGCATGAAATTGTCCTAAAGGCTAAAATCAGGTGATAGCTCCAAATTTGTAGGTGAATGGAATATTGCTAGGTAACATGAAATACGATGGCCGGTTCCTATCATATACACACACACACACACACACGTCGTTAGTTGCTAGCTGGAACGTAATAAATTCTTATGAAAAATCACTCTCTTAAGTTCTAGAATTCCCATTATCAAATTGAACCATTGAACTCACCGTCTCCCATAAAATTCATAATGAACATTACATCGTTAAGCAGATGGATCAATCTTCTGCTCAATGTGATAAGCTTGTTCAATACTCTTGAAAGAATCTCCCAACTATCATATTTAGGGACGTAAACAAAGCCTAAGCATTGCGTCGAGTACTTGGAATTTTGGAAGCAATTAGTTTTCCTCTGCGAAAGTTCAAAGTTTGGAGTTCTCCCCGTCCTAACATCATCAAGTTTAATTTTAACACAACTGTTAATAATCATGTGTTAATTCATAATGGGCGCTTTCTTCATTATTTTCACACCTAATATGGGTGCTCTTAGGAGATTTATTAATTAATAATTTTAGAAAAAAATTTAATATCAATTTTAATATAAAAACCATGGTTTTAAAAATTGGATCGGACCGGCTGATTGAACTGGAAACTGAAAGCCAGTCCGGTCCAAAAAAGGCCTAAAACCAAGTTAAAATTGGTCAAAATCGAGAACCGGAGGCAAATTTGGTTTTGCCTCTAGTCCGGTTTTCAAACCATGATAAAAACCTATAATTTTTTTTTTCTTATAAAAAGTTTATAAAACAATGCTCTTAGAGCACTTGTTAACTTTTTCCTTATTTATAAACTTGACTTTTGGGTTTCATGGTTTTCCAAGTTTAATTTATTACAAGAGGCTGATTGAAATCTTAATCAACGCTAGTTTGTGAGTTGTGATTGTTAAATGTATAAAGATTATAGTTTGGCTTATGCTTGTTTTTTTACCTTTTCTCTTTCTACTCTTACTTAGGTAGGGGGCATGCATTTCAACCTATCAATTCAATGAAAGATTTTATGGCAAAAGCCTTGTAGCTCAACTAGCATAGTTATTTACAATAGAGACGTACATTATTCAAATATTCATTCCCTCATTGTAGCTAGCGAATTATCATTTTTAAAAAAATACCAATCCAACTCAACTTGAAGTCTTGGATTTTTTGTTGTTGTTGTTGTTATGGTTTGATGGATTGAATTGAGTTCTAAATCTTTTTAAGAAGCTTGTGTTTGGTCAAATTTAGGTTAGTTAAATTTTCAGCTTAGATTAACCTGATTTAACTCAAATTATTAATATATTTAAAAAATAAAACCTATTAATTTTTTTAATTATAAAATGATATACATGTATTTTTAATTTATCGGTTTGACTTTTTAATGGACTTTTTAAACTTTCTTTTAAAAATCAGTTTGATTTATTTTGGATTTTCAATTTTTTTAATAATTCAACTATTATTCTTATAATGCTAAAAAAGGGAGATTCGAACCTTAGTTCCCCTAATAAAGAAAAACAAACTTTGCCAATGTACTAAAAATCTATTGACAACTTAATTTATATTTTTTAGTTTAATTTATTTTGATATTTTAAAACTTAACTTTGATAAAATGAGTTGGGTTATAGATTTCCCAAGCCAAACAAGTTGGGTTGGTTTATTGCCCCTTTTCTTCTAGAGTAGAAGATTACTTTAAGTTCTTTCTCTTGTTAGATTTTTTTTTTTGGGGTTCGAAGTGATGATAATTATTTGTCCCACTATTTGGTCCATTGGGCTACTAGTTATAACTACGATGGGCCAATGGCCATCTCATCTCTTTTCTCTTTGGATGATAGAGATTGATGGAGAATATCGTTTTTATTTTTCTTTAACATATTATCATCAATACTTAAAAAAAAAAAAAAAAAATTTGGGCTGAGATAGCCCAAATTTTTAAGAGCCAATTTTCAATTAAAGATGAAAATCTCCCATAGCACAAAAAGGAAAAGATTTAGCTCCAAATATCTTTAAAACTTTGAACTCTAACTATTAATAAAAAGATAATATACATTTCGTCATATGCAATGCATTTATGCGTTTATATTTTTATTAGTAGTTGGGTTCCAAGTATGTTTTGAGCTAAAATTTGTTCCATAAAATGTCCGATAAATTTTCCGATAAATTTGAACGACGTACCGTCTAGAATTAAACGACGTGCAGTTCAAAAGGACCAAGAAGTCCTCGATTTTGTAAAAAAAAAAAAACTCCGAATATGCACACCGACTAGTTTTTATTGTTTATAAATATAAATAGTTACATACCTCGCATATTATTGGCACATGATCCATAATCTCCACCCAAAAACTCCCCAAGCGCTCTCTTCAAACGAATCCAATTGTCAGAGAAGCGACTCTTACAAACTAAACGCAACAAATTAAATATCTCTTTTAATCCCTAATTTAAATTCTCATACTTTGATCAGAGAGGTATAATTAAGTTTTGTTAATTAATTCTTTATGAAACCCTAGCTTTTACACTTGAACCAATTAATACTAATTTTTCTGTTTGTTTCCCTGGAAAATAATTTTTTTTTTGAAGGCGGCGGAACATGTCGTTCGATCTGCTGTTGAAGCCGTCATGTAGTGGTTGCGGATCGACCACGGACTTGTACGGAAGCAACTGCAAGCACATGACTCTGTGCTTGACCTGTGGCAAAACCATGGCCGAGAACCGTGGCAAGTGCTTCGAGTGCGGCACCACCGTCACTCGCTTGATTCGAGTTCAGTCTCTCTCGCTCTCATATATGTATATGTATAGTATCTGTACATGTGTGGTTTTCTTGTTCGATGCTTTTGTGCGATTATCTTATTGATTATGATTTTAATGTCCAATTTAATGTGTTAATTGTTTAAAGAAAGCTGTTGTCATGCTAAATGTGTAATTGAGATTCTTGTTAGAAGTTTTCGATTTGTGAGTGATTCGAGTTTATGTGTAAATGCATGGTGAAATTTTACTCGGTGCAAATGTTCTTGCTTTTAGAGTAAGCCAAAGGCTTTTTTCGGTTATAAAAAAAAAAAAAAAATGAACATGATAAGTCTTTAGGTTTCTATGTAAATGTGTATAATCTTACTTTGTAGACTATGCGATTGATGTTTTTTGTAAGCTGAGAGTTTATGTGCTGTTTTACTTGATTTTATTGGAGGAATATAATGTGTAATTGAGATTCTTGTGAGAAATTTTCGCTTTGTTACTTTGTGAGTGATTCCAGTTTATGTGTAAATGCGTAGTGATGCAGTGCAAGTTTGTCCAAGTTCTTGCTTTAAGATTAAGCGAAAGGCCTTTTTGGTTATTAAAAAAGAAATGTGAATATGATAGGTTTTTAGGTTTCTTTGTAAATATGTCTTGACCAGCGTGTCTGCAGTGTTTATAATCTTGTGTCTTTATTGATTTAAGAAATACTTTAGAGACTATGTGGTTGATGTTTTTTGTAAGCCGAGAGTTTATGTGCTGTTTTTTTATTTTTTTTAATATTGTAGGAATATAATGTTCGTGCAAGTTCTAGCAACGACAAGAATTACTTTATTGGTAGATTTGTGACTGGGTTGCCAAATTTTTCGAAGAAGAAAAATGCTGAGAATAAATGGTCTCTCCATAAAGAAGGGCTTCAAGGACGCCAAGTTACTGATGCCTTGCGGGTATTTAATACATCCTTACCTATTGCGTATGGTTTGTTTGTTTCTGCTCTTCATTTAAAGTTTTGGGAAGTGAACTTCTCTGAATTATAGGGATTGCTGTAGTAATTCAATGTTGCTATTGTGGTAGCCTGGTAGTGCCCGGTCTGATTTAGTTTAGAAATTAATTTCTCTCTCCGTTATGAAGCTGGTTTTTGTTTTATTGTTTAGTTTTAACTGATACCGAGTTGTTTTGCATATGAGTTCATTCAAAGTGAGTTGGACCATATGTATCTTTTTTTTTATTAATGCTTAAAAATGTTAAAATGAGAATGTTCTCTAAGAAGAAGCTTGTCTTATTGGTTTTAGATAAGATTAAGCATTTGCGGGGGGCAAACAATATAACAAAATGTACAATAACAGCTATATTCAGTGCTGAAATTTCTGGGGAGACAGCATTGTAAAATAGATAAAGACAGCACATTATTTCTTGAAAGAAATGCTAACTTACATCTAAAATGGTTGAAACAAAACATTATGTTGACAATTGAAGAAACAACTGTTATTCTCTAGTTTCGAGTTCTCCACTGTGGTGGTACACATGCTGTGTTAAAATCTAAGATGGAACACGTGGAAAAAAAAAATGAATGCCCATACCTTGATGGGTAAAGCAGATACTCTATGAAGTTTCATTTTCCTATTGAAAAGTCAGATGAAAATGTTCCTTTGCACTTCTCATTGGCTTCTTATCATGTATTCTTATATAAATTTATTATTGTATCATATAGGAGAAGTACAAGAATAAACCCTGGCTATTGGAGGACGAAACAGGGCAATTCCAGTACCAAGGTCATCTTGAAGGTGCACAATCTGCTACGTATTACCTATTAATGATGCAAGGAAAGGAGTTCGTTGCTATCCCTGCTGGCTCTTGGTATGACCAAATATATACCAGAATTCTTGTCTATGTGATGATTACTGTTTTCTGTTTTGTTTTTTTTTTTTTTTTTTTTTTTTTTTTTTTTGGGGGGGGGGGGGGGAAGTTGGTGGTTTAAAGATCTTCTCATTTTTATTTGATTTGTCTTGTTAAGTATTAGTTTAAAATGTATGCTTAAATCATTCATTATAGACTAGCTTGATCCATATCTTTTGGGAAAGTAGGTATTTTGATTGTAAATTGTAGAGTTAACTTTTGTTTGTGTTTGTGATGGTTGTTTGGTCTGTTAAATCTCTAGGTACAACTTTAACAAGGTTGCACAGTATAAGCAACTTACGCTGGAGGAAGCAGAAGAAAAGATGAGGAATAGGAAAAAGACTGCAGATGGATATGAAAGATGGATGATGAAAGCTGCAAACAATGGAGCTGCTGCATTTGGTGAAGTGGAGAGGTTTGATGACAAGGAGAGTGGTGTGGCTGGTGGGAGGGGACGTAAAAAAACAACTGGTGATGAAGAAGAAGGTAATGTTTCAGATAAAGGGGAGGAGGATGAAGAAGAAGAGGCAGCAAGGAAGAATCGATTGGGTCTCAACAAAAGAGAAGGTGACGATGATGAGGAAGGTCCGAGGGGTGGTGATCTTGATTTGGATGATGATGATATTGAAAAGGGTAAGCAATTTTCTTTACAGTACATTGTTCTCCAATTAAAGAAGACATTGCCATGGATTATTTTCTTCATTTCATGTGAATTTGTATTAATGGGACCCAATTGATTTAATTCATTTCAAGAGACTTGAAAGACTGTTCAGAGGAGTTTGGAGACTGGTCCTCTCCAGGGGAATGTAACAGAAAACTAGTAGAGTTGTTAGGGGCGTATTTGGTAGCAGATTTTAAAAAGTGTTCTAAAAACACTAAGAAACTGTTTTCGATGTTGAAAAAAAAAAACTTGTGAAACTAAAAAAATTCTTTCGAAATATGTAACTCAAAAAGGTTATAGAAAATAAAAACTGAAAGCTTTTTGGTAAAGACAAACCCAAAAACAGCCTATTTATTTATTTAATTGCAAGCCTTTGACAGGCAATACCCTCCAGACACACAGAGCCAATCTGCTGGCCATGGCCAAACCCACCCCTGGCCGGCAAACTCAACGCACACACGCACTCACACATCCACAACTAATCAACACAATCACAATCCAATCTGCCAGCGTGCACAAAACAACCCAAAGCTTACCCAAATCCATTCAAGCCATGAACTGGCCTACCACTCAGCTTTTGAACCTCCTTTCCAAGCACTGGTCTGGTCAAGCCCTTCAACCTAGCTTTCCTGAGATCCCTGGCCACATTCAACCTATACCTTTTAGATTTTTTTTAAATAGTATTCTTTTAGAAAGGAACTTGATTCCTTTGCATCCAATGGCATCTATGGTTTCAATATATGACTCTAGATGGCATTTGGGGTGTAAAGATACCTTGGAAAGTAGCATTTTTTAGGTTAGCCAACTGCTTTGGGTAAAATCTTGAAAGCTGACAACCTTAGCTGGAGGGGTATATGATTGTGGATAGGTTCTGCCTGTGCAAGGATAGTGTTGAACAGTGGACCATGTTCTGCATTGTATAGGAAATTATAATTATGCTCATTAGCCTTATTATTATTTGGTTGCTGTGAGTATGCATGGGATTGTGGGGGAGATGTTTGCATGTTAGGAAGGAAATTATGGTTGTCACAAGAGTGGTTTGATTCACTCTACCACCTATCTAAAAAGTTAAAATCCCACGTGTTGGGCCCCACATATCAAGGAGGAGTCTAGGTCCACAATAGAGGAGGAGTGTTAAGTGATTAATTCACCCTTTCATAATTGCTTAAGCTTTTAGGACAATTGGTAATCTGTTAATTTTCTATAGCATTGTACTTGTAACCTTGAAGAAAGTGCATGTCATTACTGGGTTGCCTTTTGCACTGCACTGATTTCATGGTATTTCTTGTAAATTCATATTTAATGTGGAATGAGGCAAAAGCATGAAAAGATGGGTCTTAAGTTTTGGGGAATATCATCTACGAATTTCCATAATGTTAGGTGATTCTTTCTCATGTTAAGAATGTTTTGTTCTGATATGAATTGAAAACGTGTGATGAATTCTACAATTAAGTCTGCTTTTATGGTAAATCTTTTTTTTTGGGTGGATAATTCAATAGTTGGAGGGGGGATTTGAACCCTCGAGATCTCCGCGTAAAACACTAGGAAGTGCCAGCTGAGCTATAAGGCTTTTGGCCTTTTCTTTGAATCTAATATATGCATCAATATGTATCAGGTGATGATTGGGAGCATGAAGAAATTTTCACTGATGATGATGAAGCAGTTGGTAATGATCCTGAGGAGAGGGAAGAATTGGCCCCTGAAGTTCCTGCTCCTCCAGAAATTAAGCAGGTTTGTCTGTGTGTACTTCTGTAACAGGCAAATTTGGGTTAACCCCTACTGAAAATAATTTTTTTGATAAGTTCAGGAGGACATGAAGTAAAAATCTACCCTACTGGAAATTATTTGAATTAAAGATGGTACTTTGTAAACATTTACTTTGAATGAAGCCAACTTGTAACTAATGCAACCAATATACTTCTCAATTTCTGAGCTGAGCTATTTATATGATTTGCCATGCATTCTTACAATAGTAGGGGAAGCACAGTTTTCTTAATAGCTAGAATTTCCGAAAGGCAGGTAGCACGTAGACTATTAAGCGAACTATCTACTAAAGGATGGAATTGCAACTTAACTAAGACTAAATCTTAACCAATTAAGGGTGCATCTCATTCTAAAATACATTCTGTTGTTAAAGCTGCCTGTCTATTAATGTCTGTAGCATGCAAGATATATTTTTTGAGTGTGTTTTTTTTAAGCAACAAAACTTTATTAAAGAAAGAAGAGGCCCAAGTACTCATGGAGTATACTATGGGAACGGCACAATCAAGCTCTGATGTTACAATGGTCAATTAGATCTAAAAGAGAAATAAAAGAAAATGATCCCAAAGCTAGAGTCCAATCAGACAAAGATCCAAAGAAAAGCAACCTAAGATTGAGAGTAGTACTTTCACATACCTCAAAACTTCTAGCAGTTATTTTGCTCCTGCCAAATATGCAATATTATACACTTCCACCAACAATAGGCCTTATATTATATTTTAAAATTTTTGTTTGAATGCAGTTTCCTATTACAATGTCTTGATATCATCTGTAGATAAGTTGAAACTAATGCCCATGGGAATTATCTTTTAAAAATTGTAGGCTCATTATGCCTTCTGATAACTATTTGCTAAAAATATGGTTGGTGGTGTGTATGGCAATTGATTTGTGAGATATACTCACAGCAATTTGAACTTTGTTGAAGTTCAAAAATTGTGGCAAGTGTTCCATAATGCATAGTCATATAGTGTTGGGCCTATTATAGCATCCCACATAATTGGTGCCTCCATTAATGCCACACATTCTTACTTACTCATGGTTCCTAATTTATTCTTGAGATTCAGCTAATTATTGTTGATGTTTTACATAGCTGCTCTAACTTCTTCAATTTTGTGTCTGGTACTAGCAGTAGTACTTATGTCTCGTGCTTTGCCCAGTGCATGATATCCAAAGTTGTGACTTCTTCAATCTGAACACCAGACAAATTGTCAAAATGATAAAATCTTTTTACATGTTCTTGCAGGATGAAGATGATGAAGATGAAGATAATGAAGAAGAGGGTGGACTGAGTAAATCTGGAAAAGAGTTGAAGAAGCTACTTGGGCGAACTGGTGGGCTGAATGATTCAGATGCTGAGGATGATGATGATGATGACGATGTAAGTTCAGTTTGATTCTTAATTGTAGTAACTTGCTATGTTAACAAGTTATGTATATTATTCACACTTCTTTGTGATCCATAATATGATAGATGTTGTCTAACTGCACCAATGTTTTCATTTGATTTTCATACCATTTAGTTCATTTTTGGAATGGTGATGTGGCATTTTATGTTCTTTTTAGGAGTGTGAAGTCAGTGACTTGGTTTCTTGTTCTTGGCCATTGATATGACTCGCATGTACATTGATTGAATCACCTCTAAAAGAATGGCTTGCCATGTTTATTAAAAATGCCACCGTTATATGTGCGTTAAGAAATAAGAAAATGTTGTTATGGGTTGTTCACTCGAGTCTTATAGGCGGTACCTTTCTAGGAGATTCCTAAGGGGCCAGCTGTCCCCACCAGCTGTTACAATCTGGAATATATCTTTTATGCTTCATTTATATAGGTAATGAATAGTGAAAAGGGCTGTGATTCAAGCTTTAAAGCACCTTTTTCATGATTATTAATCCTTTCCTTTTCAACAATGTGTTCTAAATTTGACTGCACTTGTTTTTCTCTCTATTGATGGAGCGTTTTCTTTTGGTTTGTCCAGATCGATGATGATATTGGCCTTTCCCCTGCACTGGCTCCAAAGCAGAAGGATGCACCTAAAGAGGAACCTGCTGACAACAGTCCTTTAAAGACGGCGCCTTCTGGACCTGCTAAGGGAACCCCACCTAGCTCCAAGTCTGCAAAATCTAAGAGAAAATTGAATGGGGATGATGCAAAAGCAACTAATGGTGCACCTCCAAAGAAGGTGAAGACAGAAAATGTAGGACATTATTTTCCCTGAACTTGATTTACTTACATCAAGTTTGTGTTCAATGCAAAGAATTTAATTTCCAATGATAAGTAGGGGCTCCCTAAATGTGGTAATGTTTTGATAAAATCATTTTAATATATATTTTTTGGAATCAGGAACTAAAATCTTCTGTAAAAGAAGAAAATGTTCCTTCTTCTAAGAGTACTGTGCCTTCAAAAGGAACACCATCATCATCATCAAAATCTGCTTCAACATCATCTGCTGGGCCTGTCACTGAAGACGAAATCAGGGCTGTTTTAATGCAAAAGACACCAGTGACAACTCAGGATCTTGTTGCTAATTTTAAGGCAAGACTAAGATCACCAGAGGTATTCTCTTTAACAGCATCTTAAAATTCTTACTGGACGGGGTTGTTTGACTGGGCAATGCCATTCGGCTCTTTTATTTTTATTAGTATAATTTTAGGGATTGAAATCGCTCAACATGTAAACCTTAGGCACGAACAGCATATTTTGGCCAAAAATAAATGACTTTTTAATTAATAAATGTCTAAACTCAAGTAGTACTACTGTATCAAAGTTGTTAACCACCTTAAGAAATGCTGCCAACTCATCCAGGGACCGCCTATACTTCGATATCCTCAATGCTATTGGTTGGATCAAGGGCTTTCACCCTTGTTCCCTCATCTCTCCCTCTCATGGGAGGGTATCTTGTGTGCTGGGCCTGGGTGTATAAGACATCTCTCTCATTGACATGCGGGTCCCATAGGCGTGGGGCCCACATGTTAGTAAGAGAGATGTCTCATATGCTTGGCGCATTTGAAAGTTTCTCCTCCCTCCCTCTTAGTGGAATTAATTTTGTAAAATGACAAGTTTTTCGATAAATCTTTTTATTGATTTTGTTTTCTTAACTACAAAAATACTTTGAATTTAGAATTGAGAAATATATTGTTTCTTTTCAATTCTGTAATTGTCCTAGTTAATTTACTAATTTCAGTTTTAAGAATAAAAATTAAAAAAATAATAATAAAGAAAATGTAGGCTAATTACTGTGTAATTTTTTCATTATATTTTGTCAACGGTCAACATTGAATACACGTATGTTTTATTTTTATGTATGAATTTATATTTGAATGTTTGTATAATTATCATTATTAAGCAGTCATATAAGTTTGGAAAATCCTAGTTCTGTCTGTCTCTGGCTGTGGTGACTGGTTGAATTGTTGACTTAAGAGCTTTTAATCAGCCCAACCTCTTTATTATTACTATTATTAACTTAAAAAATATTAGTCGTTGAGACTAATATTTTGAGACTATTGCATGGACTCATGAGCAGTGTTGGGGCTAGGATTTAAGTTGTTTTGGGGGGGGGGGGGGTTGGGGGGCAAAATTTATATATACTCTCAATTGTGCACATTGTGAATATATAATATTTGACAAAAATTTGAAAAATTAAAATTTATTCATTTGAATATTAAATAATATTTTAATGAAATTACGTTTTTTTTCATTTTTAAACCTTCACGGAAAGAAAGTATATTGATTTTGTTGTATTTATCTATTTGGCTTTTACTCACTTTTTTGGAGAAACAAACACGTACAAGGACGAGGGAAAGTGAAAGAGTTTTGCTCACATGAGTATCAATTTTCAAAGTCAAAAACGAGTTATGAATGAAATGATGTGCAATTTTATGTAATTTTGGTTAATGAAGACTTATAAAATGCTCAAATTATAATGTGTGAAACTATAATATAATAATTATTATATAGTTAGCTTCAAATTCCTAGCAACATGGTTACATGCATGCTATTACAACACTATGCCTGCATGTCAAGCCAATAATTTTATTTCGGCTACACTCTATAGCACTCAACCAAAAGCAAACCCATTAGAAATCATCCTTGGGCCTTTATAACTCCACCATGCCTGGGTTATTAAATCTCCGCAGTCCCAGCTTCGTCAAAGTTGCTGGTAATTTAATAATATAATTCATCTTCTAGTGATAGCTTATGATACACACGAAGCTTCTGTGCAAGGCATGCTAGTGGAGGACTGAGGACATGGAAGCACTCTTGGTTCATTTAGAAATTAGAAGCTATGCTATGTGTCAAGACCAAGAAACAGAGTGGCATTTAAATTAGCTAAATTTTCTTTTGATAGGTAAATTAGCTAATTTTTCATGAAGTGTGAGTGAAGATAGCTTTTGTTTAGGTGAAATTCCTTAGCAGTTAAGGGATCTAGTTTTGATTAATTTTCAATTATCTAATTGAATAAGCACTTCTTTTTTACCCAAAAATAAAGTAGGTAGGAGGTTGTATATTGTTATTCCCCATTTGTTATTACTTTTTTTTGGCAATCTATTCTGTCAATATTATCGTCTTTTTTTTTGTTTTTAACTAATAGTCAAGTAATTATGACATCATGCTTTGATTGTGTTAGACTCCTTGATCTCTCACGTATTTTGGGTGTTGAAACAGTGTGGTTTTTGAAATGTGGCTCTTTTGGGTTTATGGATGGCTTTTGATTTTCTTTATCGATGTGAATGATTTTTGGTCCTTGATGTGAGGATTATTTGTGTGGCATATATATGTAGAATTTATGAATTTGTGGTGCTTGCAGCACAAACCATTTTACCTGATCTTTTAGAGCCTAGATGTCCTCATATAATACAGAACAAAAACATATTTTGGTGACGTGTTTCCTTTATTGTAATCATGGCTTGCCTTTGTTAGAAGAGTAACGAGTTACAACATGTGTTTGCTCAAAGGAGTACTTGACAATTTAAAATGAATGAAATATATTCTGATTTCTTATGTGTATGATGCAGGACAAGAACGCTTTTGCCGCCATCCTGAGGAAAATTTCTAAGATACAGAAGTCAAATGGATCCAAGTCTAACTATGTTGTTTTGAGAGAGAAATGATTGGATCCATCCGTTTACATCTGCTTTTCAGTGAGCGGGTATTCACCCCTTCCTCCTACCCCAACTACCCCCAATCACTTAAACGTGTTCTTAATTCTTCTGTATATGGTGGAGGATAAACAAAAACTTTTGCAGATATTCTGAGGAAAATTTCTAAGATATACAGGACAAATGGATCTGACTGTTGTTTTGAGCTAGAGATGATTGAGTCCATTTGCTTTTCGTTGCATCCCGCCAGCCAATTTCCCCAAATCCAACAATGTCATTTCTAACACAACCCTATCCTGCTATCACAACCTTCCTCTCCTCCTTTCTCCAAAATAAAAAAGCAAAAAAAAAAAAGAAAGAAGAAAAGGAAAGTCCTAGTCATGCAAGGAGGTTGTTTTGTATAAGATCCATTTTAGAATCAAAAGTTGTGTCAAGTATGGAGCATAAATATTGGGTTACTTTGTCCTGATATATTATATCTCGGATCTGTATGCATTTACGAAACTGTAAAGGCGGAGCCTAAAGAGCTTTGGATAGCATGTGGTTTTAGTTTTCAGTATTTTCATTTTCAAATTCTATCAAAAATCAAAATTAAACTAGAAGTTTTGTTTATTTTGTTTAACTTTTGACTATATATAAAAAAGAAGCATATATTGTAAATTCCCTCAGCCCAGCTTCTTCAAAACCAGCCTAAAGCCCAATCCACATAACACAGGCTATTGGCAGTAGCTGACAATGCATACTAACAGGTAATTGAAAACTTTATTCTCAAAGAAAAAAAAGAAAAAAAAAAAAAAAAAAAAAGGCAATTGCAAACTTCACTTTAACACAGGCTATGGCAGTATTGAAAACTTCATTTTTCTCTTGCTAAGGAGAAGATAAAGTTAACTGCTACAACTTTAATTTAATCTCTTTAACCTATTAAAAAAAAAAAGAACTTTAATTTAATCTCGAAAAGAGGGACAATGACAATGTGCGACTATCGGCCCTAGGAAACTCAGGTGAGGCAGGAGGAGGATGGCTAATTTAATTTGAGATCACTAGGGTGATTGGATAAGAAGCTATGCAAGAGCTCTTGGCAGCACCAGCAGTTTATGATAGAGCTATGGGCTCTAAGGGACGTACTAGCCACTGCCAAAGAGCTTGGCTTAAATAATCTGATTGTGGAAATGGATGCCTTGAGTGTGGTGATGCTGATGAATAATTACTCTCCTATTTGTTAATGGAATTTCTGTTATCTGATTGCAGGAACCTATTGAACTCTATCCCCAACAAGTGGACAGTGCACACATTCTGTGAAGCCAATCAATGCGTGGATGTATTGGCCAGATTTGGGGGGAGCTCCATTTCTGCTTTTGTTGTTGTTTTTTTTTTTTTTAATCCACTGCCTGTAGTGGCAAGCTTCTTGGCTGCTGATAAAGATAATGTAATTTGTAGTAGACTTGTTAACTCTTAATCTATCCAATTATCATGGTTAACCAAAAAAAAAAAAGACAGTATGCGACTGTCTAGAGTCTATTACTACCTTCAATAATAAGTAATAAAATAAAATAAAATTCATGTGGTGTATTTTCTCAATACATTCAGCTGAACTTTGTCCCTAGGAAATGGGAGCAAAAGAAAGAACAAGGAGAAATGGTCTTTCTTTGTCCGCTACGATGAACTCATCATCTAATATAATAGCACTTGGAATATAGTGCCTTTATTTGAAAATTATATCACCTTTGGATTGCCTTTGTCTTCAAGGAAATAGCCAATTTCCAGTATTTATTCTCTAGTACTCAATAGAGAATGGCTCAACATTTTTATTTAATATGATTTAAATTGGATTCAATATTTTTTTACATACCCACTAGTAACACTCGACCTAAGTAAATACTAACAACTGAGAATATTCAAATCCCCCAAGTAATCTATAATAAGAGCGAAGACTTTCGGTTGGAGCACTAAAAACCATTCTAACAATAAATTATGTCTCAAATATCAAACACATAACGTCGTACAAAATTAAGACAACATATTATCATGCATGTAATTGTAAACAATTACAAACCGTAAGGGCTGAATATTTTTATCATATAACATAATTCATAAGAAGCCCAATCCAAACACAACCACTACCAGTACTATTTAAAAACTAGTACACAATAACAAATCCAAAAAAAGTCTTTTTTTTTTTTTTTTTTCTTCTTCTACCAATACCCATAAAACTTGTGACTCGAAAACTAGAATCACTGTGGATAAAAGATTAAGATATTTGTGTCTAGGCGCCAATAGCATAGCAAAGGAACCCAAATGCTAGGAGGATGGAGCTTCCAACGAGATGGGCCGAACCAGAAGGAGTTGTGGGCCCAGAAGCCAGAGCCGAGACTTGGCCATAGCCATAGGAGGCCTTTGACTCTGATGTGGCTATTTTTGGGAAATCCGCAGGTGTTCCTTGAGGCATCACCTCCACGTGTAACTTCAGGCCGTTCTTGCAGCTGTCCGGCTTGCTGCTCACGAAGTAGCGGATCCCTTCCCCGTCCAATGAGACGCTATCCAAGCCGTCCGTGTACATTTTGATTGGATTGCTTATATCGCACGACAGATATTCCTCCTGCTCTTTCACCTCAACGATGCTCTCTTGTCCTGCGGAGTATGTGAACCCTGCCCATGCACAGCACAACTTCCATTTCATTTGAAACATATTCTCATAATAATAGAATAATAATAACAATAAATAAATAAATAAAATCAAAGCCAATGAAATTCTTTATGTTTTTCAATTATTTTAATTTCCTTTGAAAAGGAAAAAATCTAGTTTATAATTATGCTAAATGCTTATTTTACAATTTCATTGCCACAACTATGCGATTGTAAGATGTAAATGGTGAAAAAAAAAATAGTGAATTCATATGTAATTGATAGTAACTACTCCGTCTATTATATTTAGGCATAAATAATTAGCATGCAATTTTGATGTTCGTGTGTGAGTGTATTTTCTTATTTCGTTCATTTTACCTGTTTTTATCAAATATACGTGTGTTTATCGGAAAAAAAAAAGTACAAATAATTACAGCAATTTACAGTTTACCAGGTCAGAGTTGAACTTCTCCTGCCCTAAATTAACTTCTCTATCCAACCTTTTTCTCGTTGAATAGTGGCTATTGACCTTCTGTTCTGCCTTTTGAACCAAGCAAAGGCCTCTGTCCTTTCTTTTAATAACTTAACTAATACGGTAACATTAACATTTTTATTTTTATTTTTTAAGTAGTAATACTACAAGTTAAGGTAAAGCTGAAAGCATCTAAATTTTCATTGTGAGGATATTCCTGCAACAAGTGGCTTACAGTAGAGTGGACAAGACGAAAGTGCTCGATTTGCCGTTGAATTTTTTTTTTTTTTTTGGGATTTAGTGTAAGATTAACAATTGAAAGTAGACCAGCTGGCTAAATTGATATTTGTGAGGAAACCTTTGTTTGGTTGGTAAGAAAAAGTTAATTTTTCTTTAATGGGACTCACAAGGGAAGCAATGCCAAAAGCAAAAAAGGCACGAGAAAACAAGTGCAACTAATTTTTTTCCAGACTTACCACAGCAATAACATACAATATAATATATACTATAATACTACAACATAATATTTAATTAAAATCAGAGAAATTAAAAGGACAGTAGAGGGGTCTTACAGATTTTGTCTCCGACCCTGAAGATTCTGCCGGAGCACCAAGAAGAGAGATTGGTAGCTGGGTCCCACCCACGGTCACCTCCGACCACATGGTGCACTTGGGCTTCAACCCATTTGCCTTCAAGGCTCACAGAGATGATCATAACCAAAGCAACAGCCACAATATTCTTCAACCCAGCCATTGTTATGACCACAAAACCCTAAACAGTTTTGGCTTTTCCCTCTCTATAGCTTTTAAAATGCCAAAACAAAGAAAGAAGGAGAGGTGGAGTACAGGCAAAGCAAAAGGGACTCTTTCTCTTTTAAGTTTTTAGCTCCCTAGTCACTAGTCACTAGAATAGCAATTAGCAACGCCTTTTCCAAGCAGCTTCCTTTTCCTAAACCTACATGAAGCGAAGGACTGTTGTGACTTGTGTGTGGAGGCTAAACTACACACATACCAAGGACTGTTGTGACTTGTGTGCGAAGGACTGTTGTGACTTTTGATTTTGTTGGCCAATTTATGCTCGTACTGGGCAACTAGGCCATATTATCATATACATGTTCACAAAAGATATTTACAATGACTACCATACCCTTATTAGTTTATAAAAAATTATTGAACTGTGAACTCTTCATGTGCCAGAGCGCGAGTAGTTGAGAAAAATAGGATAAGTCCAAGAAAAAGTGATAAATAATCAATTATTGATTCATAGTCTGTCATATAAGATAATTGTGATAAAATTGTAAAATTTTAGTATTACAACTTAATCCACAAATTGTTTTGCTACAACAGTTTATATGTCAAACTGTGGATAATGGTGAAAAATTAGTAAGCGCAAATGAAAGTGATAGGCAGTCCATCTCAGTATATGGTGTAAGAAGATTATAATAATTTATATGATATTAGACTTATTGCTCTTAGTTTATTTATTGATTGACTAAAATGCCCTTGACCATTAAAGAACGGAGAAGCTTTGGGCAATCTACCTAAGAAATGTTAGGTAACGGCATGAGGTTACAACTTTTTTTACTCTCACATTTGTAATTTTCGCTCAAACGTGGCTTCCTATCACGGCTACGTATCTAAACACCCTCCTGTAACTATGTCAGACACTCCTGAACCTAACACGAGGGTGAGTAGCGAATGAGGATTAGCTCCCATTTGTGGTTGAGAAATGGTCAAGTGCAATTCTGATGCACTTACACGTGCTATCTTATCTTGACGGTATTGTCCATGACAATAAAAAATAGTAAAGAAAGTCAATGTGAAAGTAAAGACGTATGGTGAAACTTAAAATATTAAAATACTTAAAAGGAAAAAGTATTGACAATTTTTTTTTTTTTTGTGTACCCTAAGTTGGAAACACTTATTAAAATACTTAAAAGGTTTTTTTGTTGTTTTTTTTTTTTCATTTTTTAAATTGTATAGTTTTATTTGGCAATTTGTTTGTTGAATATGGGATTGAACCGTTTTGCGTGCTGGATTGTGATATGACGGGGGCAAAATAAGAATCAAATCATCATATTTTTTTATCACACTTATCAGACATATTTATAAAACGCAAATTTTACCCAAACACACAATATTAAATTGGATCGTTTTTAGTTTTCAGAAACTTATTTGTATAATGTTTATCAAAATTTTTTAAATAATTTTTATGCTAATGTGTAATAAAAGTTATAAGTTATTTTATTTTCAAAAAATTTAATTTTTGTTAAATTGAAAAAAAAAAAAAAAAAAAAGCTGAGACAGTAATCAATTTCTAGGCTTTTCTTTCTAACAAAAAATTCTAGGCTTTTTTTTTTTTTTTGGGGATCTAAAAAACTTGATTTTTACCAATATTTGGACAAAAGACTCTCAGATTTCTAGGCTTTTCTCTCTCTCTCTCTCTCTCTCTCTCTCTCTCTCTCTCCCTCTCTCGTTATACTTTTTTTCTTAAAAAAAAAAAAAAACTCGTTATACTTTGATCATTTGCTGCAAAATAGTTCCTCCATTTAGATCCTATTATTATAGGAACCATTAAAATCAGAGTTAAAAATATCTAAGATGTCCACATGCGAGCTATTATACAAATCAAAGTTTAACTTCTCTAATTACAATTTCATGACTTTACCTGTCGTACAAATGGTTCCTGTGACAAGAAAAGCTGAAAATCTTTGTATTGAAAAAATATGGAGAGGGAACTCCCAGGAGTTCACTGTAATTTTTTTACGTTAAAACAACTTAGCATTGCTACCTAGTTATTGAAAATAGGCAGCTCCTTCCCTAGTCCATTTGAAATGCAATAGTCCTTGCCATATGATTTCCAAAGCTATTATCTTCTTTAAATTTATTTTAGTGAGTTAAAAATCTTGTGAGTCACTAAATTCTCTAATTCTCTTCTTATAGAAAAAGCAAAGAACTTAAGTTCAAATTCTTCTAATTTATTTATTGAATGGGAAAAATAATCAAAGAAGTTTCTTAATAGTCTACTAGTAATGATATTTTTTGTAGTATCTATATATTTGGTTTGAACCCTATCTACCTTTCCCCCACTATCTACTTATCTCAACAGAAAAAATGAAAAGAAAAGAAGGAGGCAACAATGCAATTTACATTTGCTAACTTTGCTTAAAAATAATTTTTTAGTCCTTAAAATTTGAAATTGATCATTTTATGGTCTTCAAGAAAAACCTAATTTTATGTATATAAAATATTTAATTTATATGTATAAACATATTCTTTTAAATATTTATAAACATGCCATTTTTACTATTTTTTTTTTATTAATGATGAAATATATGAAAATAGTGAAATAATTGATATTCATAAAGAGTCATCTTGCCAGGATAAATAGAATCCAAATATTTTTATTTACCACTCTCTTTGCTCTACAAAATAAAAAAATTTCATATGTTCACCTATTTAATTAAATTCTACAATTATGATTTTTTTTTATTTCTCTTATCTAAAATAAATAAAAACAATGAAAACCCCAACACATCCCACCACCACTAAATTAACTTGGCTAACACCATCAATGTCGTCGGTCACGACCAATCACTATTAACAGGTCCATAACCCCATCAATTAAGAACTTTCTAGTATTTTATTTTCTCTCTTTATAATTTTCATCTAAATCGGCCACCTAAATTAACCACACTATCGTTTAGACCCCATATTGAATTGGCAAGATGAAACCAATTTGGATTTAATTTAAAAATCCAAATGCATTTTGTATTTTCCAACAGTTTTAGAGCATTTTACATTATAGATTCTCTTGATTGTAAAGTCAAATCAAATTAGATTCTAAATGGGAAACCCAATATGAAAAAAAGCAGTGATAAATGATCGTCAAAATAGAGAATAAATCTATATACGCAAGGCCAAGTGATGTTAGGTGTAAGATAATGTATGATTTTTAAAGATCCTTTACTTAGAAAGTAGGAAATGCGAGTATAACATCTCACAAAATAAATTAAATTTATTAGGCACAATTACAAGGAAAGTATTCTAGATGATGAATTTTGCTTAGGTTTTGTCTGCAACCAAACCCACATTCCAAGCACCTCAAGACATTAAGGTTATGTTTGGTAAGAGTTTTTTTTTTTTTTTTTCAAAAACTTGTTTTGGGGAATATAAAGAAAAAACAATTTTCTTGTATTTTTGAAATAAAAAACATGTTTGGTTAGTTAAAATTAAAAAAATATTTTTTTGAAAAAAAAAAAAAAATACTAAAATATGTTGTTATTAAGATTTGAACTTTAATGCTAACTCATTAAATGAGACTGATTTATTAAATTAAATGTGTATTCTTTATGCAAAAAAGACAAAGCGGGGTTGGATTTCCACTCATAAGGAAGGAAGGGATAGTGTTAGATACATTTGACAGAGATGTATTTTTGGTTAAAATGGGATGGTGTTCACACTCCTAGAATGCAGTCTAGACGCCATTAAATTCTTTAGGAGCACGACATTAAATTCCCGGAGCATGCTATACAACTACTCTCCAAACACATTGATAGGGTAATTCTAAATTATCTTCTAAGGGTTGATACTATTAAATAGGTTTGGGGCTCCCATGCTTTCCCACGGGTATTCTTCAGTTTGTCGGCTCCTCTTATTCTCAGCACATAGGGGGATTTTCCATCCATTTATCTTCATATTCCTTTCCTTCATTCCAATCTTGGTGCGTATTACCATGATTCCTTTCCCAATGTCTTTATTCCGCCTTATCATTGAATTTTGAAAATTAAAAACTAAAAATAGCCTTTTAGTTTCTTTCACAAATTGAGTTTTAAAAATAGTTTTTGTTTTTTGTCCATTTTGAGTTGCCAAACAAGTATTTTAGTTTCAAAAATTGTTTTTGAAAACATAAAATAAAGAAAAAAAATAGTTATCAAACATACCCTAAGTAATACTCTTGAGGACTTAGTCAATAAAAGCGAAGATTCACATAGTAGTATTTCAAGCATTTACAACTTTATAACAAAACTATACTTTTTAAATATGTCTGATATAAACCTCCATACTGACCTGTTAATTGATGATTCATATCCTAGCCAATTTGCTATCTGTGATTGACAAAGTGGTGAGAAAAGAAAAGAGTGAATCAAGTGAATATGTTTGTGCATTAATATATTAGGTTAATATGTATAAACATGTCATTTTTTTAGAAAACTTATGTCGCCTGCTTCTAATAATGTTAATAGATTTTTGATGTAGACGAGGTTTGAATCTCGAATCTTTTATTCAACCATTAGAGACTTTACCAGTTGAGCTAACTAAAACCCACTATAAACATGTCATTTTAAACATACATAAACATATACTTTGTAATATGTTTTTTTATTTGTTAATGATGGTGATGAAATATATATGTGTATATATATATATATATGTGTGTGTGTGTGTGTGTATATAGATATAGTAAAAACAATATTTACAATGAGCCAAATTGAGGTTCTAGTAGTGATTAATAGATCGATGTGCCATTTCAATTTAGCACAAAAACAAGCAAGATGTCTACTGCACTGTACTTCATCAACCACCCACAAAAAAGAAAAAAAACTATGTTTTTTTGAACATTTATAAACAAATGAAGCCATTTCACTTCCCAAACCAAATGAATAAATTTTATTGCCTTTGTAAATTTGTGATTTACAACTATATTCTATGTTGGCTTTATTCCATGACAAAAAGTGTTGTATTTGTTTTAATTTTGTTCATTATATTTTGTGGGATTTTATTGTATTGGGTTTAGTATTAAGTTAGTGAAGAATAGAGCATGAAATGAAGAATCGGTGCAATTTTGTGACTGAATCAGTGCGAGTAAAGGATCTCACGAAAATGGCACGTGAGAAGCACATGCTGGAAGCTGAAGAGCCAGACTATCAGTTTCGCTAGTGTCTCGCGAGAAAGGCTAATCCGTGAAGTACCTGCAAAACTCTTTGCCTAAAGGATTTTAAGTGCGACTTTCTTACCCTTCACCCATACTATTTATATACCCTCGTTACCCACAAAAGTAAGTGAGGCAATTTAGAGAGAAAATCCTTAGATAAGTTTTCTACAACACAATACACCCATCTTTTAGAGAGAGAGAGCCACTTATCTTTAGCGAGAAATCATTGTAACCTCTTCTCCTTACCTCTCCTATTGTTATACCTTGAGAGGAGATTTGTACCCAAACACAACCCACACATTTTCAGAGTGCAGAGAGTATATTGGAGTTTTGGAAGCTTTGGGGATTTGCCAAAAGAAGCCGGTGAGGCTTGGCCGATGCAATCGAGCATATTGTGGGATCCAAAAAGTTAGAGAAGATATGACTTCGAGAAGTTCGTTGGTATTAAGAGCTTGGAGGGCTCAAGTACATAGGGTAGACTAGGTTTGGAGGGTCTTTTGTTATTCGTATACTTTAACTTTATTCTCTAGTGAATCGATTTCGACTTGGAGGATTGCGGAGAGATTTTCGCCGAATTTTTCGGTTTTCTCTTTAATAACACGTTTTGGTGTTATCTTGTATTTGCATCTTTCTTTCATTTCTCTTGCGCTTTATATTTATTGTTTGTTGTTCATGTTTATGTACTAGAGTCAAGGTTGTCAAAATTGAGATCTTACATAAGATCGTGGAAAGTAGGTAGAATCGTGGATCGTAGGATTGGATCGTGAATCGTAAGATTCTACATTATTTAAGAAAAAAAAAATTGGTATGTTAAATAATCACATAAATTATACATTCATAAAAAACCAAAAATTTGCATTCATTTGATGTAATTACCATACATCATTACATCCATTTGTAAGTATCATTTAAAGAGACCAAAAATCTCAAAACATGACACTCTATTAGGATGTTATTTTTCGTTTGGTTCAACTAAAATTTTATCTCTCTACATTAGAATATCAAAACTTGGTCTATTAGGATGTTATTTTTTATTTAGGTCCAACTGAGTTTTCTGTCAAGTTAAAGAAGATTACAAAAAACTAAGATCGTTTGGAATCATCAGAATCGTACGATCTTGAACAATCGCTAAGATCCTTGAAAGATTTAGATCGTTTTGGACAGGTGGGATTGTAAAATCGTAGGATCGTAAGATCTAGATCGGGATTTTAACAATCATGACTAGAGTAGTTATCAGCTCATTGAGCACATTTACTCTTCTTCTGCACTTTGATTAAATAAGAGTAAAAACGATCTAACCGTAATTTAAAATTTGGAGTCAAAACAAGCTCGTGTGTTTAGCACAAATCTAAGCTTTCAGCTTTATATTTCCTTTTTTTTTTTTTTTAGAAACACACACACACAAGGTAGAGGGAAAGTAATTCTAACAAAATACATACCATAAACTCTACTCAAAAGTAATAATAACTTTTAAGGAAATGTGAGGCAAATTATACTAAATACAACACACATATACTTCTTGTTGATTTAATTTAAAAAAAAAGTACAGAGAAATCTTTGAAATGGAATTACGATGAATCTCAGGCTATGTGCTTGTTAAAAATTCTTCATTCTTTGAATCCTTTGTGCTCCTCAAATGGTCTTAGCTCAGAGGATTTGCAGTTGAAATTCTTCAAGGTTTTAGAGGTTTGATTTGATGAAGTTTCGATGAATCAGGGTTCTTCGAGTTTCTGGGGGGTTTTGGAGTTTGATTCTAGGAGAAGTTTGATACTTAGAAGAATGGTTTGGATGAATGTCCTTTAATATTCTTTGTATTCAAAGGTAGAAGTTCTTGAAGGTTTTGGAGCTTGATTTCGGTAGAATTTTGAGACTTCTAAATGTCCTTTACGAGACCGTGGAAAACCCCTATTTGGCTATTTATAGGAATCCTGAAGAAGTTTAATGACACATTATTGACTCTTATTGATGATATGTGTCATACTTTAAATGCAGGGACTTCATGTCTTGTTCTCCGAAGGGCTTCATTTGATTAGTTAAAGTTTTATAATTTAAAATAACGCATGACAAATTTAAATTAGACTACTTGTGCCATTTTATACTAAATATCAACACATATCAACGTTTAATTAGTTCTTATACATTCTTTGTAATTTTCATTTAGTGGTACTTGCAAAATTTCCAATGGTCTTTGAATAATTACAATGTAACCCACTATGTAACACATGACACTTTGTAATTGGCCGTACTACATGAACTTAGTGGTATGATGTGGTGAGTTGTTATTGGTTAAAAATTTTGCTCTCTACAATAACTATTGTCTAAAGTGTATGCTCCATGATGATAGCTACTCTTTATCATCAGGTTAAATCACCAAATTAACCCAGATATCTTATTTAGTGGACAATAGACTTTACTAGTTAAGCAGATTATGTTATTGTAACCTACTTTTGACTAACTTGTTAAAACAACCGTTGCATATCTTCTAAATACAAGCAATTGAAATAAATGTCCATTTAAGGCTGCTCCAACACCTTGAAATAGTTTGATTATGATTCCAATGATGATAGAATATATTTAAGTATCTGAACATAAGAACTTAGATACAGCTGATGCATTCAGAACGCATAGTAACATGATTTCATCTCTTACTACTGCATATTGAATAGCCACCAGAAATATCAATGACTGCTGAACAAGAATATTAAAGTTGTCCCCAACTTCACATTCTCACTACACATATAAAAAATTAATTCAATAACTTTATCAATGATCTCCCAACAAGTGAGTTTTCCAATGCACCTTGTTAAACTTCTTCTTCGTCTTCTTCTTCTTGTTCTTCTTCTCCCAACAAGTGAGTTTTCCAGTGCACCTTGTTAAACTTCTTCTTTTATTCTTCTTCTCCCAACAAGTGAGTTTTCCAGTGCACCTTGTTAAACTTCTTCTTTTATTTTATTTTATTTTATTCTTGTTCTTGTTCTTTTATTTTATTTTTTATTTTATTTATTTTATTGGTGGTTGTTGTTGTCGTGGATAAGCTGTTCCGAAGCTTAACTGTCAATCTATAAACTATAAATCCTTCTTTCAAATTGTTGTATTGACTTTGAGGTCATTTGATGTGCTTGTTTATCTCTTCTGGCAACAAAATAACGTACACCCACGTTGTTGGGTCTCAAATTATATTATCAACAATATTAGCAATCCAAAATAATAATCACATACAAGAACACAAAATTTACGTGGAAAATCCTTTCTCTTTGAAGGTAAAAATCACGGAACAAACTCCAAATCAATTCACTATAATCAAATCAACTATAATAATTTTTTTGTATGTCTCACGGTTAAAGAAAAATCTTTCTTATTTTTCTTTGCTTTCACATGTACTAATTATCTTTTTCAAAAGCGGCTACACTTGCTCTTTTCTTCTATTTTCTTCTCCATGCACAACTCTGTCTTGGTTGTCTTCTTTTCTCTAAGCGGCTTTCTCTTTTTCTTGTGCGGCTCCTATTTCTCTGTTTTCTTCAATATGCGGCAATACTCCATGTTGCTGCTCTCACCAATATGCGACCCACAAAACCCTAATATACCTTGTATTTATATATTACATGCATAGCGGCCCTTAATTTTATTCCTAGGAACACTTGGACTACTTAATCAACTTATAGAAAAGACGAAACCTACTTCTCATAGAAATAGAGTTCTATTCGTGTCCAACAAGCTCATTACATGGGCTATTATAAAATTTGTGGGCTAGATTTAATTGGTGCCGTGCACCTAACACATGTTGCCACCCATGTTGGTCCGATCATTGAAAGAGGAGCCATGCCCCCAAATAAGTTTACATTAGGCTTCTTAAGAATATAAAGATAAAGGTCTTTGATACCATGTTAAGAATATAAAGACAAAGAGAGAATGTACAGAGAGAACCTTATATAAGCACAATATAAGTGAAGCACAAGTAATATGTGTGTACAGTACATTGGGCCTAAGTCTAAAATGTATGTACCAACAAGGCTTTTTTTTTTTTTTTTTTATTGTGGGATTCTCTTAAATCAGGGACGAGGAAAAATTCATATTAGGTGCTCTGGTATCAAAGATTTTATCAAACCTAGAGGATATAATGAGGCTAGTAAGGTTGACAGTGATGAAGAAGGATTGCCAAGTGAGCTTGGAAGGGTTAAGGGAAGGCGTGAAGGGATATTAGATCATCGCTGTCAAGATTATTGAGTTCTTTTTCCATCATTGCTAGTGGTAGAGATCAAGAAGAAAGGAAGGGAATCAAGGGATAGAGGAGAGTATGAGGAGGTTTTTAACATATAATTGAAAACAGAGTTGCAAAATTAGAGACAATTTAGAGTAACCGTTTTTGGTTTACACAACATTGAGCTCTCTCTTCCACTTCTAATTTTTTGCTACATTTCAAAATTTTAATTATAGCTCCAGAAATGGATCGACAACTTCTTTGTCTTCTGTTAGATTATAGCTAGAATTATGGTTGTCAAAATCGCATTTAGATAGCAGGATCATATAATCTTACGATCCCACCTCACTAAAAAGTTTAGGATCATATATTTTGTAAGATTGTATAGATTATAGAAACTTACTAAAACACAAATTTTGGTTTGGGTTTCGTTAAGCCCAACTAAAGTGATAAGCCCAACAAGTTACTCGCAGAGTAAAGAGTATTGAAGTCCCGAATTCACCCCTATATCAATTGAAAATCTAAAAAAAAAAAAAAGACCACATTTTAAACCTAAAAAATACCTAATATTTAGAAACAGTAAACCTTAAAGCTCAAACCCTTATCAACTGAATCAAGATTTTAGCTCATAGCAGTTCTCTCAGAAATCCATTTCTGTCGCGTAAATCATGAGTCGTTGCCGTGGTGCACATACGGTGCTATTTTATCCATGGGCTAGAGGATATTTATCCATGAACAAAAATAGTACAAACGAACTTTTATAACTTTCACAATTATCTTTTGTAATTAATTTTTAATATTCAATTTAAAAGTAAAGCCTGACTAATAGTAAAAACTTGAACTTTATAAAGAGTTTTGTTTTATTTTTAAAGTTGTATAATTTCAAGTGGCAACTTTTTTTGTTCAATATGGGATTGAACCTTTTTGCAAGGTAGATTATGAATATGATATGACGGAGGCAAAATAAAAATCAAGTTATATATGTTTCCATCACACTTATCAGACAGGCATAATATGCTAATTTTATCCAGTTTTTAATAGCTCATTTGAATAATATATATCACAACAGTTTTTATGCTAAATGTGTGACAAAATTTAAAAGCTAATTTTTAAAAAAGTTTTGACAATAAGAACTTATTGTCATCCTTTCTTATTATACATTTTTCTCTATTTACTAGCTGTAATCAATTTCTAAGCTTTTGTTTGTCCCTCCTCGATTTTACAAGTTCATTCGCTAAGAAATTACCGGCTTATCTCTGTTGGGAAGTATGTTCGTACCCAAATCGTAATTTAATTTCTTGGCCAGTTGTGAGTACGCAGTGGGTACTAGGTACCAATTTGGATCGATTAAAGATAATTTTTAGTTTAGGCAGGATGAATGTCAAATAGCTTGAGAAAAGGAGAGAAAGAAATTATAATTTTGAATAATGTTAGTTAATTCTCAATTTCATTACCAAAAAAAGAATATTATCATTTCTCTCTCTCTCTCTCTCTCTCTTGAATGTTATACTTCCATCATTTGTGGCAAAGTAATTCCTCTTTTTAACACTTCAACTTCTCTAATTTGTTGTTGTTGATAAACTGGAGATGCATTAAGAGAACTAAAGAGCTGACAGAGGTTAATGACAGATCTTATTAGAGTACAAACAATTGAAATCAGAGATAAAAATCTCTAAGATGTCTACATGTGGACTATCATACAAATCAGAGTTTAACTTATCTAATTACAACTTCATGATTTTACTTGTTTTGCATACGATTCCTGTGGCAAGGAAAGCTGAAAATCTCTGTATTGAAAACATATGGAGGGGGGAATTCCCCAAAGACACTAATTTTATTTTTGCAATCTAGTTATTGAAAAAGGCCCGCTCCTTCCCTTGTCCATTTGAAATGCAGCTGTCCCTGTCATATGATTTTCAAAATTATTACCTTCTTTAACTTTATTTTAGTGAGTTAAAATCTCATGATTCACTAATATTATCTAATTCTGTTCTTAAAGAAAAAGAGAAAAACTTGAGTTAAATTTCTTCTAACTTATTTATTGAATGGGAAAAATAATCAAATAAGTTTTTAAATAGGCTAGTGGTAATGATATTTTTTGTGGTATCTACATATGCAATTTGAACCCTAACTACCTTCCACCCATTATCTACA
The DNA here is from genome assembly GCA_032878915.1 of Castanopsis chinensis. Taxonomy (NCBI): domain Eukaryota; kingdom Viridiplantae; phylum Streptophyta; class Magnoliopsida; order Fagales; family Fagaceae; genus Castanopsis; species Castanopsis chinensis. The sequence goes on from JAVQMG010000131.1 coordinate 12,237,197, forward strand.
TATCTAAAAAAACTAGGTAAAAATGCAATTTATATCAGCTGAGTTTGTCCAAAAATCATTTTAGTCATTTGAGTTTGAAATTGATCATTTTATGGTCTTAACAAAAAATTATGTATACAAACATATCTAATTTATATGTATAAACATATCCTTTTAATATTTATAATAAACATGTCCTTCAAACGTTTTTTTCATTAATGATGAAATATATATGAAAATAGTGAAAGAAATGATATTCATGAAAAATTGTCCTACCACGATTAAAGTGGTCATATGTTCATCTATTTAACTAAATTATATAATTATGCATTTCATTATTTCTATTATCTAGATTCTACGATTAATTATGCATTTCCAATAGTTTTAGAGTATTTAACATTATAGGTTCTCTTGATTGAACTATCAATCAAATTGTTTTTTAAATTGCAAATCCAATATGAAGAAATGCGGTCAATGCAGAATTAAAGAAACAAACGAATAAATGAGGATATGTCTTAGTTATATGTACTAGATTGCTCTGATTCCACAGATATTGTAGAAATATTCAAAGATTCATGCTTCTCCACCAATAATCTAAGCTTCTTCTTAGTTTAATCTCTTCTCTAAGTTGGTTTTCTAGTTCTATTAATTTAATTCAAAGGTGGATGACTAGTATGAATATGTAAGTTACCTTTAAATACTTGAAAGTAGGCAGTAATTGTTAATTCTCTCTCACATTTCATTATATAATTTAGGTACTATAACAAGGAAAGCAGTTTAGATGACGAATTTTTCTTAGGTTTTGGATGTTCCCAAACCCACATTCCAAGCACCTCAAAATGTTAAGTAATACGCTTGAGGACTTGATGGTGATTCACATAGTAGTATTTCAAGCATTTATGATTTCATAATGGAACCAAACTTGTCAAATATTTCTAATATAAGCCTCCACATTGACTTGTCAATTGATGATTAGTATTATAGTTTGCTAATTGTGATTGACTAATTTGTGGGGAAGGAAAACAGTGAAGCAAGTTAACATTTATATACGTATATACATTTTAGGTTAATATGTATAAACATGTGCTATTAAACATATTTAAACATATGATTTGTAGTATGTTTCTTTTTGTTAATGATAATGATGAAATATATATCAAAATATAGAAAAAAAAAATTTAGAATGAGCCATATTGAGGTTCTAGTCGTGATTGTTACATCAATTAACAATTCTTTTGAGCTCCAACTCAATCTGGCTACTAATGGAGATACCTAATTCGGGGAACCTCACATGTTCACTTTATCTCTCCAGTTGTTTTTTCTTTTTGTCATGTTAGATAGAATCAAAAGATTCTTCTGCATTGTGTCTCATAAAAATCATCATGCATGCAAGTGCATTTAGTTTCATGTCTTCATTAGATGATATACTTCAGAGCTTCATTTGGTAACACATTATGAACATCACTTGAAGAAATTGTAAATGCAAAGTCACAAGTTTGGAAATCAAACAATTAAAACAATTTTCACAAATGTAAAATTGTATTAAAGAATGAGGCTTACAATTCTTTGTGAGTAAATTATATTATAACAGAATAATCTTCTAATTCGATATCCTGAAAAACAAAAATCTTTGATTTAAGTACAATTTTGATTCGAACACTAGGCAACCTTCAATTTGATTGGAAAATGCATTGAGAAATCTTTGAAATGTATTTACAATGAATCTCAAGCTATGCAATTGTTAGAAAATTTTTGTTCTTCACATCCTTTGTGTTCATTGAATGTTCTTCGTATTTGAAGATTTGTGGTTGAAATTCTTTAGGTTTTTAAAGGCTTGAATATGATGAAATTTCAATGAATTAGGGTTCTTTGAGTTTATGGGGGCTTTGGAGCTTGATTCCAAGAGAACTTTGAGACTTACGAATGATTTGGATGAATGTCCTTTATTATTCTTGGTATTTAAAGGTAGAATTTCTTGGAGATTTTGGAACTTGATTTCGGTAGAATTTGGAGACTTCTAAATGTCCTTTTACAAGACAGAGGAAAGACCCTATTTGGCTATTTATAGGAGTCTTGAAGAAGTTTAATGACACATGATTGACTCTTAATGGTGACGAGTCATAATTTAATTGGAGATATTTTGTTTTGTTTTTCAAAGGACACATGGTATCGTTTGATTAGCTAAAGTACTTTAATTTAAAATAACACATAAAAATATTTAATTAGAATCCTTGTGTCATTTTAAATTAAACATCAACACATATCAACGTCTGATTGACTCTAGAGCATTCTTTGGATTTTTTTTTTCAGTCTACTGCATGAATACAGTGGTATGGCATGGCTAATTATTATTGGTTGAAAACTTTGCTCTCTACAATATCTATCGTCTAAATTGATAAATCACTGTTTTGATTAAACAATTTTTTTTGTTTGATAATATTTTGAACTTATAGTGTTTACTCCATGATGATTGCTATTTGCCATCAAGCCAAGATACTAATGGTATAAGTGAAGATTGAACCTCATATCTCGTAATTCGAAAATAAGAGAGTTTACCAATTAAGCTTACTGAAACCCATTTTTAACCAACTTGATAAAAACAACCACGGTTGCATATCTTCTAAATAGAAACAATTGAAATAAATGTCCATTAAGGCAGCTCCAACACCTTGTTGTAGTTTGATTAAGATTCTAATGATGTTAGAATATATCCAAGTATCCAAACATAAGCACTTAGATACGGCTGATGCTTTCATAACGCATACTACATAATCACTTCATCTCTTGCTAGGACATATCTTTGATTAGCCACTGGAAACATCAATGACTACTGAACAAAGGATATTAAAATTGTCCCCCACTTCACATACTCACTAAACAATAAATTCAATTACTCTATCCGCGGTCTTCTAGCAAGTGAGTTTTTCAGTGCACCTTGTTAACCTTCTACTTTATTATTATTCTTTTGGATAAGTTGTTTACCTTCCAAACCCTAGCTTACTTATCAATCTATGAACTAGAAATCCTTCTTTCAAATTGTTGTATCGACTTCGAGGTCATTTAATGTGCATTTTACATTTTTACTTTTATTTATTTATTTATTTATTTTTCTCTCTTCTTACAACGAAACCATCCACACCCACATTGCCACCCATGTCCAATCATTGCGAGAGGAGCCATGGCCCCAGATAAGTTTACATTAGGCCTTTTTTCATTGTGGGATTAATCTCTTAAATCAGGGAAGGCAATATTCATATTAGGTGCACTGGAATCAAAGATTATATCAAAGCTGGTTGATATAATGAGGCAGGTAAGCTTCACAGTGAAGGGATATTGGACCATTGCTGTCAAGATTTTTGAGTTCTTTCCATCATTGGTGGTGGTAGAGGTCAAGAAGAAAGGAAGTGATAGAGGAGAGTACAATGAGGTTTTTAACATATTATTGAAACCCAGAGTTGCAGAATTAGAGTAGCCGATTTTGGTTTACACAACACTGATCTCTCTTCCATTTCGAATTTCCTACCACATTTCAAAATTTTAAAGCTCTAGAATTGGCTTCGACAGCTTCTTTGTCTTCTGTCAGATCATAGTTGAAATTAAAAGTGTGCAGAATAATAAAAGTAGTTGATGTTTACTTTGTTTCTTAACTCAATTGAGATAGAACTATTTGATATCTTGCCAACTCAATGAAATGTCATTTGATTTGATAATTTGTATATGGTAGTGCCATTATTTAGAAGTTTTAGATGACAGGGGCAACAAATAAAACTATATAGTTTGATTATTTTGTTGGTTTGATGTACTACCAACAAATTTATAAGATTATAAATTTGTTGTTATTTGTGTTGATTTGAACTTTGAAGCACTAATAAAATAGTTTGTGTTGGTTTGGTACTATGCTCAAGTTTATTAGGTTATAAATTTGCACTTATTTGTGTTAGTTTTGTTCTAATGTTTAATTAAAAATTAAAAAAATTGTTAAACCCATGGGTCTAATCCAATCTAGGTGGATTGGGTTGGGTTGGATTTGTTTTTCAGCCTGACCATAATGGATCGGATTGAAAAAACCTCTCAACCTAACTCAATCCAACCCATGCACACTCCTAGCTAAAATTGTGGATTTAAAAAAAAAAAAAATTAAAGGGGTTTTTTTGGTTTGGGGAGGTGTTGGACTTTGTGATTATGGGTATTGCATGTAAAGTTATTAATTCTTGGAGTTTGTCATGGAATTTGAGTGATTTTGTAAAATTGAGGATTGATGGTTTGGTACGTTCTAGACTTCTAGTAGATGGCATAAAATTGGGTATTGATGCAGTTTATGGTTATACCCATATATGAAGGTTTCAAATTATTCATGCATGAACTTTTTTCTTTCCAAATTTAATCCTAGAAAATTTTTATTTTAAAATGTTTTTGTTAAATTTTAAATTAAATAACTAAAAAAATAAATTTTTATTATGAATTTGTCACTTGCACATAACTACATTTCTTCAGACTTACTACTGACATAAGTGTGATGTGATAAAAGGGTTGATTTCTGGCCAACTCTACTTTACTTTCCTTCCATTCAACTAACCATTGCAATCTTTGATTTCTCCCCTTGGTATAGTATAAGGCAAATCAAGGTGGCATAAGATTAGGAGGCATGGATCTATTCGGGAATATGGAATTGATTGACTAATAAACCAAATCACCAACAGTCTTCCAAAATCTTTGAAAGAAAATTAGATGAAGTCATCTTGTCCAGGAGCCTTAAAAAATTTGAATGAAAACATATATGGTTTATTTGATTTTATCATCTGAGAGTGTAATTGGTGCCCCCAGGATGTTTGCTTCTTCAGAGAGGGGCTTTGAGAGTATGTGGGAGCTATTTTAGTCCGTTTGATACAAGGTGAGCTGTGCGATTGGACTATAAACTTCACTAACTCAGTGTTTATTAGTCAAATTATATTCCCCAATTATCTTTAAGGCAAGTTGTTCTATTTCTCGTTCTTTTACTTTGGCCATACCATTTGTTTATGAGTTTAAATTCTTAGAAAGAATGATAGATATTATAACACTTAGAAAATATAAGGTTATGATCATAGGAAGCGATCCTGTTTCTAGAAATATCATTTAGCTACAATTTATATATATTTTAATTCAATTGGTCATTTTTTATGTGTCTTCTTATTTCAAAGATTTTTTACAATCCCACTCATGAAAATGTAGGAAAGGCTTTTTAATTAAACGAATTCAGATTTATAATATATGATTGATGTGCGGTTAGTTATGGTTTCGAGTGATTTTAGTATTTGGTTAATTCTAGTAGCTTATTTATCAGAGTAAGACAAAAAGATAAAAATTAGCCTTTGAAAAAAACTAGTTTTGTTGCTCATCCGGTAAAGGGTAAGACATCGAGCAAAAGCCAGCCAACTGAGGAGACTGCTGGTTTATAATTTATTTCACAACGGTCCTGATTCCTGGGGACAAAATATAATGGTTTAGTGACCAAAAATTGTCAATTTTGATTCTATCCCAAACGTTTAACATTTCTCTAAAATTATGCTGATATGTATATTATTATCAAGTGGCAAGTTTTTAGTGGTTCGGAGCCGAATAATTTCTCCCATTTAATGCTATTGCAATTGAAACTCCCAAACGGAAGAAATGAAACAAATATTTCTTTTAGTTTTGCTGCAACAAGTAACTCGTGTTATATAAAAATAACAACAGAATGAAAGATTGATGGTTTGGATTAAACAAAAAAAGATTATTTTCGTTCCATTCCTTTCTATTTATTTCCTCCTACTCAAGCTGATGGTTAAGAGTTTGCATAACTCAATCACTAGGGCTAGTGTAACATATTTTGCCTTACTCATTTCATTTGTATGAGATTTTGATGGAGATTAGGCTCAACGCCTTCTAAGTTGGGCAATGACTTATATCTTCTTCGATTTATCCAATTAGGTGATTGTGATCTATTTGTATTTATTGGCCTCTTGCAAAGGATATAAGCCTAATTGCTCAGAAAAGTCTCCCATGTCTTCCTAGCCCATTTTAGAGCATTAACACCTGGGGATGCAAAAAGGTTCCTATTTTAGGACCTCAAAATCTACTTTATCTATTATACTATTTTATTTTACTACTCACTGAACATCTTAATCTCTGTTTTTACATACTACTCATTAAAATAATATAAACTGCCCAATTAAATAATAATATAATACTAGCCTCTGAGCACGCGCATGAGGCTCTTCTATTTTTGGGTAAAAATTAATAATTTGCATTTATTATAATTTGTAATTTCTACTTTTCCCAATCACAAAAAAAAAAAAAAAAAAAAAAATCTAAGGGTGTGATAAATACGTGGGGTGAGTTTTGTAAATTTGAGGAGTTTTTTTTTTTTTTTTTTTTTTTTTTTTTTTTTACAAGTTTTAAAATTTCTAACTTAAAAGAGTATCTTGTTTTGTAAGGAGTTAAACCCCGGGTCGCATCAAGGGTATGCGGTGGTAGAAATTTAAATCAACAAAAAGTAAGAGTTTAGTTAGAATTTAAAGCAAGAAAGTATGAATTTTTCAACGTAGATATAAGAATATATTATTTTTGTCAATTTAATATTTTAACTCTATTTTTAAGTTTTAGGTATGGGTATTTTTGACAATAAAAAAAGCAATAACTAACTTTCTTTTGCCAATTTACTATTTTAACCCCATTTTTAAATGTTGGTTAATTAATTTAGGGGTATTTTTGACAGGAAAAAAAAGTAATAACTAACTTTCTAAATACTCAGATAAACATCAATTCACTTCTCTCTCTCCATCAAACCTCGGCCAACGATCATCACCACCTCCAACAACCCACCAAAGCCAACAACCACCTATTATTGAAACTTAGCCCAACCACCAAAAGCCATCCATCTAAACCGCCACCACCACTGAAACACAACTGAATTGGAAGAAAAACACACAAACACACACACACACACACACAACCCCAACCACCACCATCACCACCACAGCTGAACCACAGCAAGCCACAAACCACCAACCACCACCACTACAACATTGACACACCATAAACCCAAAAACTTCAACAAATTTTCCATACATACCGAGCCACAAACAATCACCAAGATCCATACCCACTACCGAATCACTAGCCACCACTACTAATCAAGCACCACCATCACCAAATAACAAACACCCAACATACCCTTTTAGTTCTGAGGTGAGAACAAAGAGGAGGAAATGCGTTAGCGTGCTTGGCTAGGTTCGAGTGAAATGAGAGAGCAAATTTGGGTTCTTCTACCGCCGTTGAGAGAGAGAGTGTGTGTGTGTGTGCGTGAAGAGGACGATTAAAGGGCTAGGTTGAGCCGTTTCCTTTGCCGTGTTCAAAAACCCAAAAACGACCATTGATCTAAACCCAAGACCCACGCGAGCAAAACCTAGAAACGAGCAAGGTTCAAGTTGCCACCGCAACATCCTTTAATCTATCGTTGCTTCGCCGTTGCCGTTGCCATTGCCATCGAGAGAGGCTTGCCTGAGCCGCTGAGATGGGAGAGGAGAGTAATAGAAAATTATGGGCAAAAGAGAGGCAGAGAAATGAGAGAGAGAGAGAGAGAGAGAGAGAGAGAGAGAGAGAGAGAGAGAGAGAGAGAGAGAGGGAGAGTGAATTTAAGGAGAGAGAAAAATATAATAAAAGATAATATTTAAGAACCTGCTATAGTGAGGTTGTGTTTATACAACCTTAAGAACATCCACATTAGTAGATGCAAAAATTTTGTATATTTACACATCTAAAACCTACTTTTTCTATTTTACACTCCTATTTTTACAAAACACCCACATTAGTTTGTCTATTATACACATTTATTCAAATAAAATATTTTAAAACTTTTGTAAGCTGGGTTTCCTATGCAAAGCGGATCAATACCTCTGATCAACCCACCCATCAAAATATTCAACCCACCCATCAAAATCCTAACTACCATCAACCCGATCAATACCCACGTATCAATACCCATCAAAACCCACCATCAACTTGATCAATACCCCCGATCAATACCCATGGATCAATAGCCAGTTATTATAGCTTCCACTAAACCCACACATCATGTCCTTGAGAGCTCTGCCATGGGGTCATTTCTGGGTCTCGTGCGTCGTGGTTTACCTGTTGAGATTGTATCGACAGTGAGTGAGATCGGTGGATTGATTGGTGGACTAAGGTGAGATTGGAGGATTGAGGGAGAGATGAAACAAGAGGGAGGTGAGAGTGAGAATTTTCTGTTCGTCAGAAATTACTGTCTCTCTCCACCAAAAGAGAGAGCTGTGAGCCTGAGAGAGTTGAAAGGAGAGAGAAACAAATACTAAAATAATAGATACATAAGCTACAGTAACTGTGTAAATATACACGATTACTGTAGTTAATATGTATATTTACACATTTTTACACCCATTGATGTGAATATTTTTTGCTCAAAATGTGTAAAATGAGTACATTTTTCTATTTTAGAAGACTATACAAGGGCTGATGTGGTTGTGTTTATACAACCTTAATGTAGCAGGTTGGGAAAAAAAATTAGGTTTAGAAACTGTAGCATGTTTTTAAGGAATTAGGATGTAAAATAGCAACTGGGGGTTGTTTACACACCCCAATACTTGTGCTCTAATGTCTAATGGCTAAAAAAAAAAATCTGATTTCACCACACTGCACCTGCTGAGGGGGTAATTAGACCTTAATATTTTGACATCTTATCAAAATGGTCATATCCATTAATTGATGAATGAAAAATGTTGACGTAACTAACAACCAAAATAAAATATTACTTTCATGACACATGTACTATCACTTGTGGTTTTAGAATAAGAAATGATAGGTAGGAGCATGAGGTTGCAATTTTTTGTACTCTCACATTGTTGCTTGCGCACGTGGTTGTATAGTAGAAAAGGTATCACATTTTAGTCAATTAAGCTAAAAAATCATTTCTATCAATTCATGTAAAGTTGTGTAAAAATACATAATTGTTATAGTAACAGTGTAAATTTACACTAACGCCATTCATTTTGCATTTTTTTTTTAATTTTTTTTTATGTAAGACAAGGATGAAGGAAAAGAATAGATGTTGGTTGTTATGTGTGAAGAAAGAGAAACAATTTAGAAAAATCAAGAAAAATTAATATTTTAATAAAATGTTGTGTAAAATAGATGATCTAATATATGGTGTTTTGAAAAGAGAATTTAAAATAGGAAAAATAATTTTTTATATTAAAATAAACAAAAACAAATTACAAGAATAAATGCAAATGTGGCTTCTTGTCACGGCTATATATCTAATACCCTCTTGTAACTATGACAGACACTCTTGAACCTAACATGATTATGAGGATGGAAAAGTCTAGGATCACATAATTTTTCACAACTTCTTGTCACAACTGTGACGTGACAAAGTGTGATTGGTAAAGAAAAAATTGTGAGTCTATGTATAAGTGATAGTTAACCACTCACAATTTGCCACATCAGAATTGTGGCAAAAAAATTGTGGAATAATTTGCGGTTCTAGAACTATTCTGGTGATGATTTGATACAAGTATCTCCCATTAGTTTTTGAGAAATTGTTAATTGCAATTGTGATGCACTTAAACTTGCTATCATATCCGTGGCCTAGAGTATATTTTTGCGATGATAAAAAATAATAACGAACTTTTGTAACTTTCACAATTATGTTTTGTAATTACTAATTAGTTTTAAAATATTCAAATGTAAAAGAAAGACTAACGAATGGTGAAACTTAAAATATTAAAATAAATTAAAAATTTTTATTTTATTTTTAAAATTGTATGATTTCTTTTGGTAATTTGTTTGTTCAATATGGGATTGAACTTTTTTAAAAGCTAGCTAGATTATGATAAAACCAGTAACGGCTTCAAGATTTTGGTCCAGTGGGGTTAATAAGAGATATAAATTATATAAAACTTAAAACCAAAGAGAACTTGAATATATTGACATCACAAAATAAGATCATTTCTCGTTGTCCAGGGTTCGAAAGAAGATTGTTCATATCAATATGACCATGCTTAGAAGATGAATCTTGGGTAGGAGATGAATCTTGTGGCTTACGTGGTTTCTTTATTACAAATAAGTTCATAATACTAGCAAAAGAATAAAAAATCTGTTATAAGTTCATTTGACATTTTTTTTTCTATTATAGTAAACTTTATTATGGCTTAAAATACTTTAATTTATTAGTTTATGTCTTTTTACTTTACCATTTTTTTATAGAATTTCCAAGACATTTTGTGCCTATGCGTTTATAAATATTTCATTGTTTATTACTTTACAATTGTTCAATTTGTTTACAATTTTTTAATTTATTAGTTTTACTTTTTCTTTTTCTTTTTATAAGTATTAGTTTTATTTTTTTCTTTGCTAATATTAATTTACTAGTTTACACTTTTTTAATTGTTTCAATTTTTTTTAATGCTTCTAATGTACCGATTGACCCACTCAAAAGTGCAAAAAGACAAAAACTTAAAAGTTAAAACGCAAAGACACTACAAACAAGAGCAATGTTGGGACTACAAAATGGGTCATAACTCGCTACGTGGCGAGTTGTGAGTGGTAGATGTATAGACTCATATGAACTATGCACATTTTTTATTTACAACTCGTCACGTGACAAGTTGTAGTTAAAGTTGTTACCAATTATATGATCCTAAGCTCCTACAAACAATAAACACCCATAAAAAGAGATGGTCAAAGACTCAAAACTTAATTTTTTTTATTACTATCAAAACATTGTAACTACAAACGCAGTGAAAGAGAGTTTATCAAAACACCATGACACACTGAAACAATGAACGAGAGATAGAGAGTTGAAAATACCAAATCAAGTGGCAGTGGTAGATAGGGGACAGACTAGGCATTGACAGATCATAGGTGACACGGCAAAGTGGCAACGAGGTTGGATTTTTAAGTCTTTGAGACCTTTGGGTTTGTGGTTTGGAGAGTGAAGACTAAGGGTCTGTTCGGTTAGAGGAGTGGAAAAGTGGGAGGATAGAAAATATTTAGTTTTTCCTTTTGTGTGTTCGATTGGAGGGGTGGAAAAGTGGGAGGGTGAAAAACTTTTTTGTTCTGTTGGAGAGAAAAATAGGATGATGGAAAATATAATTTATATAAATTAACTATTATACCCTTGTTACATAATATGTAAGAAATAAATTTATTTGTACTCATTACATAATATAAAATTTATCACATCATATATATAAATTTATCATGTTAAAAAAAAAAACGTACAGGTAATGTTGAAAAAAAAAAATGTTCAGTAACATTGAAAAAAAAAATGTTCAATAACGTTTAAAAAAAAAAAAAAACCTTCAACATTGGGTAGGATGGGGGCTTTTTAAAATTATGTTTTCTCCCCACCATTTTCCTTTGGATATTTATCCTCCCGATTTTCCATCATCTCTTTCTTTTTTCTCCAAATGAACAGTGAAAAATTCCTATTTTTCTTCTTTAATTTTTCATCCTCTCTGTTTTCACTCCAAACGGATGGGGCCTAAAGAGGCATAGTGAGAGAGGATTACGTTTTCCTCTCTTAGGTTGGGTTTGGCTTAGTATTCTCAAAAAGAAAAAAATAGTGGGTTAATCCCACATTGGAAAATAAGTGTGAGTAAAAGAGATTTAAAACCTATGCTGTGTATTTAAGAATTAGACCATTTTGGATATATATCACTATAAGTTTCTTTAAAAAAAAAAAAAAATGAGTGTGAGTAAAAGAGGTTTAAAGTTTATGCAAGAGTTAGGCCCTTTTGAGTATACACTACTGTAAATTTCTTTAAAAAAACTTTCTGCCCTCTTCTCGTGTACGTATGTTAAAAATACTTAGTATTCTAAAAAAAAAAAGTTGGATTTGACTTTTTTATTTATTTATGATTTTTTAAATATAGATTTGTGGGCTCTTTATATATATATAAGATCAAAAATTTTCCATTGGACTTGGACTTCCTAATTTTCTTTTTCCCATGGTGTGCAAATTTTTATTGTATGGAGTCAAAACAAAATTAAAAAAATGTTATATATAATTTTTTTTTCTAGGTGTACAGTACACCAACCAAGGCATGGGAGATTGCATATGTGATTGGATTTGGACCCTAATTAAAAAAAATGTTATATATAATTTTTTTTTCTAGGTTTACAATACACCAACCAAGGCATGGGAGACTGCATATGTGGTTGGATCTGGACCCTATATGTGGAGTGGCTATGAGCAAGGGAAGATGGAGCGTTGGCTAATTCGTGCCAAAGGCGTGACTGCATTGATAAGGAAGTAAGATATGCACCTGACATGGTACTTAAGCACTCACCAAAAGGGAGACAATGACTTTCCAAAGTCAGCAACTACAAGAATACCTCTTATTTGTTGAATGCATGTTGGATCACTTCAGAGACACGTGTATCATTCACAGTACTCTTGATGTCCCTCTCATTGTCCAAGGGTTGTTTCCCAAGCAGTGGCAAAATCACCTACCCACAGGCCATAGTGTCACATTGGTGCGTTCTCTCTCCTCTAGTCACCAGATAAGGTCACAGCTGTGAAAATGATGACTTGATGCATGTCTTTGTACTTAGCCATATTTCTCAGATTATAAGAGGAACATGCAATTGGATTTTTAGAGTAAGAACCCAAGTAGATCTTTGAGAAGTGAGTAGAAAGTTGATAATATAGGAAGATAGAAAACAAGGTCTCTCTTTTAAGGAAGAGCACCCTTATTGTACAAGAGTTACCTCTTCTTCCCACATAATACAAAGCTGAATAGATTAAGAATGTTTCGAAAATTCTTGCTAAAACCGTGGTTTTTTGTCCCTTTCTTAGGGTTTTCCACATATATCTTGTGTCCTTTTTACATTCTTGCTATCACTTTCTTCTTCTCTAACTTTTGTCATGTCAAAGCTTGTACTTTTTTCACTCTTAGGATTTTTCACGTAGATGTATTGTTAAATAATTTTTGAGGTACAAAAAGTCACGACATCAAGGCCCAAAGTAGCATAGTGAATGCACCTCATGGAAAGTAGTAGGGCTATCCACCGGAATCCGTACCCGACCAACCCGAGGCAAACTGGCCGATCCGTACTCGAAACCGATTGACCCAATCCAGAAACCAAGACTGGTAGGTCTGCTCTTTAAAATCTTATTCCAATCGATCCGACCGCCTATATATTAGAACACTCACCGATTTTCTTAGGTATGAGGATTTTCGATCATTTTCCAATTCATCTTTCATATTCGTTGAGATCTAGAGAGATCTAGACAAATCCGTTGAGATCTAGTAAGATCTCGTCAAGATCTCAACAGATCCGTTGAGATCCAGCGAGATCTCTTCAAGATTTGATGAGTCTAAGCTGAAATCTTGCTCGATCCGGCCATGTTTCGGCCAAATCTAGCAAATTTCGACCAGTTCCAGCCTGATTTCAACATTTTTCATCTTCTCCACCGCCAACTGACGACCGTCTGATCCATACCCGATATTCGAGTCACCCGATTTGACTCATCTTACGGTCGGCGGCGGGTCTGAATGTTGGAGATCTGACGTGGTCGGGTCGGTTTCGGGTTGGGTACGAAACCCAACCCAGACCGACCCATGAACAGGCCTAAAAAGTAGCAATCAAAGGGTCAAAGCTCCCAACAACAGGAAAGGAAGTAAGCCTAAGTCCTTTAAATAGGATTTTAAGCTCAAGTCCATTAAAAAGGATTTTAAGCCCAAGATTCATGGAGGGATAGGCCTTAAGGCCTATCAAACGAAAGAAAAAGGAGAGAGAGAGCCCATCAAGATCAGAAAACCAAAAGAGCCCAACAGTAAGTATTGAGCCAAGATACCTAGAGGACATTAAGGGCTCAGGGTCCTCGGGATGTGTAGAACAGTTGAGAATGAGATTAAGATAGCTTGAGAGGAGTATTAAGAAACATGGGAAACGAAGAGCAACAACATACTTCCCAATCACTTGATGATGCAAAAATGAATCAGAAGGATTGGAAAGTAACAACTCATGAACAAGGACGCTGGTACCTCAGGCAACCCAGGAAGAGGAACTATGAAGGTACCTCGGGGAACCCAAGAAGAGGAACTATGAAGGGAATTAACTAGGGGGACTTTCAACCAGGCAGGGATAAAATCAGCCCACCTAGGAAAAATGACAAAAAGGAAGGACAGCCAAAAAGCTGAGTCTGGAAAAAGGAAGATAGAGAAGTCTTGGAGGAAGAGAAATTGAAAGTCAGCTTCCCCGAATACACCTTAAGATGGAAGGTCAGCAAGCGGCTTTCGGAGAAAAGGCACCAAAAGAAGAAAACTATGAGAAACAAGGAATGGATTAGTCACCGAAGCTTCTGGCATGCTATGGGCTCTGTTACCTAGGGGAGCAAAGAGAAAGAAACAATGGTATCCTAGAGCCCTAAGGTGACGCTATAAAAGGAGAAAGCAACAACAGGGAAAGGCGGTCATGAAGAGGGGATTAGAATAGAATCATTGAGAAAATTTTGTTAAAACACTTAAAGAAAGTAGTAAGGAGAAAAGAAATATTGCCCGGTTGTACCAAGGCAGCCACTATAGAACGTACTCGAATTCATAAGGGTTCAAATTTTGCAAGTCTTAGAGGTTGAGAGGGCCATCTAAGTCTGTAATTTTTGAGTTCATTTGAACCTTGTAACATGTCTTAGTGAGTGCTTTGTGATTCCTCAATTAAAAGCAAGGAAATATTCCTCATTGATTTAAGGATCCTTAACTTTTCTATGTTCTTCTTTAAGTACAGCTCCTTACTGTTTTGCTTGCTATTCAATATATATATATATATATATATATAAATTTATATACATACAACCCTGCTTATTAGAATATATGTATTGTGGGATCTCTGCTCTGTGCACCACTTGGTTCGTAAAACAACCTTTTAGCTGCGGTGAATCAAGTCCAGTTCCTTAACACAATAACAAGGCCCAGGGTCCTCGCTTCTATTGTGGGCCTGGACATTTTGTCGAAAGAGGACCCTCATTATAACTTATCTTATTTTCTTATATAAGCTCAAATCTAACTTGCACGTACACTAGATCAGGAGGTTCATTTGAACCCCGCCTTCAACAATTCGATGTAGCGCCACCCCTGGATACTACGGGGGCAAATTAAAAATCAAGTTATATACATTTGCATCACACTTATCATATATGTGCATAATATGCAAATTTTATCCAATTTTTAGTAACTTATTTGAATAATGTTTATCCTAATAGTATTTATGCTAAATGTGTGACAAAAGTTAAAGGCTAATTTATTTATATAAAAAAATAATTTTCTTAAATTTATTTAATAAAAGAAAACCAAGAGAAAAAACAAAAAGTTAAAAAAAAGTTGTTGACAATAAGAACTTTTGTCATCCTTTCTTACTCTATCCATTTTCTCTAATTACTATTTGTGATCAATTTCAAGGGTTTTGTTTGTTTCTCCTTGATTTGACAAGTTCAGTTGCAAAGAAATTACTAGCATATTTGTTGGGAGGTTTGTTTGTACCCAAGTCGCAATTTAATTTCTTGGCCACTTGTGAGTACGCAGTAGGTACTAGGTAGCAGTCTGGATCGATTAAAGTAGAATTGAGATCATTTTTAGTTTAGGCTGTATGAATGCCAAATAGCTTGAGAAAAGGAGAGAAAGAAAATCATAATTTTGAATGTTAGTTACATCAGCTTACCAAAAAAAAGAATGTTAGTTACATCTTAATTTCATTACCGAAGAAAGAATGTTATCATCTCTCTCTCTCTCACATTGTTTTTTTTTCCTCTCTCCTGGATGTTATACTTTCATCATTTGTGGCAAAGTCATTCCTCCATTTAACTTCTCTAATTTTTTGTTGTTGATAAACTGGAGATGCATTAAGAGAACTAAAGAGATAACAGAGGTTTATGATAGATCTTTTTAGAGTACAAAGTACAAACCATTGAAATCAGAGTTAAAATCTCTAAGATGTCCACATGTGGACTATCATACAAATCATAGTTTAACTTCTCTAACTACAACTTCATGACCTTGCAAGGAAACCTGAAAATCTCTGTACTGAAATGATATGGAGGGGGGAATTCCCTAGACACTTGTATTTTTTTTACATGAAAACAACTTAGCGTTGCAACTTAGCTATTGAAAATGGTCCGCTCACTCCCTAGTCCATTTGAAATGCAACTGTCCCTGTCATATGATTTTCAAAGTTATTGTCTTCCACTTTATTTTCGTGAGTTAAAAATTTTGTGAGTCTCTAACATTATTATCTAATTCTCTTCTTAAATAAAAAGATAAAAACTTGAGTTAAATTTTTTTGGGTATCTATATATGCCGTTTGAACCCTACCTACCTTCCCCGCATTATCTACTTATCTAAAAAAAGGGGGTAAAAAACTAAAAATGCAATTTATATCTACTAAGTTTGTCCAAAAATCATTTTGGTCATTTCATTTGAGTTTGAAAATAATCATTTTATGATCTAAAAAATTAATTTTATTTATAAAAACATGAGATGGGGTCAAGTTATACCTGGTGTAATTCTAAAGAGCTACACTTGGTGTAATTCTAAAGAGTTACACATTTTTTAAACTATTGGATTTAAGTAGATCCAACGGTTGTAATTCTAAAGAGTTACACATTTTTTAAACTATTGGATTTAGTAGATCCAACGGTAAAAAAATACTCTCATTAATGCTAATATTTTGATTAGGATCTTATTAATTATCTCTCATTTATTATTTTTTATATCTATCTCTAAACCCAAAAAAAGTGTTATATTTGACCCTCTCTCTACATTTCTCTCTCTATCTCTTTCTCCTCCACCGTTGTTCCACCTCCATGGATAGATTGTCGGCAGAAGAAGGAAAAAAGTAATGGAAATGCTTAAGAAGTGAATCCCGGAACAGCTGCTTAAGGAACATTGGATGAACCGCACTCTGCACTCAGCATGCTTTCTTGACATCTTAAAGCCTAATCGTGTGTTCAAGTTCTTGGATGATCTCGGCCATATTTGTGGGTTATACGTGCTCTGCTTCAGTCTTGCAAAGGATAAGATTAGAGGTGAGTCTTGTGTTGCTTATCATGAGAAGATTTTATTCAATGAGGACTTCTCTTGTGTATTTTTCGACAAGAGAATGTCGCATGGAGAGCTTGTGCCGAATGATGGAGCTGCTGTTACTTCTAGTGCTAATGTTGAAATCGTATTAAATGATGATGAGTGTAAATTAAGATAATCTGTGAGTGGGAGATGTTTGCGTCTTTGAGCTGATCAAGAGTGATGATGTTGTGCTGAAAGTTTCTATTTGTTTGTAATTCAAATTCATCCTAATGTTTACCCTCATCGTATGACAATAGTATGGCTAGAGGCCTATAAGTACTTACAATCTTGCCATGAATATTTTTGCTTGAACATTTTGTAAAACAGGTTTAAGAAAAGTGATATCCAGGGAGAAAAAAAAACTAAGAAAGTAGAATTGTAGGAGAAATTGCAAAGAAAATGGAAAGAAAAACTTAATAAGGAGAGAGAAAAAAAGACATAAGAAATATTTAACGAGGAGAGAGATAATAAGGAGACTATTATTTAAGTATTTAATGTTGTAATGGATAATAGTATTTTGTTTTTATCTGTTGGATCTCTCATAAATTTACGACTTAAAAAATGTGTAATTCTTGTGGAGTTATACTAGATGAAATTTGAACCCATTTCTATAAACATATTTGATTTATGAGTTGGGTGTAACTCTAAGTAATGTTACACCACTCAATAATTTGTTATTGAATTAATATATTGCAAATCCAACCGTTGAATTACATGTTCTATATGTTCTTAACATGCATGCCAATTTTCATATCAATTGGATGTTATTTACCATTTAATCCATAAACTCATATTTTATGCATTATTTTAAATTACAAAAATTTGAATTTTAACAATTGATTGATGACATGGATATTAATTTTTTATTATCTTGAAATTTTGCAAGTATAAAGAATATACAAAGATAATGTAATCTAATGGTGGATTTGTCAATATTCGTATCCAATTAAAAAATATTGAGTGGTGTAACATTGCTTAGAGTTACACTAGGTGTAACTTGAACCCAACTCCTGATTTATATGTATAAACATGTGCTTTTTAATTTTTTGTCATTAACATATGCTACACAAATAAAAGACAATCATATGTTCATCTATGTAATTACATGCTACAATTATGCATTTTATATTATCTAAATTATACAATTATACATTTTCCAGTAGTTTTAGGGGAAATTATTGTGTACTCCCAAAATACCATAAATGGGTACTCCCTCCTCTCGCATGAATGGTGGGTCTCATTAATTAAATTTATGGTAGAACCAACCATTCATGTGAGAGGAGAGAGTACACATTTGTGATACTCTAGGAGTACCTAATAATTTTCCTAATTTTAGAGTATCTTACATTATAGGTTCTCTTGATTGAACTATCAATCAAACTGTTTTCAAATTGCAAACCTAATATGAGGAAAGACAATTAATGCAGAATTAAAGAAACAAACCAATGAATGAGAATATATCGGTGGCAATTATATGATCTCTATAGAGCTTTTTGAAAAGGTAAACAACAATATGTAGGGTGCCTAAAGGTACTTTACTTTAAAGCAGCCATTGCAAATAGAATGTCTCACATCCTACATTATATAGAGTAAATTGTTTACACTCAGCTGTTACGTTATGTAGGGTAAGTATATTAAATATAACACATCGACCGTTATATAGGCTAAAGAATGTAACATAACACATGATATGTTATATATATTAAGCAATATAACAATGAAAGCAGTTCAGACTATATGAGAGGTGCTCTGCTTTGCAGGTTGAAGCATCTGCCTTTCTCTAGGCCTCACAAGCTATTACTAAAAAAAATTGGATGTAGGTTATCTTAGGAGGTTGTTAGTACATATGTGAAAATTGTTATGTACATATGTCATTTAGAATTGGTTAATCATTTAATATAACACACTTTACTTGTAATTTGGTAGATCTAGGATGGTTTAAATCTTCCAGCAACTTTGTGTTCAAGTTAAGAGTTAAGGTCATGCAAATCTGTTCAAGAAACAAGTGAAGAGTTGCTACATTTTAAAGATCGACAGTTAGCTCGACAGATTGAATCTATTGAGGTTTAAAAGAAACTTTTTGCCCAAAACTCGACAGTAACTCAACAAATAGTCTATCTATTGAGGTTTACGAAAATCAGATTTTCAGATTTGTTTTTCACGCATATCCAAGTTATTTGTGTAAGGTTTCTTTTCTCACAACTTTAGACATATATAAGGATTATTTAAGAGCTATCTTGGGGTTGTTGCACTTGTTGTTACACGCATGTTGTAACTAGAGACAATTTGCCCTAGTTCATATTTCTCTTAAAGAAGCTACTGTGTTTGTATGTCGTAAGGTTTTGTAACCAATGAGCTTCTTGATCTTCGTCGTGTGAATAAACTGAAAAATTTTACAACCAACATCTTTCTCAAGTTGGTGTGTTAGTCACGTACTTAGATTCGTGCAAAGGAGTAAGTCGTGAACTAGGATCTACGCATTAATTGGTTAGTCACGTATTGGGAACCGTGCATTGAAAGGAGAGATTGTTATTACATTACAAGTCCAATTATGTATTGGGGTAAAGGTTCAATTGTAAGTTAGTATAAGGTACTGAGATTCTTTTACTTGTAACCACTTGTTTTGGTAATAATGGATTTTCAGGAGTGGCGACCTTAAATTCACCTAGTGGGGTTTTGCCTCGATAGTTTTTCCCATTCGTAAACAAATCATCCATGTCAAATTTAATTTCTGCTCTATTTAGTTATTTTATGATTTGTTTGTGCTACCATACATATTTATATTAAATTGACTTAATTAATTTATTTAACTAATTAATTAATTAATTTACTAAAAAGCTCAATACATTCTTGATCTAACAAAGACGTATCAAAGGTAATATTAAAGCCTGTGGTGATAGCCTCACTGTAAAGAAGGATTGTCAAATGGACTGGTCTATTAGTACTATTATATTTAGTTTCCTTGAACGTAGTAAATTTAGATGGGTTAGGAGAAGTCTTACTTCTTAGCCTACACTACTGCCAAACTTGCTGTTAGGATTAAAAGTCAATTCCGTTATAATAAGCACGATGCCCCTAAGAGTAATCTTAGATGTTTGTAAGTCTGATTGCATTGTCGTTGACTTCTTTTTGCTTCTACAACTTTAGTTGCACGCCTGCATTAGACAAAACCAATAGATACATTATGTTTTGACTTATCTTCATTACTTTTTTAATTAGGTATTTTTTGTTATTTTAAGTATGCAATGGTAAGTGGTAATGAGTTTTAATCTCTACTTTTTATTTAACTAGTAGGTGATGTAACAATTTCTCACTAAAATAAAAGGAGATTTCAGTTAGAAAATTACTAGAAGTAAACCAAATTCAATACCTTATTAATTGTGTTAGGTAAAATCAAAATATTTTTTTTAAATACCATTTAATGCATCCTTCAAAAACCATCATGCGTGCAACTATGCAAGTGCATTTAGTTTCATGCTTTCATTTTTCATTTAGAAAATATACTTTAGAGCTTCATTTGCTAACACATTATGATCATTACTTGAAGTGACTATTGTCTAACTTATTAAATCACTATCTTGACAAGCTTGTTAAAATAACTTGTGCATATCTTCCAATAGAAACAATTGAAATGCATGCCCATTCAGGCAGCTCCAACACCATTATGTAGTTTGATTATGATTCTAATGATGACAAAATACATCTAAATATCCAAACATAAGCAGTTAAGCACTTAGATGCATGCAGCTGATCCGTTCAGAACTATGACGTTATGCTTGAGTAGCCACTGGAAATCCGTAGCTTCTCGAAAGCAACCATATGACTTGTTGAACTAGAATATCAAAGTGGTCCACGACTCCACATTCTCACTGCACCAATAAACAATAAAGTCAAAAAAGTATTGGGTCCTAAATAATATTATAAAAAAAAAAAAAATTATCAGTTCAAAATAGTAATCACACACAAGAACACAAATATTTACGTGAAAACTCCTTTCTCTTTGAAGGAAAAAGCCACGAAACAAACTCCGAATAATTTCACTATTATCAAATCAATTACAATAATTCTTGTGTATGCCTTACGGTTAAAAAAAATCTCTCTCTTATTTTTTTTTTGCTCTCATTCGTACAAACTATCTTTCTCAAAGGCGACAATCTGTTTTCTCTATTCTTCAATATGCGGCACCCACAAATTTAGCACAAACCATATTTATATATAACCTAGCTTCACACCACAATCCCAATACCAGTCAAATAAGGATTCTTTCAACCAATAGCCACAGACTCTTATTTCAAATAGGATTAGTTCTTTTGCTTTCCTAGGAGTTCACTGACTCCTAATTCTACTTGAAGTAGAAATCTTGATACAAGCCCATTGAATGGGCTATCACATGGGTTGGACCCACAACAATCTCCCCCTCCAGACTGTTAAGGAAAGAGATTTTCATTCTAGCTCTTCAGTTCAGATCCATGTCAGTCAAGCCAACTTCAAGCTTGACCTTCTTCATTATCTTCATCAACGTCAATCCCTTTCATTCTCAAATAATTAATCTCATCTTGGATATCCTTAATCCAATCTTTTGGCTCCCCCTTATCAGAAGCCCAATTATTCTTGAAGCTAAGATGTTCTCTAGCAATCCTCTTCTCATGAGGTTCAACAATCTCTAGTGGAGGATATGCTCCCCTTGCTCAAGACCTCTAGGATCTTTCACTTCATCATCATCCCATGTAGTCTTAGCATCTTCATATTCTTCATCACCTACCACTTCCTCTTGTGAAGCACTATTAGGCAATGAGAATTTCAACCTCTTGGTTTGAACACTATTAATTCTAACACTCATCTTTGGAGTCTTCTCAAAATTTTTAATCTCATTAAACTTCTTCTTACATGATTTTACATGAGTCCTGTACATTCCGCAACATGCATGTCCTCTTACAACAACCAATGGCCCCTTAGTAAGTTTCCATCTTCCATTACCAAGGTAGTTACAATAACCTGCTCGATCCATAGGCAATGTAGAAAACACATTCATCCTTATATTTGAAATATGTCACACATCCTTCGACATCATAGTGCTTCCAACATTGGTTTTAATGCACACATTACCTATGATTTTTGAGTAACTAAAATTACTCATCTTCATTGTACCAAAGTCTCCTGCTTTGTATATGGTAAATAACCCCTTTGTAGGAATAATATGGTGGGGGGGCTGCAGAACCAACAACCCCACTCAACATCATTATTAGCAACATGCTCTCATTTTTGCTCTTCAATAGAAAATACCACAGCATCCTCAGCAATCACGGCAGCTGTAGTATTTTTCTCACTATCATTCTTTTCATATTTTCCTTTATTTTGTTCCTTAACCCAATGCCAATAATCTCTTCTTAAGTGACCTTTTTTCCTACAATGGAAGCATTCTTTAGTATCCTTGAACTGAGATCTATCTCTTGATTGTAACCTACCATTGAATTTTTGAACATTATGTCCTCTACTTCTACCTCTGCTCTTGTTCTCCATGACAAAAGCTTGATCTTGTGCATTGTCTATATTCACATCTCTCCTACGAACCTCTTTACTAAAAATCAAATCTCGAATATCATCATATTTGAGTTGCTTTTCCTTGCAGAATTACTCATTGTCATTCTAATGGCTTCCCAACTGTTTGGTAAAGAAGCCAAAAGAATCAATGCACGAACCTCATCATCAAATTCAATTTCCACCATGGATAATTGATTTGCGATTGTATTAAACTCATTCAGATGCTGCGCTACAGGAGTGTCTTCTGCCTTCTTTAGATTAAATAACTTCTTCATTAGATACACCTTATTGTTAGCCGACAGCTTTTCATACATGCTAGACAAAGCCTTCATCAAATCCACTGTGGTCTTTTCTTTCACAACATTATGCGCAACTGATCTTAACAAAGTTAATCAAATTACTCCCAATACCTGTTTATCAAGAAGGTTCTAGTCTTCATCCTTCATAGTTTCAGGTTTCGTCCCCAAAAGAGGCAAATGCAATTTCTTCCCATAGAGATCATCTTTAATTTGCATCCTCCAATACCCAAAGTCTGTTCCATCAAACTTCTCAACTCCTGAAGCCTTGCCTTCTTCTCCGGCCATCGCTTTCACTCTAACCTAGCTCTAATATCACTTGTTGGGTCCCAAATAAAATTATAAAAAAAAAATTATCAATTCAAAATAGCAACCACACACAAGAAAACAAATATTTATGTGGAAACCACTTTCTCTTTAAGGGGAAAAATCATGAGATAAACTCCGAATAATTTTACTATTATCAAATCAAACACAATAATTCTTGTGTATGTCTTATGGTTAAAGAAAAAAAAATCTCACTTATTTTTCTTTGCCCTCACATACACAAATTATCTTTCTCAAATGTGACAATCCTTTTTCTCTATTCTTCATTATGTGGCACCCATAAATTTAGCACAAACCATATTTATATATAACCTAGCCTCAGGGACGAACGCAGGATTTCAAGTCAGGGGGGGCCAGAGATAAGTGAAAAAAAAATTTTCAAATATGCATCTATATAGTATTAATAAACTATCAACCAAGACAAATACCCAAAAATTATTGTTTCTTAATATATTAAGATACAATCATCTATCAACAAAAATAAAATACATGAAACACTATTGTTTCTTAATACAATTATCTATGAAAAGGGAACTCGACGTTCTTTCATATCTTCAAAATCATGTACGATTGAATCCAATCTAAATGTCGCAGCTATATCCTTTTCAATGTATAACATCAAAGAGTCCGTCAAAAAATCATTTTCCATTTTATTTCGAAGGTTAGTTTTGACAACTTTCATAGCTGAAAATGCTCGCTCTGTAGTAGCAGTAGAAACTGGAAGAGTAAGCATAAGTCTCACAATTCTATAAACAAGTTTGTAGTGTTTATAGAAACTGAAAGTTTGTAGTCTCACCATTCCATTTTGTTTCCATTTTTTTTTTTTTTTGGATTGAGGCACAAAAACTTTACTTTAATTTTTTTTTTTTTTGGTCTGAGGCTTGTCCCTATTCTGCCCAACTACCAGTCAACAAAGCACAAACTTTGTGCTTTGTTGACTGGTAGTTGTGCCACAAACAAACAAACAATCCGACAATCAAATAAATATCTCTATTCTCTACAAACTTTTCTCTTTCTCTATGTCTCATTCTCTCTTATCTATATATAATACAACTATACAAGATAGAGTCACAGAGAGTAACAACACACAAAGCCAAAAGGCCCAAAATCAAAAAAAAAAAAAAAAAAAAAACCACAGCCACGGCCATTCAATAATCAATTATCAGTAATCACAGATTCACAAACACTCCACAGCCACAGGCAGTCTCAATGTCTCATCATCAGTATAAATTATAAAAGCAGTTGAATCACAAATTTGATTCACAGATCATAGATTAGTTAAGTACCTGTGATTATGAAGTGTGAAGGCTCAAGAGTCAAGCCTCAAGCAACTAGCGGCGGCGACGGGCGACAGCTGAGGAGGGCTCGCGTGGCGCGCCGGCGTCTGTGTCTGCGTCGACGGCGTGGGTGGGCACTGCGCAGGGACTCGCGTCGCATCGGCGTGAAGGCTGTGAAGAGCGATGTCTCGCACGCCTTTCTCTTTGTCTCGCACTCTCGCCGCCTCACTCTCTGATCTCTGTTCTGTTTCCTTTCTTCTTTCTTTTCTGTTTTTTTTTTTTTTTCCTTTGGCTTTCTCCGTTAGGCGTTAGGTTTACAGCTTACTGCTGAGATTTTTTTTTTTTTTTTACATGGGTCATGGATGGGCTCTTCACTCTTTCCTGGACAGCTGGGCTTGGATTTGGGAGGGGGCCTGAGCTGAGCGGGAGGGGGGCTAAGCAAAAAACTAAGGGGGGCCCAATTCAAAAATTTTCTTTTTTGGGAAAAATTTTAGCTGGTAAAAATTTTTTTTTTGGGCCCAGGGGGGGCCCGGGCCCCCATAGGCCCCCCCCTGGGTCCGTCCTTGCCTAGCCTCACACCACAATCCCAATACCAGTCAAATAAGGATTCTTTCAACCAATAGCCACAACTCTTATTTCAAATAGGATTACTTCTTTTGCTTTCCTAGGAGTTCACTAACCCCTACTTCTACTTGAAGTCTAATTCTTGATACAAGCCCATTGAATGGGCTATCACATGGGCTGGACCCACGACAAAAAGTTTATCCTTGATCTCCCAACAAGTAAGATTTCTAGCTCATCTTGGTACCTTCTCTTCCTTTTTACTTTTTCTTTTTCTTTTTTTTTGGTTGGTAAGTTGTTAACTTTCCAGCCCTAGCTTAATTATCAATCTATGACTAGAAATCCTTCTTTCAAATTGTTGTAACAACTTCAAGTTCAGAGATGAGGCAATATTCATAAAATGTCACGTGCTCTGTTATCAAAGATTATATCAAAACTGTATGGTATAATTAATGAGGCTGGTGATCGAGTTTCACAGTAATGAAGAAGGATTGCCAGTTGAGCTTGGAAGGGTCACAGGAAGGTGTGAAAGGACACTTAACCATTGCTGTGAAGATTTGAGTTCTTTCCTTCATTGGTGGTGGTGGAGGTCAAGAAGAAAGGAAGAGATAGAGTCATAAAGGAGAGTATGAGAAGCAAGAGTTGAGGTTCAAGTCTTCAAGAGAAAGTTTCACATACATATACACTTAAATTAAACTAGTATAGAATTTCTATCTCATACAGAAAAAAATTGAGGAAAATTTTGATTTTTAAAAGGTTTTTTTTTAATATATTGAGGTTTTAGATTTTGTGGGAGTTGCATGTAAAGTTATACTTAGTGTTTGTTGTGGAGTTTGAGTGATTTAGTGAATTGAAGGTTGATAATTTGGTATGTTCTAGTAGATGACATAAAATTGTATGTTCTACTGATTTTATGAAATTGAAGGCTCTGGACCTCGTGGTTCTTCGAGAGGAGGGCATTTGAAGGAAAACAGGCCACGCTTTCTCGTACCCATCAAGGCCCAATGAATTGAACCTAAATCGACCATTACCTTTTAACAAGGATTCCATCAAAAAAATAAATACTCATATATGAAGGTTCATATTATTCATACTTCAATGCACCCTTTTTCTTTTCAAATTTAATTCTAGAAAAATTAATTATTATTTTTATTATAAAGTGGTCACTTGCACGTAGCCACATTTTGTCACTTATAGTTGACAAAAGGAGTTTGGGTGTTTATGAGACTTTAAGATTAAAAGTGGAGAATGTTTATCCCATATTGGTTGTGTATATCTAGTGTTCGTTGTTTATAACCCTAGTTTATAACTATAAATATTAAGTCTTTTTGTAGTTGTACTCTAGTTAAATAATATATTATAAACCTGATTTAAAATACTAATATTACTATTTTTGTGTCTATTCTAATAAGTAATACTGTTTACTCAAAAAAATTAAAAGTGAAATTTTTTATGTTTTTAATATACTTCCCCCCACCCCAAACAAAAAAAAAAAAGCAAGTTAATTAACATTCATCTTTTGTCCCTATAGATTTAATAACCAAGGATGATTTGCAAAATGAAACCCATATAGAAGAAAGATTGAATTATGGACTCAGAATGTGAGAGGAAACTGCTATCAAAGCAACTATACCAGCTTCATGAAGGGAGAGAGAAACAGAGAATGGGGAGATTGTGAAGTAGGAACAAAAAAAAAAGTATTTTAAAATTAAATTTTATTTTAGAAAAAAATAGTATTAAAATGAACTTTAATAGTTTATAAAAATATTTAAGAAAGATTCAAGTATGTTTTTGGGACGCTGCACCTTACCATGCAAGTAGGACCGAAGGGTCAATTTGATCGAATATGGTTTGTGTCCGGTGCCTTTTTGCATTAAATGTGCTTTATGTGCTCAAAAAATGCATGACACAAGTTTCACCAAATTTTTTTGAATCAATAGTAATATCTCATTATTTAAAATTTAAATTGATAATATAAGAGGTGTGCGGGTTTAAAAACAGCATACCCAAATCTCAAGGGTTTTTTTATTTTATTTTTGGTACGTAGTATACCATTTTTTTTTTTTTTGGTTATTTACAAATTACAATACCATGAAATATAAAATTCATAAAATTGGGGGAAAAAAATAAAAACTAAAAAATAACCATACCATCAATAATCAATTAATATCATAAAACAAAATTATAGCCCAAAAAGAAAAAATATATGAAAAAAGATAATCAATTGATATTAAAACGGCAACAGGGACAAGTAGTACTCCGGTTCTCCAACCATGGATACATGCAATTAAGCTAGGTGATAAACATGTGAGCAGTCCATTCGAACCAGCTTTGCCTCTGGTGATGATGAAAAATCCTCTAAGCAAATAGTACACGTACCCAAATCCAATTCTTGACTTTCCCTACTCGCAACAAGGCTCCCCCTCCTCACCAATTTATCAATACTAGCTTTTGAAATCATAGACTCAATGGTAGACTCAATGAAATTTGACAAATCATATACGTTAACAACTTCAACTCGGAGGATTTCCAACTCGGCCACGATGAAATATCCTGTGCCCGTGGCCGCTAAATCTTGTGCTGTCGAAACAATTCGCTGAACTTTAGAAGCATCGAGGAGGTTAAGGGCTGAGATTTTCCCCAAAAGATAGTGTTGGTGACAAGGTGGGCATTGGAGTATTTGGGAAGGAACTTTGAGGGTTAACAAATTTGCAGGAGGGTTATGGAAATCTTCAACCATGAGTACACGACCATCCAACCTTCGCTCCTTCTTTTGATATAGACGTATACAAGAAACTACCAGTGTGCCCGTGGGTTCGGCTTCAAGTTCAATCACTCTAGTTCTGCGTAGGTTTAGTTTCTTTGAATAATTAATAGAACTAGTCGTCATCGATTAATTGATTTCAATGGCGGACCAAGAAAAACTTCACATAATCTGCTAGAGACTTGCCAAAAAACTCTCTCTCTGATCTCTCTCAATCTAATAGTTGGTACACTCGGCTCACACACATAAACAGTGGCACCTCTCTAATAAAATAAAGCAAAGCAAATACAAACCTTAAATATATAGGTGTTTATGTCGGCCAGGGCTGAAACAAAATTGCTTGCACATGAATGCAAGTCAAAGTCGGCAACAAGTCCTATTTGATGTTGAAGTCAAAGCCAGGATAGTCCTAATGTTAATAGTAATTATAATTTCAAGGCAACCGACTAATTAACACGATCTGGCATTTGAGGTTAATTTTTTTATCAAGTTTTCGTTGCAACTGCCAACAAGGGCTTGGTTCAGCTAGCATGGATCGTTCACTTCAGCTAACCAGCCTAGGTTCAATTCCAGCTGCTAGCGGACTCTTATTGGTGGGCTGCTATGTGAGGGATTTAAGGGGAACATGGGTTTGAGCCTTGGCGGGTACCTCGATGGGATCTGTGGGTCCTATCTCTCACATAGTCATCAAAACCCGGGTGGCATAATACAACCATAAGGGCCCCCATTTTTTATTATCAAAAAAAGTTTTTGTTGCAACTGAGGCATCGTTGTGATGCAACTCTATAGCTTTTGGAAGAAAACTCATCAAAAAATTTATAGATTTTAGAAACCAGCAATGCCAACAGTCTAAGATACTATGGAAAATTAATGGGTAAAAAATATTAGTTGGCCGCTGATAATACATTAGTTATTGCTTGTTTTGGGCTACAATATCTTAGTCTTATGTTGTTGGGTTACAATCTAGTCTTCTCGAAATTAAGAATTTTTACCAAGAACTTTATTCAATCCTCAAAATATATTATCAATAAAATTATAAAGTCAACAAGAAAATAGAAGATCAATCCTATGCAACAACGCAAAATTTAAGTGAAAACATTTTTTTTTTTTGGGAAAAATCCATGATTAAGTTGGGTTAATTTAAGAATATACTAGAAACTTAAAAGAAAGATGTGTAAGAATAAGTTAGTTTTTTTTTTTTTTTTTTTACACGAATAAGTTGGTTTCATTTAATTGGGAATGATAGTCTTTTGTCATAAAAAAAAAAAAAAAAGGATTTTAAATCCTGTCTACCTTTAAAAGAAATATATATCTCAACCAAATAGTAATGGCCATGAAGCAGTAGTTGCAAATCATATCCTATCCAAACAGAACATGATCAAATACGTATTTTATATTAGGAAACTAAACAATATATATATATATATATATATATATATATATACACACCCTAAGGTGATGCTACACTAGAGCTCTAGGTTTCAAGTTTCAACTTGTGCACATATATATACCAATGACATAGAGTGAGGGAGGTGGTTAGGGGCCAGGGCCCTCTTTACTTTTCAAGAATTCTCCCTCCATTTTATTTTTGTTATAAAAATAATAATTTTTTATGTAAATTTCAGTAATAGTCTTCCTAGATTATTTCTAAAAATATGTTATATATTTATGTAGATGCTCATTTTTTTTTTAGAAGCCCAGTAGGAGAAGGAAACCCAATAACGTAGGCATAAGAAAGTGAGATGGAAACACCATTAAGCCCAAGTAGTGAGAATAATGGATCATGGATCCATAAAGTAACCAAATGGACCCTGAAGAAGTAAATGGGCCTAAGAAGGTCCAGAAGCAAAGAAATAGCAAACCTATAGGCAGTATGGATATAGAAAAGCGAGAATGGGTCACAGCTACCACAGCAGGTCCAAAGCAATGTAAGTAAAAAAAGTAAGGGGCAATGGAGAATTTATAAGCCCCAAGGATGAAGTATAAAGTATTTGAGTCAAGGAAGCCCAAGGAGTTAGTAAAAGCCCATGGAAAGCACAGAACTGGAAAGAGCCAAGGATGCCCCAAGAAAGTAAACGAGCCCAAGACGCCCAAAAAGGAGGTAAGCGGGACGCGAGAGCCAGCAAGAAATGTGGCAAAAAGCCCAATGAGTTCATTTGGCCATTAGAAAAGGGATGAACAGCAAGCGTAAAGAAGCCCAATAGTCTTGGGTCAAGTAAACACCACGGCAGGTATGACAAAATAATGCGGCAGGAAGTAATAGCAAGGCTAACAATAGAATACGGAGGAAGGCGCTAAGGAAAGCCCACAATTAGGCAAAGCCCAGCAAGCAATAAAGAATTAGAAGTCAATAAAGCAGCTCATGCCGTAAGAAGTCAAAAACAAACGGAAGAACAAGCAGGCAGACCTTCAGACCATAGCAAGCACATAAGCAGCAGATAGATTTTGGATGAGCATGAAAGTAAGGCACGCGTAAGGCCCAGACTCCACCAGCCTGTGCCCAGCCAATACAGGAAGTGGTGGGTCATGGGTCAGAGATAAGAGGGCATGGTCTGGCAGTGGGGAGGGGGAAAACCTATTTTCGTGTTTTCTACTCAGGCTCTTTTAGAGGCAGTGTCCTGCTGTGATGACATACCACCCAAAAGAAGCAAATCTAAGTTGGAACCACTAGGTGCATGCCATGAGGGACGGAGATGAAAATAGTACTTACACCATGACAGATAAGAATGCCACGGCAAGCAAGCAAGCAAGCAAATAAAATAGTCTTCTTTGTCCGACAAGGTGGAGTGACGAGGCCAGCACAGGTAAGTGGCGCTGGTTGGGCGACTGACCAATCAGTAATGGTCGGCAAGGACACCCACGCGAGACAAAAAAGATTAAGGGTTAAAGCGGTAAAAGCCAGTCGCGACTGGCATTATATAAGGAGCCCTTACCATGCACGACAAAAGGAGAGCGACCTCTGGAGAAAGAATCACCATAACTAAGAAAAACATTGAAAGGTAAACGAAGAGAAAGGAAGGAAAGAATTAAAGAGACAATAGAAAGAAAAGCGAAAGCAGAGAGAACAGAGTGATAGGCATGCACCAAATAGGTTGATTCCCCTTTCCCTTTCCGACCCGTGCTATCTGCTAACAGCAAAGGACCTCCCTAAGTACAAGTCATTCAAGCCTGCCCCCTCAAAGCAGTTAATTTCTTCTTGAGAGAGATTAGTCGCGTTGAGGAGATAGTTCTCCTTCTTGACTTAGACCTAGCAATGTAACTTGATACAGCAGACAAACATTTTTCTTTTAATAAGCTTATTGTTGTTTGTTCAATACTTATCCTTTGTTGCTGTTTCATAAAACGGGTATTCATTACCAAAGCCCATTATTTACCTTTGTCTGAATAATAAAATATTTTCTATTATTGTCTTTATTATATCTGTCTGCTGTAGCTATTATAACAGCTCTGTCTGCCATGGGCAAGTGATAAAAATCTTGGCAAACGGGGGCATCATTTGCGCACAAGCCAGACCAATGAGAGTTGCTATTAAACCAGTCTCAACTCCTTAATCCAAAAAACTTTGGGGCCTAGTGCGACAGGAGGCGACCCAGCCCAACATTTGCAAAAAGGCCCCCCACAATTTATATAATTGACTAATATATTTTTTTTTATTCCCTCTAAATACTCTTATGTCATTCATAACTCATTGAATTAAATTGCATTTAATATATACTGTGCATAATTTAATTATATATTTTATTTTTATTAAATTGACTTATATATTTTTAGACATGTTAAGACTTTTTATTTTTTGGGCAAAGATGTAAATACTTATTTGACCTAAATATTATTGTCATCACATCGTGCATTCTGAAAATATCTCATTACATACAAAATATTTAATTCTTGAAAACTTCTATACCCTGTAGAGAGTCACCAACCATATCCCTCCTGAAATTTCCATTTATAAACTCCACATGCAACATTATTTTTCCTCTCAAACCATTCTTCCTGGTTCAGCTAGCTTAATTTTTCTCCATGTATGTATCTTTTAAAGAAACCCAACAACAACATATAGAAATAGAAGTCCTTAATAGTTGAAATAACAAACATCATGAACAATAATACTGATCACTGTTCTAGTGAGCAAAATATGATAATGTCACCCTCTTCAGGTAATCTAAGCCACACCTTCTTTTTAAACTTCCCACTTTTGGTTCCGAGTATTGAAGAAACCTCTGATTTTACTTCAGCTTTTTCTTCAATGTGTACTCTTCTCTCCAAGCAGAAGCTATCTATTGCTTTAGAGGATAAAGCAGCATGGCCTCTAGCTCTAGGTAAAGATGGGTGCACCCTTTTTGAACAGGGTCTGAATACATACAATTCACTTTCACTACAGTAATCTGGTCTATCTAGAGAAGCCATGAGCCATTCCTCTAGAGTTAACTCCACCTTGGGACTCTTCTTTTCTGGTGAGTGAAACATTGATCTCTTCATTTGCCTATCCGGAGTCATGTTACCATAACTGGAGTTGACTGAATTAGGCTTTCTTCCTGAACTAGAACGTCTGAACCTGCTCAATTTGGCTGCCATTGAATCCTCTAATTGAAGCAACTTAACTAGAGACCAAAAATGAAATCATAAATAAAATGTCAAGATGAGAAATGGGATTGAATGAGTATTTTTGAAGGGATTATAAAGAGATCAGAGACGGAGGGCCCTAGAGGAGCAATGTTCACGAGGACAATAGTAGCTTAATTATTATCGTACTCTTTGTTATTAGGTGTACATTATCCATTATTAGGTGTACCATCGCATGCCCTTGGTGTGATAGTGACTCCACAAGAATAAGTGCTTGTGGGGTGTGGGGTGTGGGGTGTGGGGGGCAAGGGTCGAAGTTCAAGTCTCCAGAAGGAAGCTTCACACACATATACACTTAGATTGGGCTAGAATAGAATTCTATCTTATATAAAAAAAAAATAGTAAATTATTCCTACACATTGTGTTTGTTATTAAAAGTGGTAAATTATCCACTTTAGGGGTTGAATATAAAATAAAAATTCTCCATCTCATTTTTATATTCTATTTTTATGTTTTATTAAACGCAACTTAGCATGTATTTATTTGACTTTTCTTGTAAAATAACTAGTTTTTAAAATAAAAAAACAAAACATATGACATACCATAATTAATGGAGCATAAAGTATAACGTAGAAAGTGAAATTCTATTTGTAGATAATGAAAATCTAAATCACATAAATGAACAAGAAAGTATAATGATTAGAGATACATCAAATAGAAGATCCTTTTGGCATGAAAGGCATGAAATGGATAGCCGGTATGAATAGTGGATTATCCTTTTGGCATGATAAATGGCTGGATGATGGGCCGTTGAGAAATTTGATTGTTGGTCCTTTTCATAGAGGGGAGGAAGGTCTTTTGTTGAAGGATGTTATTCATTGCGGAGATTGAAGT
Source organism: Castanopsis chinensis (assembly GCA_032878915.1). Lineage (NCBI taxonomy): Eukaryota > Viridiplantae > Streptophyta > Magnoliopsida > Fagales > Fagaceae > Castanopsis > Castanopsis chinensis. The sequence continues at coordinate 12,270,516 of JAVQMG010000131.1, forward strand.
CTTGGTGGTCTTTCTTTAGCGCTCCCCTCTACCAATTGTCAAAAAATCAAAGCCACCCCCTTCCCCTTGGCTGCAAATAGTATGGATCACATCACATGGGCTTCCTCACCCAATGGGGATTTTGAGCTCAAAGAAGCCTACAAGCTGGCTTGTATGGAAAATGACAACTATCCATACAGATCCTTTACAGGGCAGTGGGTTTGGAAGACGATCATTCTACCTAAAATCAAATGCTTTTTATGGCAATGTCTCCATAAAAGCATTCCAGTTAGAGAAATCCTTGCTGCTAGAGGCCTTAACGTTCCTCTTTGTTGCCCAATTTGCAACTTTGCAACGGAATCAATCTTGCACATGCTTAGAGATTGTCCTCAGGTTCGAGCTTTTTGGGATATCTTCCCCCCTCCCATCCACTCTAATTTATTTTATGGTGCAAATCCCTTAGAATGGCTCAAAATCAACTGCACATCCAACAAGGCTGCTAGTATTGGCATTAGTTGGGGGAATTATTTTTCCTTTGGAATTTGGAGCTTATGGCTACAGCGAAACAGGATAATTTTTCGGGACCATACCACTTTTAAACCAATCATGGCAGAAAAATTAGCCAAAGTTTCAGAGTTTGCTTACCTTGGATTAAATGAAAGGCATAAACGCACCACATGCTCCATTCAAGTACATTGGCTCCCTCCTCTAAAAAACTGGTTTAAGCTAAACTTCGACGGGTCTTCCTTGGGTAATCCAGGAAAAGCTGCTGGTGGTAGTATTATTAGAAATTCCATTAGGAGCTGGGTGCATGGTTATGCTCGAGCTATTGGTCACACCACCAGTGTGGCGGCAGAACTATGGGCGCTAAGGGATGGGATCAATTTATGCATTGATTTGAACTTGACTAACGTGCTGATTGAATTGGATGCAAAGATCGTGGTGGACCTGTTACTAAAAGGTGAAGAGAAAACTCATGGAAACGACATTCTTATTGCTGATTGCAAAGAGGGATTAAAGAAAAGTCTGAGAGTCCAAATTTAACACTGTTATAGAGAAACAAATAAGTGTGTCAATGCCCTTATTAGGAGAGATGCCTTACTTTTTCAAGATTTTGTTCTTTTCCATTCCCCCCCCCCCCAGCGATGTTGCTTTCTTAGTTGGTCTTGATGCTGTGGGAACCATGTATGAACAATTCTAATATGTTCTAATCAATGAAGTTAATACCACACCGTACCAGCCGGTATTTCTCATTCTGGTGGATAAAACGGTATCGAAACACCTTTAAATTGTACTGCTCAAAATACCGGTCTATATTGGACTATGTCGGACATATCGGCAAATATCGGCCATTTCGGGTGGAAAGTAAAAACCAGCCGGTACAAAAAGCTTCTTAAAAAATAATAATAATAATATGTCTATAATATTTTCACAATATTTTTATAATATATTCTAAGTAATATGTTGTTACTGGTTGTTATTGTTGGGGCAAAAAAGTAATTTTTGTATTAGATTCAAATTTGAACCAATAACAACCAATCACTTCTGATTTGTTATAAAAATATTGTAAAAATGTTGTAAATGTAACACTTAAAAAAAAAAAAATGTTGTAGACGTACCTAAAAAGGGGATGTTGCCATACGGTACTACCCACAATGCTACTGATGCGGTCATAGGGGAGGGTAATTAATGCTGACATAATGGGGAAAGTGACCTTCGAGTGTTCCTGGGCCGGACACATCTAAATCGGGATCTAGCCCTTACCCAATGGGCCTTTAATGATTTTCCTCCTCAATCCACTTTGTTAGGTATTAGAGCAAATTTGGAATATAAAACTAGCTTAATTGAAGTGTGTCACTGAAGACAAATGAATTTGCCCTATTGATTATTATGGTTTTAATTTAGCCATTGATCTCTATTATTTTGTCATTTGGATTTAATGATAGAACACAATCAGTGGCGGCGCCACGTTCACGTCAGGGTGTTCCCCAGGAACACCCTGACCTGGAAAAAAAAAAATTATATATAATAATTAAAAAAATTTTATTTATTTATCCTCTAAAAAAAATTAGGAACACCTGAATAAAAATGAGGAACACCCTTAAATAAAAAAATATATATATTTATTCTACTTTCATGCCCAAAAAAAAAAAAGACGCCCAAAAAAAAAAGCCCAAAAAAAATTTTGAGGGTCCTCACTTGAGTCACTTCTCACGTCCTCTGTCCTCACTTGAGTCACTTCTCAGCAAAGGCAGCCAGCAACAAGCAAGGAAGGCAGCGATTCTCAAAAAAAAAAAAAAAAAAGACTCAGCAAGGCAAATTTTGGTCCTCAGCAACACTGCGACGGCGAGATCGGAGAAGATTGGAGATTGCGAGATCAAACTCACAAATGCACTCCATCTCCTTTTTCTTCTTCTTCTTCACGCAGTCCTATCTCCCATCTTAGTACCTAAGCCATCACGCCGCCAGTTGCCTTGCCGCGAATCTGTGGTCGTTCATCGACTCTAGGCTTCATCGCAGTACCGACAGTATCTCTCTCGCTCTCTCTCTCTCTCTATCTCTCTGTCGGTTTAAGAGTTATAGTAATACTAAGCTATGAACTTTTTATTGCTTTTGTTTTTTTTTTTTTTTTTTTTTTTTGAAAGTGTTTACTGCTTTTGTTAAACTGTGTGTTGTACAGCTGCATTGCTGATTTGAGTTTTATTTGAACGTGGGTGTGCCGATTTTCAATAAAAGAAAAAGTAAATCCTGTGGCTGTAATTTCTTTACCGTGTTGTGTTTTTTTTTTTTTTTTTTTCTTTGAAAGGTTTACCGTGTAGTGTTGTTGAGGAATAGGTGACTCAATCATTTATGTGTCGTGCAAAGTAAATATTATATAAGATTATAAAAAATTTTGGTTATAATGAGTAGAATTTTGTGTAACAAGTCATTATCTTTGTACTCTATTATTGAGGCCAAATATTGGGAAAAATGTTTCTTACAAGACGTTTAATCCTTCCTTAACAATTTACTCTTACTTATACTAAAATTTTCGACTTTTTGAATCATATTGTTTTCTTCTGAAGGCCCATGCTATTACCTAGTCTATTAAATATCATTATCTATGTTTTCACACTAAAATTTTAATGAAAAATTTTTAAAATTTCATATTCAATAGTTTTCCGTGCATCGCAAAGGTTAGCGACTAGTATAAATTATTTTTAATTTTTTTTTAGAAACCCCAAAACATCTTAAATGGTACGTCGAAATAAATTGCTATCAAAATATTCTGTTTTACTAAACAAATCGAAACAGGGTTCAAAACGATATTCATAACATTGCTTTCAAGCAAAAAGAAATGGCTAAAAAAAAATTGAGCTAAAATCTTAAAAAGAAAAAATTGTAATAGAAAATTTGAAGAAGAAAAAATTGTAATAGAGTAAGCTCACCTAGGAACACCCTAAAAAAAATTCCTGGAGCCGCCACTGAACACAATTGAATCCACATAATATTTTCTTGGCTTATTCATCACCTTATACTAGGACAAGGCATTGCTCAATCAGAAGTTGGCCAATAATTGATGACAAAACCAAGGGGGTCATGTCAACGTACGTAGTACACAAAAACACGTAACGTAATAATACATGCAAATTCCATATTCATGGAACTAGTAAGGGTATCCATCCATGTTCTCTGTACAGTTTGGAGTTTCCTTTTTCACCACCGAAGAAAGAGCATATATAGTTCACTCAGCATAGGGATTTGTTCATTAAGGTGAAAAAGGGCAAAAAATTGTCAGAAAAAAGTAAAAAAGAACACCATATAGTACTTAAAAATTTGAAAATATAACATAAATGTGAATAAAGATAAAAAATTTTGTCAGAAAAAATACAAAAAATATTGTTGTTAACGGGTACCTTGAGATGCCTGTTAACACAACTCTTCTGAATATAATCATTCCTTGTTGAGTTTTGAGTACTAGTATTTGACCCTGGGGGTGGTGGTGGCAGTGGCGGTGGTGGTGGTGGGAATCTTTCTTCGACATATAGTTAAATAAAGGACATTGTGCTTAAGACATCCACTAAGACAAGAACATTTCACCGCTTATATTTTGGATTGGTGTCTGTTAAGAATAAATTGATTGGTATGAACTACGAAAGGTTTAGTGCATATACAGTTCCTGCAGTGGCCTAGACTGCCTAGCAGTGTCAAGTTATGAAAGAAGCGAATATAATAATGTGGTCATATCAGTAATTGACCCATCAAAACTATTGCATATTCTTAGCATAAAAAATGATCACTCTACAAGTATAAATGATTATAGAGTATGATAAGTAAGGGTCAGGATTTAAGTCTTTAATAGGAAATTTTACACACACACACACATATATATATATATATACTTAAATTAAACTAAGATAAAAATTTTATCTTGTGAAAATTAAAAAAATTAAAAAAAAAATTGACCCCATTAACCGATTCAAGACTCAAGAGGACGTGCAAAATATGGCGGAAATTTCGAAGGAAAATGACACAATTGAGATGTCATTTATCGTAGATTCCCATGCCCATAGTAGCATCTTGAAACCTCTTTGCTTGCACTGGGAATGTTTGAGAGTGATATTTATGCCTTTAGAAAACTAAAACTAAGATTCAAGGATTTTTGCGGACTAAACTGAAGCGACTAATCTTTATTCTTTTTTATTTATTTATTAAAATATAAATGTTAAAAAAAAAAAAAAAACACCAAAATACATGGTTAGTTCTTGAAATTCGACAAGTGAGTGAATTCGTTCTTCTAGTTTCAAGTAAGCCTTATTAATACTCCCAAGCACTTTATATATAGAGAAGTGTCAATTCAGTTACATGATTTTTGGCTAGTTTGTCTCTAAAGTTTAAAAAATGAGCTCCATTTGTCATTCTGTTAACTGCCCATCTAGATGACTAATGACTTGACATTTTAAGTGATGTTGCATAATTTTAATATTTAAAATATTAAAACCCACAAAAAAGCCCATGCCCGGTTTCGTAACGGGTTAGCTACTACTAAGCTCCTTCAAGATCAAATGCATTGCAAGTCATGAAGAATATTGGAGCCAAAGATTAGAGATGCTCGATGTCGGTATATATGCTAGTTGGCATGGCTTTAAAACAAGACCAATTGGAGCCAAAGATTAGAGATGCTCGATGTCGGTATATATATGCTTTCGCATGGCTTTAAAAACAAGACAAACTGGAGGTCATAGTCTCAAGTTGAGAAGTTACGACTAGAGTATCATTTGAGATGAGACTAACAAATTTCATTAGTCACCTTCATTAGTTACTACTAGACTATCATTTGAGATTTTTCAATTCTAGGAACTCAAGTTAGAGGGAAAATTTTTAGTTTTCCACCACTTGAGAGTGTGGGCTGTATGGCTTAGTAGTAAGAAGCTCTTGTGAGTTGCAACCTATCACACATTTGAATCTAAGAATTGTAAGTTCAATTATTAACAAATTTCATTATTGCTTAAGGACCACACACAAGTAGGCCTTTTTTTTTTTTTTTTGGTGGAAAATCAAGTAGGGTTTAGTTGAGTGGAAAATAGTTTAGTTGAGTGGGAAATAATGGCCACACATGCGAACCCTCTTTTTCTGATTATCAAAAAAATCTTTAGTTTGCCGTATGAATACCTTATCTATTATAGGGATAGAGATATAGATTATAGACCACAGAACTATGGCGATGGCAAGACTGCTAATTGAGGTTGAACATTACACGTGGTAAGGATATAAATATAAAATTAGCACGTATGGATTCTTTTCCGTTTTGATTGACTAATAAGCTGTTGATATGTCAATTTTGAATTTTCAGGATAAGTTTGTTTTCAGTTTCTTTTTTAGGGCCTTTGAACTTTGTAAAATACAACTAACTTCCCATAAAGTTTTGATAAATTTAGTCTGAGTTTTCAGCAACGAAAAAAGAAGATATATTTAGTCTCAGTGCAGCATGGACTAAGGCAAAAAGGTAGCTATTTATCCAAAAATATATATATAAAAAGCAAAAGGTAACAAATAACATGGGCTTTTTTAAAAACAAAGTAAAAGATAGAACATTTGATTCTATGAAGAAAATTGAATACAAACAAGTATGCATTAGTCACCTTATAACTAACATATAATCATCAAGATTTTTTAGAGTAGAATTTGTGATGTGTTTTTTTAGTATAATTTCATTTCCTCTTTTAGTGTGTGTGTGTGTGTTTTTTTTTAAAACTAACATCATATTATCATATTATAAAAGTTTGATTTAGACGCCGTGGTTGTACGGTTGCACCAAGTGGCAGCACCAAATTTAAGAAATTTTGTTAGCTTTTTAGATTTTAAAAAGAAAAAATGGATACAATTTTTTTTCTTATCTTCTTCTTTTAAAATTTTTAAGTTGATTCTTAATTTGATTACAATCCAAAATCTTCATCTTCATCTAATCTTTTTTTTTTTTTTTCATTTAAATTACTACACCTATTGCTACACACAAAAAAATAAAAATAAAAAAACATGATATTCGTGATATTTAATTGAAAAGTTGAATCCAAGAAAAATTGAGTTAAACTAAAACTCTAAGTCTACTAAATGGATATAATTTTTTCCTTATCTTCTTCTCCTATTATATCTAAGTTGATAAAAATCTTAATTTAACTACAATCCAAATTCTTGTCTTTATCTATATTTCTTTTAATTTGATTACAATCTAAAATCTTAATCTTCATCTTCATCTTATCCTTTTTTTTTTTTTTTTCATTTAAATTACTACACCTATTGCTACACGTATATATAAATAACTAAAACAGCAATGTAATATTTAATCGAGTTAACGTGATTATTTTTTACACCTCCACAAATTAAGTAAAACTCTACTAAGTCTACTCCACTCTACTGTTTAAGAATTAATTATTAGTATTACTTGTATTTGTTAAACATTGGCATAGAAGAACGGAAGCGCCAGTGGATGATGTATTTACTGTTGGGATCTTTAGTCGCACGCATCTGCAGAATTGGAGGTGTTTTTGTAAATGATTTGAAGCTTGATTTTTGGCTGTCATTAGTCGTCACATGCTAATGTATATTAGATTCTTTTAGATTTGAAGTACTTCCACAGAAAGCAGCATCCAGTTTGCTATCTCTTGGCATTAGTAATGATGAATATCTTTTAATTTATGGAATTTTTATTTTGGTCAAAATTTTTTCACTGAATCTATTTGGGATGGAACTCATCTACCATATGAAAGTAGGAGATTTATGTGAGAAGATATATCTTCATTTTTTTTTTTTAGTATCTATTTAATAATTTCTTAAATTATATGATTTAAAAAAAAAAAAAAAAAGATAACGCAATTCAACTTGATTATTGATATAATTCTTTCATTTGGTGTTCTTAATTGACTAGGCAAATTATTTCCTCACTTATGGCGACATAAAAATGACTATGACTGATAATTTATAGGTAAACATTTACATTGCAATCTAAATATTTACATTTTTGTAATTTATGGAATTTGTTTTTGGTCATTTATACAAGAAATTTATATATGATTAGCACTTCTGCTAGTATGCATGCATTTTTTTTTTTTAGGAAGCTATGCATGCATGTTAGCAAGTATAAAGGAAATATTTTCAAGTGCTATATATATAATTACAATTTTACTACTAAGAGCTTTTAGAAATTTAAAACTTATCATAATTTTTAAAACTATTCTATACTATCTTTTTTGCAAAAAAAAAGTTACATGATATACATTTTCCACGTAACTTAATTTTTAAAAATATTTTTACTACTTTTTTATTAGATTTGATTATATTATCAAAAAATATATTTTTTAAAATTTATATATAATTTTTTTATTAAGCCGTGCATAAAAGTTGAGTTTAGACGTCGTGGTTGCGTTAAGTGGCTTCACTATATTGCAGAAATTTTTTTAGATTTTTAGATTTAAATAATATACATATATATATATATATATAATTTTTCTTCTCCTATAATTTCTAAGTTAATAAAAATTTTAATTTGATTACAATTCAAATTATAGATATCAAAATTTTTCCCCTCTTTTCATGTGTATAAATATAGTTCATTTTTATGGGAGAGCTTTATAACTATCCTAAAGGACCTAAACTACATTAAAAGAAAGCCCTATAAAAACTACATAAAAAATTTAAAAAAAAAAAAATTAAACTTACAATATGAGGGAAGACATAAGTTTGAGTTTTAGTTAAACTCTATCAATTAAAAAATTGTAGTAATTTTTTTTTATAGAAACAACACAACCTAATTATTTTTATCAACTTTCTCAAAAAAAAAAATTATATAGTTATTCTTATCAACTTTTTCTCTATTGTTTTATTAATTTTTTAGATAAATACAAAAGCTTAATTGTGGATATGAAATTTTTTTTAGAGATAATTACTTGGCACTACTACCACAAATATATAACACTACTACCAAAAATATAATACACTACTACCAGAAATATAATTTAATTAGGAAAAAAATATGTAATTACATAAATAGTGTTATATATGTAACAAGTTTTTCTTTATTCTTATATTCCAGATTGTGAATCCCTAAATCCCCAAGGAAATGCCTCTTCCTCTAGCTACAAAGGTATGTATTGCTTTTCTTTTCTTTTCCATTTTTTTTTTTTTACACAAAGCTGCATTCTAATTCATGAGTAAGGAGCAATAAATTCAAAAATGTTATTTTCTATGAGTGTATGTCTTTGGTACGTGTATACGTATATATTGAGTCTTTTATTGTTTATAAGACCTTTTGCTTTCTATACTTTGTGTTGTCTTATTCTTATTGTGAGCTAGAAACCTAGAATTTGCATTTTATGAATTTGGAAGGACAAAATTTTAAACTCTTTTAAGAAAGGTAGATTCATATGTTGACTTTCTTTCTAAATCATGAGTTATTCTCTTTTGATAAATAATTCTCGTATATATATATATATATATATATATATAGAGAGAGAGAGAGAGAGAGAGAGAGAGAGAGAGAGAGAGAGAGAGATGTTGTGGTGGTTAACTAATGATGTACAATATATTTTATTCAAACACACTGCATATATATTATGTAACAGGATAATTAATTTAGAGTTTCAAGTTTCTCACTACTTAATTAGTAGAGTATTTCATAAATAAACCCCATTTTTTTTTTACATTCAATTCTAATTAAAATAATTTTTCAATTTTTATAATCTATATTTAAAATCAGAATTTATTTTATAATTTATATATGATTTTTTTTATTTAAGATATTAAAAATGAATAGTATACTAGCAAGACTCTAATTCATTCTTATCATTAAGTAGTTTACCTCAAAAAAAAAAAAAAACTATCATTAAGTAGTTTATTGAAGAAAAAAAAAAAACTACTTCACGTTAGTTTATCTTCAAAAAAAAAAAAAAAAAAAAAAAAAAAAAAAAAAAAAAAACTATCACCTGCTTCACGTAACTATCATTAAGTAGTTTATCTAAGGAAAATAAAAAAAAAAAAAACTACTTCTTTTTTTGTATTAACTTAAACGTAAACAAAAAAAAAAAAAAAAAAAATCTAATAACAATCTAGCTAATAACGTTAACTATATTTTTGGGATAAAGTAATCTCATTTTTTTTTTTTTTTGGTTCATATCAAGTTATCAACTATTTCACAACTTAAAATTATCTAATATAAAAGTGAGGGCATACTACCATGACTTTAATTCATTCTTATCATTAAGTAGTTTATATATATATATATATATATATATAAAGGTGCTTCATGTCTAAAGTAAGTGTATATCTAAAATGAGACCAAAGTGAAAATCGCGTGAAAATATAGAGACTAAAATGAGTTTTTTACCAAAAAAAAAAATACTAGAAAAAAATACTTCTTCACGTTAACTTTAATATTAAAAAAAAAAAAAAACAATTAACACAGCTAATAACTTAACTATTTTTTGGGGATAAATTATTTAAAAAAAAAACTAATATGTAATTAAACCTAAACTTCTTCATTGGGTAAACTCCATTTTCTTTCTATTCATATCAAGTTATCAACTTCTTCACAATTTAAAATTATCTAATATAAATCAATTCTATAGCCATATTTCTTCTGTGAAGCTTTGAGCTTCCATTTCTATTAGCTAGGTATCTAGCTATGGAGGTTAGGTTTGTAATCTAGATGTAGAACTTTCCAAATTTTTTTTTTTTTCATTTAAACTAAGTTTATGTATAAAACTATGCGTTGCATGGAAAAAAAATTAGAACAAAGGTTTTATTTCTCGAATAGTTCTATCTTTTAAAAGTGGCCAATTTTATGTTACTTTGTCTAAAGATTTTAATCATTAATATTATTGTTAACAATACTGCAAATCACTTATATTGTAGATTCATTAGATATAAAATTCATATGCAAATAGTTTGATACATGTAACTACAAATGATATTATAACACAATTGGCATGTTAGAAAATAATTTTGTATTGAAGTGCTATCATTTTATATTTGATGTACCAATGCAATTTATTCCTTTTGTTTAATAATTACTTATTTGGTATAATAATTATATATATTCTATAAATTTTAACATAAAACCATGCATCAGGGCCTTTAACTAGTATAAATATAATTATATACATTTGAGCATTTGACTTTGTGTTATATATATATATATATATATATTTGACATACGTTTGTACTTTATAATAAATTAAGTGGATGAACAAATATAAATCTCAAAAATAGCAGCAAGTACAATTATGGTTAGATTGCATGTCAAGCTGTGACTAGCATTTTATAACTATTAGAACACTAACAGTGGAGCTAAATATCTATATAGCTATTTTAGCTCCACAAAAACACAAAAAACCTTCTGCAGCAGTGGAGGTATAGCTAAAATTTTTATAATAATGTGTATAGATACATGAGTACTATAGCTCAAAGCTATAAAAAAAATTAATTTTTTATTCCGCTTGGCAATTAAAATAATCACTCCATCTCCGTTGCCTCTGAAGCTCCATCGAATTGGGTCGAGATGAATGAACTTGCTCCAATGTATCACCGACCCAAATTACCTTGGTTTCTGCCGATCAGACCCACCCTCTCAGACCCACTTCTCTCCGCCGAAAACCCACGCCGATCAGACCATTGCCTTGGTTTTCCGCCGATCAGACCCATCCGCCTCAGACCCACTTTCCGCCGATTAGACCCACGCCGACACTGTCCTCCATCTCAACGCTCGCCCAACACCGATCAGACCATTGCCTTGGTGATTTTTTATTTTGTTTGTGATTGGTGATTTTGTTTGGTCTGGGTTGAGGAAAACGATTGAGATTTTGGTTGGTGTTTTTTTTTTTTTTTTTTTTTTTTTCTTGTTGTGGACCGGTGGTGGTGGTGGTGGCTGTGGTTGTAGCTATGGCTGTGGCTGACGGTAGAGGTGGTTGTAGTTGGTGCTGTGAATTTTTTTTAGTTGGTGTTTTTTATTTATTTATTTTTTCTTACTGTGGACCGGTGGTGGTGGTGGTGGTGGTTGTGGCTGTGGCTTAGAGACGGTTGTAGTTGGTGCTGTGAAATAATTAGATATAAATTATAGTAGATATATTATTTTATTATGATGTTTATATTATTTTATTGTGTTAAAAGTTCCCTCCACTGCTGCAGCACTTTTTGTGGAGCTAAATTGCTAAAATTTTAGCTCTACTGCTGTGGATGCTCTTACATCTTGTTGAAAATTTTCATATTATTAATTAAAAAAATAAAATAAAATAAGGAGAAAATGTTGACCAGCACCGCTTGACATGATACATTGATACACATATGGGGAATTGTATTTAAATGAAAAAAGAAAAAAAAAAAAAAAGGTCCCTTCATATTGCATATCTTACAGTTTCGATTTATAGAAATGTGGTGACTAGACACTCACCGAACTAGAAAGAATTAAATCCCTCAGCAAAAAAGAGAGAAGAGTCTATTCTCAAAATTTGACATGACAAGGACGTGTAATGAGGAACCTGCATTGACAGCATGGTGTGCTACTTCATTAAATGTCTTTAACTTTGTTATTAGTCTTGTGTTTAACTCTAAATTAAAAATTCAACTTATTTTACTATTTAATTTATTTTTTCTATTATTTATAAATTTTACTAAATTTTTTGTTACTATTTATGTGTCTTAATTATATTATTTCAACTAATTTTTATCTTTATTTACAATAATTTTAACAAAAATTTTTTAATTTTCACAAAATAATCAGAGCTCAAATAGATCTTTATTTGCGCCTTTTCACAATTTTACTACAACATAGGTCCGCACAATTTACCCAGATTCCTTAGTTTATTTGAGCACCAAGGGTGTTACCTAGAGAGCGTTTTGTTATTACATTTTAATGTTAATTATATATTATATCTAACCAATTATTATTATAATGAAAGAGGACTTTGGACATGAATAACATCTACTTTCGTAATGATGAACATTAATCCTTATTGCAATAATGCAATCCTTGGTACATATGTATAATGTATGTCATGCAAGCCAAGTTATACAACTTAATAAATAAGTCTGCGATGAGGGACAAAGTACAAGACACACCCTTTGCCCATTAATATTACATTAAGAAAGCTTGGAGATCAGTGGCCCACCTTTAGCTGAAATGCTTCACAAATCACAAGTGGGTTTGCACAATGGTCTGGGTTCAAAATTAAAGAGTGCTTCGAGTATTTATTATATGGGTTTGAGGGTGCAAGGAGAGGTGGTAGACATTACCAACCTTTTGTGGGTGTGATCTAGACTCTAGAGTGCACGCTGTTTTAAAAGATATACTGACATGCATACAGATTAATAATGGACTGTTTGGATGACTTTTATCGGTGGTTTAATTACAAATTTTGTCCAAAATTTTTGCCCAAATGTTTCAAAATGGCTCTTATTCTTTGAAATGTTTCATTTTAGTTTTTATACTTTAAAATTTGTGTAAAAAATGTTCATGTCGTGAGCTCTTGATTTGATTTTTTTCTCTTCAAACATATAATTAATCTTTTTCCCTCTTTGCTGCTGTCAAATTCCTTGGGATTTAGCTAACTAATGTCTAACTCAAAATTAGATGGACAAAACTTAGGTACTATTCCTTAAGTTTTCCTCTTAAGATTTAGCCATGTGGATATTTAACTAAAAAATGCACTTCTATCTATGAGAAAAAGTCCACATCGCAGAATCTTAAAAAAAGAACTTAAAAAACAGTATCTAAGTACTGTACTTAAGTTTTGCTCAAATTAAATATTCCTTTTTGATACAAAATCGTAAAAGTATAAAGACTAGAATGAAACTTTTTAAAGAATAAGATCATTTTAAAATATGGAGCAAAAATTATTGAGAACTAAATATGTAATTAAACCTTTCATGCAATTTCCAAAAGTGGAGGTGCACACTCAATTCCATCATCTGTCATGAGCTTTGTAGTTAAATTGACATTTTCTCATACACAAAGTACTTAGAAGTTTAAGAAGAAAATAGTTCGAGCTGCAAAATTAGTAGTATATTGTAATTATCTCTTAAAAAAAAAAAAACTCCATCATCTAATAAATATAACAGTTATATTCTAGGACACTTAAAATTGTAATAATTTCTGTTGAATATGAAGTTAATGATATTGAATTTTATCATATTATAACTAATAATCTAAATAAATGCTAGAATAATACTACTTAATATTTATTTAAATGCTGCACACTACCAAGTAAACTCTAAATTAAAAATAATCAATTAGTATTTATTTAAATTTAAAGTTTAAAGATAGGAATCATAGGAGCAAATCCAATCATTATGTCAAAGAGTTTAAATTCAATAAAGAACTAAAGACCCCCAAAAAAAAATGATTAGCACAAACAATAACAACCCATTAAAAATCTATTTAAGTACAAATTCACTGTTTAACACACAGACACACACACACACACACACACACACACAAAAACCTGTTAATTGACAGTGTTTTGCAGTGAGGAAGAAGTTGAGAGAGGAATAAAGTAAAAATAAAAATGAAAATATTTGCTAAATTTGTTAAACCCCTTCCACTTCTTAATAAAAATTCTTTTTCCTAACAGGTTCTTTTTTTATTTTTTTATTAATAAAGATTCTTTTTTTATTAAATATGGGGAAAAAAAGCTGATGTGGCGTTATTTTATTGGATGGTGTATGAAGAATTGCACGGGCGAAATTTAATTATTATCACACCGATACCAAAAATTTACTTCAAGGATATTAATTTTTGATTTTTTTCACAAAAACAAAATTAGTAATCTGATATCTCTAATCTCTTTTCTCTCTCTCTCTCTCTGCCTGTCTGTCTGTCTGGCTTTGCTTTGGTTCCTCTATTATTCTATTCGTATTCTATTCGCCTCCCTTTGCTTCATTTTTCTTCTCCATCTCTCTTTCTCTCTTTAACTCTCTTACTCTCAGCCTAACCCACCAGGTTTTTCAATCTCTCTCTCACACATATGTGTTTGTGGTTTGGTTTGGTAGCTGTTGTTGTAGGTTGAATTTTTGGTGTCAACAAGGTATGTGTGATTCAGATTTTTTTTTTTTTTTTTGAATTTGTAGTTTTTCTGGGTATGCTTGTTTGGTTTTGTTTTGTTGGTTTGATTTAAGTATTTTTTTTTTTTTTTTTTTTTTTTAATTTCTGGAATGTTGTATCAGTGGAAAATATGGTGAAGTTTGGTACTTTATTTTATTTTTAGAGCTGAAAGTGTGGGGGTTAATGTAGTGGAACTGGAAGGTAGTATAGTGAAGAGAAGTTGTTGGTTCAAATGGGAAATGGGTTTATGAGAGAATAGTGTTTTTTGTTGTTTGAACTTATGGTTTGCTTACGTTGGCATTATTTTCCCTTGGAATGATACTGTATGCTAAATTAGGATGTGAATATGTGATAGGAAAATGCTTGATGGGTTTATGAAGTAACTGAATTTTTGGGCTATCATGAAACAGTATGTTCATAAAATGAGTGTAGGTAAAATGAGAGCGTTTTGGGTGTGTACTCTGGGATTACTAATCCCATCATCCCACACACAATAGGCAATTACAGGGAGGAATCCTTTGGTGTGGCCCCACGATGATGGTTAGGAGTTTTGAACCCAATATCTCGTGGTACTCATCAGGCCTTGGGAAATATTAGTAGCAACTCCTTGGGTTACAAGGAAAGATAGGATAATGAAATTTAGAAATTCAATTAAATATCTTGCTGACTCCTTTTAATGAAATGATTTGGAGGGTTGCTTGAGATGGTTTCGTAGATGTGCCAAGGAGAATGATTAATTAAGCAGTGAGGAAGAGTGATTTTGATCCAAGTCGAGGGAACGAAAGATGTAACGTAACCAAAAATAATACTAGGACTAAAAAATGACATGTTAATGATAGAAATGATTTTGGATAAGATAGAATGATGGAGAAGAATACGAGTGAATGATCCCAATTACTCTATTTACTCTATTGAGGATCCATAGCCAATCTCATAGTTTTGGGATTAGGTGTTGGTAAGTTACACACACATCCAATATGTTTTGAACTTGCAATCTCAACCTCCTACCACTCTTGTGGGAATAGAAAGTGTCATTTGAGCCAGAGTCGTTGGCTTTGTGAAGTAACACAAATTTGGACTTTTTTTAATCAAAACGTGGATGGTTTGTATGAAACATATTTGAAGAGTATTCCTGGCCAAGTATGTGTTTTGGTGTGCCTTTAGAGAAAGGAACTTTACCATTCATCATATGATCTCTAGGAATGAGGTTGTAATCAGTGAAGAAAACATTAGAGAATGTTGGGTAAGATGGTTTGTTCATGTTCAATGAGACCAGTATCAGGGTTCCCTTGTTTAGTTTGGTGTGATCATGCAATGTTTAAGTGGTTACAATGATTTACTCATTCATTTGAATGGAAGTGTATTATATGTAGTTTTATGTACCATGCTCAAGTCAAATATAGTGGATTTTCCTTTGGATTTTTTCATGTGAGTTGGTTGCTTTGAGGATTACTTATTTTTCATTGATGCTGGGGCAGCCTTTGTGCTAAAATTTGCAGTGTGACCTAGTTCATGCTAAATAGAATATACATATATATATATATATACATATATATATTTTCCCTATTCTACGCCATACTTAAGTCCTGCTGTTAGTTCATTCCATTTTATCAAATTTATCTGTAATAGCCATTTTTTTTAAGGTTTGCCCCCTTTCTACTCCGTAAATCTATTTTGCCATTGTGTTCCCTGAAATTGAGTTTGAAGTTTGTTTTGTTGTTTTCCTTGTAGAATAAAAATTAATCAGGAGAGCCATGCAAAGGGATCATAGTACTAGCATTCCATCAACTCCTACCGGTCGTGTTCGAAATCGTAGACGCTCAAATGAGGTTGGTCAACGTCAATGTCTACTTGTACTCCCTTTCTGCATTGTAATACATTTGATCTTCATTGGGTATGGTTATATGTATGTACGTATTAATGTATATATTTGCCCTGAAAAAGTTGGCAGACGATGAAATTCATCTAGTACGTCTGATGGAGGTCAATGTTTAATTTTATTACATCTCATCCTGTAAGGTCTTTTTTGTTTTTTTGCTTGAATCATCCCTCGTTTTATAGGTAGGGGCTTAGTAATGCTAATTTCTGTAATCTGCATCTCCCATCAAAAAAATAAAATAGAAGATGAATTTTAATATCAAGTTCATCCCTTTTGGATACTATCACTACCTAGCTTCTTGGGAAATTTAATGCAAACAATTTTGAAGTGGTATATTATCTTCTTTAAAGGCATGGGTATCAATATACAATTTGAAAAAAAAAAACAATTTCTCTTGGGTTTCAGGTTATTCCGGAGGATAGCAAACCAAATGGAGGCCATTTGCTTGTTAATGATCGTGATAAATACAGATCAATGTGGATCCGTGCACATTCATCTATTTGGATGATTGGGGGCTTTGTGTTTATTGTCTACATGGGTCATCTCTATATTACTGCTATGGTTGTTGTTATTCAAATCTATATGGCCAAAGAGCTTTTCAATCTACTTAGGAAATCTCATGAGGATAGTCATCTCCCAGGATTTAGGCTATTAAATTGGTAAGAATGTTATTTATTTTCTAATGAAATTTGTTTTTGTTTTGTTTTTTATTTTTTTTTATGGTAGTCAACTACCATGATTTGAAAATTAGATTTTGTTTATTATGTCTTATGTATTGTTCTTCATTTTCAATTTCTGTGCTCAGGCACTTCTTCTTCACTGCAATGCTATTTGTATATGGCCGCCTTCTGAGTCAACGGCTTGTCAATACCGTGACTACAGATAGATTTTTATATCAGCTTGTGAGCAGCCTTTTCAAGTATCATATGGCCATCTGTTATTTCTTATATATTACAGGTTGGTAGATGTGTTCTCTTTTTCCTTTCATATAATGGCTTTGAGAACTCTTGATATCAAACACCCTCTTTGTATGCAATTTTCTCATACTTATAATGTAATTAGCAATTAATGAACTTGTATATCCATGACGCTTTTCTTTTTGGGTTATTGTCATTCTTATTCATATGATTATTTTTTAATGTATATCTGCTGCTGATAACAATATCTTTTTAATGGGGCTCAGGTTTTATGTGGTTCATTCTTTCATTAAAGAAGAAGATGTACAAGTATCAGTTTGGCCAGTATGCATGGACACACATGATTCTAATTTTTGTGTTTGCACAGTCTTCCTTCACTGTTGCCAACATTTTTGAAGGAATTTTCTGGTAACTCAACCTTCTTAGGAAATAATAATTAATTTTGGATATTGATGATGAAGTCTGGTTTCTAACTTGCAGACTAATTATGCCATTCCTCAACTTCTGTTTACTTTCCATGGTAGTCTGTTTTGAGGGCCTTGTCTTTTGTAGCCTCTTTTCTAAAACTTGCATTTGAGTACTTACAATTTCCATAATCGGCACCGTGTAACGTAAGTTTTCTTCACGGATGTCTTTTATAAGCCAATGCCAAGGCATAGGTGATATTAGTTGATATGCTTATGAATTTTAATGATAAATCCGTCCAAAACTGATCCAGCAGGACAAATGGCTCCCTGTTCCACATGCATGGGTTGTTGGATCTTCTGAGAATCCTAACTACTTCCCATATCATTTATGCTTGCCTAAAATGGCTTACCCTCCAGCAAGCGGATAATTAATAGACCAATAGATAAGCCTATTGAGCAACATGAATTTTTTTGTTTTTTTATTTTTTTATTTTTGCTTCCTCAGAGGTAATATATTTTCCTTATGTGTTTTACTATTCGTATCAATTAAAGTTAGGACGCCCCAAAATAGCAAATACTATGATGTCCATCTCCTCTGTAAAAGTATAGATTTTGATATGAAGGGTAACAATACTGTCTTTAAAAAGTTCTGTACTTTCATGAGATGCATCAAGGGAGTATCAGTTACAGTCCATTTGTGTCCCCTTTAGAACTTGACACATTTGAACATTTGTGTACTACTTTTATCTTGTATTACAAATTGTGTCAAGACTTCTTTTCTCTTTAACATGTTTCATCTGGTTCATAAAGAAGTTTTTAGAGTCTGATATCGTTTGTTATGACACATGGACTATTGATGCAGGTTTCTTCTTCCAGCAACTCTTATAGTTATCAATGACATTTTTGCTTATATCTTTGGTTTCTTTTTTGGGAGAACCCCTTTAATCAAGTTATCTCCAAAGAAAACTTGGGAGGGATTTATTGGAGCATCTGTTACAACTATAATCTCTGCATTTGTGGTAAGCATAGGTTTTTTCCTTGGTCATGGTAATCATGCCTGTTTTATTATGTTTATTTTTCTTGCTGACTAAGTTTGAGAAAGTGCAATCCTATGAGTAAACCTAGAATTTCAGTCAGATGTGGCCATTTGTGGTTGCAGACCTATTACCCACCAAACATGGTGCCATGCATCAGTTTTCACAATACAGCTTGCATTGATCTTGTCTTTTTGTGGCTTTAATTAATCATTATGTTTGGCCTTGAATTTAACTTGATGGTCTCATTGCATCTGAAAAATGCAGCAATCCCAAATTATGTAGAATGAAAATTATTGACCTTTAGAAATTAAAAAATTTAAAGAGCCTCTGAGCACGTGTGTGAGTGCGTGCTCTAAGGCTACTTTAACTTGATGATCTCATTGAATCTGAAAGTTCCTAATATGTATTTTCCAAATATCACATAAATAAATTGCATATTTTTTACTCCCATTAGTGTTAAGCAGCATGATTAAACTGTCTAACTATGATTATATAAGTTTATCATATTTATGACAAGAATAATATGCTTCAGTGCTTACTTCTTGCTGACAATGTTATGGGACATGGTCAGGAGACACATCATAACTGCTTAGTTTTGTTCATGCTTATGTCTTTCCTTATTTTTGGATCCCCACTATGCCTAATGCTTTTTTTACCTGTTTATTTAAATTCATTTTATCAAATTCTACAGAGTTTGATCTTATCAAAAAAAAAAAAAAAAATCTACAGAGTTTGATCTGAAAATGTCATTTTTGTCACAACTCAACTGTTTTTATTTTTCAAATGCTCATAAAGGTGCAACTTACTCCTTGGTCCTAAAACTCTTCATTAAACAGACCTTTCTTCATGTCTTCCCAAAACGTGCATCTGAAATCCTTTTTTCTTTCTTCTAGATAGGCTGAAGTTACTTTTTTTTAGCACTTCAAACAAAAATCTCACCTCAAATCCACTCATAAAACACTAGTTCACCCCAAAATTGTTCATTTTCATGCTTTAAAACTTTTTTGACTTTATGTTTCTTGCATTCATGTTTGTTTACTATGTCAATAATTGGGGTGAAACCCTGCTTTTTACTGATGTTTGTTTGTTCAACATCAAAATTGTATGCAAATGAATATCGATAAAATCTGGTATTTGTACTTTTTCATGCAGCTTGCAAACATCATGGGTCGTTTTCAGTGGTTTACATGCGCAAGAAAGGTAACTTCATGGGAGTAAGTTATTGATGTTTGAAAGGCATAATAGATCAGTTCTGAAGAAACTTATATCTCTCAGTTTTTATTACATGTAGGATTTATCAAATGGTTGGCTTCACTGTGATCCAGGTCCGTTGTTTAAGTCTGAGCAGTATACTTTACCTGGATGGGTTTCTCAATGGGTGAGTAAATTATATTGCAATTAAATCTGTTTTTTATAGCATACCAAACTACATTGCATGTACTCACATGTCTCCAAATTTTATGGTTAGCCCTCTTTCAGATAAAATTAATCAGCTAAAGGCCAAATAAGCTGATGGCAAACGAACTCATCCTAGGCATATATTATATATAATATATAATGGTTGCATCCTTTGAATTTGACCACTGATACTACATCTAGATGCTGGTTCAAGTTTGTTTTGATATTCCTAAACTAAACCATTAAAGTTGGCATGTAGTGCTTGAGTTGTAGCAGGGGTTAGATTACTGTTTATCAACCCAGGTTGTTTCTTCCACATCTTTCATGCAATCTTTTTCAGGTTTTTTCTGTTGGGAACTATTTGTATTTTTGTTATTTCAATAGATATCCCTCAGCCTTCCTACAAGAATATCATCTTCTTCTCATCTGACAGGCATTTTTTTGCCATGAATTTTAGGAGTAAAATACATATACTTTCATGTATAATCATGTTAGTTTTAAAAAGTTGATGGTTGCCTTCACCTTTTGGTTTGTTTGTGGTGAATTTCCTCATAAAATTATAGCAATAGTTTTTCCTGTAACTTCTAACTCCCTTACTGTTGGTAAATCCACTAGCTTTATCCAATTATTAATGGTCAAAAACATGGCTATCGATCCACTGTTTGAGCTATGTGGAATTATTTAACTCGAGTTAATATAAAGCTTACTGATTATGGAATTCCAGTTATAGCAAATGAGATGTGGATCTTGAGTCTCTGAATGGTTAAGAAACTCAAATTCTAATTTATCTTGTTATTTTTTTCTTTCACAGTTTCCTTGGAAAGAGATCTCAATAATGCCAGTTCAATGGCATGCTCTATGTCTTGGCTTGTTTGCATCTATAATAGCACCTTTTGGAGGCTTCTTTGCTAGTGGTTTTAAAAGAGCTTTTAAAATCAAGGTTTGCTTTTGATACTTTCTAATCAAGTGATTCAAACATAGATGCTAGCTTCCAAGATGTTCACAGTATTTGCTATAATTCTCCTCTTCTGCTACAGGATTTTGGTGATAGTATTCCTGGACATGGTGGAATTACAGATAGAATGGACTGCCAGGTAAAAGCTTTGATGAAAAATTAATCCACCGGATTTCTATGAACTTACTAATTGAAAGTGTTTTCACCATGGCTTCCCCCTATCCTGGTTTGTAGTATATTGTCTTATTCTTCAAATAAACTTGATTACCATGCCTAATGCATGTGTGGTTAGTTATATTGTCATTGCTGGCAGGAAATTGTGATATCATGCTAGTTTTATTTCTGTTTGTAACCATATATTATTTTTTTACTGTTAGCAACTTTTATTGAAAAGAGAAAGATGTATCTACCAAAATGAATCATACCGAAAGATGTAATAAACCTGGTTGTTTACAAATGATGCTGTCATGCACTAATCACTAATGGTCGTCAAATGTAGATGGTGATGGCCGTCTTTGCTTACATCTATCATCAGTCATTTGTTGTGCCACAAAGCCTCTCAGTTGAAAGGATCTTGGACCAGGTACTGTCTTCACGTGCTTGTGCATAAAATTTGGATATCCATTTAATTAAATGAGTGAATATGTAAAGATTCATTAGCTGATGGCGTGACTGCTTTTTAGATATTGATGAACCTTACATTCGAGGAGCAGCATTCTCTATACGTAAAGCTCGGGGAGATCTTGCATGAGACGCTGACCGGAGAGTCATAGATCTGCATAACCTGCATCTTGTGTGATGTTTCTCTCCCCAGCATGTTATGTACATGGTGGCCTAACTATGAAAGAAACAGATAATGTTTTGTATATGGTATTTTGTTCTCTTTTCCTAGTGCAACCCAAATATTTAGGGTTAAGTAATTCTTCAGTCTGCACACTCTGTATAGTGTATTTGTAACCAGTTTAAGTGCATGAACTCTCATTGGAGAGTGAATTGCTCTCTGCGTCTCTCTCTTGCACCAGTTTATTAGTTGGATTTATGTTCTTTCGAAATTTCAGAGGCTTAATTAAATCAGTATTCCAGTTTACGTGCATTAATCACCCAAATTAAAAGGACTTGAGTCAGCTCTCCATGGAAGAAAGAAGTCATTGAAGTCCTCGTACTAAAATATAATTACTTTCTTAAACTAAGTTAAACAAATGTTTTAGGGAGGTGGGGTTTTTTTTTTTTTTTTTTTTTAAAAATTATATATGAAACTCAGTCAACTGTAGCAAGCTACAGGATGCAACACAGAAATGAGAAATATGCAATCATAGGGTTTTTATTCTATTTATTTATTTTTTATTTATTTATTTTTTTAATGTTGCCTTCAAACCGCTAAATAGTGAGTCAATTCATGAATTTTTCCTCTTTTCTACATAATTTTCAAGTGTTTAAGCTAAATATTATAAAAATATGAGTTTTTGGGTAGAATATGATGTGTGGGAAGTTATTGTGGAAAATGAGGAGAGGGTTAATTCAGCAAAATAAACACCGAATTCAGTCATTCGGCATTCCTATTGTCAAATTTAACATGGGACGGACTTGACAGTTGACACTGTAATGCGGCATTAGAAAAATTGAATCGAACCAAAGATAATGGGCTGCCAAATTTTGTAAGCTTCTGCCCAAATGGAAAAACATGTTGCACACAGTGCATGCAAATGTAACATAGGTCATACTCCAAAACAATTGAATACGTGACTTCAAATTAATATTGATTTCAAATAAAAGGAGAAACTTTCATTAAAATTTCTTGAGCTGAGAAAATATACACCCATGTCCACGTCTTCTAATACTAGGAGAAGTCACGTGGACTCAATCAACCCGTGGATTTTTTTTTTCTTTTAAAGGAAAAATATATGAAATCTTTCCTATGGTTTCTTCTAGGAACACAAAAAGTCTTTTAAGTTTTGAATGTAAGACTTAATCCTTCTTTAGTATTGTTTTGTGTAAACTATTAAAATAGTGAGTTGTTCATTTAGTAACACATGTCCCAATTGTTCATTTAGCTACATTGTTCACATAAAAGAATATCTTGTGATGATTTCGTGTTACACTCAAATAGTTCAAGGGGTATGTGTTACCTAGTTAGAAGTTTATAGGTAGAACAATACTATAGTGAGTTAAGTGCTAGACTCAAACCTTCAAGCGGTTTCATGTTTGTTCAATTCACGCACAATGGATAATGTCATGAAACCCTTTGAGGTGAACAACACATTCCTCTTATATAAAGGTGGACCCATCTTTAGATTTAATACTTGAGATTTACATTTATATAACGAAAATGTGTAGTATTTCAAATGTATTTAATAATTTCTTACCTTTTAAAAAAAACCATTGTTTTTTTTTTTTTAAATATTTTTTTATTAAAAAAAAGCTAAAAATTTGTTGTCCCTAAAATTTGCATGAATTCATTTTTCATCCCAAAACGTTACAAAACTCATTTTTCCTCCCCAAAATATTGAAAAAAAAAATGTAATACTTTTGATTGTTAAACTTTAAAAATAAAAACTATTGAAATTTTTTTTTTTTTCGCTATTTTCATTTCTTAACTATTAAAAGAAATATTCTTTCTTTTAAGGGAGGAAAATGAACACTTTCAAGTTGGAGTGTATGTAAAACTGTATAAAACATTTTATATGTAATACTCTTTTTAAGTTTTAAGGAAAAAAAAATGGTAGCGTTTGTTACACGTGATTATAATTTAAAATTTTTTTATACACAAGTTTGTGTGTAAAAGGAAAACAAATTAATGGAAACTCTAATATCAATCCAACATCCCACTACAAAATCATACCAAACCGATGATAAACGAGTATTTTGAAGATTGACCAAATTTAACTACAAATTTGGTTGTAATCTAAGGTTACAACAATACTCTATATCTTTTTATATATTGGAGGTAAATTTTGACAAATCTATCATCAGATTACATCTTCTTTATATATCTTTTATGCCTGCAAAATTTCTAGAAAATTAAAGATCAATAGCTATGTCATCAATAAATTTTTTAAATTGCGAGTTTTTTGAGTTTAAAATTATGCATAAAATATAAATTTATAGATTCTATAGTAAATAATATCCTATTGACACAAAACTTGATATGTGTATTAAGAGCGTAAAGAATATGCAATTTAATGGTTAGATTATCAAAATATATAGTAATATTTATTTTATTTAATGAGTTTCAACCAATTTTGTAATTAAATTTTGTTCTTTGACAATAACCTATTTCCTCGCAAGAATTAAGAAACTGATGTAGGACAACCAAAATAAAATTAAACAACAAGAAAATAAAGGATATGACCTAGAAGTCAGCACCTAGACCTTGCTTGGAGTTAGCATCAAGCGGGCAAACCATTAAGAGTTAGCACTTAGGTAGACTTGGAGTAAGCACCAGACCAAACGGTCATTTTTCCATTCATCAAAATATCAACTATCCCTCAAGAAATACAATAGGTTGCTTATAAAAAATTGCTAAACCGTAGTTCTAATTGGCCTTGGAAACCTTAATTACCTTATTATAAAAATAACCTTACTTCCAAATTAAAATACTTATAGTCCAATAAACTACTAAGACCTAAAACATAAAAATACAATTGACTTACAAAAATAAATAATACGACATGATAATCTTCTCGTGTCTCCCCATCACCTATCTGCTTCTTCTTCAAGAAACTCAATAAAAAAAAAAAAAAAAATGTTGTTGTCATTGTTAAGGATAAGGATAATGATAAGGGGCAACAACAAATGGATAACTTTGGAGTCAGTTCAACTCAAATTCAAACGCTACATGATCACAATCACTTTCAAAAAAATTGAAGAAAGCTGATGCTAAATTCTAGGGAGTTTTATTCATGCTGATCTTGTTGTTTAACTTTAAACCTCTGTACTATTGTTTTTTTTTAATATGTTCTTCTAGTCTACAGTCATGGAAGAACGCGACCATATCAGCCTCTTTCATGACTCCATTCTCCACCACATTCTCTACTTCTTGGCCGCAGAAGACGCGCGCCAACAAAACCAGCGTTTTATCAAGAAGATGGAATGGGTTATGGACATTTGCTCCGGGCTTGTCCTTCTGCAACCGTCGAGGTTTACCACATGTCTCTGACTTCGCTGCCTTAGTGTGCACAACTCTAGACCTATACGGTTCTTCTGGTAAGCTGATCAAGTTTCTCATCGACTTCGAATACACAGGACGTTGCTTTTTTACGTGGACTAATGGGTTCGCTTCGCAACAACCCACAACGTTGAGAATCTCTACCTAGAATTTTATGCCACAAAAAGAAAAAACCCAACACGTCTGATTCTACTAGCTATTTGTTGTCTCCAAGTTTATGCACTAATTCCATGTTGAAGATGTTGTCTCTTAACATTTTGTAGCTTTGAAACAATAACTACTATTTCTTGGACTTCGCTTAAAGTACTATGGATTGGTTATGCAACATTGACCCATGATATGATGCATAATATTCTGTTGGGTAGTCCAGCTCTTGCAGAATTGAGATTGCATAACTTTGAGTTTGAAGGTAACGAAATGGTCATAAATTCTACAAGCCTGAAAAAATTAGAGCTAAGTGGAGATAAAGATCATGCCATTAATGATTTTACTATAGTAGAAATTTCGGCTCCGAATCTTCAGTCGCTAAGCATTTCCGGGTTTATATATTATACTAAGTTCGAGTTGACAAATGTATCGTCTTTAATTGAAGCAAGACTCAGCTTTGAGAGGAAAAGTACTTATAATGGAAGACTCCTCTGTCACTTAAATGAGTTAAGTGTACTTCTTAGAAAGCTTGGTTTTGTTCCTAAACTTACCATATCAACTCGGTGTCTTCAGGTATGGTTTTGCTTATTTTCTTGGCCCAATATATTTAACACATAAGTTCTTTTGTACGTATGTTTCTTTTAGAATTGTAGTTGTATGATATTTGAACCAAGTGATTGAATTTAATTATTATTGTGCCTACATTTTGCCATTCTTTTAATGTATATAAGAAATCGATAAGAATATATATTTGAAGGAGAGAGTTAATGAAAAGGAACTTTTTTGCATATTCTACCTTATAGTTTTTCTCTTATCCTATGTATTTGGGCATGTTTAGTGACATAGGAATTGTAACACAGCCTGCAATGTACAAAGGATGATTAATGGTCACGGTGACATTGATCCTATGATTCTCAAAATGGGACAATCTATAAAACTATGCTTTGAATTCTTCAATCCAGTTCTACATAGCGCATGCATATTCTTGGTTTTCAACATTTAATCTTTCATTTGATATGCAATCTTCCATGAGAATACCTCTTTCTCTAGTGACTTGAGTTTCTATAAAACTTTCCATTCCTGCATCTCATAAAGTACCATTTTGTTGTTGATATTGTCATGTAGTTTAACCTTATGTGCTGACTTTTTTTTTGATGAAATTATAAGCTGAAATCATAAGTGAACTGTCCAGAAGAGTTGGGTGAGTTGTCCATAGCATTTTGTTTTCCTGCACTCCCATCTAGTAGGATGATGTAACTTAAGATTCGATACCCAAGTTATGTTACCTTGGGAATTGAGGATGGTTTAGGCTTGTAACCTTCCAAATATGGTACCTATGGAGTATTAGAAATATGGATCAATATGCAAGCTAACATGAACATTAGAAATGGTTTTCTTTATTGATAAGTTGGCAATTTTTTATAATATATTTGTCTTTGTAGTTGATTCAAAACCTGTCATAGAAGTAACTAAGCTCATAGTTAAATTAGAAAGTTAAAAACAGAATTCTTATGCTTTCATGTGACAACTGATAATTAATGGTGCAAATCATACGAATAGGCCATTTCAATTTTTCTTTGGTGGTGGCTTGGGATGGCGGATGTGAAAGTAATGAAGCTTATCATCTTCCTCTATGCTAGGAATGATCAATCTTATTTATACATGCTATGAAAACAAATTTCCTCAATCATATGAAAACTTATCAATGCTAAAATGTATTGTTCTCTTGCTTCTCTCTTGATGTGCTAAGGTCTTAACAATATTGGAATTGAAAACTTTTCCATCTGCATTTCCAACGCGCAAATGTTTGGTACTGGACACGAAGCTTAACAAATGGAACCTTCCTGGAATAGCTAGCCTACTTCGAACTTCACCTTATATGTAGAAACTAGTTATAAACCTTGTGCCCTCCTATGACGTCGAGGTGAGTTTTTAATTAGACCTCCCTCATTTCTTTTCCCTTGTTATGTTTACAACAGACAGTTCATGTAAACTTTAGCATCTTACCACTTCTACTTGATCTCAGCCGACCTTATTTGTTAAAGTATTGTTTTTAATTTCCAATTTCAAATGGAAAGGATCTATTTGCTTCTCGAGCCTTGTTTCCATTTGCTTTAAGAAATGCCCTTATATTTTTGACAGCAGAAATTACATTGCAAATTTCAAATATGTTTTCCCTGACTAAATTTTCTTCTGTAGTTGGATTTTTCCCCAAACTTTATTAATGTCAATAACTTTGATCGTGAGGAGTGCTGGAAATCGCAGAGCAGGAAATTTGTGTGTTTGTCTACACCTAAAGACTGTTGAGATTGTTGGCTTTGAAGCAAACTCTTTTGGGTTGAAATTTGTAACTGGACTTGTACAGTTTCTGCTTGAGCATGCAAGTGTGCTAGAGAAGATGGTTATATATAGAAAAAGAGAGGCTAGTAATCGAACCCTGACTCTAAAGGAGGGACACAAATTACTTCATGTCACTAATCAATTTTTATCATACCAAAAATCCTCTCCAAATGCTGTGGTTATGTTCTCCTGAGGATCTATGAATTCTCAAAAAGTAACAGTTTAATAGGATTACCATTTGCATTAGTCATGTATTTAGATTTTCCTGTTTGAACAGAACTTTATGTGCTGGTTTTTCAATGGCCTATCCTTTAAATGTAGTAATGCCATCTTCTTGGTTTTAAGCTTGTTTTAATACCCCATCCAATTCGTTGATACTTGATATATGCCATACCGATGCCATTTTCTCTTGTCTACTCTCTTTGTACTTTGCTTTTGATTTTTAACTGAATATGAATTGAACTTTTAGTTTGAATGGCTTGCTGAATGGACCAAAAAGTAAAAAGATTCACAAATTAAAAAAAGTTTCTATAATCAGAAGCTTATTTTTCTGAATTAATTAGTAATATCTAAAGTAAATGTGAGAAAAGAGAGTATCATGTCAGCTGTACTCAAGAAATACCTAATAATATCTCAAATTTGATTATCCCATCTAAAACAAATCCTCTTATTATTGATATTTGACACGTATATATAAATATCAAGGATGAATTACACTAATATCTCTGGACTTTTTTTTTAGTGTATATCTCTGAATTTTATAATATTGCACGTCATTAATTTGATAAACTTACTTTGATATCTATCAAATAGACCTCTTTTGTTAAATGCTTTTTCAATTTTACTAGGAGAAGGCAGAGGATTGAAAAAAAAAAAAAACACTCAAGATTTATTATTTTATTTCCATTATACTAATTTTTTTCCTAGCAGGCCAACAAATTTATTTTCATGTAAAGCAAAAACCATATAAAAGCCTCTCAAAAAAAACAAAACAAACATTTCCTTTTCCTTTCTTTGAGTCTCCTTACTACCTTTTCACAATAATTGATTGGAAATGGGTTTAGGATTAATATACTTTTATTACCTATGTTAAGGAATAAATATTATAAATGCTTTTAGAAAAGAACAAAAATTAAAAGCCTCTAAAAAAACAAAACAACATTTCCTTTTCCTTTCTTTTAGTCTCCTTACTACCTTTTTACAATAATAGATTGGAAATGGGTTATTATTAATAGACTTTTATTACCTACATTAAGGAATAAATATTATAAATCCTTTTAGAAAAGAACAAAAATAAAAAGCCTCTACAAAACAAAATTGTGGGGGGTCGAGGACCCGAGGATGAAGGTTGCATGGAAAAGTACAAAGAGTAGATTGGTGATGTATGGCTGTAAAAGAAAGTCTCTAGTTTGGGGGTAGACATCCTATGGACTTTGCATTGAATGCTCTGCCCCTAGTTTCCTGACCGCATTAAATGATGAGCAATAGTTTTATCAGCTGCATTGATGTGAAGGTGACCTGAATAATGCGAATTAGAGCTAAGTAGTTTCTTTCCACCACCTTCTACAAGCAATTGTACAAGTGTCAACGAAAGAAAATGGTTAGGTGGGAGATGGATGGTTGAGATGCAAGGAGGAAGGAGTATAGATAGGGATGAAAGAGGCTAGGAAGGGGGGGGGGGGGGGGAAGGGAAGAGGGAGATAAACATGACTCTGAGAATTGAATGAACATTAATATTTGAATGTAATGGATTACTCCTCGGGAAAGCCTGTAGAAGAGTGTTTCCTACTCTTTTTATTCTGAATGGAATCCTTGGGACACAGTTGTCCTTTGTTGTTTTGTTCCCTCTCTACAAATTCTTTGTTTTGGGCCTTGGGTGATTGGATCCACTTCCTGTTCTAAGTGGGCTTTAATTCCTTACGCAAATTTTGGTCCTTACAATTGGCGCCGTCTGTGGGAACAATAAAGTGGGTGGTTTTGTCTTGAGGAGATATGGCTGGTGCAAGCCACGATAGGGAAGAGCCAATTGGTTCACAGAGGGAGAACCAATTTGTAAGCATGCAACAAGGAGGTGATAGACATTGCACCCCAAGCATGGTAGTGGAGCCGTATCACAATGATCGTGCAAAGTGGAGTTAGTCATACACTGGGGATCATGTTTCTCATGATCAAGAGTTGTAGAAGATGCAGTTAGAGATAGATCATTTGCGCAGGAAGCTAAAATGAAGGCGGAATAACAGTTGTTCATCTAGTGATGGCTTTGAGGATGGAAAGGGTTGGGCTGATCATCATTGGTCCAGACCCTCACCTAGTGAATCCCACTCTGTTGCTATTTCTATGGATAAGTTTAAGAAAGGAGGGGGTAAACGAGTAGGGGGAGTGTCGTATCAAGGCACGAAGAATGATGCCATGAGTAAGGCCTTAAGACAAATTTCTAAATCACCTTTCATAAGGAGGATAAATAAGGCAAAGCTTCCCCATCGTTTCTCTTAACCTACGTTTACCGTCTATAATGGCAGAATTGATCCCGTGGAGCATGTTAGCCATTTTAACCAGAAGATGGCAGTTCATTCGATTAATGAAGCTTTGATGTGTAAAGTTTTTCCTTCTAGCCTTGAGCCGGTAGCTATGCGTTGGTTTGATGCTTTAGAGGAGGGATCATTAGGGTCTTTTAAGGAGCTGACAAAAGCGTTTGGGGATTGGTTTATAACGTGCAACAGGGTCTCCAAGCCATTAGATTCGTTATTATCTATGGCAATGAGGGAACGAGAGACTCTTAGAACTTATTCAGATAGGTACTGGGAAACCTATAACGAAATTGGTAGGGATGTTGAGGATGACGCTGTGAGGACTTTTAAGGTGGGACTCCCTACTGAGCATGATCTGAGAAAGTCGTGGACAATGAAAACCACCTTAAACATGCACCAGCTCATGGATTGCATAGATAAGTATAAGCGAGTCGAGGAGGATCAGATTCAGGGTAAGGGAAAAACAAAGATGTTCCTTGAAAGAAGGGATCCACGGGGAGGAGGTTATCAAGGCAATCACCCTAAGAGAGAACTCCCACATCATTCATCGCCTGTGGGGACTTGATTGATTAATTCATTGTTCAAAGAGCCAGTGTATCAGATTTTGGAGAAAATACAGAATGAGCCCTATTTTAGGTGGCCCAATAAGATGAGTGAAGATGCATCCCTGAGAAACCAGAGCCTTCATTGCCATTATCATCGGGATAAGGGGCATACCACGGAGGAATGTAGGATGTTACGTGATCATTTGAACCAGTTGGTAAGGGTGGGGAAGCTCAGCCATTTCTTACGTCAACTGGGAGGACAGTTTGAGCATTTTAGGGCTGGCTCGCACTGGGGCAATACTCCTCGACTGGCGTTGGGCACCATTAATGTAATTTTAGCAAAACTGGGAGGAGAACTTGGGACATCTTCCAGGGTCATATCCGTACAGAGAGGCCTTGAAGATAAGGTCGTGGAGATTGGTAATCAAATTGCCAAAAGGGTTAAGTTGTTGGCTATTCCTACCTTGGGTTTCTCTGAGGAGGACAAAGAGGGAACATGTGAATTGCATGATGATGCTTTAGTAGTTACTGTTTGGATCGAGGGGTATGATGTGAAACGAGTCCTAGTTGATCAGGGAAGTGGAGTAGAAATTATGTATCTTGACTTGTTTAATGGGTTAAATTTGAGAGCCGAGGACCTTGAAAGGTACGATTCACCGTTGGTGGGCTTCGATGGAAAACCGGTGATTCCTCAAGGAATGATTAGATTTCTCGTACAGGTTGAGAATGAGGAAGTGTAGGTTAAGTTCATAGTTGTAAAGGCCTACTCACCTTACACGGCCATCTTGGCTAGGCCATGGCTTCATGCAATGGTTGCAATCTTATTGACTTTGCATTTAAAAGTCAAGTATCCCACCCATGGAAGAGTAGGATTGTTACTTGGTAGTCATGCAATGGCTAGACATTGTTTAGTGTCTATGATCACTAGGCTGCCTGAGAGTTCGGAGATAGGGGATAGCAATTAAAGAGCCCTGCACAAGGACATGAGGCCGAGACATGTGGAGAATCATTTGAGGACCTAGAGAGGGTGTTAATAGAAAAAGATGAGGAAAGATATTTCCAAGTAGGTTCCCATTTGCTAGCCTTAGAAAAAATAGAGTTGGTAAAGTTTTTGGAGGCTAACATTGATTTTTTGCTTGGATGACGTATGATGTCCCGGAGGTTGATCCTGAGTTTATTTGTCATCAGTTAAATGTCAATCTCGAGGTTGTGCCACGTAAACAGCCTCCTCGACGTGCGTCTCGGGACCATGCCGAGGCTGTAAGGGTAGAGGTCAACAAGTTGAAACAAGCTAGAGCTAGTAAAGAAATCTTTTATCCTAAGTGACTGGCTAACATTGTGGTAGTTAAAAAGAAGAATGGGAAGTGGAGAGTTTGCGTAGACTTTACTGATCTAAAAAAAGTGTGCCCAAAGGACCCCTTCTCCATTCCTAGAATCGATCAGTTGGTGGATGCTACTATGGGACATCTTCAGATGAGCTTCCTGGATGCCTTCCAGGGTTATCATCAGATACCCTTATCGTTATCTGATTAGAAGAAGACAGCTTCCTGGATGCCTTCCAGGGTAATGCCTTTCGGTCTCAAGAATGTAGGATCCACGTATCAGAGAATGGTGACTCGAATGTTTGAGTCACATATAGGGCGAAATATGGAAGCTTACATTGATGATATGGTAATTAAGAGCAAGAGGCTAAAAGATCATTTAGCATACTTGGAAGAAACATTCTCAATTCTGAGAGAGCACAAGCTACGTCTAAATGCCTCCAAGTGCTCTTTTGGGGTCAGTTCAGGGAAGTTTCTTGGTTATATGACAACTCCTAGGGGAATCAAAGTCAATCCTGACCAAATGAAGGCCATTGTTGGCTTACATCCTCCTCAGAATCCCAAGGAGGTGCACAGGTTGACTGGTATGGCGGCCGCTTTAAATAGTTTCATCTCTCGATTTGCGAACATGTGTTGTCCTTTCTATCAGCTTCTTCACAAATGAAAAGATTTTCAATGGATTGAGGAATGCACATTGGCCTTCGAAGATCTTAAGCAATATTTAGCTAGTCCACCCATACTTTCTAGACCTAAGAAGGAGGAGGTGTTGTACGCCTATCTAGCAGTCATGGATTATGCTGTCAACCTTGTCCTCATCAGGAATGATGATGGAATCTAAAAGCCCATTTATTACGTTAGCAAATCGCTATAAGATGCTGAAATGCTTTACCTACTCTTGGAAAAGGCAGTGTTAGCTATTGTACACGCCATGAGAACGCTTCCACATTATTTTCATGCCCACACGGTAGTAGTGCTCACCCAACTCCCTTTACAAGCTCTTTTGAGGAAATCAGATTACATTGGTCGAGTGGCAAAATGGGGAACAAGACTTGGAGCCTATGATGTCAAATATATGCCCTGGACAGCCATTAAAGGACAGGTCCTCACAGATTTCGTGGTGGAGTTCACTGAGGATAACCTCAAGAAAGAAGAAGTAATCTTAACGGTGACGGCTGCCTTACCCATCGATGCTCCCCTGTGGGAAGTTTATACAGACGGAGCGTCCAACCGAAAGGGAGCAGGAATTGGAATTGTGTTGATTACTCCTGAGAGGTTGATCATGGTAAAATCATTACGGTTAGGTTTCATAGCCACTAATAATGAGGCCGAGTATAAGGCCCTTTTAGCAGGAGCCCTAATGGTCAAACAGTTGGGGGGAGAAGTGGTAAAATTATATTGTGATTCCAAGTTAGTCGTCGGACAAGTCAATGGAGAGTTTGAAGCTAGGGATGAGAGGATGCAAGGGTACCTCAGTAGGGTAAAGTGCCCTTTAAGCAGGTTCAAGAGTTTTGTATTAAAACAAATCCCTAGAAGACAGAATGCTCATGCCGATTCATTGGCTATGCTTGCTACTTCCTTAGGGTCGAAGCTTCCGTGGGTGGTGTTGGTAGAAGATATGATAAGCTCCAGTCTCATCAACGTACTGGCAATTAGGGTTCATAGTATTCAGGTAGGATTGAGTTGGATGGATCCTATTGTGACCTTTTTAAAGCAAGGTATATTGCCCGAAGACAAGACTGAGGCAGAAAAGGTACTCAAAAATGCTCCCCATTATTGGCTATTTGAGGAGCAGAAGTTATACAAGCACTCTTATTTGGGTCCGTATTTATTGTGTGTACATCTTGAGGCAGTTGAGCCCATGTTAGAAGAATTGTACGAAGGCATATGCGGAAGTCACACTGATGGTAGGTCTCGAGCTTATAAAGCTCTAACCCAAGGATATTGGTGGCCAAATATACAGAAAACCTCTCAAGATTACGCAAAAAAATGTGACCAATGTCAAAGGTATGCACCCAATATCCATCAACCGGGGGAGTCTTAAATCCATTATCCAGCCCATGGCCATTTGCTCGGTGGAGCTTGGACATCGTCGGACCCTTTCCCTGGGTGATTGGTAATCGAAGATGGCTCCTTGTCAACACAGATTATTTTACTAAATGGGTAGAGGCTGAGCCACTAGCTAACATCAGAGATGTAGGCGCAAAGAGATTCATCTAGAAGAATATTGTTACTTGGTTTGAAGTCCCACATATGCTAATCTCAGATAATGGCCTTCAATTTGATAGTAAAGCCTTTAGAAGATATTGTGGGGACTTAAGAATAAGAAATGGGTATTCAACACTGGCTTATCCTCAAGGGAATGGTCAAGCTGAGGCCACTAACAACATTATCCTAGCTGGATTGAAGAAGAGGTTAAATGATGCTAAAAGAAAGTGCGTAAATGAGTTGCCTTATGTGCTATGAACCTATCGTACTACCCCCCGTAGATCGACAGGTGAGACACCCTTCTCAATGACATATGGGGTAGAAGCTGTAATCCCTCTAGAGTCAGGATTTCCAACTTTGAAATCTGATTAGTATAGTGTTGAAGAAAATAATCACATGCTCCTTGATAGTCTTGATATCGTCGAGGAAAGAAGAGTGGTAGCAATTGTGAAGATGGCCAGTTATCAACAAAAACTTAAGCAAACATATGACAAGGGCATGAAATTGAGTCCGTTAGTTCTAGGAGACCTGGTAATAAGAAAAGTAGTGGGGACAACAAGGAATCCTGCCTGGGGTAAACTGGGTCCTAACTGGGAAGGGTCATATAGGATCATGTCTGTAGCAGGTATTGGGGCTTATTACTTAAAATATTTGGATGAAAATGTAATCTCCTATCCTTGGAATGTAAACAATCTACGGCGTTATTATTATTAATAATGTATTCTCTTTTTTGCTGTATATATTGTGATTATGTCCTGCTTTACTATCATTTGTAGATGTTTTGAAGCAATTGACATGATGTCAAAATCTTCTAAGTGTTAAACTGAACCTAGGCCTTGTTCAGATCCTCGTGTCACAAGTCTAGGAAAAATTAATACGGTCGCAAAATCTTCTAAGTGTTAAACTGAACCTAGGCCTTGTTCGGCTTCTCGGGTCACAAGCCTAGAGAAAATTAACATGATGGCAAAATTTTCTAAGTGTTAAACTGAACCTAGGCCTTATTCGGCTTCTCGGGTCACAAGTCTAGGGGAAATTAACATGGTCGAAAAATCTTCTAAGTGTTAAAATGAACCTAGGCCTTGTTTGGCTCCTCGGGCCACAAGCCTAGGGAAAATTTACATGATGGCAAAATCTTCTAAAGTGTTAAACTGAACTTAGGCCTTGTTCGACTCCTTAGGTCACAAGTCTAGGGAAAATTAACATGGTCGCAAAATCTTCTAAGTGTTAAACTGAACCTAGGCCTTGTTCGACTCCTCGGGTCACAAGTCTAGGGAAAATTAACATGGTCGCAAAATCTTCTAAGTGTTAAACTGGACCAATGTCTTATTCGGCTTCTTGGGTCACAAGTTTAGGGAAAACTAACATGGTGTTGAAACATTCTGAGTATAAAGCACCATCTGGTCTGAGTTTAATGTATTGGGGCATAATCCTGAAGCGTAACTAAAAATCCTATTTTGAAGGTTCCAAGTCTAGTTTCAAGTAAGTATTATGTAATAGTTTGGTTAAATTTTTATAAGTTAATGTACTAGTAAAATGTGGCAGTATGGTAAAGCACCACAGAGGGATTGCCAAGCAAGAAAGACGGTAACAAAACATGTAAAATGACGAAGAGGAAATCAAAAAGAAAAGAAAAGAGTGCGTACAAAACTACCCATAATAATAAATAATGAGGAATGATTTCAACGTTTTGGTTTTATTATAAAAAATAAGGACAAGTACAACATAAAAACAGGGCATCACTAACACATTGACCCAATACAAAAATGTCTTTGTGTCCCTCTAGCTAAAGGTTCAAATAGCTGACTCTTTTTCCTTAGTTTCTTTTTTTTTTTCTTGCTCTTTGTCTCTTTTCCTCCTTTTCGATTACACTACCTCAACCACTTCCTCTTCAGTCTCCACGACTACCATATCATTTGTTGGGGGCATATCTTCTCCTTTTTCTTTGCTTTAGACAGAGGTGGAGGAAAGATTTTGTTCTATGGGAACTGTGGAAGAAGGGAGAGCAGAGCTAGGGTCGGCTGGAGGCTTTAGGGGAGTGGGTGCCAGACGTAGTGCAAGAGGGTAATATACTTTGTCTTAGGGTGGCAAAGTAAGCTCAAGCCCATTTGCTCACCCAAACCCACCCACTCCAATTGAACCGATACCCACCCATTTATTAGTTGGGTTAAATGGGCATAAACCCAATTAGACTCAGTGATTATTGAGTTTTAACTAAAAACCCATTGAATCCCATTTAACCCAAAAACAATATACCTAAATTCAACCAGCCCTTCCCATTAAAAAAAAAAAAAAAAAAAAAACCTAGCTCTCAAACATTTCAGTGTTTCACGAGGGTTTTCATTCTCAGATTCAAAAGCAAAACTTTTCTTTTCCCACACAGTTTTCTGGGAAACCAAACACATCTTTACCACAAAGAAAAATCGGAAAAAAAAAAAATGTATAACTGATGATGTACATAGAATCGAGACAAGCCACAATCATGGCTTCACGAAAAATCATTTCTCTCATATCTGAACACAAGAAAAATAAAAACAGAAATAAAAGTGACATGTTTGATTCACAAGCGAAACATTCTTGGAAAATCAACGACTTTCTATGGAATTATTTTATGTAGAACAAACAAATTTTGTGGAGAAAAAGAACTAAGAATTTCCATAAAAACCTTTCCAACTTTTAGTCAACCATATAGATCCAATTTTGCCTCAGCTAATTCCACGCAAAATCCATAGTTACAAAAAAGAAATCAACCCAAAACCGGAAAGAAAAAAAGAAAAAACCCAAAGCTGAACCACCTGATCACTACCGGCCACATCTCAGCCCCTCTCTCTCTCTCTCTCTCTCTCTCTCTCTCTCTCTCTCTCAAGTCTCAACCTAGATACGAATATCTGATTTTGAGATTTAAAAAATTATAAATTCAGATTTTTTTTTTTAATTTTCTAACGTGGCTTTTTTTAAAAGAAAAATTGAAATGTTGATGTGTCATTTAAAAAATGCAAATTAAAATATTTTGGTCATTTTTTAAGATTTTAGAGTAATTTGGTTATTTTGGTAATTTTGATAATTGGGTAATTGGGTGGGTTAGGATTTACCCATTATAATTGGGTTGGGTTGGGTTTGGGTTAGAAACAATTAGTTAAATGGGTTTTAATGGGTGAATGGGTTTTATATACCTAACCCAAACCCACCCATTTAACACCTCTACTTTGTCTTGAGCCCGAATCTCTAAGTCGGTAGATACCCCCGCAGCATCTAAGGCCTGGCCCCACACCTCTAGGCAGAAGACATGGGAAACATCCCTGAGCTAGGCAGTAAGGCTCTTCATGGTCTTCATCATGCCGGCATTATATGTTGCCTGCTCAGCCTCAGCTCTCTCCTTATCTTTAGCCTCCAGTTGTTTTTTCATTTGTTTCAGCTCCACCACTGTAAGAGCCATTCTATTCTGGGCCTTCTTTTGGGCTTCCATGATGGAAATATGCAAGTACGTAGCGGAAAAATTAACGAATCTACTTCATTCATATATGTTAATATGCACTATGTAAGTTTCAGAATTTAAGAACAAGAGAGTGTACCTTGGTACGGTGAATTTCAAAACCAAAGATCATAAGTTCTTGAGAACACTTTTAATCTTCACTCCAATTCCACTAACGCCCAAGATGTGTAGTTTCTCAATCAGTTTTTGTTCAAGGAAGAATGAGAGAGTGTCCAACACTCACATATACACCATTTCACAATGATGTCTCTCTTTTTCATGTATTAAAATTCTGTATGTTTCTCTCCTTATAACTGATTATCTAATTGGGTTAGCCTTTTGGGCCTTTCCAATTGGGTTTTAGTATGTGGCTTGGAGTGGGACCAAAAGGGACCAATAAGACACTAGCTCTAATGGGCCTTGGACTTTTTTGTTAACTCTTGACAAGTCCAAAGTTACCATTAACTATATTTAATACCACTATATAAATATAGTTGCACTCTAGGCCTTATTTATAAATTATATCCCAAGACTTTATTGTACATG
Organism: Castanopsis chinensis; assembly: GCA_032878915.1. Lineage (NCBI taxonomy): Eukaryota > Viridiplantae > Streptophyta > Magnoliopsida > Fagales > Fagaceae > Castanopsis > Castanopsis chinensis. The sequence goes on from JAVQMG010000131.1 coordinate 12,308,924, forward strand.
TAACCCATTCATAAAATATTCGTAGTAATACAAAGTCATAAATGTAGACTGCCACTTTGTAAATTACTACATCTTATCCTTGAGTACCCAGTTTAATCCTTTAAAATTATTCATTATATATTTATGAAATCCAAATTCATAAATATGTACTTTGGTAACTTCTTACCAAAGTGGTTAGGCCTAACTCTTTGAATAACTGAACCCATTAAACTTATCTCAAGAGAATATTTTATATCTCCGTTAAGAGATTATGAATTCCATCTTGAGAATATATGTTCTATCAACACAAAATGTGGCTGCCTAACATACTGAGATTTTGACCGTTACTTTAGATCTCACTCTTGATATATCAAAACAACCTACACTTCATGATCAAGTCCCTTATCCTTTCAGGATTAAGAGTTCATGTAAATAGAAGTCGTGAGATTTATTATTCATTTGACAGTCGTTAGGAGAATAATAAATCTCACAGTGGTCTAGTTTAATATGTCTTAACTTTTAAAACATATCAACTAGAAATCTCTATTTTCATGATCAAGACAAATCATCTTAGTTAATACGTTATAGTCTTTGCAGATGAAATGCCCAATTTCATCACTAACTACGAACTAAAATTTTGAGTTTACAAAGAACTTGTGATTTATATCTTTTGTGACTTTTCACATAAATCACATACTATGCATCTCATGGACTATATGATAATATCTCATATTCATGTTACCATTATTTTAGATTAAAATAAAACAAATTTATCAATCACTATATTAAGTCATACATGATGTCATACATATTGTAATACATAATATCATACATAATGTAATACATAATATCATACATAATGTAATACATAATATCATACATAGCATCATACAATAGGATTTAAGGGCACTAATCCTAACAATCTTCCACTTGCCCTAAAGACTATTGTGCACTAATCTCACTCCCATTCCCTCCAAATGTGACTCGAAAGTATTTTGAGGTAAGGCTTTGGTAAAGGCATTTGCTAGATTATTTGCACTTTCAATCTTTGCTACCACTACATCTCCACGAGCAACAATGTCTCGAATGATGTGGTTTTTTTTGTCTTAGTGTTCTTTCCTTTCTTGTGATTCCTTGGATCTTTGGATTGTGCAACTGCTCCACTATTGTCACAAAACAATGTGATGGGAACTTGCTCCATTCTCACAACACCAAGATTAGAAAGGAATTTCTTGAGCCAAACAGCCTCCTTTACTGCTTCACAAGCAGTAACATATTCAGCTTCCATGGTGGAGTCGGTGATACAAGATTGCTTAACACTCCTCCAACTTATGGCTCCACCTCCCAAGGTGAAAATACATCCTGAAGTGAATTTTCTGAAATCTAGATCCGATTGAAAATTTGAATCTGTATAGCCAACGAGAATCAAATCGTCACACTGGTAAACAAGCATATAATCTTTTATTCTCCGTAGATACTTGAGAATATGCTTTACAGCTTGCCAATGTTTTGGTTCTAGATTTGATTGTCTTTTGTACACACATGGTTCATCAAGATTTTGTTCAAAATCAAATGACTTGATTACTTAATCAAATCTGATGTTCCATAACCTAGATGCTTGCTTAAGTTCACAAATGGACATTTTTAACTTGCATACCATATGCTCTTGGTTCTTTGCTATGAAACCTTCCTGTTGCATCATATAGGTTTCCTCTTCAAGATTGCCATTAAGAAATGCAGTCTTGACATCTATTTGCCAAATCTCGTAATCACAATGAGTAGCAATGGATAAGAGAATTCTGATAGATTTGAGTATTGCTACTGGTGAAAAGGTTTCTATATAATAAATACCTTCTTTTTGTGTATACCTTTTCGCCATTAGCCTTGCTTTAAAGGTTACAAATTTTCCATTTATCCTTCTCTTTCTCTTGTAAACCCATTTGCAACCAACAAGATTAATGCCGTTAGGCGCCTTTATAAGATCCTAAACATGATTGAAATACATAGAATCCAATTCAGATTTCATAACTTGGACCTAATGATGTGCATCTATATCATTTATTACCTCCTCATAAGTGTAGGGATCCGATTCAGCCTCTTTTGAGATAGCTTCATAAGTTTCTCCCAAACCTATAAATCTTATAGGAGGCCGAACAATTCTCCCATTACGACGAGGCACCTGTGTACTAGACATCTCATGAGTAGTATCTTATAATGTATCCAATACAACCACTTCATCCCTAGTTTCATACATTGGTCGTTTAACTATAGGTTCATTCATTTTAGCCAAGACAACTCTACTTCTAGGAGTAAAATTACTCATATAGTCATTTTCCAAGATTTTGGCATTCGTACTAACAAACACTTTATTATCCTTATGACTATAGAATAAACATCCAGTAGTTCCTTTTGGATACCCTACAAAGAAAACCACTTTTGTTTAGGTTGTAACTTGTCAGACTTTCCTTTTAACACATGTCCTGGACAACCCCAAATGTGAAGATATCTCATACTAGGTTTACGCCCATTCCACAATTCTATAGGTGTTTTAGGAACAGACTTCGAAGGTACTAATTTCAGAAGATACATTGCACTATTTAAGGCATATCCCCAAAAAGAAATTGGTAGAGTCAAATAACTCATCATAGATCTAACCATATTTAAAAGAATCCTATTCCTTCTTTCTGCTCACCATTTTGTTGTGGAGTTCCAGGTGCAATCAATTGGGATACAATCCCTTTTTCAGTTAAGTAATCTTTAAAATCCTCAAGAAGGTATTCGCCACCATGATCAGATCGAATGGCTTTTATACATTTTCCCAATTGAATTTCAACTTTAGCCTTAAACTCTTTGAACGTCTCAAAGGCTTCGAATTTCCGTTTCATTAGGTACACATAACCAAATCTAGAGTAATCATCAGTGGAAGTAATGAAATACTCATAACCACCTCTTGCTTGAATTGACGTAGGACCACATACATCTGAATGTATTAGTTCTAGCAACTCTTGGGTTCTTCTACCTTTTGCATTAAAATGTCGTTGGTCATTTTACTATCCAAACAAGATTCACAAACTGAAAATTCATCAAAGTCCATGGGCTGTAAAAGTCCAACTTTGATGAATTTTTGAATTCTGTTTGAATTAATATGACCCAAACGTAAGTGCCAAAGATATGCTCCACTAGTAGAAGGAAACTTTCTGTTTAATGATTTTTCCTGAGAGTTATTATCTAATTCAGAATTATATAATTCATGCTTATCAGGAGTTAAAATATAAAGACCATCCACAATATTGCCAGAACAGATAAACACTTTACCCTTCTTTATTACAACATTGTCTTTAAGGATAACACAATATCCATGTTTACCCAAATAAGTTGCAGAAATTAAATTCCTACGAACATTAGGTACAAACAGGCAGTCTTGCAATATTAAAACCCTAGACTCAAAGCATAAATTAACAACACTAACAGCTACAACCGGAATTCTGCTCTCATCAGCTAAAGTAAGAAACAATTCCCCTTCATTCAGCTTTCTGGTCTCCTGAAACCCCTACAAAAAATTGCAGATATGATTAGTACAACCTGAATTCACACACCAAGAATTCATGGGATTCTGTACCAAACATATTTCAAGAAGAATAGAACTTTTCATACCCTTATTCTTGGTAGCTTTGAACTTTGGACAATTTCTTTTCCAATGTCTTTTCTCACCACAATGGAAATACTTTCCTTTGGATTTTTTTCCTTTGTCAGCATCCCCTAAGGCAATTTGCTTACCCTCTTGCTTAGTGAAGTCCTTCTTCTTCTTCTTCTTCTTCTTCTTCTTCTTCTTCATCTTCTTCTTCTTCTTCTTCTTCTTACCATTGCCTTTCGACTTAGGTTGAGAAATAGAAGTTTCACCCACATTGGCTTCAACACTAGAAGTACCAAGGATGTCTTCGACCGCTACCAATTCATATATTAATTCAAATAAAGAATAAACTTTTTTGTTCATATTATAATTCAGTCTGAATTCCTTGAATGATTCCAGTAGTGATTGGAGTATCATATCCATTTGGGATTCTCCATCAATGTCAGCACCTAAAACTTCCAATGTATTTAGATTAGAGATCATTGTAAGACAATGCTCCCTTACTGAATTACCTTCAGCCATTTTGGTATTATAAACCTGCCTCATGGTTTCTTGCCTTGTAGAACGACCTTGCTCACCAAACATCTCCTTCAGATTTAACATAATGTCAGAAACTAGTTCTACATCCTGCATTTTATGCTGTAGAACATTAGAGATAGATGCTAGGATATAGCACTTAGCCATCTCATTAGATTTCTGTCAATGATCATATCGTTGTTTTTCCTCAAAATGAGCATCTAATGAAGGAAAGCTAGGACATGGTTGAGTAAGCACATATTTGTGCTCTTCAGTTGTAAGAATAATGTCCAAATTTCTTTTCTAGTCAATATAGTTGGATCCAGTCAATTTGTTTTTGATTAAGAATAGAAACAAGTGGGCTAAATGATGATATGTTCAAATCTGAAAATAATAAATATGAATATGATAAGTAAACTGGACATTATCAATTTATCATATAAACATATATTATGGAACCTCAATAAAACCATAACATAATATATGCAATGACAACCCAATCCCATATCCAATATCCCTCAACATAGAGTGAATATTAAAAACTATGATTGATTGAAAACCATTCTCATTATTAGTGCTATCATGATAACTCTTATAAAACACTAATAATATGCCGTTTTACATTTAGTCTTTAAGTAATATTAGTAAGAACTTAGCATAGAGGATACTATAATACTTAGTCTAGTGTATACCATTGTTTAGAATCATGTGTAACCATATTTCATCCCTTTAACAGGCTTATTTTGTAGTACCATGATAAAAACACCCTCCGCTTGGAATGCAAAGCTCAAGGCTAAGACAAGATGTTTCATCAAACCAATATAAACCAAGAAATTCAATCTTGTAGAACCATGAAATAAATACTCTCCCCATAGAATGCTAAGCTCGAAGTAAAGACAAAGTATGTATTTCACACTACTATGAACCAACAATGGAGGCTGTGAGATCCAACCCTTGTATCTCTCTCTCACTAGATGTTTTAAATTAAAGTTTTATAGTTTAAAACATCATAATTTAATTACACACATCCTTGTACTTTATAAATTTGAAAACACTTAGAAAAAGTTTAAAAATTCCCTTCAGTGGCATTTTCGCGGGTATCTCGCAGGTATCTCGCGACTAAGCTCTTCCCGCGAAAATGAACTAAAGCAAAAATTGAAAACACAAAATTTAAATAGAGACTTTCACAACTGTCCCATGAATGTTTCACTAGTAAAGCTCACCCGCAAAAATTTTGTGAAAAAAAAAAATTTAGATAGAAGCTTTCATAACTGTCTCGCGACTATTCCGAGAGTGAAACTTACAAGCGCAAAACCCGTGTTTTCAGTTTTTCAAAAGGAAGATCTGAAACGTTTTCAATGGTTTTCCATGAACAAACAACCACCGTATGAACATAATAAATGGAATTTGATATCAAAACTGAACATTGATGCTATAGCCTTAAAGATCAATTTAACATACTTAAATTTAAATTTAAACAACATCATAACATCAATATCAGCTTTTAACATCATGAAACTATTATTTCTAATTCCAAAACTCAAAAAACATGTTAAACAGATACGAAAATGAAGACCGCTCTGATACCATTTGATGGAAATATGCAAGTACGCAGCGGAAAAATTAATGAATTTACTTCATTTATATATGTTAACATGTACTATGTAAATTTCAGAAGTTAAGAACAAGAGAATGTACCTTGGTACGGTGAATTTCAAAACCAAAGATCATAAGTTCTTGAGAACACTTTTAATCTTCATTCCAATTCCACTAACGCCCAAGATGTATGGTCTCTCAATCAGTTTTTGTTCAAGGAAGAATGAGAGAGTGTCCAACACTCACATACACACCATTTCACAATGATGTCTCTCTTTTTCATGTATTAAAGTTCTGTATGTTTCTCTCCTTACAACTGATTATCTAATTGGGCTAGCCTTTTGGGCCTTTCCAATTGGGCTTTAGTATGTGGCTTGGAGTGGGACCAAAAGGGACCAATAAGACACTAGCTCCAATAAGCCTTGGGCTTTTTTGTCAACTATTGACAAGTCCAAAATTATCATTAACTATATTTAATACCACTATATAAATAAAGTTGCACTCTAGGTCTTATTTATAAATTATATTCCAAGACTTTATTGTACATGAAATCCCTTTATAAAATATTCGTAGTAATACAAAGTCATAAATGTAAACTGCCACTTTGTAAATTACTACATCTTATTCTTGAGTACCCGGTTTAATCCTTTAAAATTATTCATCATATATTTATGAAATCCAATTTTATAAATATATACTCTGGTAACTTCTTACCAAAGTGGTTAAGCCTAACTCTTTGAATAACTGAACCCATTAAACTTATCTCAAGGGAATATTTTATATCTCCGTTAAGAGACTATGAATTCCATCTTGAGAATATATGTTCCATTATCACAAAATATGGTTGCCCAACATATTGAAATTTTGACCATTATTTTAGATCTCACTCCTGATATATCAAAGCAACCTATACTTCATGATCAGTCCATTATCATCTCAGGATTAAGAGTTCATGTAAATAGAAGTCGTGAGATTTATTATTCATTTGACAGTTTTTAGGAGAATAATAAATCTTACAATGGTCTAGTTCAATATGTCTTAACTCTTAAAACATGTTAACATATCAACTAGAAATCTCTATTTCCATGATCAAAACAAATCATCTTAGTTGATACGTTATAGTCTTCGCAGATGAAATGCCCAATCTCATCACTGAGTACGAACTAAAATTCTGAGTTTACAAAGAATTTGTGATTTATATCTTCCATAATTCTTCACATAAATCACATACTATGCATCTCATGGACTATATGATAATGTCTCATATTCATGTTACCATTATTTTAAATTATAATAAAACAAATTTATCATCACTATATTAAGTCATACATCATGTCATACATAATGTCATACATAATATCATACATAGCATCATACAATAGGATTTAAGGGCACTAATCCTAACATTCCAATGCGCCAGCCACTTGTTTCTCATAACTCTTGAGTGCGGACTTAGCGTTCCTATGAGCCTTCTCAACCTCAGATAGCGGGGGAAGGTGTCTTCAGCTTTTTCTCTGCTTCAGTTTGGGCCTTTACTGCAGCTTCCTGGCCATTTTTGGTCTTCCTTGCTATGTCCAAGGAGTGGTCTACCCACTCCTTGGCCATGAAAGCGGCTTGAACAGCCTACAAAAGATAGAAATAGTAAACGGAGCAACAATGAATGTGTCACACACATAGAGATGAAACCATTTATACTAGTGCATAGAGATGATGTGGTACCTTGGCCAGGTCTTGTTTCAAAGTCAAGAAGACCTCTCTTTCCTGAAGGACCTCAGTTCAGCCATGTCTTCAGGCAAGCATAGTGCCTTCTCCAAGCATTCTACTAATAAACTTGAGCTACCCTTCTTGGGGTCCTTCAGGTTCGCATCATCAAGCACTAGATTGCCTAAACTCAAGGTGAAGATGGGTCTCCAAATCGAAGCTTTCCTAGATTGATCTCCTTTCATCTCTTTAGAAGTCCCAGTGTGTGCAGACTTCTTTTGATGCCCTTTTCCTACTCGGGTTTCTTTGGCTGGTGGCTTGGTAGTATCTCCTTCTTTGGTTTCCTCAGGGCTTTTTCCTCCCTGACCACGTTTTGTTTTCTTATCTGCGGTCTAGGTAGGTGAGGTGTGCGTCACAACAGGAGTGGCGAGTCGGGGTGGTACTACTATAGCTGGGGAAGAGTCCCCAGCATGGGCTTTTAGCAGGGCAAGGAGGTCTGGTTCTTTCACTTGAAAACCCATTCCCCCGAAGAACGAGTTTTGGAAGTCTCAGGAGCATCTTCGCGATAAAAGACTTCAAAATATTTTTTTGTCACCTCAGGGTGGATGGGCTCGGGTGTAGTCTCTCTCTCCTCATCCTCAGAATGGATGGAGGGCTCTTGAAAATAAATGAGTCTGGCTGCTAAGGGCGCTGGAAGCTGGGCGTCTTGGGTCCCTTCTAGAGGAGGCTCAATCAATAGGAAACCTAGTACGTCCACATCAATTAAAGCCAAACACAGGTCTTTGGCTCTAATAACGTTTTTTGGGCTTTGAAAACGCTTGGTGGAAGGTTTGTAGCTGAGAATAATGTGAGCCGCCCTGAGCTTTCTATCCTTATGTAAAAATATCTCCAACTTGAGGATTCTGTTTAGGTCTTGGAAGTTCACCAAATGTCTGGCTAGAGTGGTGTGATATTCGTCTGCCACAAAAGGTGAGTATCATTAGTGAAAATTATTAAGTGTAGAATTACTACGCTAATAAAGTTGACTAAATATCCCGAGTATTGCTTCAGTTATCGGGAACCCTACCTAGCTCCCTTTCCTGTACCAGTTCCCTAAGACAATAATTAAATCCTTGTCCATGCCCTTGCCCGAGTTAGGCAGGTAGGAGATTAGTCTAACTGCAAGAACCTTACACTTCTTGTAGTATTTAGTTTTTTCCTCCTTTCTGGTAGTTGTACACCCAGTTTACATCGTGCCAGGTAAGATTAGTCCCCATCCTACAGTTTATGGCATCTACACACCCCAAAATCCTAAAGATGTTGGGGGAACATTGGGTTGTAGTTAGTCTATAGGTTAAGAGGTAGTCTCGGGTTACCTTACCCATGGGAAGTTCCATCCCACCTTCAATAAAGGCAATCATTGGGATTACCACGGACTTGGGAGGCCTTGGTAGGACTAGCCACTCCTCTTCCTTACAGTGTCGAATTTCAACACTATTAGGGATTCTATATTGGGCCCTAAAAATTGCCCTTGCCTCAGCAGTATCTACTAACCTAGCATATCTACTAACGTAGCATATCTACCCATTAAGACTTACGGAAAGAATAAAGGAAAAAAAAATCAAAAAAGAATCAACGAGGAAACCAACTCACCTCTGAATGAATGCTAAAAGTGCTCCTAAGGTTACTTTTCTTTAACTCAGATTGTCAAAATGTTCAAAATGAACCTCAGCCAGCCCCATGTCTTGTTTATATAAGGGCAAAAATGCGCTGTAATTTTCCCGCTCATAAATGAGGGGAAAATCAGAATCGTACAATTCTGATCGAGCCGTAGAACGTGGGGAGACAAGGAGCCGCTTGACACCATAAATGACCGATTGTGGATTTCGAAGCGTCAAGAGCGTGTCATAGGAAATGAAAAGACGTTACCACGTGAGAAAACAAATGGCATGTGGGTAGTTGGTTCGTAAAGTTAAAACTTGGCTTTTAGTTTGGAATTAATAACATAAGTTTTAAAGGGCTATTGTGGGGGGCCAAGGACTCAAGGATGAAGGTTGCATGGAAAAGTACAAAGAGTAGATTAGTGATGTATGGCTGTGAAAGAAAGTCTCTGGTTTGGGGGTAGATAGCCTGTGGACTCCGCATTGAATGCTCTGCACCTAGTTTCTTGGCTGCATTAAATGATAAGCAACAGTTTTATCAGCTGCATTGATGTGGAGGTGACCTGAATAGTGCGAATCAGAGCTAAGTAGTTTCTTTCCACCACCTTTTACAAGCAATCGTACAAGTGTCAATGAAAGAAAATGGTTAGGTGGGAGATGGATGGCTGAGATGCAAAGAGGAAGGAGTATAGATAGGGATGAAAGAGGCTAGTAAGAGTGGGGGAAAAAGGGAAGAGGGAGATAAACATGACTTTGAGAATTGAATGAATAGTAATATTTGAATGTAATGGATTCCTCCTCGGGAAAGCCTATTGAAGAGTGTTTCCTACTCTTTTTATTCTGAATGGAATCCTCGGGACACAGCTTTCCTTTGTTGTTTTGTTCCCTTTTTACAAATTCTTTGTTTTTGGCCTTGGGTGATTGGATCCACTTCCTGTTCTAAGTACCCATTTGTTTCAGCTTTTAGAGCTGAAAATGCACGTTTTGAAGAAAGCTGGCTTTCAAAGCTTGTTTGGTTCGGCATAAAACGCGCGATTTCATTATGGAGCTCTGAAGGTCCATAAACAAAATGTCGATCCGCGTTTTGAAACTAGCCGTTGGGCTCTACAGAAAATTACCAAATTACCCTTGATAAACTATCCGTGAATCTTCTTCCTCTTCTACAGAAAATGTTTGGGTAATAAAAAATTTCAAGATACAATCAAAATCAAGATACAAACTCAATCACAATCAAGATACAAACTCAAAACACAATCTTAAAACTAATTAAATCAGAAAAAAAAAAAAAAAAAAAACAACAACAACAACAACAACAAATCAAATCTGACCCATCTGAGTCGCAGTGGCGAGGCGAACGAGCGGTGGTGGAGCGGACGAGTGGCATGCGTGGAGCGGACGAGCGGCGATCTGCGTGTGCGTGGGCGCTGATTTACACTCTCTTGCCGGCGATCTGCATGTGCGTGGAGCAGACGAGCATGAATGCTGATTTACACTCTCTCGCCGATGACTGTGTGTGCGTGGAGCGGATGAGCGTGAACGTCGATTTACACTCTCGCCGGCGATCTGCGTGTGCGTGGAGCGGACAAGCGGCATGCGTGACTCTCTTGCCGGCGATCTGCATGTCCGTGTGCAAGTGAGAGTGAGAGAGACAGAAAGAAAGAGAGCGAGAGAGAGCTTAGAGGTATGTCTGGACTCTGAAGGTACTGAAGTGGAAACAAAAAATGAATTGAAGACAGAGATAAGAAGTATACGTGTGTGGATGAGAAAAAAAGAAAAAGAAAAGAATTTAAACGTATGGATGAAAAAAAAGAGATGGAGATAAAAGGAAATAAAATAAAGAATAAGTAATTAAAATTGAGAAATGTTACAGCAATATTTTTACAATAAATTTTAAGAAGTAGGTTATGATTAACTAATATTGGTGAGAAAAAATAATTTTTTTAGAAAAAGAAAAAAATATTATTATACCAATAATAATTTTTAGAAAGAAAAATTGCCCAAACATTATTAAAATAATACCAATAATATATTTATTTATTTATTATTATTATTATTATTATTATTATTATTATTTAGTAAGTATATGAAATAGTTGATTTAAGTATGAAATAAACTCACATCTAAAAAAAAAAAAAGTATGAAATAAACTCCCTTATATTTACATTGTCCTTTTTGGTAATTTATCTCTCAAACTGCCACTTTTATAAGTGTTAGCCAAATACTCAGCTTTTTCAAAAAGCACTTTTTAACAACTTTTATCAAACACTCAGTTTTTTAAAAATGCACTTTTTCATTATGAACTTTTTGAAAACTCAACTTTTTCATTATGCACTTTTACAAAAAGCTGAACCAAACTCACCCTAAGTGGGCTTTAATTCCTTACGTGATTTTTGGTCCTTACACAAACATTTTCTTTTCCTTTCTTTTTAAGTCCCCTTATTAACTTAATAGATTGGAAATGGATTTAGAATTAATAGACTTTTATTATATTATATCAATACTACTATTTAAGGGGCTTCTCCGGTTTGGACTAGATTTTTTTTTGTTTCAAAATACCGCTATAGCCTAAGTTTAAGTAGGGGCAAAACTTGAGGATAATACTGTAAAAATATATCTCTAACTCTCAACTATAACACTTCTTCAAAGCAACCATACATTTGTTGTTGTTTTTTCTTTTCTTTTTTTCCTATAAAAAAAATCATCCTAACGTTTATCTTCAAATCAATTTTTTTTAAAACATCCTCAAGTTTATCCAAAAAAAGAAAAAGAAAAATTGATATATACATGTTTGATTACAATTTAAACTACTTTTAACTTCTTTTTAAAAATTAAAAACAAAAAACCTAATGAAAAAAAAAAAAAAATCCTACATTCTATTCTACCCTGTTATTATAAAAAAGAAAAAAGTTATCTACCCACGTTCCTAATTTGAAAAAAAAAAAAAAAAAAAAAAAAAAAAAAAAAAAAAAAAAAACAACAACAACAACTATCCCACCTTATATCCCAAAAAGCCTACCCCATCCATTATTATTTTTTTTCCAAATTTGTGGATAACTACACATTTAAAAACTCTTTATTAAAAATTAAAAAAAAAAAAAAAAAAAACTCAAGTAAAATACTAATTTTCAAAATGGTAAAATTTTGAATAAAACTACCACTCTCTCTATGCTACTATTTAAGTTGAGACAAAACTTGAGGGTAATAGCCATTATACAGTAAAAATACAACATTAAGACTTACCTTTTTCTTTTATATTTTCTGTTTCACTTGCTCCCTATTCTCATTACATTTGTTTTTGTTTTTTTTTTCACCTTAAATGTCTTCCTTTTTTTTTTTTTGAAATTGAAGGGGGAAAAAAAACACTCTTATTAGAAAAACTGCCCCCTCTCCTCCTCACTCTCTTATATGGGGAATATCCTTTGAGACAAATAGCCTTGAAGTTTGTCTGTTGGCTGTCCATTTTACAAAGGAATCATAGGGTCATAGCTGCAGTTTCAAACGAAGAAAGAGAGAAGGCAGAAGAAAAAGAGTAACTATATAAAAGGACAAGGACGATGTGAGAGAGAGAGAGAGAGAGAGAGAGAGAGAGATCCAAACAATTCAGAAGTATGTGAACTTTTACTATTTTAATTCTTTCATTGTTGTAAAATTTTCTTTTCTTTATTTTTTATTTGTTTTTTTAAACAAGTTTTATATATATTTTGAAGTTTACGATCTTTTTTGCTTAGATTTCAAACGTAGTGAGAATATATAGGGCCTTCTCTTATTGTGGTTTCCCTTGCTCCCTATTCTCCAACTTTGCATATAAGAGAAAAGAAAAGGGCATTGCATGATAAAAGGGCATTCTTCTTTCTTTTCTACGAAGATTTATGAATTTGTCATATCATTTTTGAGAACATTGCGGCATATGGGAAATTGTATCTGAGTTTGACTGTTGGCTTTGTCCATTCTAAAGAGGAATCGAACAAGGTTTGTGTTGGAATTAGAGCAATTCCTTTCCAATTAGTTAAAGTGAGGGTTGACATGCTGAGACTTTAGGGAGATTGGTGTTCTTGCCTTCTTGGCCATGTCTTTCTTATTCTCTGTAAGATTTTTTTTGGTTTTTTTTTTTTTTTTTTTTTTTCGCCAATTGGGACATTCAAGAAATAAAAAGTTTGACTTTGATTCTTTCAGAGGGAACTTTGATGACGCAATTGAGAAGCTTCACGTAATTGAAGATTTAAGGCTTTTTGGTAGTTTCCCAACACTATCCGATTAATAGTTGTTCGTTCATTGTGATTTGTGAATGGTGAATTGGTTGGGGTTGTGAAATTTTTCTTTGTATGTACAACTGGGTGAACTCGCTCTAGTTATTTCAAGAAGTGTAATCATTCAACTGTCTCAACAGTTGGTCTTTTTGTAGAATAGAGTGATTAAGATTTAATTTGTATCGGAGATAAGGTAAAGTTTTAACATGAGATTTAATTTGTTTAACAAGGGAAGTATGAATGTCAGTCCAAGGAGGAGGATTATTTAGCAACCGATCAAAGAGAGGTTTGCATTGTTTCCTCAAGTCTTTGTAAAAATTGGCAACATAGTTTAGGGAACCAAGAAATCTTTGAAGTTGAGTTTTAATAATAATTTCATCAGGGAATTTGTCAGCAAATTAAATAGCTCTATCAATATGACGGATTTGTCCTTTATAAATATCATAGCCAAGAAATCTCACTTTGGTTTGAAATAGCTTAATTTTCTTAGCAAAGACAACAAGACCATTTCTTTTAATAGTTTCTAGAAACGAGTATAAATGTTTCCAGTGTTCAAAGTAGATAGCGTTGTTGTGCTCTTTGTGTTCTATCTGTGTCGACCAAACCATGTGATACTTTGTTGTCTTGTTCCCTTCTTATCGTCATTGGCACCACCGTAGTCACAAAGTGAATTCCCAGATTCGAACAGTAAGGCCTGTGAAGCCAAGAGAGCGTGAGGGCATGAGAGGAATAGGGTTGGTTGCGGTATGTGTTACGAAGTGCAACTGTTGTGAGAAAAACATGATAATTGAGTGTTATAACTAGGATAGCTATGGATAGGCTATGGAGATCCAACTCCTTTGTTAGCTCTAGGATTGGTTGTCTCCTTGATATTGTGAATTAAGAAGACCTCACTGTAGGAGAAAGTGAGTACCCTGATTTCAGAAAATGAACTATTCCTAAAGTCTCTTCTAAGTTTGTTTACAAGCTTAGTTGGGCTGAAAGTCATTCTTTCTTTGAATACAGAGTTAGAATTGTTGAACAAACTTTTTCTATTTCTAAAGCTCATGAAAAATGTTGTTTATTTTCCAGAAAAAATATTAAGGATTTCATGACTAAGAAACTCAAATATTTACATATTGGACTTGTTCAAGTTGTTGTTAAACCTTTGACAAGAAAAGGTATTAATGCTTCTATTCTCATGTGCTTAAGAGATGCTAAATTTAAAAGATTTAATGATAGCATTCTTGGTATGATTACTGCTTCTTTGTATGATGGTCCTGTTTACTTTGATTGTTATGATGATCTTGCTCTTACTTTGGATGATCCTAATATTGTTAAAGCTCTAACATTGAATATATTGACATCGGGTTATGATATGGATGATGGTAGTAAACCTTTTGCTCTTATTTACCGCATTCATTATCGATTGCTTGGTTCTCAGTTGGATCCTTGTTCTAAAGATAGCGATCCTGCTGGAAAAACTATGTTAATACAATGTTCCACCCTTGATGCTAAGATCCAAGTCCCCAAAATGATTCAATGGCAAGATATAACTCTTCCCAAAGAATGGACTTTGGAACGAGAAACTCCACTTGTTAAACTTGTTTTTGATGAACTTGATCTTACTAATATTCAACAATATGCTGATGGTACTGTAAAGATTTGTTTTGGTGAACAAAAACCTTTAAGGATCAACGAAGGAAGACATTCCTTTGCTGGATCTGAAAGTTTTGTTAAAAGAGATCATGATATTGATGAGTTTTTGAAAAATCTGATTTAAGGCTAAAAGGAGTAGCCAGAAACAACTCCCAAATTAGCACTGCTTATCTATATATTACTAAAAGCTGAAACGTAACGTTTAATGCTGCTGCACTCACACTGAGCCACGTCATTATTTTTTTCTTCAAATTTTCTTATACTTATTTTAATATTTTTTTCATTTCATATTTATATTTCTCCAACCTTAATTTCTCTCTCATATACCTTTTCATCTCCCCATTACTTCTCCAACCTTTCTCCTTCTCTCACCTTCTCATCTCCCCACTACCCTCTACAATAATATCATTCTTCATCTTTCCCTTCATCTTCCTCTATTTTTGTCTCTTCTTATTCACACCCTCTTACTATAGATTTGTCACTATCTATTTCATTCTATGCATAGTTTTCCCTTACAAAAAAAGTTCTCTCTCTCTCTCTCTCTCTCTCTCTCAATTTTTGGATAGATTTTTATTTTTTATTTTTCTTGTATCTTCGCTTTAGGTTGATAATTTTTTATTTTCTTTAGTCTACTTTAGGTTAATGCGATTCAGTTTTGTTTTTTTTTTAATTGGTGTATTTTTTTTTCTCTCTCTTTGATTGTTAAATGTTATCCTATTGTGTTATAAATGATTAAATATAAAAATATAATATTATCTTACTACGTAACATGATTTCGATAATTTAATTTGATAGTTATTGTAATTTGAGAGCATGATTTTTAAAGTGCTCAATTTAGATGTTAAATTATAAGACTTTAATAATTTTTGTTTATTTTTTAATCCTTTGTGGTGGACAAAGTACTCTTAATAATTGTATTAGAAGTACTTTATAATGCCATTTATTTAGAGAAAAGTAAAGGTTAGCTAAACAGTAATTATTAGATGAGAGACAAATTTTATCTTTTCACAATTTTACTTTAATTATTTATAACAATGCATATATAAAAATTTAATTCTTATATTTTGCTAATAATTTTTTCTTTGATAATATGCTTTGGATGGCCGAAATTACAATTTCTACAAAGAAAATAAACTTAGTAGATTATAAATAACAAATTGTTTTCCTAATTGGTCCAATTAATCATAGCTTAATTTTATTAATTTTTTTAGTTACTTTTTTCAGTGTTTTGGATTGTAGGCAGAAAAAATAAGTTTGAGAAAGTTTATTTAAAACTAAAAGAATAATTTCCAAATTTTATATTCTTTTTAATGATTCACAAAATGTTATAAATAATTTTTATTAAAAAATAAATATTTTCGTTAACTTGCCTTTTGAATTTCTAAGAAAAATTGTATTTTTTTCATTTTAGTATGAGAAAAATTATTGAATTTTTTATTTATAATTGCTCCTATATTACATTTATGATTATTCTTATAATAAATGAAAATATAATTACAAAATACATTACTCTTTATTAAATTAGTTTAAATTGTATAAAAAAATTTAATAAAACTACCAAAAAAAATAATTATCATGCGCAATATGCAGGTTTGCGGCTAGTTATTCAACTAAAGTTGAATCTCCCTCTTCAATTGGTAGAAATGCCAATGAAGAAGAAGAAGATGCAAAATCTGATGCTCCTTCTGGTCTGATTTTCCACCTATTGAAACCCCTATTTTCCAAAGTCAATTACGAGTAATAAATCTTGTGAATAAAGATTTTGAAATTGATATGGTTGCTATGTATGATGAATTTATTTCTGCAAAAAAAAGAAGTAAAAGAAGGTATTACCAAAGTACTTTTGCTTAGTCCGAAAAAGACAGAGTTAAGAGGAAATATAAAGAAAAAATGAATTTGTTGGGAAAACATATTCTATTCTTTGATTATCTTGAAAATTATTATGTTTCAAAAAATAAAGTTCATACTCATCATTTGAACGTAATAAGAAAATCAAATGTTGTTAAGGAAGACAACCATTGTTAGGTCTAGTCATCCTCCTCTTGAAACTGTTTTGATAACTCACCAAAATGCTGAGGTGAAAGTGTCCCCTTTCAAAATTGTTGATGATAAAACTCCTATTGTTAGCATTATTGTACAAAAGAATTTTACTAATGAGTCTCTGCATGTCATTGGTCAACAATGAAGAAAAAATTATTGAAAAAACTACTATTTCAAAACCTAAGAAACCTTTGATTGATTTGCCCAGTCAAAGAGAAAAAATTAATATAAAAACTTCTCAGAATAAAACTCTTGAAAAGGTCGCTTCTCAAAGTCCAACTCTTGACAAAGTTGAAAAAATGCTTGCTGATTTAAAAGTTAAAACTGAGCAAACTTCTACCCTTAGAAGTACTACTTGTTCTATTTCAAGAAATGAGAAAGAAATTGTTTTTGAAGAAAACACAGATTCTGACTCTTTATCTTCTGTTTCTCACAAAAATGTTTTTGATGATGGTATACCAGAAATTAAAAGATTTGTTGGAAAATCCAAACCCATGTTTTTTACAAAAAATTGGTATCCGAAACCTACTCCTCCTGATATGCAGTTTGAAGAAAGATCTTTTCAAACTTAGTTTTCTGTTTCTGCTAAAAAGCTTTATGAATGGAATATTGACGGATTGTCTGAACAAGAAATTATTAACAAAATGAGTCACATGTCTATGGTTGCTATTGCATACATGAACAACCATGATAATCTTGATCACCCTGATATTGTTGATCTGCTTGTTACTGTTTTTTTTGGTACTCTTTGAGGATGGTGGGATAAACATCTCATAGAAGAATCCAAATAGTCTATTAAATATTTTGTTAAAAAAGATAATATGCCTATTTTTGATGAAAGTATTGGACAAGGTATTCCTGATGGTGTCAATACCTTGGTCTATACTATTTTCAAATATTTTGTTGGTATCCCATCTAATGTTTCATCTCAAAGTTCTGATTATTTGAATAATTTGAGATACCCTACTGTTAGGAATGCTATAAGCATATGGATAATAATTGTTGTATTGGGATTTAGTTAGTTAGTTACAATTCCAAGCACGTTAATCACATTTAGCACATGTTGAAATTATTAATGCACATGTTAATCACATTTAGCATATGTTGGAATTATTAATGCACATGGAGAATAATAGTTACAATAGGATAAGGCCATGTGGGCCCATAAGATTAGAGCTAGTCTC
This sequence comes from Castanopsis chinensis, assembly GCA_032878915.1. Lineage (NCBI taxonomy): Eukaryota > Viridiplantae > Streptophyta > Magnoliopsida > Fagales > Fagaceae > Castanopsis > Castanopsis chinensis. The sequence goes on from JAVQMG010000131.1 coordinate 12,327,096, forward strand.
CTATAAATACATGATTGTAATCCTATATGAGATATCAATTGAAGAATAAACCAACTTCTTAGTGCATTAGTGCATCTTTCACTCTCTCTCTCTCTTAATCTCTATTTCTCTATGGAGGGTGACTACCTCGATTTAAGTCAATTTCCCTACAATTTCCATCAATCTTCATTAGGAACCACCGAGTTCCTAACAATTGGTATCAGAGCCGTCGATCTTGAGATGGGTGAATTTAACCGACAAGAAATCTTGAAAATGGTGAAAGAAGTTTTTGAGAAGGCTAAGGCCTTGACAAAATCTAACGAGGCTATTTTAGAGAAGTTGAAGGCCTTGGATGAATCTAACATGGCCATGAAGGAAGAGCTTTCAAGATTGCAAGAAGGTCTCGAGAACATGACGGAAGAGAAGTTACAATCTCTTGATTCAATGAAACTTGAAGAACAAATCAAGTTCCAAGAATCTACTACCATTTTTGCAAGACGGGATGTTGATTTTTGTGTCAAAGTGGATGATGATATACATGAAGACGCAACCTTTGAAGTTCAATCCAAAGAACCAACAAAGAAAAAAATGATGATTTTCCAAGACCCAATTCTTGATGCACCAATGGAAGCTTCCATTCAAAAGTCTATGATTCAAGAATTGGTAATCCAAGTATCGGCAATCCAAGTATCGGTGATCCAAGAATCCAAGATACAAGTGCCAACAATTTTAATGGCTCTAGAATCAAATGAGGTCTTAAGGATACAAGAATATTTCAAAGTTCAAAGAACCAATGAGACCTTGAAGATTGAAGAACCATTGAAGGCTCAAGAATTTGAGCAAAGTTTGAAGATCTACAAAGAAGAAACCTTCATGTGCACGAGACCGCTTGTCAAAGAGAAATACATGAATATTGTGATCAAAATGTCATAACGGTATTGGTCCATTGGAAGATCGCCTTTGATGAAGATGCTATTTCACAACAACACCTTGTGGGCAAGGTGTTTTCAAGAAGAGGGAAATGTTAGGAATGCTATAAGCATATGGATAATAATTGTTGTATTGAGATTTAGTTAGTTAGTTACAATTCCAAGCATGTTAATCACATTTAGCACATGTTGAAATTATTAATGCACATATTAATCACATTTAGCACATGTTGGAATTATTAATGCACATGGGGAATAATAATTATAATAGGATAAGGCCGTGTGGGCCCATAAGATTAGAGCTAGTCTCCTATAAATACATGATTGTAATCTTATATGAGATATCAATTGAAGAATAAACCAACTTCTTAGTGCATTAGTGCATCTCTTACTCTTTCTCTCTTAATCTTTATTTGTCTATGGAGGGTGACTACCTCAAATTAAGTCAATTTCCTTACAATTTTCATCAATCTCCATTAGGAACCACCGGGTTCCTAACACCTACTATGTCTGATTACAGATGGTACCAAGATGTTTTCATTTCTAGAGTTATGCTCCAAAAAGATTCCACGAAGCCTTATTGGAAAGAGAAGTTTATTGATGGTTTGCCTCTTATCTTTGCTCATAAGGTAAAACAAGAATTAATCGGTAAAAATGATTCTATTGATTATGATAACTTAACTTATGGTGATATTTTCAGTACTATTAAAAAACTTGGAATCAATATGTGTAATGATGAAAAACTATTAAAGCAACAATTAAAAAATAAAAAGAAAACTAAATATGAAATGGGTAATTTTTGTGAACAATATGGTTTACCTCCTATTGTCCATTCCAGGCAAAAAGGAAAAAGTAGACATGATAAAGTTTACAAAAGTTATTCTTATAAAAAACATAAAAGATACAAAACCAACTTTGTTAAACCCAATGATTATTATGCTAAAAAAAATCTGCTTTTAATAAACATGATAAACAAAGATCAGGTAAATGTAAATGCTTTAACTGTGGCAAATTTGGCCATTTTAGTAAAGGTTGTAACCAAAAACCTTGCAAATTGAAGAATAAATTGAATATGTTAAGTATTAATGATGATGATCAAAATGAATTGTTTCAAATTCTTGATTCTAATGCTATGATTGATTCTTTTGAGGAAGATTTCTCTTCCTCATCTGATTCTGCTTATCACTCTTGCAGTAATATCTCTTATTTTCCTAATGTTAAACTTGGATGTAGAGATTCCTATTGTAATGTTATAAAATCTGTTAATGTTTTAACTATAGAAGAAGAACAGGACAATTTGCTGTTAACCTTGATAAGTAAAATTGAAGATACTGAACTGCAAAACGAATATTTTGATAAGTTTAAACAAAACTTAACAAGAGACAAAAATGTTAAAAAACTTAAATCTAAAATAAGTTTTGAAGAACTTTAGAAAGATTTAATAACAAGAGAACCAAAGAATTAACTGTTAACGACCTTCAACATGAAATTGTTGCTGTTAAACAAGAAATAATTCAATTAAAAAATGATGTTATATCTGTTAAAAATGATAACACCAATCTCAAACAAGAATTGTTGTTACTTAAGATTGATAAAAATCTAGATAAAAACGAATCTGATAATGATGAGCATGAAGATGGAGATGAATCCACTCAACGAGCTCCTCCTTCTGGTGATGCTTCTAGTAATATTTTGATTGATAATCATCTTACTCTTGTGAAACATATTTTACTACCAAAATGGTTTACTAAAGTCAAAATTGTTGTTTCTCATGATTACACTTTTGATACCATTGCCATGATTGATTCTGGCGCTGATGTTAACTGTATTCAGGAAGGCCTGATCCCTTTCAAATATTTTGAAAAATCTACTAAAAGATTAGTTTCTGCTAATGGTACTCAAATGAAGATCAAATATGAATTGAACAATGCTCATGTTTGCCATGATAATGTTTGCTTCAAGATACCTCCTGTACTTGTTAAGAACATGAGTGATAAGGTGATTCTTGGACTGCATTTTATTAATTCTCCATATCCTTTCTTTGTTGAATATGATGGAATTACTACTGATCCTTTTGGACAGAAAGTAAAATTCAAATTTGCTTCTAGATATGAAATTGTTGCTGATAAAGCTTTTAATCTGATTCATGCTAAAGTTAAACATCTCAACTTCCTTAAGCAAGAAGTTAGATATAAGAAAATTGTTGAACAACTTTCTGATAAATTGTTGCAATCTAAGATTGATAATTTTCAGAAAATCTTGATGGATGATGTTTGCTCTTATATGTCTAATGCTTTTTGGCATAGGAAGAAACATATTTTTGACCTACCTTATATTAAAGATTTTAGTAAAAAGAATATTCCTACTAAAGCTCGCCCTATTCAAATGAATGCTGAAAATGTTGAATTTCGTAAAAATAAAATAAATGATATGCTCAAGAAAAAACTCATTAGGAACAGCAAGTATCCTTAGTCTTGTGCTTCTTTCTATGTCCAGAAGAATGCTGAGCTTGAGAGAGGAACTCCTCGTCTTGTGATTAATTACAAACCTTTGAACAAAGTCTTAGAGTGGATTAGGTATCCTATCCCCAATAAGAATGATTTAGTTCACAGATTATGTGATGTTGTTGTCTTTTCCAAATTTGATATGAAATCTGGATTTTGGCAAGTCCAAATTAGTGAAAAAGATAGATATAAAATTGCTTTCACCACTCCTTTTGGTCATTATGAGTGGAATGTTATGCCTTTTGGTATCAAAAATGCCCCCAGTGAATTCCAAAACATTATGAATGACATCTTCAATTCCTTCAGTCACTTTACTATTGTTTACATTGACGATGTCTTGATCTTCTCCAATTCTATTAATGAACACTGGAAACATTTGTACTCGTTTCTAGAAACTATTTAAAGAAATGGTCTTGTTGTCTCTGCTAAGAAAATCAAGCTGTTTCAAACCAAAGTGAGATTTCTTGGCTATGATATCTATGAAGGACAGATCCGTCCTATTGATAGAGCTATTCAATTTGCTGACAAATTCCCTGATGAAATTATTGACAAAACTCAACTTCAAAGATTTCTTGGTTCCCTAAACTATGTTGCTGATTTTTACAAAGACTTGAGGAAATAATGCAAACCACTCTTTGATCTATTGCAAAATAATCCTCCTCCTTGGACTGACAGTCATACTTCCATTGTTAAACAAATTAAATCTCATGTTAAAACTTTACCTTGTCTTGGTATCCCTATTGTTAATGCTTTTAAGATTGTTGAAACTGATGCCTCTGACATTGGTTATAAAGGTATTCTGAAACAAAAGGTTTTGCCAGACCCATTAGAACAAATTGTTCGCTTCTACTCTAGGGTCTGGAATGCTGCACAATTAAATTATAGTACTATAAAGAAAGAAATTTTATCTATAGTACTATGCATTTTAAAATTTCAAAGTGATTTATTAAACCAAAAGTTTTTATTAGGAATTGACTGCAAAAGTGCCAAATATGTTATTGAAAAAGACGTTGAAAATATTGCTTCAAAACATATTTTTGCCAAATGGCAAGCTATTTTGAGTGTTTTTTATTTTACTATTGAATATATTAAAGGTTCTCAAAATACTATTCCTGATTTCCATACTCGTGAATTCTTGCAGTACCACAATGGTAAGTAAAAGATCCAAAGACAAAAACCTTGTTGAACCACCCAAACATATTGTAAAAAAGGAGCCAGTCTCTCCTACTAAAATTGTTAACCGTTTCACCCCCTTAGGAACAATTCCTAAGCCTAATTACTCATCTGTTTTGGCCTTTGCCTATGATCCTTATGCCTTGACCCCTGTTAACCAACTTGTAAAAACTATTTACCCCAGAAAATCTAATGTTTCCTAATATGTCAAAAAGCAATATTTCCAAAACCTATTTTTTATTGAACCAAACAGATTTGCAATCAAGAACCCTCTTTAGATTGCAAAAAGCTACTTCCTTCCAAGATTTCACTGGATTCCAGAACATGGTGATAAAAAGTTGGACTATTAGTCTGACATTTTGTGCCAAGAAAAATCCATTGTTATTAATACCATTTTGATCATAATGATAAACAAAAATTATTTACCATAGTGTTTATTTAAAGAATGTTATTACTAAAGAAAAATGAGGTCCCTCCCCTGCCTCTTTGAGGAAATTACCAAATTTTCCTGTTCCATACTCTTATTATGATTATATTACTGTTTGGTCCAGATTCATGCTCCACCAGAATGACACAATGACTCATTCATGGTTTGTTAACTTTGATAAAGAATTTGATGACAATGCCAAATTGCCTCTTTGGTTCGTCCGATGGTGGAATCAATTCGGCCATGTTACTGATATATTCCCTGAGCCATTAATTGCTTCTTACAAGTCTTTTGACTTATTATGATTATATTATTGCTTGGTCCAGATTCATGCTCCACCAGAATGACACAATGACTCATTCATGGTTTGTTAGCTTTGGTAAAGAATTTGATGACAATGCCAAATTGCCTCTTTGGTTCGTCCGATGGTGGAATCAATTCGGCCCTATTACTGGTATTTTCCCTGAGCCATTAATGGCTTCTTACAAGTCTTTTGAAAGTACCCTCAAGACAAATGCTCATAATGCCAAGTTTCCTATTCTCCTCCATATTGTTAAATGATTTAGAATCCCTTGGATTTTAAAATGGCAATATGAAAAAGATTGTGATGTTCTTGCTAGATACTGGTATGTTAACTGGTGGGATAAATTTGGATATGTTCAATAGATTATTGATAATGTTACCAAGGAAATCCCAGACCTTTGCTCAGAAAGCATTCTCTTATGCATCTAGTCGGTAATACTAATTCACTCTCTACTTCTTCCACCAAAGCTATTAAGAAGACTTCTCCCTTTGATGACTTAAGTAAGGAAGCTTTGTGTGTCCTCCTAGATAGGAAGATCAAAGAAGAAGAAGTTGCTGCCAACAGAAGCTCAGAAGAGGAGGACTCTATTGCAAAGAGTCCTTATTACCCCTATCCCCAACCATATCCCAAAGATTGGTTCGAACATGATGAAGAAAATACTCCTGACTTAGGAGTAAATTAATAATTCTGCTATTTGCCTAGCCTGCACAAAGGCCACTATTGCTTTGCCTACTACTTTCACTGTTGCTTTACCCACTAAGGATGACCCTTATATTGACTGCTTTTAGCACACCATGCCAAACACTAATGGTATATTCACTTATGGTAAAAAGAGTTTACTATTGCTTTACCTACTATTTTTAAAGATGCTGACTCCATTGGCACTCCATTAATGTCCATTGATGTTCATACTTGTTTGGCTTGCACAAAAACCAATACTAATGATATATTAACCTATAGTTAAAGGTATTACTATTGTTTTACCCATTGGTGATGATTTCTCTGTTGACTACTTTTGACACATCATGCCAAACTACCTAGACCAGATTTTTTGGAAAAGCTTCCGGATTTGGCGCTTCTATTGCTCCTGCTACCCCTCACGGGTCCTGATATAAATAATGAAAATGTCACTATTCACTTTTGACTATTACTTTATTTGCCTATAAAAGGGGGTTGTCCCTTATTGCAATTTAGAATTCTCTTTAGGATTTTCTTTAGAACTTCCTTCTAACAAGAGAACCTTCTCACTGATCTACAAAGCTTGTAACTAGAACCAGAACTAGCCTTCAAGCCTTGTACTACTATCCCTATTGATTATTGTAATCTTGGAACTACTGCTACTACAGCTGTAAGTGCTTTGAATTACTTTCAATAAACACTTCTGTTTTCAATATCTTTTAATTATTTTGATATAACTGCTTGGCTGGTTCTACCTCTTTACTTTCAATATCTTTTGATTTATTTTGATATAACTGCTTAGCTGGTTCTACCGCCTTACTTTCAATTATATCTACTTTGATGATGGTTTACCAGAAATTAAAAGATTTGTTGGAAAATTGGAACCCATGTCTTTTACAAAAAACTGGTATTCAAAACCCACTCCTCTTGATATGTAGTTTGAAGAAAGACCCTTTCAAACTCAGTTTTCTGTTTCTGCTGAAAAACTTTATGAATGGAATATTGATGGTTTATTCGAACAGGAAATTATTAACAAACTAGCCCACATGTCCATGGTTGCCATTGCATACATGAACAACCATGATAATCTTGATCACCCTGATATTGTTGATCTGCTTGTTACTAGTTTTTCCGGTACTCTTCGAGGATGGTGGGATAAACATCTCACAGAAGAATCCAAAGAGTTTATTAAACATTCTGTTAAAAAAGATAATGAAGGTATGCCTATTTTTTATGAAAGTATTGGACGAGGTATTCCTGATGGTGTCAATACCTTGGTCTATACTATTCTCAAACATTTTGTTGGTACCCTATCTAATATTTCATCTCGAATTTCTGATTATTTGAATAGCTTGAGATACCCTACTCTGTCTGATTACAGATGGTACCAAGATGTTTTCATTTCGCGAGTTATGCTCCGGAAAGATTCCACGAAGCCTTATTGGAAAGAGAAGTTTATTGATGACCTGCCTCCTATCTTTGCTCATAAGATAAAACAAGAATTAATCGGTAAAAATGATTCTATTGTGATATTTTCAGCACTATTGAAAAACTTGGAATCAACATGTGTAATGATGAAAAATTGTTAAAACAACAATTAAAAAAAAAAAAAAAAAAAAGCTAAATATGAAATGGGTAATTTTTGTGAACAATATGGTTTACCTCCTATTGCCCCTTCTAGGCAAAAAGGAAAAAGTCAACATGATAAAGTTTACAAAAGTTATTCCTATAAAAAACATAAAAGATACAAAACCAACTTTGTTAAACCCAATGATTATTATACTAAAAAGAAATCTGCTTTTAAAAAACATGATAAACAAAGATCAAATAAAGGTAAATGCTTTAATTGTGACAAATTTGGCCATTTCAGTAAAGATTGTAACCAAAAACCTGACAAATTGAAGAATAAATTGAATATGTTAAAAATTAATGATGATGGTCAAAAGGAATTGTTTCAAATTCTTGATTCTAATGCTATGACTTATTCTTTTGAGGAAGATTTCTCCTCCTCATCTAATTCTGCTTATCACTCTTGCAGTAATACCTTCGATTCTCATAATGTTAAACTTGGATGTAGAGATTCCTATTGTAATGTTATAAAATCTGTTAATGTTTTAACTAAAGAAGAAGAACAGGATAATTTACTGTTAACCTTGATAAGTAAAATTAAAGATACTGAATTGCAAAAAGAATATCTTGATAAGTTTAAACAAAACTTAACAAGAGACAAAAATGTTAAAAAACTTAAATCTAAAATAAGTTTTGAAGAAACTTTAGAAAGATTTAATAAAAAGAGAACCAAAGAATTAACTATTAATAACCTTCAACATGAAATTGCTGCTGTTAAACAAAAAATAATTCAATTAAAAAATGACGTTAAATCTGTTAAAAATGATAACACCAATCTCAAAAAAGAATTGTTGTTATGTGAGATTGATAAAAATCTAGATAAAAACAAATCTGATAATGATGAGCATGAAGATGGAGATGAATCCACTCAACTAGCTCCTCCTTCTGGTGATGCTTCTGGTAATATTTTGATTGATAATCTACTTGCTCTTGTTAAACATATGTTACTACCAAAATGGTTTACTAAAGTCAAAATTGTTGTTTCTCATGATTATACTTTTAATACCATTGCCATGATTGATTCTGGTGCTGATGTTAACTGTATTTAGGAAGGCCTGATCCCTTCCAAATATTTTGAAAAATCTATTGAAAGATTAGTTTCTACTAATGGTACTCAAATGAAGATTAAATATGAATTGAACAATGCTCATGTTTGCCATGATAATGTTTGCTTCAAGCTGGATCTGAAAGTCTTGCTAAAAGAGATCATGATATTGATGAATTTTTACAAAATATTAATGGATAATGTTTGCTCTGATATTCCTAATGTTAAACTTGGATGTAGAGATTCCTGTTCTAATGTTATAAAATCTGTTAATGTTTTAACTAAAGAAGAAGAATAGGATAATTTGCTGTTAACCTTGATAAGTAAAATTGAAGATACTGAACTGCAAAAAGAATATCTTGATAAGTTTAAACAAAACTTAACAAGAGACAAAAATGTTAAAAAAACTTAAATCTAAAATAAGTTTTGAAGAAACTTTGGAAAGATTTAATAAAATAAAACTAAAGAAGTAACTGATGTGGTATGATAAAATGCAACTCCAATTGTCCATGGAGATTGTCCAAAACGGGCAGCGTGCTCAAGACGAGGTCAACTGTCTCCACATGCTCAAGACGAGGTCAACCGTCTCCACATGCTCAAGACGAGGTAAACCGTCTCCACATGCTTAAGACGAGGTAAGCTGTCTTGACATGCTCAAGACGGGGTGAACTGTCTCAGCGTGCTCAAGACGAGGTTAGCTGTCTTGGCGTGATCAAGACGAGGTAAGCTGCCTTGATTACCTTAGGACGAGAAGTGATGGACGACACGTGAACACTTAGAAATTAATGAAAGTCTGAAACATCTCATCATTGTACGAGCAACCTCCAGTGACCGTTACGCATAAAAAGGGTAACTGCTAAACGGTTGAGAAAGTTATATTCGAAAAAAAAAAAAACGAACCTCCTCAAATCAAGGGGGAGGTTACAAATCCGATAACCGCTCTTAAGACACTATATAAGCGTTGGTTGAGACTAAAAAAAGGTACGGGAAATCATTCCTAAAAAATTGGAGCTTGGAAATATTTGAGAAAAAAGACTGACTTTACCGTCGGAGGGTTATTGGCCGGTAACCCCGGTCACCCTTGATTTCCTTCTTTCTTTTTCAGGCTACCAGGATCAACCGCAAGCCCTATCAAACCCGAAGCATTTCAGCCTACTGATTTTCCTCGCATCATCAGTAACTGTTAACGATCTTCAACATAAATTTGCTACTGTTAAACTAGAAATGATCCAACTGAAAAATGATGTTGAAATTTTAAAAAATGATAATATTAATCTTAAACAAGAATTGTTAATTCTCAAAATTGATAAAAATATGGATAAAAACCTATCTGATAATGAAAAAGATGAGCAAGCAGATGGAGATGAATCCACTGAACAAGCTCCTCCTTCTGGTAATGTTTCTGATAATGTTTTGATTAATTTGATTGATAATCAACTTGCTCTTGTTAAACATATGATGCCTCAAAAATGATTTACTAGAGTCAAAATCATTGTTTCTCATGATTATGCTTTTGATACTATTGTTATGATTGATTCTGGTGCTGATGTTTACTGTATTCAAGAAGGATTGATCCCTTCTAAATATTTTGAAAAATCTATTGAAAGATTGGCATCTGCTAATAGCACTCAAATGAAAATAAAATATGAATTGAACAAAGCTCATGTTTGCCATGATAATGTTTGCTTCAAGATACCTTTTGTGCTTGTTAAAAATATGACTGATAAGGTGATTTTTGGTTCGCCTTTTATCAGTTCTTTGTATTCTTTTTTTGTTGAAAATGATGGAATTACTACTGATCATTTTGGATAGTAAAGTTCAAATTCTATTCAAAGTCTGAAGTTAGTAATGCTGATAATACTTTTAATCTAATTCATGCTAAAGTTAAACATCTCAACTTCCTTAAACAAGAAGTTAGATAAAAGAAAATTGTTAAACAACTTTTTGATAAATTATTGAAATCCAAAATTGATAATTTTCAAAAAATATTGATGGATGATGTTTGCTCTGATATTCCTAATGCTTTTTGGTATAGGAAGAAACATATTGTTGATTTGCCCTATGTTAAAGATTTTAGTGAAAAAAATATTCCCACTAAAGCTTACCCTATTCAGATGAATGCTGAAACTGTTGAATTTTGCAAAAATGAAATTGACGATTTGCTAAAAAAGAAATTGATTAGGAAAAGCAAATCTCCTTGGTCTTGTGCTACTTTTTATGTCCAGAAAATTGGTAAGACTGAGAAAGGAATCCCTCACCTTGTGATTAATAATTATAAGCCTCTGAAAAAGGTCTTAGGATGGTTCAGATCTCAGACTAAGATTCTTTCCTACCTTGATTTCCTTACTACCAATACCCTGAAAATTATTGACTATCATTCCAGAGTCTGTCATATTGCACAACTAATATATATACTATGGTTTTCAGAAAATAATTTTGAAAATTGTTTCATTACGAATTATTTTAATATCTTTAACCTTGCTTGGCAGGAAAAAGAAAATATTAATACCACAAGTAAGTGGAATATAATGCCTTCTTTAGCAAAGAAGAAGAACAAGGGGAAAGCACCGGCAGAGGGCTATCCCCGAGACAAAAGGCTCCCAGTGGGACAACCTTTTGTAATGCATGAAGGCGCATCTTCTAGAGTAAAATCCAGTAATGCAACACCCCTTCAGGAATTTGCCCCGGCAGAGGTGACATATTCTAGTGGTGATATAATAATTGTTTTACAAGAAGTTTTGGCCAGAGAACTGCAATTCCACAATGGAGCTTTTAGTGAATTACCAGACTCCATTAAATTCATTCTTGACAATCTTCAAGCTGCCTTCCTATTAAACCGGCATACCCTTTTAAAAAAACCACGCGAGTAATAGAAATCCACCTTGTTAATCTTACTGCTCAAAATGAGGCTTATAAAAGCCACCTTGATGATCTTACTGCCCAAAATGAAGCTTATACCGACTACATTGTTGACCTCGTCTCAAGAAATGTCTCAAAAGGGCCATCCTGTTATTAAAACTCCTATTGTTAGCATTATTGAACAAAACAACTTTACTACTGAGTCTCTGCATGTCATTGGTCAACAACTTGACAGTATTGAAGAAACAATTTTTGAAAAAACTACTATTTCAAAACCTGAGAAACCTTTGATTGATTTGCCCAGTCAAAGAGAAAAAATTAATTTCAAAACTTCTTAGAGTAAAACTCTTGAAAAGGTCGCTTCTCAGAGTACAACTCTTGACAAAGTTGAAAAAAAATGCTTGCTGATTCAAAAGTTAAAACTGAGCAAACCTCTACCTCTAGAAGTACTGCTTGTGCTATTTCAAGAAATGAGAAAGAAATTGTTTCTAAAGAAAACACAGATTCTGACTCATTATCTTCCGTTTCTCATAACCGTTGCATTTCATAACACATACCGCAACCAACCCTATTCCTCTCATGCCCTCGCGCTCTCCTGGCTTCACGGGCCTTACTGTTCAAGCCTTGTACTACTATCCTTATTTGTTAGGACATATGTAGTTCAAGTTTGTTAACATATGTCGCTATTTTATGTAGTTGGCTAATCCTTTGACAAAACGCACTTTACTTGTATTTGGATAGATCTAGGATGTGTTTAATACTTCAAAGAACATGTTGTTCAAGTTTAGTATTAAAACCATGAAGATTGGACCAAGAAACAAGTGAAGAAAAAGTGTGTACTAAAGCTGGACACCTGGTGGACACCTGGCGGATAGCTGCTGGACACTTGCGGACAGATAGCTATCTATCGAGCTATCTATCGAGCTATCTATCGAGATTTAATGAGGCTCGACAGCTGCCCGATCGATCGAGGTATCTATCGAGGTTACGGAAATTGAGATTTCCAGATCTGATTTTTGGGCCAGGCTTTTGTATTTGTGTAGGGTTTCTTTTCTCACAACCCTAGGCATATATAAAGCATATTTTTGAGGCCGTCACATAAGAGAATACAAGGAGAACACATGCAAAAGGTGACCGAAGCCTAATTCTCTCTGAAAGAAGCTACTGCGTCTTTGCGCCTTAGGGTTTTGTAACCAAGTGCTTCTTAATCTTCATCGTGTGTATGAAGTGAAGAACTTTGCAGCCAACATTCTTCTTCCTCAAGTTGGTGAGTGAGTCACGTACTGGGATTCGTGCAAAGGAGTTAGTCACGTACTGGGATCCGTGCATCAAAGGGTGGCATTCATATATTGAAGAGTTCAGAGGTTCTGAAGCAGTAGAAGGTTTCTGCTGTGAGTTCATCTACGGGGATTGTAGAGTCTAGTGACAAAGGTTTTGTACTAGATCTGAAACTTCTCTTTACTATAGTGAATTGCTTTTCGGGAAGGTTTCCCCCCAGGTTTTTTACTGTGAAACTGGTTGGTTTCATTGGTTTTCCTGGGTCATCATATCTTGTCTTATTTATTTTTCCGCTGCACTTATATTTGACATGATATTGATGTTTGTTTGTTTTAACAAGTTTTATGTATAATAAATTTAATTAACAACTTGGGTTTAAAACTTGTTAATTCTATCAACCGGGGTCTAAATTTCCCAACATTATTGATTATTGTAATCTTGTAATTACTGCTACTACTGCTGTAAATGTTTTGAATTATTTTCAATAAACACTTATGTTTTCAATATCTTTTAATTATTTTGATTTAACTACTTGGCTGGTTCTACCGTCTTACTTTCAATTACATTTACTTTCGATATCTTTTGATTTATTTTGATATGACTGCTTGGCTGGTTCTACCGCCTTATTTTCAAGTACATTTACTTTGAATTATTATATCTGTTGTGCTTTCGCCTTCTGCACTATTTTCCTTCCCCCTTTATGGTATCAGAGCCATTCTTTATGAGGATATCCATACTTTAGCCATGAGTTTTAGAAGCCTGACTGTTAGCTGCATCAGACTTGGGGCCAACGTATTGGCCCATTCTCTAGCCCAGTTTGCGGACCAAATATATTCTGAAATTATATGGCTAGAAGATTCACTCCCACCAGCTCTTGAAGCACTGTATTTGGATTAGATTTCACTGAATAATTGAATGACATTTGCTTCATTTTCAAAAAAAAAATAATTCGAAAAAGAAAAAAATATAGCAATCAAAACTCAAGACTACGATTGTACAGTTGTAACCAAATTCCTTACACACTCCACTAACCAAACTACTTTGACTATACAAGACGTGTATGATTAATAACAAAATGGTCAATACATCTCGTGTAGTAGTTTAACGTCTTAAGTGATGTGAGTCATGCGATACCCTTTTCTTCTTATCTTGATAATTACTTAGAATATAAAACAATTGCGTTTTGTTCAACGAGATGCCCAGATCCTAATTAGGGCAGGTCAATATGGGTCAGGTTTGTTCCCAACCCGGAATCCATCTGATAACTTCAAATGGTAGAGAAGCTGACCCGCCGCTAACTGCCGAAAACCACATGTTGAGTCGGTTTCAATTTAGGTGGGCGGCAATCAATTTTGGGTTGAAACTGACGAAGAGCAGTGGCGAAGATCTCGACAAATCTAGTCGAGATCTGACCAGATCTCGATGAATCTCATCAAAATCTGGTCGGATCTTACCGAGATTTGTCCTAATCTAGCTAGATTTGCGTCTAAGAAAGGAAAAGGCTGGTCTGGTCTATTGGATTTGGTTTTTCATGCGAAGACTCGCCAACTAACTCGCTGATGTTTGGTTCCTGGACATGAAGACCCACTGTCGTATCAGACAGCTCCTAGGTTGGGCCTGGCAGTTTAGGAGGATGGGTCGGTTGCGGGTCAGACTTGGACACCCCTAACCTTAATTATCAAATTATGTTGTTTGACGCCTCTCTAAATCCCTCTTTTTTTTTTTTTTGGTAACATATCATACTATACCATCATATACTATATGATAAAAGTTAGGCTTAAAACCCATGGTTACGCTAGGTGACTTCACTAAATTACACAATTTTTTTTTTTTTAGATTTTTTAAAAAAAATAGATATAATTTTTTTTGGTAAAATACTATTTTGGTCCCTAAACTTAAATAAAATTTGTTTTTTATCCCTAAACTTTAAAAAGTTCATTTTTTGTTCCTAAACTATTGAAAAGTTCATATTTTGTCCCTAAACTATTGAAAATATTTTATTTATGTCCTTAAACTTTACTAAAGGTTTCTTTTTCATCCCTAAACTATTGAAAAAAAAAATTCATCCTAATTTTTGTCTCTATACTATTCAAAAAAACTCTTTATAAATTTTATGGATGAAAAAAAAAAAAAAAAAACTTTTTAAAGTTTAGGGACAAAAAAAAAACTTTTAGTAAAGTTTAGGAACCAAAATAGTATTTTACCCTTTTTTTTTAATCTTCTTCTCCTATAATTTCTAAATTGATACAAATCTTAATTTGATTACAATCTAAAATCTTCAACTATTCCTTATTTTTTATTATTTAAATAATATTACTACACGTAAAATATTATAATAAAAAAAAACATTGTACAAAACTACTTCTAGTGTTTTATTCCTTTTCACACAATGTGCCTTTTTCTTTTTTTCTCCTTTGATTTTTTGTTCACACGCCACTTTTTTTAAGATTTAGAATTTAGCTTCACGCTTCCACAAATTAGACTAACACTATACTTTTTATGTATATCAATTTCTTCAATGTGGAGTGTGTATATATATATATATATAATAATTCATAATGAATACCTACCATTCCAACTTCTTTTCTCAATTCTTCTCTTCTTCTGCCTACAACCTAGCAGGTATGTATTTTTTTACTCTAATTTTTTCCCATTAAATCGAATAGGTTTTGTGTATTTTTTGTCTTCTTTAACCTAATTTGCTTAAGTTTTATTTAATTTATATGATTATGGTTTAAGAATCAATCATTAAATATGCTTAGACATAAAATTATTTTGTGTTTTATGACATGTGTTCCAATGGTGATATATTGCTTTCATCCTCTCATTTTTGATTTAGAGAGCAATATACTTTTTAGCTTATTAATAAGCATTTCTTGATATAAATTTGATGATAAATTATACATAACCATTCAGTGGTAGCTCCATGAATTTTTTCCAGGATATTCCTCAACAAGAATAAATTACACAAAAAGCCAATCCTTGGCATTAAAGGAATTTTATGCAATCAACTATTGCATTTAATTGAACCCGATATTCAATTTTATCTTGATTTGATTGCTTAACCAAAACACTTTGAATGTGTTGTTTTTCCTTCATTAGATCTTCACTTTTCTTGACAGCTTGGTTATGAGCACTATTAACTCCTCCAACATGAGAATTTAACTTCTCTTTCTAATTCCAAAGTTTGAATCCTTTCGTTACAAAAGTCTCACCTCCTCCTTGCTTACCAACATCTTGCCCAAATAGGTAGCAATATAAACAAAATACTGCATCCTTGTCTATACTATATTCCAACCACTTTCTATTACATTCTATTCTGGTATAAATCAACGGGGCTTTCCAGAAAAATATGATAGAGGGTAATCATCATGGTTTTGGAAAACAGGTTGACAAGGGCCTTTTTGTAAATAATATCTTCTTATTTCATCAAGATTATTAGGATAAAAGATGATATCTTTTCTTGTAGCTCAAGATCTAAAGAAATATTTTCTAAGTTAAAGTCAACATGAATTCGCTTTGAAGATGAAGGTGAATCTTGCACAGAAGATGAATCTCGGGTACGTGGTTTTCTTATCAAATATTTGTCCATAATTCTAGTAAAAGAATAAACAATAATCTATAAGTTCATTTAAAATATTAATAAAATTATTAATTATTGTTGTTTAGTTGTTTCATTAATTTGTTTGTCTTTTATAAACTATAATTTGTTATATTGTTGTTTCATTAATTATAAAATTATTAATTGTTGTTTAGCCTAACATAATTTAATTTGTTTGTCTTTTATAATGTATGGTTAATTAAATTATTAATTATTGTTTATTTGTTACTTCATTATTTTTCTTTACTAACTATTAGCACACACCTCGCTGTGCACTAGCACACACCCCATGTGTATTATCTACTGCCAACCCACTGCCTGCCTCTCATGCCTTTACTTCCCACCTAGCCCCATGCCCCCATCCACCCCTCCCCCCACTCAACAGACAAGCCCCAATCACAATCACAATAAACAATACACTAAAAGACAAATTTAGTAACTCACCAACACCAACACCAACACCAACTCCAACAGATAAAGTCAAAACAGGGGCAAATATTAATAAAGTTACAATAAAGCTAAGCAATTACAGTTCAATAAAGCTAAGCAATTTCACCCAAAAAAAAAAAAAAAAGAGAATCAGCCAATCAGATAAAGTCTCTAGTCTTAAAGAAAAAGAGACTCTTAATCTCATTTCACTTTCAGTCTTTAGATAAAAGAGAGAGAGAGAGAGAGAGAGAGAGACATAGAGAAGTAAGAGAGAAAACCCATTAGAGAAAAAGAGAGAGTCAGAGAGAAGACAAGTGTAAAGTAAAGATGAAATACCTTGAGGTTGAAGGAGTAGGGAGGCCTGAGGCTGAGGGGCGGCGCCATCGGGTGCCGTCGAGCTATGCAGCACATCGAGGGGACTGGCGAGGAAGGAATCTCATATCAGATCTGTGATATTCCGATCTCTGATCTGATTGGTGAGGCGATGACTGATTTCCGATCCGACTGGCAATGACCGATGAGCTTTGTTGCTCGAGTTTGAGGCGGAGGCACCGTCCGTTGGTCATTGATGACTGATAAGGGTTTTTTTTCTTTAGGTTAGATTTCTCCATTTTTTTATTTAAGTTTATGCTTTACTTGATGAATCGGTGGACGCGTACATTGGGTTTTGGTTTGTTTGTTTGTTTGTTTTTTTTTTTTTTTTTAGAATCCGTGGATTTGTTACCATCTGTTGGGTTTGTCATATGTTGTTTTTTTCTTTAGATTGGGTTTGTTTTCCCATTTGTTGTTTAGGATTGATGTTGGGCTTTGGGCAGTGGGCTTGCTCTATTACAATTTTTTTTTTTTTCAAATTTTAGTTCAAAATTTTATTTTTTGGGCTTTTTTTTTTTTTTTTTTGCTTGAAAGTAGAACAGATAATTTTTTATTTATTTATTTGAGGGTATTCTTGATTTTTCTTGAGGGTGTTCTTATTTTTTTTTAAGGGTAAACAAATAAAAAAAATTTAGACTATTATATATGAATTTTTTTTTCAAATCAGGGTATTCTTGGGAACACCCTAGACTTAACATGGCGCCGCCACTGTAACCATTTGATTTTTTATTTATTGAAATAGCTTTAGCTAACTATTAGAGTTGTACGCTTTGACCTCTAAAAGAAGCCAGTTTGTACATTTATTTATTTATTTTTTTTTTATCAATCATTAAATATGATTTGACATATTTTTTTATCAATCATTAAATTTTATAATAAAGAACAATGACAAACAATGTTACAAGAACAATGATACACTAAAAATATAGTGTACCAAGGGGTATTCAACAATATCCCAAATATACAAAATTTTAAAGCACCGCTCTACTACTACAAGAGTTAAGCTCTTTTGTAGTGGTACTTTGAATTAAGTAATGTGTTTGAGTTTGGTGAGAGAGTGTAATTAAGTGTGTATGTTTGTTTAACAATTAATTTGTTTTTTTTTTTTTAAAAGATACAAAATTCTCATTAGAGTATATTTTTTTTTTTTTTTTTGAGAAAGAAGCTTGAATTTTATTTCATTAAGGCATGTCTGCCTGGTAAACATTTAAACACTGAATTGGAACATCTTCCATCCAAACATTATAACCTGTGATATGTCGTGCATATCTAGCAAGGTTGTGAGCTACTTTGTTACCATCACGACCAACATGTTGGAACCTAACTCCCCTAAATCGAGTAGCCAAACTGTGAGCCTCATGAATCAGCAGCCCATACGCTGCAAAGGGGTGTGTAGTTGCCTCTAGAGCTTTCATGACAGTTAGATTATCACCTTCGAAGACGACACTGTGAAAACCCAGATCTACCGAGAGTTCCAAGGCTCTGACAGCTGCCCAAGCCTCCATCTCCACCACTGAGGACAATAGCTGGAAGTTCTGTGATGCTGACGCCAACACCAGTCCGTTGCTGTCTCGCCATATTATGCCAATTCCAGCTCTTCCCTCGTCCAGGAACGTTGCAGCATCAAAGTTGGCTTTGACCCAATCAACCCGAGGAGGCATCCACCTGATTATTGAATGATCAGAGGTGCGACTTCTCCTTTGAGCTGAATTAAACTCACGTAAAGCCTCACCTGCTCTTTGCGCCACGATATTCAAAGGAAAACCCAAACCAACTCTAACTTTATTCCTCCTGAACCAAATCGTCCAAACAATCATGGCAAATATTTCTCCATCACAATCCGACTCAAAAACATGGTGTAGCAGCTGTGGGAAATTTCCAAACGTCAAAAGACCTCTGAAATTCCATTGCGTGCTGTTACTCCAGACCTGTGTTAGCTCCGGATAGGACCAAAGAGCATGGAGCACTGATTCATCATTTTGTGTGCATTATGGGCAGGCCGGATCATTAACAATGCATCTTCGCAGCAGATTCTTCTTTGTTGGGATGGCATTTCTGCAAGCCCTCCATAAGAAATTTCGGACTTTGCAAGGCACGGCCAACTTCCATATTTTTTTCCACAAAGGCTTCAACACTACGGGGCTTGGCTGTCTCTCTGTACTGGCTGGAGTTGCTTCAGATTTGAGGAAGAAATACCCGGACTTCACTGTGTACTCTCCAGATTGCACATACGGCCAGTAAAGGGTGTCGATTGCATTGATTCTACTAAGTGGGATTTTCTGTATAAGCTCAACTTCCTCCGCTATAAAGTAATCTTGCATCAACAAACTCCTCCACTGCCTAGTGACTGGATTAATGAGGACACTCACCCTTTCATCTTGTAAATTCTCCGAAAGGGGTCCATGAATTGTCGGAGATTGTAAAGAGGGTAGCCATTTGTCACCCCATATTTTTATACTCTCCCCATCCCCCACTCGCCACCTTGCTCCCCTCCGAATCACCTCCCTACCCCTCAAGATGCTCCTCCAAGCATAAGAGCCACCATGTCCTTCTTTTGCTTCTAAGATTGAACAATTGGGAAAAAACCTTGATTTGAAAACTTTGTAAAACAAAGAGTCATGGTTATGCAGCAACCTCCAAGTTTGTTTAGCCAAAAGGGCGTCATTAAACAAATCCAATTCTTTGAAGCCCATACCTCCTTCGGATTTTGGAACACACAAATCCTCCCATTTGACCCAATGAATTTTCCTTCGATCACCCCTTTGTCCCCACCAAAATCTTCGGATGAGCTTTTCAATTTCATCACATAGTCCTTTAGGGAGCTTGAAGCAACTCATTGTGAAGGTTGGGATTGCTTGCACCACCGCCTTGATTAACACTTCCCTCCCCGCTTGAGAAAGCAATTTTTCTTCCCATCCTTGTAGCTTCCTCCACACCCTCTCTTTTATAAAATCAAAACTCGCCTTTTTATGTCTCCCCACAAGTGATGGTAACCCAAGATATTTGTCGTAATGCAGAATTTCGGGCACCCCCAAGGCATCCTTTATTTCAGTCCTCATTGCCTCAGTAGTGGATTTGCTAAAAAAGATGGAGGTTTTATCTCGGTTTATCTTTTGCCCCGACAATTCTTCATAGGAAGCCAAGATATCCAACAAATGGTGGCATTCACTCCTATTAGACCTGCAAAACAGTAAACTGTCATCTGCAAAGAGCAAATGGGTTAGTTTAGGACCTCCCCTATTAAGGGAAAATCCATTGATGAGACCCTCCCTTTCTGCCTTCATAATTAAACTATTGAGCCCTTCCATGCATAAAAGAAGTAGGAAGGGAGAAAGGGGATCTCCTTGCCGGATACCTCTTGAAGGTTGAATCATCCCTTTTGGCTCCCCATTCACCAGCACAGAATAAGAAACTGTTTTAACACAAATCATCATAAGCATAATCCATTGTTCATTGAATCCCATCCTTCTCATCACTTCCTCCAAAAAACTCCATTCTACTCTATCATATGCCTTACTCATATCCAACTTAACCGCCATAAAACCAGATTTTTTTGAATTATGCCTACTCATGCAATGCAGGGTTTCAAAGGCTACAAGGATGTTATCTGAAATCAAGCGGTTTTTTGTAAAAGCACTTTGATGTTCGGTTATTATGGATGGTAGAATTTTCTTTAACCTATTTGCAAGGACTTTTGAGAAAATTTTGTATAGAACATTACAAAGGCTAATTGGGCGGTAATCAGAATCTTCCAAAGGGGTCTTTTTTTTTTGGATTAAAGTTATATAGGTATGATTTAGGGAATGGGGTATTGAGGCTGAGTTTAGCATTGACAAAATTGTTTGTGTTACATCATCACCTACAAGACTCCAAAAGTTCTGATAGAAGAGAGGAGGCATACCATCTGGTCCAGGAGCTTTAAGGGGGGCCATCTGTTTAAGAGCAACTTCCACCTCCATCTCCGTAAATTCTTGCATGAGCATGGCATTCATTTCATCGGTAACACTTCTCTCCATGTGGTTCAAGGCGGTCTCCCCAATTATCGGGTTAGATGATGTGAAGAGCTTCTGATAGGAGTCAATGAAAGCATCGGCAATGTCATGTGGCTGAGTTACCTAGACTCCCAATGAATTTTTAACACCCAAAATCCGATTTCTCCGATACCTTTGAGTTACTCTGCTATGGAAATATTTAGAATTCATATCTCCATTTACCAGCCAAAAGGATTTAGCCCGTTGCCTCCACATAATATTTTCTTTTACCAACAAATCATTTATCTCCATTTTCAGCTCTCTAACCCGAAAATTACACCCCGAATGTCTTGCCTCCAACTCAGCCTTAGCCAAGCTCTTTCTTTTCTCCACAATTTCCTTCCTGACATGGCCAAAGTTCCTCCTACTCCAATGTGTTAGTTCCGTTCCACATCTCTCAATCTTTTTTAACACTTGAGCCTCAGTTTCATCGCCTGAATTATCCCTCCATACTGCTTCAACTACTCGACCGCACCCTTTATCAGATAACCACATTTCTTCAAACCGGAAAGGCCTCGCCGTTGGAGGAGGTGGAATGTCACTTGGAGCGATCCATAGGGGGGAATGGTCAGAAGTAGTGCATGTGAGATGAGTAACCCTCATACCAGCAAATTTGGTGAGCCATTCAGGAGTGCACAATGCTCTATCTAACCTTTCCCATATTGAATTTCCATTGTAGTAGTGTTTACTCCAAGTGAATTTAGAACCCCAGTACCCCAGATCAATAAAACCATAACCATCAATTGCATCCCGAAAGAGTTGCATTTGATTATTACTTCTCCTATTTCCGCCTAATTTTTCATCACTCCGAACCAATTCATTAAAATCTCCCGCACACAGCCATGGTACTCTAAATTTTTTATTTAAGCTTCTGAGCAAATCCCACAATTCCAACCTCTTATGCGTGTCCGGATCACCATAAAACCCAGTGAATCTCCACTCATTATCCTTACTTTTATTGATAATGATATCGATATGGTTCTTATCAAAACCCTCCACCGTAACATCCACTGACTCCTTCCAAAAAAGTACTAAACCTCCACCCCGATTATTCCTTGGTGACTCAATCATATGTTCAAATTGAATCTTCCTCTTCACATCTTTTAGCCTTGCTTCATCTGCCCATGTTTCGGCTAAAAACACGACAGAGGGATCTTTTGCCTGCACAAATTCAGCAAGCTCGTTTCCTGTATATGGGTTCCCAAGCCCACGACAGTTCCATACTAAGCAACTCATTGTGATTGGCGGGGCTGACTCTCAGCCTCCACCATTGAATAATTCGGCTCAACCACATCTTTCGAATACCGTTGATGTTTGCTTGGTAGTTCGAAAATGGGCTCACCCTTCCGTTTACCGCCAAAACTATGTTCCACTGCCAATCCAGTTCCTGGTCTACCCCGAAGATCCTGCTTGTTTTTTTTTTTGTTGGCTGCTGTGATAATTTTTCTTCCCTGTGATGCGCTAGAACCTGCTAGGCGTGTCTTCCCCTTCCCTGCAATTCCGGAATTCCTAGCTGGTAGTGTTGACTTTTCATTAATTGCTCCAAACTGAAACTCCTTTATTTCAGCCTTATTCCCTTATGTTATTAATGATTCACTTTCCTCCCTTATTTGTATGTCAATTAATTCAGCATCAAAAACCGAATCTGTCATGATTATTTCAGTTTCCATATTAAGTTCCCCCTCATTATGGGCAATGATAGGAAAGGGTAACGGTGCCATCTGTTTGTATTCAATTCCCGGTTTCAACACACCTGTTGCCTCCTCATTAATACTTGACAACGCCTCCTTCATATTAACTCCCTTAAATGATTGTAACGCCTCCTCATTATTAGCATTGATTGCCTCTTCTTCACCGACAACTCCTGTCAGCTTCTCTATCACCTCTGTCACCGCCGGATCACCCTCTTCTGATGTCGCCGATGAGCCTGGTTGAACCTGGCCTCCCTGGTGCTCAAGGCGGGCTTTTGGCTTCACACTTTCATAATATCTCGGGACATAAATAACGTCCTTTCCTGCAGAAGAGTAAGGGGCTGCCCGAAGGGAGGAGCTGAATTGTTGTTGATCATTGGTGAGAGTACCTTTGCTCTTTATCCATAAATCACAATTTTTGTCGCTATGGTTCAAACGCCCACACCAAAAACAAAAATTTGGGAGTCGCTCATATTTGAAACGAATCCAAATTTTCTTTCCCTGTTCTGTTGTGATCAAACGCCCCCTACACAGAGGTAAGGAGATATCGACGAGAACCCGAACCCTTATAAAATTTCCTCCCTCCTCATCAACTGCACCTGTGGATTTTTGGACCTCCCCAATAGTGTCACATATCTCTTCCGCAACCTTTCTCTTCATGAAGCGAATCGGAATATCATGAACTTGGACCCAAAACAGCGTTGTCCTAAAGACTAAATCTCGCACTGGAGTATCAGAATTGTACCTCTGTAGCAGCACTAAGTGCTTGTCAAAGCTCCAAGGTTGGTTCTTTAGAATCCGATCCACATCACCCAAATTATCAAATACGAATAGCACCTGATTCTCCTGATGGTTTCGTATCCTAAAACCATTCGTGGACCTCCAAAGTTGTTTGAAAGTTCGTGCCATGGCTTCCATGTTAAGGAATCGTGGCGTCAAAAATTTTGCAGCTATAATGAACTCCCCCGTTTGATGGTCTCTTTGGAGAACAAAGCTAGTATTCTCTCTCTCTGATAGATTTAACTGACTCCATTTTTCTGCTAGGTCCTCCATCCTGTGGTAGGTGAGAAGAACAAATCTACTGTGTTTCCCTAAATCCCCGAAAAAAAAACAAACCCCACTAGCTCTAAGATAAACTTGTTACCTTAGAGAGACAAAACTCCTTCACTTGAAGGAACAATACACTTCTACTGCCTGACAGAAGAGAGAGCACTCGCTTCCTTAGACAGAGAGACAGAACCCCGTGAGCAATTGCGGATACCTGGGTTTCATTATTAGAGTATAATTGGTATGTTACAACATAATAATTTATTTAAGTGTTATCATTTTATATTTGATAGTTATAATACCAATACATTTTATACCTTTTGTTATTATAATAATTATTTATTTCATTATTATTTAAATATATAAATTTATGATAAAACTGTGCAATGCACAGAACCTTAACTTCTTTTTTTTTTTTTTGAGGGGCCACAGGCCCTTAACTAGTTACACATATTTATAATTTTATAGTTTGACCAGTATACAGGTGCCCTTTAATTTAGCATCATGCTCTGACGCTGCTCCTACGTACCTCCATGAATTGTTAGTATCGTCCACACGTCTTCACACACCGGTTTCTCCAGCTTACATGCCGCGATGCATAGACACAAGCTCAGGGTCGGCACAATATACATGAGAAGAATTTTATGACATGTTTGGATGGTGGGGGAGTGGAGGGAAGTAGAGTAGAGTTGGTTAAAAATAAACTAATTTTGTCTAAATCTATGCTACTCTACTCTACTCTCTCTCAATCCAAACAAACTATTAAGTTGGGCATTTTCTTATATTTAAATATTTAAAAAGTTTTAATTAGCTAATATTTATTTAACTTTTGATATATATTTTTTCATTTAAAATTTTTATTGCTTTATTAAATGCAAAATTACTAATGAAATTATGAAAATTTTAAATTCAATTTTTCTGACCATTTTATTTTCAATTGATAGTATGAGTGTTTCGGTTAAACTTTCTTGTAACAATGTTGATATGATTTTACCAATTTTGATTTTGAAAAACTTCTTTTGTTAGAAGTAATGGTAACAAATATTGAGACTTTAATAATAATATTATGTAAACAAAACATGCATTTTAAAAAATAATCTACTATCTTTTTATATAACTTAGTACATTAATTGGGCTATGCAACCAAATAAAGACAATAACATTATATTACTCAATGAATTGGATACAACAACACAATATAAAGGAAAGAAACACTATTATTGGATTAAGTAACCAAACATTATAAAATTTTGATTGCAAATTTTAATGAAACTATATTTTTGATATCTCTAAATAAATTTTGGTAATAAATTTATATACTAATATTTAGTTATATTTTTATTTGATGTTTTCCTTCTCACAAAGCTTAAGAAAATGAAATTTTATTTGGAAAAAAAAAAGGAAAGAGAAATGTACGGACTGGACCACCTATATTATTTCTTCCCCTTCGAATTGTGTGTGTCAAGTATACCCTAATATTAGGGGGGGGGGGGGGGGGGAATATAAATGCTAGGGAAACAACTTATTACACAAATTTTGCTACAACTCATCACATGGTGAGTTGTGAAGAAAAAGTAATGGATCCATATGGGTCCATACTTCCACCACTTATAGTTGAGTTGTTGTTGACAATGTGGTAAAAACCAAAGTGTGACAATGTGGATTTGACTGTGTAAACCTACCAACTACACGGATAAAAGTATGGCCTATGTCTTTGAAATAACTTTCTAATTTTTTAGAAATAATTATTTCTATAATCTAATCTTTTATTTTATTATATATTTTTTATATTAATAATTTTATAGTAATAAAAAATTATTATTAAGAATAAATATATAAATAAATATATAAATAAGTATAAGGGTCTCTTGTTCAAATCATTCAAAATACCTAGTTAGTAGAAAAGAAATATATGGAAATCCGTCGCGTCCAATAGGATTTGAACCTATACTAAAGGTTTAGAAGACCTCTGTCCTATCCATTAGACAATGGACGCTTTTTCTTAGTTTTGTTTTCACATCTCTTGGTCAGAAAAAAGACCATTGAGAGAATTCCAGGAATTGCGCATTCAATTCAATGATACATTCATTATCATTATATTAATAATTACATTAAATTAGATTCATTACATGAATAATTATAATTAGATCCTCTATATTATAGATTATTTAATATAGAATTTAAATAATATAATATTTTATAATAGATAAAAACTATAACTTTTACTATTAAACATATTCTAAATATAATATAGAATTTTAGAAATAGGTCCTGAACGACCCTTCTGGTCTTAGACGACCCTTCTAGTCTTGGACGACCCTTCTAGTTTTGGATGACCTCTTTGAAGGCACTTATAAACTAAACCTTTGTTATGACCCTGGACGTACAATATTCTGGGTGGATGATCCTTCCTTGGACGACTTGACGGACGAATTGGAGATAGGTTAGTTTTTTGTTCACTATCAATTGTCCCCTTGTCTAAGAGTCATCTTGGTCACTATAGCAAAATTCTTGTTCACTGTTCATTTTTTACATGCGTTGATGTTTCATTGGTCAGTTGGCATGACACATGGTGTCACTGTTGTGGTCAGTTTTCGACGCCTCAAATTGTGCCACGTGTCATGATCTTATTGGCCAACCTATTATGTCAATTCATTTACTAAGGAGATTGCCCCGTGTCAGCTTCTGGTTGGTCCATATCAACCCCGTTGACCCTCCTTAGAGCCTATAAATAGGTACAATCTCTCTCTTGTCCTCTCATGTTTTTTGATATTTTCCTCTCTGCCATCTTGTCCAAGAGCCTCGTCTAGTCATCCTTATCCTTAGGCTTTTGTCAAGTACTTCTTCTTTTTCTTCGTCCTTAGGTTTGCCTTAGAAAATTCTGTATTTTTTTTGTCATGTCTTCGGCTAGTGGTAATATTGTGAGAGAGATAAATGAGTATCAGGACGAGTCCAATGGTAGTAGCAGTAGCACTAAGAGTAGTAGTGGTAGCTTTAGTTCCTAAGACAAGCATTATTCGTTTGGGATTCCTGGAGTTCCCTTAAAGGTCTTCCAGGCAGAGATGAGGTGAAGGGTAACTTCCAGTTCTAGAGCTAACTCGCCCAAGAGGGTTGAATCGTCCAAGACTCCTTCTCAAGACGAGGAGGAGAATGCCATCTATAGTTGTGCTCCAGAAGTCACGTCTACTATTAGAAAGGATAAATTAAGAATTCTTGTAGATAGATACCAGATTCTTACTGAGTTCAATCTTCGTCTTCCTGAGAAGGGAGAGTGGTGTTGCTCTCCTCTTTTTGGTTTTGGTGTATACATGTCTTACTTATTAGCTGGTCTTAGGTTTCCCCTAAACACTTTTTGTAGAGAACTCCTTTTGAGGTTGGGTATTAGACCAAACCAGCTCAATCCCAATGGTTGGAGGACGATAGTAGCCATGCAAGTGTTATGGCACGAATTATTCAAGGGGAATCGTCCAATCACTGTGGACGAGTTCCTCTACTGTTATAAACCCTCAAAAATTACTAAGTCTGCAGGTTTTTACCAGTTTTCTTTTAGAGGTCCCCAATTTAATTTGATTAGGGGTCGTAGTTATTCTGATAGGTTATGGAAGACGAAATTTTTCTGTCTCTGGAAATTGGGCTGGGGACCCAAATGATATAAATAGAACCCCCTTCCCTCCTTTTACCAGTGCTCTAGGTCATCTTTGTACTGAGGGTATGTTTTCTTTGAAGTTTACTTCGTCTTTTCATTTGCTCTTTCCCTTGTCCAGCAATTCTTCTTATCCATGTAGCTGTTACTCGTCCACACTTAGACGACTATAGAAAGAGCTCGCAGTTATCCTGATAGGTCCTTCCATAATTTGGCAACGCTGCGTCATCTTGAGTCCACTGAGAAGAATCTCATTCACGAGGAGACTACTTGTCAAAGTAAGAGTTGTCTTTCAATTTTTTTTTTAGTTGTCTAACTCTTCATGCTTTCTCCATTATAGGGCTAGCCATCATAAAGGAGAACAAGAGTAAGAACGTTACCAGTGGGACTGACGAGGAGGAGGAAGTCCAAGTCCTCTAGGACAAACCAGTTCCTTTGGTTGTCTAAAGCCCCAACATCCAACCTCATGTTGGGAATAGGTGGGTATCTCCAGAGATGTGGACCTTGGAAGCCTTCCTAGTCGTTGACATTTGAAGAAGGTCAGAACTGACAAGGCCCCTTCTAAGACCCCCTCGTCCAAGGCCCCCAAATCCAAATATGCGACGGCATACCTAGACAACCTGACTGTGAACTTGGTCCCTTCTAAACTTCCTCCTTCAGCCGTCTAGACTGAAGCTCTTCCTCCTTTTGTTGGTAGACCTTCTCGCAAAACTCATCCTTCAACTCTTATTGAGTCTCCTCCTACCTTGGTGTTGGACGAAGGCCATGCCTTATCTTTGTTGATTTTTTTTTTTTAAGAGAAAATTTCTAACTTTTCCTCGTTTATCCTTATGTCAGGCAATGGCAAAGTTTTATGCTACATCCTAGTAGGCCAGGGAGTTGAGTGACGATGTTAAGGTTTTGGCCAAAAAGAACAAAGAGCTAGAGGACGAGCTTCGTCTGAAAAAGGGAGAGAGGATCAGGCTTGACGAGGATCTTACTCGTCTTCAAGCAGTAGAGAAGGAGCTGGGGAATCAAGTTGAGGAGCTTAAGGCTGACCCTATTAAAAAGGGGGCTATTGTTGGTCACCTTGAAGGAAAATGCCAAGAGTTATCCACGTCCTTGAAGAAAGCAAAGGACGAAGCAATCGAAGCCTTCAAAACGTTTGACGAGTTCACTAGGCGTCTTGACGAGCAATATGCTACTGGCTACAAGAACATTCAATCCAATGCTAAGGAAGCCTATCTTGAGATGGACTTTGATGCCTTGAAGGTTCCAACTGCTGCTGAGAGCTCTTTGCTTCAGACAAGCTCTGAGGATGTAAATATCATGGATGATGCCTCTACTGAGCCTTCCAAGGACAATCCAAAATCTGGGGATGCCCTTAGTGGTTTATCAAAGCAATCTTCAATTTAACTTTGTTTTAATATATTGTTCATGGTGCTCTTTTTTTTTTTTTTTTTGGGCTTACTTTAAGTTTTATCTAAGTACAATCTTCTCATCCAAATGTATGGACGTATGATAACAAATACAACTATCTTTATTGGCATGCACAATTTAAGGGTTTTTGGACAATGGTTGTCCACTCTCTTTATGGTTTTATGAATTTGCACTTTCATTTCATAACCATTGTTGAACATATTTCTTTTTATGCTTGAGCGAATTTTCTAAAGTTCATATCGTCCAAATTATATTCAATGGTTTTTTAAGTGTGGTCTGTCCACTTGTGAAGGGCATTTGGTTCATCCATGTTGGGACAACCCTTTTTATGTTCAACGTTTTACCGTTCATAATATAACTCTTAGATTTTACAAGTATAATTCGTCTATGAATAGAACTTCTATCACTAGCTTTCCTCGTCCATGGGTTTGATTGTTATAGCTAGTGTTAATTTTCGTCCATAGGTTGGACATCTTATTATTCATCTTTGAGCAAGATGACTCTAGCATTTCCTCGTCCAGAAATTGGATTGTCTAGTTGGTTACACTATCCATGAATTTCAAATATTTTTGCATGCATACTTTGCCTCATCCATTAGTTAGACGAAGAAACCTTATGGTTTATTTTGTTTTGCCTTTACCTTGTCAAAGGAAGGCTTATGGATGTTACATCTCTGCGTCCAGAGATTTTACTCGTCTTGGGCCTTTAGCCTTCTTGTGGATTAACTTAGATGAAAATTTCAACAACACAAATTGAAAATTCACACAACTTTATATACATTGGGAATCTAAACTATATTTACATAACATAAACATCATCCACAAGCATGGCACATGCTGGACGCTAGTGCCTTTAGGGAATTGAAAACACTGTGTACAAACGAACTATGTTCATGACCATGTCCTAGAAGGTGCATATGCTAGAAGCTATTGCACTTTAGGGAATTCAAATGCTGGAAAGCATAAAATAGTAATAAAAAAAATAAGTAGATAGAAACAAAATCATAACAAATCTCACCTGGAAGACGTCTAAGGTGATGCTCGTCCAAGATGGTTCTCGTCTAGGATGTCCTTCACTGATAGTACCTTTTTAGGTGCTCAACATTTCACGAATGCTCTAGCCTTTGTCCATCCCAGGCTTCCAAGTAGTATAATCTTTGTCTCTTGTAGTTGATAATCTTGTATGGTCCTTCCCAATTAGGCCCTTGTTTCCCGTGAGCTAGATTTTTGGTTGCTAGAGACACTCTTTTTAGGATGAGATCTGCAATGTTGAATTACATGGGCTTCACCGTAGCATCATACTGCCTAATCATAAGGTTTTTGTACCTTGATGCCCTTTGCTCTGCGTTCATCCTTACCTCGTCTATGAAGTCAAGGTTGAGATGGAGCTGTTTGTCACTGTTTTCGTTTTTGTACTATGTCACCCTATGATTAGCCACGTGAACTTCTGCTAGTATGACTATGTCATTTCCATAGGCTAGCTTGAAAGAAGTCTCACCAATAGGGGTCCTAACAGTCGTCCTGTATGCCTATAGGACGGTGGGTACTTTGTCTGGCCATATTCCCTTTGCCCCCTCAAGTCGAGTCTTGATGATCATCAACAAGGATCGGTTTGCAATTTTAGCTTATCTATTGGCTTGTGGGTGGAAGGATGAGGAGTAGTGATTCCTTATTCCAAATTGCTCATAGAAATCTTTAATGGTGTATTATCAAATTGTCTTCTATTGTTTAACACTAGTATCCTAGGAACCCTAAATCGGTAGACGATGTTCTTCTAGATGAAGTGTTTGACATTCTACTGCGTAATCCTTTCTAAGGGTTCGGCTTCTACTCATTTAGTGAAGTAATCAATCCCTACTACTAAAAATTTCGTTTGCCTAGTCCTCATTGGAAATGGACATAAGATATCTAATCCCTATTGTGCAAAAGGCCATAGGGCCATCATAGGGGTAATGTACTCCAAGGGTCATTTAGGGACATTACTAAAACGTTGGCACTAATCACATACCTTGACGTAGGCCTTAGCGTCTACTTGGATGGTCGGCCAATAATAACCTACACAAACAATCTTGTGGACGAGGGCTCTTGCTCTAGAGTGGTTTCCACACGCTCCTTCGTAAACCTCCCTCAATATATAGTTTGATTCTTCTGGAGCTAGGCCTTTTAAATAAGGTTGAGAGAAGCCCCTTTTATATAGTACCTCGTCCATAAAGACATACTTAGTTGCTTTGACCCTTAGCTTTTTGGCCTTGTCCTTATCTTTTGAAAGCCTTCCATCTTTAAGATAAGCCACTATCGAAGTCGTCCAGTTTTCTTCCCCTTCAATTTGTTGCACTTCTGGAAGATCTAAGCTGGGCATGTATTGGACTTTGTCACACTCGTCCATTGATCTGTCCAACGATGTTGCCTTTGCTATGGCATTTGCTTCCATGTTTTCTTCTCTTGGAATTTGAAGAAAATTGGCTTCCTTGAACTTCTTGACATACTGTTTGACTTTATTAAGATATTTTTTTCATTCGCTCTTCCTTAGTTTCACATATTCCATTCACTTGACCTATGATTAGTTGAGAATCTCTTTGGACAACTATTGACTCTGCCCTTACAAACTTAGCTAATTCTAGTTCTTTAAGGAGAGTTTCATATTCAGCTTTGTTGTTGGTCATTTGATACTGTAGACAAACTGCATGTTCTAGCTTATCCACTTCTAGAGATTTCAGTATCACTCCTATGCCTCCTGCATATGGTGTGGACGAGCCATCTACATAGATGACCCACTTTTTAGCTTCTTCTACCTCATCTAGCTTGCCATGGGATGGAGTGAATTCTACAATGAAGTCTGCTAGTGCTTGAGCCTAGATTGCCCCACTTGGTTGATACCTGATGTCAAACTCACTAAGTTCCAAAGCCCATTGGATCAGTCATCCTGCGGCTTCCAACTTATTCATCGCCTTTTTAAGTAGATGGTTTGTTAAGACGTTGATAACATGGGCTTAGAAGTAGGGTCTTAACTTCCTAGGAAGTTGTTACTAATGCAAAATCTAACTTCTCCATCAATGGGTATCATCCTTCCACTCCTCTTAATGCTCACTTGTATAGTAAATAGGCTTCTGGACTTTCCCTTCCTCTCTGATTAGTGTTGAATTTACTACATGTGGGGGCACTACTAAGTATAAATACAATTCCTCACCTGGTATAGACAGACTTAACAAAGGAGTTGCTATGAGGTAGGCCTTGAGTTCCTTATTGGCTCCATGTTCAGTATTGCTTGGATCTTGTCAGGAACTTCTCTTTTATGAAACCATAAATCCTAGGAACTTCCCTAACGAAACTCTGAATGCACACTTGCTAGGATTCAGATTCATGTTGTACCGTTTGAGCATGTCAAAAGTCTCCTGGAGGTCGTCTAAATGCTTTTCCTCGTCCAAGATTTTCACTAACATGTCATCCATGTACACTTCTACATTTCTTCCTATTTGTGGTCGAAACATGTGATTGACAAGCCTCTAGTAGGTTGCCCCTGCATTTTTCACATCGAATGGCATCACTTTATAGCAAATAAGCCTTGACTGGTAATGAAAGATGTCTTCTCTTGATCTGTTTTGTCCATCCTTATCTGGTTATAACCTGAGAAGGCATCCTTGAAGCTTAGTAACTTACTTGTAATTGAGTCCACTAGTTGGTCAATATGTGGCAATGGATAGCTATTCTTGGGGAGAGCTTGGTTTAAATCGATGAAGTCCACACATATCCTCCATCTGCTATTAGCCTTCTTAACCATCACTGCATTTGCTAACCAATTTGGGTAATAGACTTCCCGAATGAATTCTATCGTGGTTAACTTCTAGACCTTTTCCTTGATAGCATCATCTCGCTCAGGAACGAAGACTCTTTTCTTCTAACGAATTGGCTTGGAGGAAGGATACGCATTTAGATGATGGGTAATGACACTTTGACCAATCTCTAGCATGTCTTCATGACTCCATGCGAAAACATCAATGTTCTTCCTTAGTAATTGGACGAGGTCTTGTCTCGTCTTTTCTTCCATGCTCATTCCAATCCTAGTAAACTTCTCAAGATTACTTTCGTCCAGAGGAACGTCTTTCAGTACTTCGGTAGGCTCTACAACAACCTTTCTTTCTTCTATACTAATCATCTACATATGCTCATCCATTGCCAACATGGCTAAGTAACATTCGCTAGCTACCAGTTGGTCTCCTTGTATATGCCCTATTCCATAATTTGTTGGTCTCCTTGTAGGTGGACGTGACTGCCTTCCAACTATTCAGGGTTAGTTGTTTAATGATGGCATTGTAGGAAGACAAGTAGTTTACGATGAGGAAATTTACTTTTTTAGCTATCTATTATAGATATGTCCCAACCACGATGGGTAAAGTAATAGTACCCACCGGTTGTACCTTCATCCCTCCGAATCTAACTAGGGGTGCATTCACAAGATGAAGTTGTTCTCTACTAAGCTTCATCTGCTGGAAGGCGGGATAGTAAATGATATCTTCTAAACTCTCATTATCTATCAACACACTTCTAGTTGTATAATCTGCAATAGACAGAGTGTCACGCCTCAAACCCAACTTTAAAGATAGGCACGTGACAACTGCCACATGCTTATAAAATAAGCACCCTATAAGTGTGTAAGGCCTTCTTAGCAACTAAAAATTTATCCTCGAAATTTGTAAAATAAAAATAAATCCAAAATACCTCAAAATAATTTCCTTATGAATAGATTTCCAATAATTTAATAGGAACAAAATCCAAACCTCATGTACATAATGCCAATTGGCCAATAAATATTAAACTATTAGAAGACCATCCAATCCCAAAATCACTAAGCTTCTTTTCCTACTCACAGCACAACATCAAAATTCCCAAAACTTACTATTCTTCACAATTTGAAACTAAAGGTGAAAAAGGAAGTGAGTTAACAACTCAATAAGTAACCAAAATCCTATTAAGTTCCATCAAGTAATACATCTGTAAAGTATAAGATGTAATATGTGTTTTCAAAAGTTATAATATACCATGTGTTTTCAAAAGTTATAATATACTATGT
The DNA here is from genome assembly GCA_032878915.1 of Castanopsis chinensis. Classification (NCBI taxonomy): domain Eukaryota; kingdom Viridiplantae; phylum Streptophyta; class Magnoliopsida; order Fagales; family Fagaceae; genus Castanopsis; species Castanopsis chinensis. The sequence continues at coordinate 12,361,201 of JAVQMG010000131.1, forward strand.
ATTTTCAAATTAACTGAAAAAGTTTTATAGTATTAAAATAATAAATTGCACATAGATTACATACTCTAATCCTATATCATAGATGGTTTAGAAAATAGTCAGTTTTTTCATATATTAAAAGCTATAACTTACAATAGGTTCCAAAAACGCATAAGCAATTTTAGTGACTCAAAATAATTTAAATACTCAACATTTCCAAAATTACATATGTAGTTTTAAGGACTCAAAATAGTTCACTATTCAAATGTAATTCATATCCTTAACAATCTTATGACTATGGTCATGCTATATCCCAGTGACTAGGCATCAGAGTACCAATGAATAACCCCCATTGGTTGGGTATTAGAATATCAATGAATAACTCCCATTGGTTTGGGTATTAGAATACCAATTAATAACCTCCATTGGCTGGGTATCAGAGTACCAATAAATAACCTCCATTGGCTGGATATCAGAGTACCAATGAAAACCTCCCATTGGTTTGGGTATTAGAATACCAATGAATGACCCCCATTGGCTAGGTATCAGAGAATCAATTCATAGTCAAATTGTTCATAATCATATATATCAAATGATAGTTCAAACCAAAAATATATCTCATTCAAATACATATATATATATATATATATATATATATAATCATATATTTAGAATTTAAATATATTTGTGATATTTTTATATTCTTTACTTTAAATCAAAATAGCCAAAAAACAATTAAATAAAATAAATCTTATATTCAATGCTCATATATATTTGTGAAAATTCTTTATTCTTTACTTTGAATCAGTATAGCTAAAAAGAGGTAAATAAAATACATCATATATTCAAAAATCAGATATATTTGTGATAATTATTTACTTGAAATCAATAATAAAATAGAAATAAAATTGTGACAATTGTAAATAATTTTCAATAGTAAAAATATACAAAAAAAAAAAAAAAAAAAAAACCAATTAGGATAAATTTACTTACCTCTAAAAACCATATCAAAAGGAACTTCTCTCTAACACTTCCTCTAAAATCCTTAGATATCACCTAAACAATTTTTCAAATATCATTTACTTAATAATCCAATATTTTTAAAAATAAAACTTATATGAATACTTGGCCAAAAGAGAGACCATTAAAAATATCCAATAATTGCCCACTATTATCTCATAGTTAAAAATCTCCATATTCATCATATATATATATATATATATATCCTCCACTTTCTGCCACTAATAGTACCTAGGAATAAAGCCTATAGATACACCATAAGTATAGCCATATAAGGTCAAAAATACACCACCTAATCTTCTTTAAGTGTGCTCATATAATTTTATTTTTTTAACTCCAATCACCCTTAGACCATCTAGTTCTACAAGTTTTTCCACTGCCGCCTCTAGTTTTCTTTTGGCATGAGGACAAATCACACAAACCAAGCTCTGCCACAAGCTTTTATTGAAACACTATTCTTCCTCTACCAAGTCAATAAACAAATAATAATATATTAGAAAGAAATTGGTGTTCTGATACAATACCTTTAAGAAAAAATTACTTAGAACAGACCCATATGGCCATGGCTAAAGAAAGTCTCATTGTTGGGCAAAATACTCACATAAGAAAATATTCTAATACCACATAAAGTCTAAATTTGACAAAAAATAAGATTTCTTAAGCACTTACCTCAAAGGTATAGTCAATCCTTCTTTACTTCAGTCCTTTGAGTAGTCTCCTCTCTCAAAATATCTCTCTATATACGTTGACTTAATAAGCTTATATATAGCTAGGGTTTCAACCTTATTTTCTAAAAACTCCCTTATAATTATAAATTATAAAATTGGGCCCACAAATTTTTTTGCTTAAATACCCCTCCTTTTAAATCCTTTTTTTGTTTTTTCCGGGTATTACACAAAGTAATGACAATTGTGTCATCATGTGGATGATGGACCCTTCTAGCATTTTCTTCCATGAAAGTGATAGCCTGCTCACTTGCCCCCTTAGTTCTTGGTGGTCGTCTAGAGAGTTGGACATTTTGTACTACTTTTAGATGCGTCTTCCTTGACTTGGAGGATTGTCCTACCAAAGTTCCTCCTACAGTGACCCTTATTTCTCCAAGTGTGGGCCGTGATGGTTCTTGTACTTTTCTCTTCATTGGCAACCTCTCGTCCTTGTGATCTCGTCCAAGAAAGTTCCTCAGCTTTCCTTGTCTTTTGAGATTCTCTATCTGTTGCTTCAAATCATAGCATTTGTCTATGTCATGTCCGTGGTCTCTATGGAAGCAGCATTACTTGTTCTTATTGAACTTAGTAGGATCTTCCTTCATCTTCTCTAGCCATTTCAAGGATGGGTCATCCTTGATCTTCTTGCTGTCTCTATCCTTCTTATCCCTCATCCGAGCCTTCTTTGGATGAGGACCTTGTTTGGTATGACGTGGGAGTTTCGCTTCCATCTGTTTTGCCTTTTCCTCTTCTTAGTAATGATCGCATCTTCTGTATTCATGAAGCTTTGGGCCGAGTGGATGAGTTTAGCCATTGTGGAAGGTTGCTAACAATAGTTTATCATCCATCTCGTCCACCATTAGGGCTTTTCTATTGAAGCGAATGATGAAGGACCGCAAGCTTTCACTATCTCCTTACTCTATACTTAGCAGGTTGGACGAGGAGCACTTGTGCTTTTGACCTGCAGTGAAGTTGTTGACGAAAAACTTACTCAACTCTTCAAAGGAACTAATTGTATTTAGAGGTATCTTGCTAAACCACACTCGAGCTGGCCCTTTAAGGGTGGTAGGGAAGGCCTTCCACATTATCTCATCTAGAACCCCTTAAAGGTGCATTGTGGTCTTGAAGGCAATAATGTGATCACATGAGTAGCGCATTCCATCGTATGAGTCCAATGTAGACATCTTGAACTTGGAAGGCAAGGGATGATTGTTGATGGGCCTTATGAAACTGGAATCAGTTCGATGAACTAAGTCATCTACATGATTCGCCCTTCTCATATTTTCTCCCATTTCGTCCATGGCTCACCTCATTTGATCCATCTCCTTTTCCTAGTGTGGCACCCTGAGTGAAACGGTACCCCTTAAGTTTTCTCATGGTCAACATTTTCTCCTTTTCTAGCTTCTTGACTTTGAGCTGGCCCTCTTCCACACATCGTTCATGACATTGCCTTCTTTGATTGATCTCCCAAGTTAACTCCTGATTTTGATAGGTTAACTCTATCATGGTGGCTGCCATGGATTGCATTTGTTGGATGAAAGACGGTTGCATAGTAGGTGCAGATTGTTGAGTGCGATTGGGGTGGCTGGAAGTGTTTCCACTCTTCTAGTGGCCTGGACTTGTGGCCATTGACCTTGTCCGAACCATACAGGCTTTTGTCAAAAAAAGATAAATTGCAAAACACAAATTTAACTTTCCCACTAACGGCGCCAACTAATGATGCACATAAAATCAGTAGGCTGAATACTTCAGGCTTCAATGGGCTTATGGTTGCTTGGAATGCCTGAAAAGCAAGAAAACACAAGATCAAAGGTGATCGGGGTGAACTAGCTAAGAACCCTCCGATACTTAAATTTGTTTACTCTCTTGAACTAAGGAATTCCAACTTTAGAAGTAGTGAAAACTTACCTTGAATTGATATGGCTGAGTCCTGTTATAGTGAGTTTTGGAGTGGTTACTTGTTTGGTAACTTCCCCAACGTGAGTGGAAGTTAGAAGGTTTAGACTTAACTTTTATAACTATTATGAGAAGTTAAGAACTTAGTGGGAAGTTAGGGCAAAGAATAAGGAATTCACCCTTACTTCAGAATAGTAGAATGTGGTCCGAATTATAAGCTTTGGGTAGAAATTCACTCTGAAAATCTATTAGTGTTGGGTGGTCGTCTAGGTCACTTCGTGAGCTGGACAACCCTTTTGGTCTTGGATAGTCATTTAGGACCAAAAGGGTCGTCCTAGATGGTCCTAGACGACCCTTCTGGTCTTAGACGACCCTTCTGGTTTTGGATGACCTCTTCGAAAGCACTTATAAACTAAACCTTCGTTATGACTCTAGACGTACAATATTCTGGGTGGATGATCCTTCCTTGGACAACTTGACAGATGAATTAGAGATAAGATAGTTTTTTGTTTACTATCAAAATTAATATATATATAGAGAGAGAGAGAGAGAGAGAGAGAAAGAGAGAGAGAGAGAGAGAGAGAGAGAAATGGGTAGCAGGTTCCGCTCCCCAATGATGTTGAAATTCTAAAGCTCAAGGTTGGTTTAGAGCCCGGTCAGATTGAAATGGACTTGATGAAATCACTTGATGAAAGTATTTATGGAAAATATAACTCTTTTATGAATTAAATAAGCTATTTTTGGAAAATAAAGACTACAAAAACCCTAGAACATGTGTACGCATACATGCATATGCACACACATTCTCAAGCTCTGCGTACGCATGCTCGGGTTCCAGAAACAATAAAAGGCAAGTTTTCTGCATTGAAACTTGGTTTTGAAATGAATCTCATATCGTTTGGGAGCTGTTCCAAACCCCTATTTTCAAACTATGAAAAGCCATACACGGTACCTTTTCAAAACACACAGAAAATCCTAAGGGGAAACACAAGATTCACTAGAAATAATGAATCAAAGAAGGAATTTTTCACAAAACATCCTCATGTCAATATTTTTCTAATGGAGGCCTATTCTGGCCTTGATATTCAAGTTTAAAGTTTACTAATCACTTCCATGTTTGATTGTTAATAGATTGACTAAGGGAACAGTCAAAATCAAGTTAAGGAGTTTTGTGTTTTGATGTATAATGTTCTTAGTCCCTTTTCTTTCCTTTTTCTTGTTTTCATCTTCTTTTCCTTTGTTTTTCTTGTTTATTTATTTTTTAATATGTTTGTTTAGTTTAGGTTTATGTAGCTCTTCTATTTATAAGCATGTTAGGTTATTAGATTTAAGTTTTCTATTTTGCTATGTTTTTGTGTTTCTAGGTTAAGGTTTATGGTGTGTATGCGTATGCATGCTTTATGCATGCACACACATACTCGAAGTATGCATTCACATACAATTGGGCTATGTATGCGTATGCATACTTACGCCCATAAACCCTAATTCGAGCATTTTTTGCTTCTATTTCTTTATCTTATTTATACCATATGCCTTTGCCTTTCCTTGTTTTATGCTTTTGAGTCTCTGCTTCCATGTTGTTTGCTTTGTTTGTCCTTCACATGTTAGATTAGGGTTTCTTTTCTTCTTTTTATTTTTTTGCCATGAACATGCATATGATATGTTTATGTGTGCTGATGCATAGGTGCTGTGGTGCAGTGAGGTAAGTGATGCGTTCATCTGAACATGTATTTCCTTTTGTTGATGAATGCGAACATGCTTGGTTAGATGATGTGTTCTTGATGTTTAGATGTCTATAAAATGTTTGATTGCTGTCATGTGTATGTTTCTGCCTTAGATATGATATGGTGTCATTGTAGATACCATATTTTGTACCCTTTACAACTCGAGCACTGTTCCCCAATGATGCTAAATTCTAAGACCCAAGGTTGGTTTAAGACCTAATCAAAAGTTAAATTGACTTGAGAAGTGTTAAAATGAAAAATATAACTTTTAATAAGCAAATAAATCAATTTTTGAAAAATAAGGCCAAAAGGAACCCTTGCTTTGTGCATGCAAGAATTAGCCTATGCATGCAGCTTTCTACATGCATACGCAAGCCCACTCTTTCTCAAATCCCAGAGAGAGAAATACTATACAAAATCATTCTTAAGATCAAACTAATATAAATATCTGTCCTCAGACCTTAGCCAAGGACTAGTATTCTTCATTATTCCTTGTCTTTTTCTTCTTCTTCAACTGTGCTAGGTTATTCGATTTAAGTTGATATTATTATTATTATTATTATTACTATTATTATCTTTCTACTTCATTAACGTGATATTTTATGATAGGGTGCAAACTTATAGCAATAAATTATTCTTTTGAATGTAGTCCAATTTTTTTCTTATATTTTTCTATTTTTTAGTCATTTATATATATATATATACACACATATATATAATGCTTTATTTCAATAATTTCTAAGCAGTGAATCATTTGATTCTTTAATATTTTTTGGTCTTTCAGAAGTTTTAATCTCTCTCTCTCTCTCTCTCTCTCTCTCTCTCTCTCTCTCTCTCTCTATATATATATATATATATATATCATATATTATATAATAAAAGTTGATCTTAGAAGCTGTGGTTGCGCCAAGTGGCTTCACTAAATTGCAATTTTTTTTTTTAAGTTTTGAGATTTTAAGAAAAAAAAAAATTTCTTCTCCTATAATTTCTAAGTTGAAAAAAATATTAATTTGATTACAATTCAAATTCTTCATCTAATCCATTTAATCCTAATTTTTTTTACATGTAGTGTATTAATAAAAAAAAAAAAAACAACTTTCTTATTGCAGTAATTTTTATATAAAAACAACATTCTATTTGCTCTTATTAATTTCTTTGGATAAAATAACAATAAGTGTCTAAATTTTTAAAAAGAGATTAAATTTAACTGGTTGGTCTATCTAAAATATTATCAACAAGGCCTAAAATCACTAGGATAGAATTACCTAAAAAAAGGACAGAATTTCAAAAAATAAAAAATACATAAAATAAAGCAAATAAGATTGAATAAAAAAAGAAGAAGATAGAATTGAATACTATTGTGTATCAACATATTTTCACTTTTGTTAATTTTTTTAAGTTCCTTTTTTTGGATAAATATGTATTTTAAGTCATCATTTTTCCTAATAATCAGGTAACAAAAAAAAGTAGTATTTGATTTATAACTACAACTACATTTGTGTCTATCTAAAATGTTATCATCAAAGCCTAAAATTAATAGGATAGAATTACCTATATATAAAAAAGGATAGAATTTAAATAAAAAAGAGAAATAAAAAATACGTGAAAGGAAAAAGATAGAATTTAAATACTGTATATCAAACTACATTTTTTTTACTACGTTTTTTGTTTTTGGATAAATTTGCATCTTATGTCATCTTTTCCCTAATAATAAAGTTAAAAAAAAAAAAAAAGGATTTCAGTTTCACCTAAACTCCTTCTTTTTGTTCATATCATCTTTTTCACAACCTAAAATTCTTTATATATATAGACACAATTTTTTAGTGTATTATTCTTTCTACTACGTACCTTACAATTATTTGCTATATTCTTCCCTTCTTCTCTCTACCTTACCTACAACATTGCTATAACTTATAATCATTTGAATAAAATCAACACTAAACAAATGATTTAAATATTAAAATAAGAAATAAAAATTAAATTTCTTTTAGGTGTACAAGAACAATTTATTTTTTTAACTTAAATTTGAATTAATTCTTTTAGGATGATCCCCTCTTCATAAATGAATAGGAATTATTAAAAAAACTTATAAAATTTTTTATTGTTCATTGTAATTAGATATATTATATATAAGGACAAATATACAATCTAAGAGAATAGATATTTTTTTTGGTTTTAGCTTACATACACAGAGAGAGAGAGAGAGAGAGAGAGAGAGAGAGAGAGAGAGAGAGAGAGAGAGAGAGAGAGAGAGAGAGAGAGAGATTTCATTAATAATTGTTATACTTTTTTGCAATTTGCCATAGTTTTTATCATATTTTATAATATTTGTTTTTTAAAAAAATACCTTTTTTTTTTTAGAAACACACACACACACACACATATATAAGGGAAGGGGGATGAGATAAGAAAAAAAAAACCAAACTTGAACTTACATAATATACATCTTCCATGTAACTTAATTTGTTTTCATTTTATTTGTTATTCAATTTAATTATATTATCAAAATATTTTTTATTAAGTCGTGCAATGCACGGGCATAATACTAGTACTAGCCTTTGAGCACACGCGTTTTCTATTTTTTTTGTGAAAGTTAATAATTTAAATCCATTATAATTTGAGATTATTACATTTTTCAATCATGAAAAACCTAGGGGTGTGATGAGTAAATTATAACGCAAAACACTTATCACACCTCTAGGTATTTTTGTAATTGAAACATGTAGTAATTTCAAATTATAATGGATGCAAATTATTAACTTGTACAAAAAAAATAGAAGGAGCAATTTGAAAACCATGAGGAGAGTGATCCTATTTTGTAGGCAATGTTTTAGTGGCAGTTAAAGATGTATCTACTTATCAAAAAAAGAAAAAAAAAAAAAGTAGTAGTTTAGTTTTTTTTGGGTGGTTGCTGTGTCAGCAGTGAGTGATATTGTTGTGCTTAAAGATTGGTGATCAAGTTCCCTTTGATGGGTTATTCTTAGAAGGGCATTCTTTGAAGGTGGATAAGTCTAGCATGACTGGTGAAAATAAACATGGTGAAAATAAACATAAATATCTCTTTGGAGGTATTGATCAATAGTCAACACAAGGAAAAGTAGGAAACCCATAAACACCACTCCATAGTAAATTATTGCTTAACATACGTGGAGAAGATCTTTTTGGAGAAGATTATTGCTTTATGTAGATCGGAATTTTAAGCCATGTTTGCTTAACATCACAATTAATAAATTATTGCACGGTTTCTTGACTATATCTATCCCCGTTTGGATTGTTCCTCCTATTTTATTATTTTTTAATTTGCTTCTTCCTTTACAGCGACCCAACTTTCTCGTACACAAACCTCCTTGCACTAACGCAATCATTAAACCTACATTAGTATCTTTAGGAGCGTTTGGAGGATGTTTGTTCCAATCATGATTCTTGGCAGTATTTGTACATCCCACTCTAGAAATTTAATATTATTTTAGACCAATTATTATGTGTTTCATAGGTTACAACTTACAAGAGGAGAGACAGAAAAGATGTCCATATATTTACAAGCCATGTAGTAAGTTTATAATTTATTATTATAGTCATTGAAAGTGTCAAAGTTTATAATTTTAGTTCAAATTTTGTAGTTTGTTATTGTGATTTTTATGTTATATCAGTCATTATTTTAATTTATGAAAGGATCTAAGAATATATTATGCTCTCAATAATTGCTTTTTACCCCTATTGTTTTAGGGACTCTATATTCTTGAGACTCTCTGAAGTTTGAAGTTTCTAAGCAAGGTATGTTTTCAGTTTTTGACATTAATTTTTGGATTGCATGTCAAATTTCTGTTTCATCCCATCCCACTAAAATTTATAATAGATGTGAAATGAGTTATTAGTAGTTAGAACTTCTTGATTAAATCATGTATGATTGCACTGATATTATTTGGATTTTCTTCATTGATAAGGTTTGCAACCTCTTTATCAAATAAAAGTTATTCTTAGGGAAAAATGTCAACAAAAACTTATTTCTCTTAGTAGGTTAATTACTTTTTCTTTTTTAATAAGAAGTAGGTTAATTACTTTGTTCTTCTGATTGATTTTTTCTTTTCTCTTTATATTTAATTTTTGTGTGCAAATTGGTCTTTACTATTGTTGCTGTAGTTGGCTGCATGCACTTAAATTTATTGAACATGACCTAGTTACTCCAAGTGATTGCCTAATTTTTCTTTCTATAATGCTGAAGGGATTTAAGTTCTAGACATTTAAGGGTTTTGATGGCATGAGTTGTTTTCAATTTAAATTCCACGCCAAAAGCATTCCAATTTTGTTGGCAAAGTTCTGCCCCCTTTGCCTTTTTTACTAAAATCTTTTTGTTGAAAAAAATATACTTAATTCTATGTAACCCACCACCTTATAAAATCTAAACAATGTTGTATGTGGTTTCTCTTACCCAAGTTTGTGTTGTGGAATCTTATTATTGCCCACAATCTATTCGTTGGTCCTCGCTTGTGACTTTGGAGGTTGGAAGAAAAGAAGAGGGCACCCCTTTTGTATTCCATTGCTATTTTCAACTTGGTAAATAGAAGGGATTGACTTGGTTTTTTGGGCATTAACTGCAAGGCCGTGAAAGTTCTTAAATGGAAAGATTTATATACACAAATGTTCTTTATTAACTTAAATTTGTTAAGAGTTTCATCCTCTTTTTACAATTATAGATTAAAAAGATAAAGAAAAAAAAATCATAATATGCTTTGAGCCATATTTTGAATAGAAGGTGAAACATATTTGTTTTGAAACAAGTATTTATTTGAGCAAAGTAAATATATATAAATTTTGTTACATTATTCAGTGTATTGCATAAGTTAGCGACTAGTATCTAATTTAATCTAATATCTAATCTAATCTTTAAGGAGTTGCAGCCCCTTAGGAAAAAAAGCCATTTTAAAAACTGACACGCATATTACTTTAAAAGAGCCGCACGTTGCATCGTTTCAATAATCTTAAAATTTTAAATTTTACCTCAACAGCACCGTTTGAAAGCATCTCACTATAAATAAAAAAATAAAAGACTCAAATTAGACAAAAAAAAAAAAAAAAAAAAGCATCCACTGCTTCCATTCGTTAAACACAAGCCGGCCAAAAGAAAAACGCTTCCTTGCCGATTTGCTTTGCAGTTTGCCCCATGTTCTGTTCCCTCTCTGCAACAGAGTGCAAACTTGCCCACTTAGATTTCTGCCATCAAGTCAGTTTAGAGTCACAAGAGAACGATCGTTACATCGTTTGAAGATTCTTTTAATAATCGTTTGGAATCAGCCGATACGGAAGGAGAGAGGACGATTGAGAGACGGTAAGTCTGAATAATCAATTCTGTCATCACCGTTAGGGCCTCCGTCCATAAGTTCTGTTTTTAATTTTACAAATTGGGGTTTTTTTTGGGAGAATAATTTGGGCGTTATTTATGATTCAAGTATTTTGGTTTGATCGGTTATAATTTAGGTTTTTCGGTTAGGAGTAGTTTTGTTTATTTTATGTAGATAGACGGGTTAGATTTGGTTTAATCTCTTACCCTATTGTTTTCTTTAGGTTTGCTGTCAATCTAGGGATTTGAAATCAGGGAAACAACCTGGAAGATCAAATTATAAATGAATTCTTATTAGGAATTTTTAGTTTCTGGGTTTTGTATTAAATTCTAACTGAATTGTTATTAGGAATTTTCAGTTTCTGGGTTTTGTTCCTTTGCTTTCATGAATTTCAGTTTCATATTTTGTTTTGTTTTGTTTTGTTTTTGCCTATTTGGGTTGCATTTGTTTTGGGTATCTGTTTAAAATCAACATGCATGACTTTTTATTTATGTTGTTTTTTTTACAATTGGTATTTATTTCATTCCTTCTTTCAATGTTTTTGTTTTTGATGTTCTCTCTGTTTGTTTTTGTCAAGTTATTTGAGTGCTTTTTATTAAAAAAATAAAATAAAATTTAATTTTTTCCCCTACAGTTGCGATACATAGGCTGCAGTTCACAGATCATAGTGATTGAGGCATTGCATTAGAACGAGTACCAAAAATTTTGAAAGGTAAGTTTTTACGAATGTTAACTTTTAAACACCTACACCGGTTCAGTATGTAACCAGTCTATCTGCCTTCTTATATACTGTTTCTTCTTTTCAATTTTTCCCCATTTTTGTTATGCTCTTTTTCCTCTGCGGGTGAAACCCAGTGACGCTTGATGAGAAAGAACAGAGACCTGCCTTCACTAGCCTGCCACCACTGGTCAGCCAGCGAAACCACTACCTGTAAAACTGATTTCTTTCTTTTTTTCCTTTCAATTGTACTACTTTGGATTTTATTTCTTAATCTTCTTCTCCTTCACTATTATAGATTGAATTGGGGAATTGAACCTTTAATTAGCAGTAGTTGGATTTGAAATAAACTCATTCTATTTTGTAGAATAGATTAGGTGATTACGTTGGTTGTCATTACTCATTAGGATGTTATTATCTCATTAGCCAATTGTTTTGGCTATTTTAATTCTAATTAGTTTGCTATTTGAATTATTTTCAATTGGATGTAATCCATATCATGGCTGTATTTTAAATGGAAAAGTGTAGAAATAAAGATCATTAGAAAAATTAAACCAACACTATGTCTTTTCTCTCATTAAGGAGATTAGACATCTCAAATTGACTAAAATCCTCTGTTCTTTTCGGTTGCTAAGGAAATTTTGCATGCAGGTTACTCATATGCAGTCAACGGATAATTGCATTTTAATCTGCAATTACCAGTACTGTTTAGTGCCTATGATTATGTTTGATGATAAGTTAGAATTAAAGCTTTTAATTTTGAATGTAAAAGTCTAATTTTATATAGGTTCTCAAAAAATATAATTGGGAAACTTTTTTAGAACAATGGAGAGGGGAATTTGAACCATGTTTATCCTATAAATTAAAGCAACTACCTTATGCAATAAATATATAAATATAATGCATTTTGGCTAAATTTTGATGCGTTTTGGGATGATACAATTATGTAATTTGATTTATGTTATCAAGATGTAATCTACAATTTTACATTGAAATTTTATTCATAATGGTCTACTCATACTAAAAGAATATGTTCTGTAGAGTGCGAAGGCAGATATTAATGTGGAGAAGGTTTTCTTTTCAAAAGCAAGGGATATTAAATGAAGGCTTGCTGATACTAATTCCAAGATTGAGGTATGTGAGCATCAATAACTTACTCCATCAGTAATTTGACAATTTCAAGCACACTTTGCAATTTGGTGTTGGTATATAGTGTATCATATAGTTAGATGAACAACCTACATTAAACTTAGAATTTTTCAATATTTACCCAACATTTAATATTTACCCAACATCTAAATATTTTTCATGTCCTAAGTGGATTATATAGTTATTTTGTAATCCATTCTAAATTTTGAAACAGTCCATATTTAAAATAAATAAAAAAAAATTTAACATACTTATCATTGCATAGGTGTTCACTGAAGGCCTCTAATAGGTAAATTGATTTCTTATTATGATTTATCTTCTCTAGTGTTGGAGCTTAAATACTCTAAAACATTGAAAGAGAAAATCAAGTAACTTATGCAGTAGGTGATTGATGGAAGATGTGATTTGCAAATTGTCCCACTGTCTACATTTATGAATGTTGAGAAAGAAGACATTTGAGGTCTTCTGCTTAGGCACTTGTACTATCGCATGCTGTTTTAAGAGCCATAATTTAAGAAAAAAGTTTCATGAAAGTTTCATTTCATATTTGTTATACAAATTCCTTATTTAAAGCATTAACATTTTTATTTTATGTTTTAGTGTCAATTAAAGTGTCCCTTTTTTTATAATATAATCTACGTTTTATTTGTCTATTTAAATAAGGAAAACAATTTATTTATTTTTATTATTATTAATTTTTTTTATGGTAGTCTATTTTAAATAAGGAAAACAATTTATTTATTTTTATTATTATTAAATTTTTTTATGGTAGTAGGTAGACGCCTTACAATTGGTAAACAGCTGAACATACATATACATTACCCTTATCAATTTTAGTATCTTCCACTTGGGTTTTTACCATTTTTTTTTTGTTTTTGTTTTTGTTTTTGTTTTTTACTCTTTGATCTTCCACGGAAATTTGGCAACACCTTATTAAAAGATAAGACAAATATGATTATATTCTAATAGATAATTTCCTATGCTTTTTTTATTGGATTTTGTTTTTAAGTAAAATTTTGATTAGACATTTTAAAAGAAAAAGAAATGATAAGAGCTATCTAACACTTATTCACGTGATGTAGATTTTAGATGGTAGAACTAATTTCGTATTTGTATGTGATCTTCATTTGGAATCAATTTAACATTAACATTTTGTTCTGAATCTTCTGATATGTCCAAGTATGCAAAAAGATCCTCAATGGCTTGGTTGCTTACAATATTAGAACCATAAAGACTTTTAACAGAGAAAGCATGAAGTCCATAAACAAATGGTTAAACTATTTGACTTTTGGTTTATTTTAGGATTATAAATGTTGTTTTGAGCTATGAATCTAAATTTTTATGATGTTATGAAGAAAGGTTTTCGTTTTTCTTCTGCTGTAAGTTTAATTTTTTTCCCGTTATTCAAATTATGTTAATATATATTATTACGATGAAGTATTATTTACTTTTGATGATGTTATATAAAAAAAAGAAGTGTACTTTTAATGATGCTATAAACAAACAACCAGCACAATTATAAAAATCCGGGTTATAAGCTAATATATATAAAATTGAAACTTCTGAAACTCCCACAATTTTCCATGTCAACATAATATTAAAAAAAAAACATAAACACAAGATAAAACTTTTCTAATACCTGGAATTATTAGAAAGGAAAAAAAAAAACCCAAAAATTTCAGCTAAAAAAAAGAAAAAGAAAGCTAAAGGCCTAAAACCGGAAAATTTCCTTCTCCCCAAAACCAAAACCCGATTAAAAAAAACACTCCCCCTTAAACAAACACAGTAACACAGACTCGTCAAACTCCCTCTCTTCTTCTTCACGCAGTCCCATCTCCTTCTTCAAACGCACAATTTCCTCCATGCCTCTCTCTACATACACATTCCCCTGCCTATAATCTTTTTCCCTTCTCTACCTTCATTCCAAGCTTTCTTCTGTTGTTTAAACCAATATCCTTTGTAAAGCAAGGCCAGCCCATCACCATGAATCGATGCCCTTCGTTCAAAATTTGTATCCTCTCCAGGTGAGTTTTTAACCCCAAAAAAAAAAAAAAAAAAAATTATATTACACTGTTTAATAATTTATGTTTGCAATCTAATTTGGCTATCTTACTTGATTATGCTCTTTTTTATTTAATTTTATATATAGACTATCTTCCTTTTATTCAAAACATACAAAGTCTTTCATATGTTATTCAAAATCCAATTTTGTTTGACAAATTCACCAGCTTTCTTGCTTTTTCTCTCTGTAATTCTTTCTCTTTCTCATGTTTTTGCTGGTATAATGGTTGAGAGCATGATATAAGAATTGGTATCCTTTGTGAAAATAGCCAACCATAAGTGTTTGACAAAATGTCCCAGAGAAATTAGAATCAATGAAAATAAAGGTTTGGTAAAAATTTAATGTCTATTTTGTTATAATGTTCCCCATTGCCCTAAGTGTTTGACAAAATGTCTCAATGAAATTGAATTTTTTTTTCCTTACCATGTGGTTGGTTAATTATCTTTTTATTTAACTAGCCCGTGCATTGTAGCAACGAAATTCATTCCCATTTAAAGTTGCTGCAAAATATGTTTGTATGGTATTGTAGTATTGTTGGAATTAGAGATAAGTCAGACTTCATCTATTTGTTTTTTCCATACTCCATTCCTATTTTATGGAGGACTTTTGGATTGAACTTTCAGCTTTAGCTCATGATTTTTTGTAGCAATCATCAAATGTTTTTTCTCTACATGGCTGTTCAAATTGGGTGTTGTTTGGTTTTTTTTTTCATAGCCAATTTAAGAAGTGTGTCTCTTTTCTTATCTTTGGGTTGCTACTGATGGCTATATTAAATATTTGGACTTGGATATGTGACTATTTGTTAGGATAATACACCTATCAGTATTTGATGCAAATTTCCTAAAGTTTATGTTGGTATTGTTGTTAATTGTTCTACTGACAGGGAGCATTTTGATTTTCTTGGTAGGATTGCAAAAATATGTCTTTAACTTAATGGAATTTCCCGTGGGATGTAATGATAGTGTTGGGTAGTTAGGAAACACCACCTTTGAAATTTAAAAAGCTATAAGCAATATTAAAAAAAGAAAGGGCCTTAAGCCATGGGTTTTTTTTTTCCCAGCAAGTAGTGGTTATTATAGTTTATGATGGAAGCCATGAGATCAAGCTAACTTGAGTCACTCAAAAACAAGTTCATAAAACACTCTTAAATTTGATCAAGAGTGTATGTCAATTGTTTACAAAGTGAAACAACTACTATTTATAATGGTTTCAATATATTTTCCATAGTTTGTCAACAGATTAATATTGAGAGATTTGATATTGCCATGGAGACCTACTGACAGAAGATGTTAACAACAAAAATTTGTATTAAATATTATTTAGGTTTTGTTATTTTGGGTTAATTTTTTTTATTTAGTTATTTGGGTTATTGGTTTTAATTAAGGTTGAATGATGAAAAAAACAGAGCATGATAGAAGACATCTACAGCACCAAGAAGCATACAAGGTGGATATATAACTGAAAGGGTTTTTTGGTGTTGGTTTGATAGTCTTCCTCAAATGTGTGGGACTCTTTGATGGCGAGCATGCTTAGTTTGGAGGATTTTGTGTTGATAAAGGAATTTGGGTTAGGGTATGGTGGCAGACCCATGTGTTTTAGGTTTTTTTTTTAATGGTTTTTGCTTTGTTTCTTAGATTTAGATGGTTCATCCTTGATCACCGTTAAAATATGTGGTTGAAGCTTGAATTTTGTAGTGTAGTCATTTGACAAATACAAATTAATTGTTGTTTAATTTTGTTGCTTTAAAATTAAAGGTGTTAAAATCTGTTGAATAAGTTATAGTGATTATTGCAATAGAATAAATGCTTTCTAAATCTAAATCAAACGACTATAAGGTTGTGCTGTATGTTAACTTGGGATTTTCATTTGAATAAAGCAAATTGATTTATAAGGCAAGCAGTGTTATGGTCAAGGTTGAAAGTTTCAAACATAAATACTGTCTTGGCTTTTGGATCCTTTGGGCATATTTTGATATGATTAGGCAAGGTCACTGTGCAGACTCCATTGTGCCATTTAGAGTACAAAATATTTCCATTCCGTACTTTGTGAAAATTGAGTGTTGTTGATTTATGCTTGGTAAAAAATTTATGTCTATTCTGTGAAAGTCCTCTATTGTTGTTTGGATTATTTTTTGTTTCTTTTTATGTCAACATGGTCTGTGCTGTGACTGATGGAATTGAGAGAATTTAGTTGAATTCAAGGCGACAACCCTCCTAAAAACTATTAGACAAGAAGAGAATAGTTTTTTATGGAATAGTATTTGCTGCCTTTTATTGTTTGAGCCATAGCTTAAATACAACTATGACAAATTCATTTAAAGCTATTAAAGCTGTGTGTTTGAGACTTATTTAAGTTATATTACAAGGTTAATATTTTATATCAATATCTATTTGTTAGCATGTGTTTGAAAATTTTAGGATAAATGAGTTATAAATCAATTTATATCTGGGTATTTAAATCAATTTGTTAGCAAGTGTTATGGTCAAGGGTGAAAATTTTAAATTTATATCCTGTTAAATTGGTACTGCTTTCTTCTTTTTTATAATAAATAAAAAAATTGAAAATTTTTTTTCTTCCATTGGACCTTTAAAGCATTCAATTTGAAACTTTTGTTGTGAAAAATAATTGGTAGTGATGTTTGTGGCAGATTCGAATTCAGGATTGAGGTCAATCTTGATGCCATGGTTAGTTTTCTATATCGTATGTACTTTGCGTATAGTTTATTGTTTATGATGCTTTATTTACTCACCTTTTTAGAGTAATTCATGTTACAGACGCATTGAAGAATTTGGAAGCTCATTTTGAAGAATGCTAGCACTCTAGCAGAGAAGTTCTCCATGGAAGTCACACAAGATCTATGTCTATCTGTACTCCCTCAAATAGCAGCATAATTAGGTAGGATTTCTTACGATTTATGTGTTATCTTAGTTTCTAGGTTGAAAGTATTCAATGATATATGCAGATTTTGTTATTTCCAATACTTACAAGCTAATTGCTGATTAGTAAGCCTACAAATTGCGTGAGAACTTATTAGGAAATACATGGTAATGGTGGAAGCATCTTTTAGATAGAAATTATGGGAAAATTTTGCTATTAATAGATAAATTTTCTGGGCGGTGATTATTTAATGCAAATTGTTGGGATGGGTTTTAGGGCCAGGAAAGTTGTGAGTTATGGACACAAACATGATTGGGTCTTATTAGGTACCCAGTTAATACCCACTTAATTTAATTAATAATTAGGTGGGTTTACATTTTATTTAGGTGGGTGGGGTTGGGATCATTTTGCCACTCTTACTCATTTCCTATTTTTCTCCCTTTCTCTCTATCATCTTCTTCCCCAAATGCCAAAACAGTCGCTCAAACCCAGTATTACCAATGAGCTTCCTCTCTCTTTTCTCTTACTTATTTTACTCTCTCCTTTTCTTATGTGGGTCCTAATCCACTCTGTGTTTTCTTTCAGCTGAACATTAACAAAAGGGGGTAGAAAGAACAAGTGAAGCCAACAAATCAAGGTAGAAAGACCGTGAATCAATGTCACAGGGTAGCCAACAAATCAACAACAACAGCTAGCAACCACCAAACACGGAGGATAAGAACAAAAATAAGAATAAAGAGGACATCCACTGGGTAAACCTTAAACCTATCTTCCATTTTTCTATCTTCTATCTCTGTGATGTTTGTATTTTCACTTAGTTCATGGTCAATCCGTGATTTACGTAGCCCCACACTGTCAATCCATTGTTCATGCGCTGCTTAGGACCTCCTAGGAACCAGATCGAAGTTGGAGGTTTGAGAGAGATTCATTTTGAGAGATGGGTCTTGGGTTTTCGGGTTTAGGCTGAGAGAGAGAGGTTGAGATTGAGGATGGAGAAAAGAAGGTGAGGCTATCAACAGGATGGTGGTGGCTAGTGTTGAGCGGTGAGGACCATTGAGGTCCGATTGGGCGCTAGTTCGAAGAGTGTGAGATTTAGAGTGAGAAATAGATTTAGAGAGTTGTTGGTGATGATCGGAGAGAAGACTTGGAGTGGCTCTGGCCATGGGGTTTTAGAGTGAAGGCTTGGGTTTTGGGTTTGAGAACTAAGAGGTAGAGAAATGGGAAGGGATAGCTTTGGTGAGAGAGAAGTTGGGTCTGAGATTTGAAGCCACCGCCTATGGTGGCAAGGACGATGACAGAGAGGAGCTTGAGCTGCAGCCATGGGTTTGGGTTTGGTTCAGAAAGGGAAAGAGCAAGAGGTTAGAGAGAAAAAGGGTATACGGCTAGGGTTAGGGGAAATTAGGGTTGTAAATGAACCAAGCGGTTCATAAACAATTCTTGTTCATGTTTGTTTGTTTATAAATGAGCCAAGCTTGAGCCTTAGTTTTACGCTTGTTTAGTAAACAACTCGTGAGCTATAAAAGCATGATACAAAACAAGCCAAGTTTATGAAACAAACATCAAGCACTACTTTAGACTTAGTTACTTTTTAAAAAAAATTCAGAAGTGGGCCACATATGGTCCTTCCTTATCCATCATCCAACGAGTTTGCTATTTTCTTATTTTTGTTTTACACATGCTATGCATAAATTTCACATGATAAAATGGCTAATCATATGCTATGTATATATTTCACATGCTTTGACTTTAAATATTCTCATGGTATGTTATAACTTATAAGTAAATAAATACTCACTTGTGTGTATATATATGTATTGTTTGCAAAACTTTTTTTTCAAAAAATTAAAATGTCAAGTATCTTGTTTCTTCATTAAAAGATAATGTTTGAATTAAATTAAATTGGGAAATATAATCTTTTAGATTTTCTAATTAAATGTTTTTTTGCTAGGTAATTAGAGAACTATTATTAATGAAACAGTAGGAAATAGTACAAGTTGTTCATGATAATGAACAACAAGAAAAACTGAATGATAGGATGATGATGATGATGCTGCCCAGGAACATTTTCTAATTAAATTTAAAAATTTGGGTGCGTTGAATTTAATTTTCCTTGGGAAGACAATACGTAATATTTATGTTTTATTGGTCAATACAGCCAAGCATTCTAATTTAATTGGATAACATAATGTGTATTATGTACTGTATTTAACTTTTATCCTTTTTTTTTCTCCTAAAATTTTTTTTATCCTCTTCGTTTAAAAAAAAAAAACTTTTATCCTTAGAACACTCACATTTTATGTCACTCTAAGCCTAATATCAATATAGATGTTACATTTTACTTTTACCAATTATAGTTGTTGATGTGGTCAAATTTGACCATAACAAAATCATGGATGGTGGGGAGTGAATAAAGACTAATTAATAATTGATTATTATTTATGTTGAAAATACATATAATAAACAGAGAATAGATTTAGTTATTACGTATATTTTTAAAGAAAAGTTGTTATTGATGTTGTGGTTAAATTTGACCATATATCATATTATCAATATAAAAAAAATTAATAATAATTTGAAAAGGTCTTATGCCACTCATTTACTAACAAATTAACAATAATTAAACTGATCTCTCTCTCTATATATCTCTCCTCTCTCTTCTCAAAAAAAAAATATCTCCTCTCTTTCACTCAGAAAACAAACACAAACCCAATTCAATGGCTCTTATCCTTGTGCTTTACAGTTTGATCATAGCTCTTGCAGGGAATAGTTTGCTATTCCCTGCTTATATGAGTGATATAAAAAACCGTTTAAACTTCAACCAAGGCAATTTACTGAAATTCAGCATTTTTAAAGACTTAGGAAGTGAGGGTTTTGAGCTTGTTGCAGGTCTAATTGTTGAAGCTCTTCCTACCCAGATTGCCATTTCTTTAGGTATTACTCTTCGATTTCTGGGCTTCTTGATAATCTGGTTGACAAAAAAATATTGGCTATTGGCAATCGGCCTTCTGCTATCTTCCGCCTCAGAATCTCTTATATGTGTTTCATGCCGTTTTTCTGCCCTCAAGAATCATCTCAGAAAAAATTTAGTGCTTCTACTTCTGCAAGCTTCCATATGTCTTGGAAGTGGATATGTGCTTTTAATGCACGAATCAATTAAGAGATTCTCACTGATCTCCGTGTTGACTGTCTTTCCGACGGTGATCATGATTATTATCTATTGTTTTATTTGGAGAGAGCAGCGAGTGCAAATAGAAAGTGGGAAGCTTTGGCTTTACTGGTTAATTGCAGGCCTATGTATTTTTTCGCTTGTACTTTCATTAAAGCTATTTACAAACATATCTGCAAAAGTTGCAGCAATTGCTGCTTCAGTAGTCTGGATTTCCCCGGCGATAGCTGCATTCTTTGTCATGAAAAAAAAGAAAAAGTCTGATAATGTGACTGAGACTGAGTCCGAGTCTGAATCTGAGTCCGATGGCGGGCAACAGCAACCACCACAACAACCAATCAGAAGAAGTTACTTCCGAGATAATTTGAACAGAGAGTTATTTCGAACAATGAAGACAAGAGAATGTTTGGAGATAATTATACCGACATCCATTTCTCTCTCTCTATCCACCACATCAATTGATCTAATATATCAATTAGTGGAGGCTCTTCTGTTGAGTCCCAAAACAGGTTTCAGACTGGTGACCACAGTTTCCATTTCTGTTTTTCTGGGTCGAATAATTACTGCCTTTTTAACTGAATTTTTATCAAAACATAACTACACCCGTACTATTTTAACTGTTCCTTTATCGTTTCTTTCCTTCATTTCCTTCCTTTTAATTGCATTTCCCATCCTTGGTTTCTCTTCATTTGTGTCATACCTTGTTCTGGGATTTTCACATGGAGGCCAACAACAGTTGGCCTCCATGATTTTAACAGATAGGTTTGGTCAAATAAATCAAATTTTATTTTCAATTATTAAAATACTAGTACCCATATTAACATATATTTTTAAAATATATTTTGTATCCTATTTCTTTGAAAAGGCTGCCATCACAAACAGACCTGTTTTTGAAACCCAACTATCGAATACAGATAAAACCTGTATTGGAAAGTCATGCTTTAAAATTTCTTTTATTATTTTTGCTATAATTATGTTCCTAATGAGTATAATATGGACTCTGGTTTACTTCGAAGAGAGAACTAAAGATAGAAGTTACAGTAGCCTGACCACAAGAGAATCTTCATGAAGATCATTTGTAAGGTTGATTTGTTGGGTTATGCCGATGTCTGTTGTTGGGCTATTTGCTTGCTGGCAAGGTCGATTTGGTCACCATCGTAATGGAGATGTATGGATAGTTGTTCCTCATTGTTTGATGTGGTGTATTTGGAAGGAGAGAAATAGTAGGTGTTTTGAAGACAAGGAGCGTTCCATGCCTGTTCTCAAGCTTCTATTTTTCAGAACTTTATTGGACTGATTTTCTGTGTGGAGAAACCAACCTTGTTTTTCTATTTTGGATTTACTTGATATATGTATTGTTCGTGTTTGATTTGTTCACCCCTATGTACTCCCTGTGTACTTGGGTGTTTCTCTCTTTTCTATTTCAATAAATCTTTATTACCTATCAAAAAAAAAAAAAAAAAAAGTGTATTCCAATTTTATGAAGAGTGTGTTTGAGAATTGTTGAAATCCACTGCTTATTAGAGTTTTCTGCAATAAAAGGGTCAACTTTAGATTAAGTGACTTGCTCATTTTGTGTGAAGCTTTATTTTATTTTATTTCATTGATAAGTAAAGGATATTTTATTCAAGAACTTATTAATGAGTCATCCGAGTATACAGGAAGTATACAGCAGGGGACCAATATAATCAAATACATAAATTACAAGCATCCATCAAATCATAGACTGAAAAAATGGAATGACTTCCTATGATAGACATCTAGTCCGATAGAGTTTTAAAGAAGAAAGTTTTAAATCAGCTATAGTTCTTTCTGAATCTTCAAAACACCAATTGTTTCTCTCCTGCCAAATGCACCACATCAAATGGTGAGGGATAGCCATCCAAATAACACCATTATTTTCTTTAAAAGAGCTTTTAATATCAAGGTTTGCTTTTGATACTTTCTAATCAAGTGATTCAAACATAAATGCTAGCTTCCAAGATGTTCCCAGTATTTGCATAATTCTTCGCTTCTGGTACAGGATTTTGGTGATGGTATTCCTGGACATGGTGGAATTACGGATAGAATGGACCGCCAGGTAAGCTTTGATGAAAAATGAATCCACCGGATTTCTGTGTACTTACTAATTGAAAGTGTTTTCCCAATGGCTTCCCCCCTATCCCGTTTGTCTTATTCTTCAAAGAAGCTTGATTACCATTCCTAATGCATGTATGTTTAGTTATATTGTCATTGTTGGCAGGAAATTATGATATCATGTGCTAGTTTTATTTCTGTTTGTAACCATATATCATTTTTTTACTGTTAGCAACTTTTATTGAAAAGAGAAAGATGTATTTACAAAAATGAATCATCCGAAAGATGTAAATAAACCTAGTTGTGTACAAATGATGCTGTCATTCGCTAATCACTAATGCGGTTGTCAAATGTAGATGGTGATGACCGTCTCTGCTTATATCTATCATCAGTCATTTGTTGTGCCACAAAAACTCTCAGTTGAAAGGATCTTGGACCAGGTACTGTCTGCATAAAATTTGGATATCCATTTAATTAAATGAGTGAATATGTGAAGATTCATTAGCTGTTATAAAAAAGAAAAAAGAAAAACTGAAGATTCATTAGCTGATGGTGTGACTGCTTTTTAGATATTGATGAACCTTACATTCGAGGGGCAGCTTTCTCTATATGTTCAAGCTCAGGGAGATCTTGCATGAGATGATGACCAGAGAGTCATAGATCTGCATAACCTGCGTCTTGTGTGATGTTCTCTCTCCCCAGCATGTTATGTACATGGTGGCCTAACTATGAAAGAAACAGATAATGTTTTGTATAAGGTATTTTGTTCTCTTTTCCTAGCAAGGTTTTGAAATCCAGACCGTTTATTGAACCGTAGAAGGGAGAGGTTCAAGGTTTTTGAGGTCGAACCGAGGTTGAACCGGGGTCGAACCGTGATGATGTCATAATTAATATAATAATTAATTAAAACCTAAATATAGATATTAAATTTATAAAACTAGTAAAATTGACTAATATATCTATATATGTGAGGGAAATTTAATGATTTTCAAGCATATATTTAATATTTAAATAAGAAAGTTAATAAAATAAAATAATAATCATGAAAACTTTAAAATTTATTATTAATTTTTGAAGTAATGTTGAATATCTTTGAATAATTTTAATTATAATTTTTTTATTCCTTGTAAGAGATGGATAAAATTGTGTTAAGTTGTTTTTATTAAAAAAAAAAAAATTGCTAAGGGGTTGGACCGCACGGTTCTTGACCGGTTCGAGCTGTCTAACCCTGGTTTTAGGAGTTCACGGAATAAACTAAAAATACGGTTCTTTAGGCTTAAAAAATCGGTTTTTATTTCGGTTCCTGGTTTTCACAGTCCGACCTCTCGGTCCGGTCCGGTTCTGAAAACAGTGTTTCCTAGTGCAACTCAAATGTTTGGGGTTGAGTAATGCAACCCAAATATTTTGTAACTAGTTTAAGCGCATGAACTCTCATTGGAGTGTAAATTGCTCCATGTGTCTCTCTCTTGCATTAGTTTATTGGTTGGATTTATGTTCTTTTGAAATTTCAGAGGCTTAATTAAATCAGTGTGCATTAATCACCCAAATTATAAGGACTTGAGTCAGCTCTCCATGGAAGAAAAGAAGTCGTTGAAGTCCATGCATAAAAATATAATTACTATCTTAAACTAAGTTAAACATTTGTTCAGGGAAGATTGGGTTGTTTTTTATTTTTTTTTTTAAATTACATGTGAACTCAGTCAACTGTAGCAAGCTACAGGATACAACACAGAAATGAGAAATAAGTAATCAGATAGGTTTTTTTATTTTTTATTTTTATATTGCCTTCAAACCACTAAATAATGAGTCAATTAATTAATTTCTTTCCTCTTTTCTACATAGTTTTCAAGTGTGTAAGCTAAAATATGAGTTTATGGGTAGAATATACTTGACACTAGTTCTGCATTAGAAAAATTGAATTGAAGGATAATGGGCTGCCCAATTTTGTGAGCTTCTGCCCAAAAGGAAAAGCATGTTGCACACGGTGTATGCAAATATAAACAGCCCAAAACAACTGAAAATGTGACTTTAAATCAAAGATTGATTTAAAGTTGGTTCAAATTTTAAAGGAGAAACTTTCGTTAAAATTTTTCGAGTTGAGACAAATATATACACCCACGGTCACGTCTTCAAAAGTTCAAATACTAGAAGTCACGTGGTCTCATTCAACCCGTGGATTTTTATTTTTTTAAAAGGAAAAATATACAAAATCTCCTATGGTTTTCTCTAAGAACACAAAAAAGTCTTAAGTTTTGAATGTAATACTTAATCCCCTCTTTAGTATTGTTTTGTGTAAACTATTAAAATAGTGATTTGTTCAATTAGTGACACATGTCCCAATTTGAAGCTACATTGTTAACATAAAAGAATACCTTATGATGATTTTGTGTTACACTCAAATGGTTCAAGGGGTATGTGTTACCTAGTTAGAAGTTTATATGTAGAACAATGTTATAGCGAGTTAAGTGCTAGACTCAAAACCTCAAGGGGTTTCATATTATTCAATTCACTCACAATGAACAATGTCATGAAACCCTTTGAGGTGGGCAACACATTCCTCTTATATAGTGGTGGAGCCATGTATAAGTTTTATATTTGGGATTTAAATTTATATAAGGAGCTGTAGTATCTTAAATGTATTTAGTAATTTCTTACATTTTTAAAGAAACCATTGTTTTTTTTTTTTTTTTTAAATATTTTTTAATTAAAAAAAATTAAAAATTTGTTGTCCCTAAAATTTGCATGAATTTATTTTTCATACAAAAACATTAAAAAATTAATTTTTCCTCCTTAAAATATTGAAAAAAATGTTATACTTTTGATTGTTAAAACTTTAAAAATAAAAAACTATTGAAAAAAAGATGTTTTTTTTTTTTTTCTCACTATATTCATTTCTAAACTATTAAAAAAAATCACTTTTAAGTTGAAGTGTATGTAAAACTGTATAAAATATTTTAGATATAATATTCTTTTTAAGTTTAAAGGAAAAAAAAAAAAAATGGCAGTGTTTGTTACACTTTGTGATTACAATTTAAAAAAAAAATTTATACACAAGTTTGTGTGTAACAAGATGCGTGTAAATTGTGTAAGGAAAACAAAGTTAATGGAAACTCTAGATATCATTCCACCACAAAATCATACCAAACAGATAATAAGCGAATGTTTTGAAGATCACCCACTATGGTTTTCAAACCCGGACCGTTCATTGAACCGTAAAAAGGAGAGGTTCGAGGTTTTTGAGGTCGAACCGAGGTTGACCAGGGTCGAACCGTGATGACGTCATAATTAATTTAATAATTATTTTAAATATATATAAATATATTAAATTAGTAAAACATAGAAAAATTAACTAAAATAGTCCAATTAAAACTATAAATCCATATTTTAACTATGTCTAATATATTCATCTTAAGCCCAAATATGAAATATCTATCTAATAATAATAATAATAACCATTTAAAAAAATAAATAAAAGGATCAATTTGTACCGGCAAGTGACAAAAGAATTGTTATGTTATATCCACAACATTTTTTGCAATATTTTCTTAAGAATCACGTCAAAATCTTATATAGAAAGTTCTTATTAGTTCTAATTTAAACCCTCCACTGAAATTATTTTTTACTTACCAGTATAATTTTTTACTCACATCAAATTTATTATGAATATATTATAGTAGCATTTTTTAGTGAGCATTTCTTAAAATTAAAGACCCACACGTATGAATCCAAAAAAAAGACAATACCACGTGATTACATAAAAAAAATAAATAAATAAAAAATAAAAATAAAAAAACAAAAAAACAAAAAACTAAGGCATAAAGAAGAAAAGCACCACCACACATTTTTATACAGAGCCATTTATTAGTCATTGACTTCCCAACCACCCATTTACTTTCAACTACTCCCATTTACATTTTTCCATCAGTCCATCTCATTACACTTTCCCATCAGAGAAAAGAGAAGAGAGACGGACTGAGAGATAAGAGAGACGAACTGTGAGAGAGAGAGAGAGAGAATCTGAAGCGCCGGTGAAGTCGCGGTCGCCGGTGGAGATTGAGGTCGCCGAAGCTGGTGGAGGTCGGAGGAGATCAAGGTCGCCGAAGCCGGTGGAGATCGGAGGAGATCGAGGTCACCGAAGCTGGTGGAGATCGGACGAGATCGAGGTCGCCGAAGCTGGGTCAGATCGGCTTGTTCTTCCTTTTTTTTTTTTTTTTCATATTTCTTGTTCTGATTCAATTTTATTGTAAGAATTGGATTTTGGTTTGTGTTTGGATTATGTGAGATGTTTTTTTGAGAGTGAAGCAAAGAGATTGAAACAAAGAATAGATATTTTCTGGGTCAGATCCCCTGTTTTGTGATTTCTTTTTACATTTTCTGTTTGGGTATTCTTTTTTCCGATCAGAAATATAAGATCTGCGAGAACCGCCAGGACCGTTCACGGTTCTCAGAACCGTGAGGTCCGACCGCGGTTCGCAAGGCTCTGTGCATTTTTCCCATTGAGCGGTTCTTGATGCTAAAAGAACCGCAAAGATGAGCGGTTCGAGGGTTTTCCGGTCGGACCGTACGGTCCGGTCCGGGTTTCAAAACAATGTCACCCACTTCTTCCCAAGTATCAAGAAAGACCCATCTTCTTTTTCTTCCAGAAACCAAAAAAAAAAAAAATGTTGGGTCATTGTTAAGGATAATGATAAGGTGCAACCACAAATAGATAACTTGGAGTAAGTTCAACTCAAATTCAAAAACTACATGATCACATCACTTTCAAAATAATACTATAGATTAAAGCTGATGCTAAATTGTAGGAGTTTTCTTTATGCTGGTCTTGTTGTTTAACTCTAAACCTCTGTTAATTTTTTTTTGGCTTTTACATGTGCTTCTAGTCTAGACTCTAGAGTGAGTCATGGAAGAACATGACCGCATCAGCCTCTTACATAGCCGCAGAAGACGTCATCGAAAGCAGCGTTTTATCAAAAAGATGGAATGGGTATTGGAAATTTGCTCCGGGCTTGTCCTTCTGCAACGTCGAGGTTTACCACGTGTCTCTGACTTCACTGCTTAGTATGCACAACCCTAGACCTGTACAGTTCTTCTGGTAAGTTGATCAAGTTTCTCATCGACTTCGAATACACAAGACGTTACGTTTTTTTACGTGGACAAATGGGTTCGCTTTGCAACAATCCACAACGGTGAAAATCTCTGCCTAGAATTTTATGTTGGAGGACGTGTGTTTCAAAGTCTTAAACAATGCTTGTGTCCCACATTGGTTAGAGATGATTTTTAATATATATTTATAAACCATAGCACCACTTGAGCATTAGCTAGGAAGAGAATGAATTAAGGATTAGAATTGGGTTTAGAGCTATGTTGTTCTTATTTTTAGTTTTTGTTTTGTTTTTTGTTTTTTGTTTTTTGTTTTCCAGCTACACAGCCGCCTCTTCCCTCTGTTTTGCTCTGTTTTTTTTGCTCATCTCCACTCAAAATTTCAGCATCAATTTTTAGTTTTAAGGAAAGGCAAATTAAGGCTGTTCTTAGTTCTTCTTGCTTGAGTGTGTGATCAACTTGAAGAAATCACTACAGTCTAATTTTGGGTGTTGTTCGGTCAAGGGAGCCATTCACACCGAGTTCTACTCTGGGTGGCACGAATCAACCTTTAAAGACCATGGATTTTGCGTGATTCAGTGACGGAATTATTCAAGGGCTGAGGGGGCCATGCCCCCCCACCCCCTCTCAACCTTTGAAAAATATATATTAGTACGTATATTAATGAAATATATATACTTGGCCCCTTTTTCTCAAAAAATTTAAATAAAAATCTTTAGACAAATCTTAAATCCAATCTAAGCAAAAACAATAACAACAACAAATCAATTACAAATCCTAGCCAAAAAAAAAAAAAAAAAAACCAAAACAAAAATCACAAAAACCCAATAACCTTTACCCAATTTTTCCCTCTCACTTGAGAACTCTATGCCCCTTTCAAATGACTCCATCCTTATAGCCATATAGACAACTCCTATGCCACATATTGATCGCTCCATCCACACATTAGTTTAAGATGTGTCAATTGACTTACAAAACTCTTATTTATAAAATCTTATTATTGATTTAAAAAAAACAAATACTAATAATAATTAATAAATTAATGCTAATAATGCAACATTGTCAACCTCTAGTAATGATATTTGAATTTTTTAAAGTTTTGAACAAAGAACTTTGCCATCTCCCTAAGTTTGAATCCTGGTTCCGCCCCTAGTGTGATTCTATAGTTTGTGAGATCTTTCTAACTCTATTTATTTTTGTCATTGCTAATTTTTTAGGGTTTGTATTATTGAATCAAACTTGTTCATTTAACCTTATTTTCCTACATTTTATGCCACAAAAACAAAGAAACCCAAAACCTCTGATTCTACTAGTTATTTATTGCCTCCAAGTTTGTGCACTAATTCCATGTTAAAGATTTTGTCTCTAACATTTTGTAGCTTTGAAACAATAACTACTATTTCTTGGACTTTCTTCTAAAAAAAAAAACTATTTCTTGGACTTCGCTTAAAGTACTATGGATTTGTTATGCAACATTGACCCATGATATGATGCATAATATTCTGTTGCGTAGTCCAGCTCTTGCAGATTTGAAATTGCATTACTTTATATATTAGCTCATTAGCATAATTCCAAACCTAATTCTACTTTGTGTGCAAGTTAAGTCTCCTATTTATATTAGAAGTCTATTAATCTAAGGGTTAGTCTATTATATATACACATGTAATGATTTATTGTAACATAATATTTGTACTACACTTTAATATGTTATTGATGCAGTCTTTTAGGGTTTTCTCCGTGAATATAAGCCGTTAGGCTGAACCATGTAACTGTAGTGTGTTATTGTGTTCTATACTTTATGTTTCCGTTTCCGCATCTATACTAGCATATTCAACATGACGTATCAATGTTAATATTTAATATGGTATCAGAGACACCTTTTTGTGGTCATGGTTTTCTGTCCTTACGATGAATTAAGAACAATTTTTGTCTTCCTCGGTGTTTCTTCGTTGCGTTCATCTTTTTTGGCTTCTCACTGCTGCTGTCAAAACTCTTCGGTATAGTTATGACACCGTTAGAAGTCACATCAACAGCAAGACCATTGCCTTCCTTAAACCACCGTCATAGAGTCAAACTTTATTCAAGGGATCTTCTCAACCTTATCAAATCTCAAGGTTTCATCAAGCTTCTATCTTGAGTTTGAGAAGGGTTTTAGAGATATATTAGCGTATTAGCATAAACCCAAGCCTAATTCTACTTTGTGTGCAAGTAAGTTCCTTACTTATACTAGAAGTCTATTAGTTTAAGGTTTAGTCTATTATTTATACACATGTTACGATTCATTGTAACACAAAATTTGTACTACACTCTAATTTATTATTGATGTAGTTCTTTAGGGTTTTCTTTGTGGATGTAAGCCGTTAGGCTGAACCATGTAACTCTCGTGTGTTATTGTGTTCTATACTTTATACTTTTACTTCCGCATCTATACTAGCATATTCAACATGGTGTATTAATGCTAATATTTAACACATTGAGTTTGAAGGTAACGAAGTGGTTATAAATTCTACAAGCCAGAAAAAATTAGAGCTAGATGGAGATAAAGATCCTGCCATTAATGATTTTACTATAGTAGAAATTTCGACTTCGAATCTTTAGTCGCTAGGCATTTTCGGGTTTATATATTATACTAAGTATCTGTTTGGATACGGAATAAGTTGGCTGCGTTTCGCGTTTTTACGTTTTTTTTTTTCTTCCTCCTGTTGCACGCCTCAAGGGGACAAATTCTACTATTCATGCTACTGTTCATGAACAGTTTCATGAACAGTAGCCATATTTTGTTGAATTTTTAGCAATTTTTTAATTAAAAATGGGTCACACGGTACTATTCACATATTTAAAAATTATTTTGTTACAGTGTTTTCAGTTTTCAGCAATAAGTCCTATCCAAACGGACCCTAAGTTTGAGTTGACAAATGTATCTTCTTTAATTGAAGCTAGATACTTATTGTTAACGTGTATATTATTGTGGGCTTTAGGCCTAACTAGTTTACTTGTATAGCACACATTCTTGCATTACACTCTTACTTGTACTACATTCATATTTACTTGTACTACACTCATATGCATCCTATATAACGGCACTCGCGTATATTCTTTCAGTGAGAAATACAATACAGTTATTCAGTATTTCTAACATGGTATCAGAGCCACTGGTCTAACCTTTTTCTTAGCAGTCTTGTCTCTATTAGTGTTACTCCATTCTCGCTTCCGCCGTCACAGCAACTGCCACAGCCTTTTGCCGTTGAACCTCCAACGTCTTCCAGACATTGTCCTTGGGTTTCGGACCTGTCGCAGCCGCTGTTGAGGAGTTCCACACAGACCACTGCCTTTTTCGCACCGCCGCAAATCTTGCTCCGATCAACTTACGTCAGCATCCAGTCTCTGCTGACATCATTGCCACGTCATCTGTTGACGTCATTACCGTTGACTTTGACCGTTGATTGTTGACTTTTGCTGTCTAGGTGATCCTTACCCAGTTTTTTGCGTAGATTTCATTTTTGCAGTTTAATTTTGCATATTTTGCTTCTAAATGAAGAATAAGGACATTTCTTCTTCCTTTTGCAACAATCGTCGCCGACAATCCAGTAAACGTTTTTGCAATTTTTGTAAACGTTTTGGCCATAATATTGAAACTTGCTATCAGTGCAATAAATCAGTTGTTTCAAATTCTGCTGCCGCTGTTGCTAACACTGAGAGTGTCCAACCAATGGCTTCCGTCTCTACACAGTCTATATCTTCAGGTCGCACTTTCACCATGTCCACAGATGACCTTAAAAACATTATCGCCAATGTCATTCGTATTGTTGGTAATGCATCTTATTCCTCTTCTCTCTCAGCTTTATCTGGTATGTCTCCTTCCTCTTGGCTTATGGATTCTGCTTGTTGCAATTATATGACACCTCACTCGTCCTTATTTTCTGAACCTAAACCTGCACCACACCCTCTTAATATACACATAGCAAATGGTTCCACAATGTCTGGTCATAATATGGGTTCTATTTCGACCTCAAAACTCTCAGTTCCTGGGGTCTTTAATGTTCCTGACCTTTCTTACAATTTGTTTTCTGTGGGACAATTAGCTGAGTTGGGTTATCGCATTATATTTGATTATTTTGGGTGTATTGTGCAGGATCCAAGGACGGGACAAGAGCTTGGGACCGGTCCTAGAGTTGGGTGTATGTTTCCCATAGACAACCTTCGTCTTTCACTTGTTGCTCCTGTTTCTATTGCCGCAGCAGCTGCAGTATCTTCTATTCCTTCCCTTGCACTTTGGCATGCTCGACTTGGTCATGCAACTTTTTCTCGGGTACAACAGTTGGCTTCTAGAGGTTTGTTAGGTTCATTGTCTACAGAAAATTTTGATTGTGTCTCATGTCAATTAAGAAAACAACCAGCTTTGCCTTTTAATACTAGTGAATCAATATCCGCTGATATCTTTGATCTTATTCATTTTGATGTTTGGGGACCTTCCTCTGTCTCTAGTATTGGTGGCTCTTGATATTTTGTTGTCTTTGTTGATGATTACTCTTGCTATAGCTGAATTTTTAATATGAAACATCGTTCTGAATTATTGCAAGTATATTCTAATTTTGCAAAAATGGTTGAAACTCAATTTTACAAACGTATCAAAATTTTTCGATCTGATAATGCTCTTGAGTACACTCAATATGCTTTCCAAGCTGTTTTGCATTCCTATGGCACTGTTCATCAACTAACTTGTCCAGGTACCTCTCAACAAAATGGTAGAGCCGAACGAAAACTCCGTCATATTCTTAACACTGTTCGTGCTCTCCTTCTCTCTGCCAAAGTTCCTGCTCCTTTTTGGGGCGAAACCGCTTTTCATGCTGTTCATACTATTAATCGCATTCTCAGTCCTGTCGTCCAAAATCAAACTCCATATGAGCACCTTTTTGGGTCACCTCCAGACTATCATCACCTTTGTTCCTTCGGTTCTGCTTGTTTCGTTCTTCTTCAGCCACATGAGCATAATAAACTTGAGCCTAGATCAAGGCTTTGTTGTTTCCTTGGCTATGGCGAAACTCAAAAGGGGTATCGGTGTTATGATCCTGTTTCTCATCGTCTTCGTATCTCCCGCAATGTTGTCTTTTGGGAATATCGCCTCTTTGTCAAGCTTTCTCACTTCAGTGCTTCTCTATATTCCTCTTCTGTCTTAGATCTATTTCCAGATGAGGCACATACTCCTTCTGTAGCTGCTCCTGATCCTCTTGTAGCTGCTTTGGATTCTACTATAGACTTCTCTGTCCAACCACCAGATATCCTTGATCCCTTTCCTAGTTCCCCCTTTAATGAACAGGTGGAAGATGAACAGGTCGAAGATGAGCTACCCAACCCTGATCTTGGGTCCCCTGCTCCTGCTCCGCCTGAAGATCTTGCACAAGACATTCCACCTCGTCACTCAACTCAGGTAAGGTCCATTCCTGCACATTTGCTTGACTATCATTGTTACACTGCCCTTGCTACACTACACGAGCCTCACACCTATCGTGAGGCTTCCACTGACCCTTTATGGCAGATTGCAATGAAAGAGGAACTTGATGCATTATCTAAAAACCATACTTGGGACTTGGTCACTCTCCTCCCTGGGAAATTTGTGGTTGGTTGTAAGTGGATCTACAAGTTTAAGACTCGCTCTGATGGGTCCATTGAGCGCTACAAAGCTCGTCTTGTTGCAAAAGGTTTTACACAAGAGTATGGGATTGATTATGAAGAGACCTTCGCTCCGGTTGCTCGTATCTCATCTGTTCGTGCTCTCTTAGCTGTTGCTGCTGCTGCTAGTAAATGAGACCTTTTCCAAATGGATGTCAAAAATGCATTCCTTAATGAGGATTTAAGTGAAGAAGTTTATATGCAACCTCCTCTTGGTCTCTCTGTTGAATCAAACAAGGTTTGTCACCTTCGACGTGCACTTTATGGCCTTAAACAAGCTCCATGATCTTGGTTTGCCAAATTCAGCTCTACCATTTCTCGCTTGGGTTACATGGCCAGTCACTATGATTCTGCCTTATTTCTTCGTTGCACTGACAAAGGCACTATTTTACTTCTCCTGTATGTGGATGATATGATCATAACTGGTGATGACCTCAGTAGCATTCAAGAACTCAAGGATTTTCTCAGTCAGCAGTTTGAGATGAAAGATCTTAGACATCTCAGCTACTTCTTAGGTCTTGAAATCACTCATTCTACAGATGGACTTTACATTACTCAAGCCAAGTATGCCTCTGAACTCTTGTCTAGAGCTGGACTCACTGATAGCAAGACTGTTGACACTCCAGTTGAGCTTAATGCGCATCTAACTCCCTCA
Source organism: Castanopsis chinensis (assembly GCA_032878915.1). NCBI lineage: Eukaryota > Viridiplantae > Streptophyta > Magnoliopsida > Fagales > Fagaceae > Castanopsis > Castanopsis chinensis. The sequence continues at coordinate 12,395,336 of JAVQMG010000131.1, forward strand.
GGAGGGAAACTATTGTCTAATCCCTCTCTTTATAGACGCTTAGTTGGTAGCCTAGTTTATCTCACTGTTACTCGTCCAGACATTTCCTATGCTGTTCACTAGGTGAGCCAGTATCTGTCTGCTCTACGATCGACTCACTATGCTGCTGTTTTGCGCATTCTTCAGTACCTAAAGGGTACTCTCTTCCATGGTCTTTTCTACTCTGCTCAGTCTCCTCTTGTTCTCCGTGCATTTTCTGATGCTGATTGGGCAGGAGATCCCACTAATCGTAGGTCCACCACTGGTTATTGCTTTCTTCTTGGTTCTTCTTTAATTTCTTGGCAAAGCAAGAAACAAACTCATGTGGCCCGTTCTAGTACTGAAGCAGAATATCGTGCCCTTGCTGATACCACATCTGAGCTTCTTTGGCTACGATGGCTTCTCAAAGACTTAGGAGTGTCTACATCTTCTGCTACTCCTCTTTATTGTGACAAGAGTGCCATTCATATTGCTCACAATGACGTCTTCCATGAACGGACTAAACACATCGAGATTGATTGTCATTTTATCCGTTACCATCTTGTCCATGGTGCTCTCAAGCTAATCTCAATCTCCTCTACAGATCAACTTGCAGATATTTTCACCAAGTCACATCCTAAGAGACGCCTTCGTACTTTGGTTGACAACCTCAAGTTGGTCTCACATCCACCTTTAGTTTGAGGGGGACTGTTAACGTGTATAGTATTGTGGGCTTTATGCCTAACTAGTTTACTTGTATAGCACACATTCTTGCATTACACTCTTACTTGTATTGCACTCATATTTACTTGTACTACACTCATATGCCTCCTATATAACGGCACTCATGTATATTCTTTCAGTAAGAAATACAATATAGTTATTCAGTATTTCTAACACTTATAATGGAAGACTCCTCTGTTACTCAAATTAGTTAAGTGTACTTCTTAGGGTTTCGTTCCTAAACTTACCATATCAACTCCGCGTCTTCAGGTATGGTTTTACTTTTTTTCTTGGCCCAATATTTAAAACATAAGTTCTTTTGTACGTATGGTTCTTTTAAAATTGTAGTTATATGATATTTGAACCAACTGATTGAATTTAATTATTATTGTGCCTACATTTGGCCATTCATTTAATGTATATAAGAAGTTGATAAGAACATATATTTGAAGGAGAGAGTTAATGAGGAGGAACTTTTTTGCGTATTCTACCTTTATAGTTTTTATCTTATCCTATGTATATGGGCATGTTTTTAATTAGTGACATAGGAATTATAACACAGCCTGCAATGTACAAATGATGATTAATGGTCATGGTGACAAAGATCGTATGATTCTCAAAATGGGACAATCTATAAAACTTTGGTTTGAATTCTTCTATCTAGTTCTACATAGCGCATATTCTTGATTTTCAACATTTAATCTTCCAGCTAGCTAACCTTGAGGGTAATATTTGCTACGCAATCTCTTGTGAATTGAGTTTCTATAAAATTTTCCACTCCTGCATCTCATAAGTACCATTGTTGTTGATATTGTCATTACGTATAACCTTATATGCTGATCTTTTTTTTTTTTGCTGAAATTATATGCTGAAATCATAAGTGAACTGTCCAGAAGAGTTGGGTGTTTTGTCCATATCCTTGGGAATTGAGGATGGTTTTGGCTTGTAACCTTCCAAATTTGGTACCTATGGAGTATTAGAGATATGGATCAATATGCAAGCTATGAAGCTAACATGAACATTAAAAATGGTTCTCTTTATTGATAAGTTGGCTATTTTTTATAATATATTTGTCTTTGTAGTTGATTGATCAAAACCTGTCATAGAAGTAACTAAGCTCACAGTCAAATTAGAAAGTTAAAAACAGAATTCTTATGCATTTATGTGACAACTGATAATTAATGGTGCAAATCATACGAATAGGCCTTCTCAATTTTTTTTGGTGGCAGCTTGGTATATCGGATGTGAAAGTAACGATGCTTATTATCTTCCTCTATGCTAGGAATGATCAATCTTGTTTGTACATGCTATGAAACAAATTTTCTCAATCATATGAAAACTTATCGATGCTTAAATGAATTGTTCTCTTGCTTCTCTCTTGATGTGCCAAGGTCTTAACAATATTGGAATTGAAAACTTTTCATCTCCATTTTCAACGCGCAAATGTTTGGTACTGGACATGAAGCTTAACAAATGGGTCCTTCCTGGAATAGCTAGCCTACTTCAAAGTTCACCTTGTTTGGAGAAACTAGTTATAAACCTTGTGCCCTTCGACAACGTCGAGGTGAGTTTTAATTAGACCTCCCCCATTTCTTTTCCCTTGTTATAATTACAACAGACAGTTCATATAAGCTTTAGCATCTTACCACTTTTATTTGATCTCGTCTGACCTTATTTGTTGAAGGACCTGTTTGCTTCTCGAGCCTTGTTTTCACTTGCTTTAAGAAATGCCCTAATATTTTTGACAGCAGAAATTACATTGCAAATTTCAAATATGTATTCCCTGACTTAATTTTCTTCTGTAGTTGGATTTTTCCCCAAAATTTATCAATGTCAATAACTTTGATCATGAGGAGTACTGGAAATCTCAGAACAGGAAATTTGTGTGTTTGTCTTACACCTAAAGACTGTTGAGATTATTGGCTTTGAAGCAAACTGTTTTGGGTTGAAATTTGTAACTGGACTTGTACAGTTTCTGCTTGAGCATGCAAGTGTGCTAGAGAAGATGGTTATATATAGAAAAAGAGAAGCTAGTAACCAAACCCCGACTCTAAAGCAGGGACACAAATTACGTCAGGTCACTAATCAATTTTTATCATGCCAAAATTCCTCTCTAAATGCTGTGGTTATGTTCTCCTGAGGATCTATGAATTCTCAAAAAGCAACTGTTTAACAGGATTACCATTTGCATTAGTCATGTATTTAGATTTTTCTGTTTGAACAGAACATTATGTGCTGGTTTTTCAATGGCCTATCCTCTAGATGTAGTAATGTCATCTTCTTTGCTTTAAGCTTATTTTAATACACCATCCAATTTGTTGATACTTGATATATGCCATACTGATGCCATTTTCTCTTGTATACTCTCTTTGTACTTTGCTTTTGATTTTTAACTGAATATCAATTGAAATTTTGGGTTGAATGGCTTGTTGAACGGACCAAAAAGTAAAAAGAATTCGCAAACTAAAAAAAGTTGCAATAATTAGAAGCTTTTTTTTTTTTTTTTTCCTGAATTAATTAGTAATATTCATCATGAATGAGAGAAGAGAGAGTACCCTGTCACCTGCACTCCAGAAATACCTAATAATTATTCAAATTCAATTATCCCGTCTAAAACAAATTTTCTTATGATATTTCACACACACACACACACACACACACACACACACACACATATATATATATATATATCAAGGTTTAATTACACAAATATCCTTGACCTTTATAATATTGCACGGCATCCTTTTTTTTTTTTTTTTTTTTTTGAGAATACTAAATATTTTAACACACAAACACGAGGAAAGGAGAGAAAGTCTTAAAAAAAAACTTGCAGTGGTGTACACGGCATCAATTTGATAAACTTACTTTGATATCTATCAAATGGACCTCTTTTGTTGACTGCTTTTTCAATTTTACTAGGAGAAGGCAGAGGATTGGAAGAAAAAAAAAACACTCAAGATTTATTATTTTCTTTCCATTGTACTATATTTTTTCCTAGCAGGCCAACAAATTTATTTTCATGAAAAGCAAAAAGCATATAAAAGCCTCTAAAAAAAAAAAAACAAACATTTCCTTTTCCTTTTTGAGTCTCCTTACTACCTTTTTACAATAATATATTGGAAACGGGTAATAGACCTCTTTTGTTAAATGCTTTTTCAATTTTACTAGGAGAAGGCTGAGGATTGGAAGGAAAAAAAAACACTCAAGATTTATTACTTTCTTTCCATTATATTAAACTAATAAGTTACTCATGCGATGCATGGATAATGTTGTAATAATAATTTATGTAAGATGGTTTTGAAGAATGCTATATATGTATTATATCATAATTAGTATAGAACTTTATAAAAAATGAGTTCATTATAAAAAGTAACAATTATAAATTGCATATGCATACCCATTATAATTATTTAATTGAAGTAATGAGAAATTTAAAAAAAAAAAAAACTTTGGAGGAATATTATAGAATAAAAGTTGATATATAATATGTCTTTTTCTTTCTCTTTAATTTTAAAATAAAATACATATTCCAAACTGAGGGTGTCAATATTCGACCCAACCCGCAAACACGACACGAACCCAACACGGGTTTTTGCGGGGTTAGGGTTGGGCCTTAATGGGTCAACCTGCGTGACCCGCAATAGACATGTTTGACACACCAATTTATTTGTGTCAATCAGAAATAACTCATTTTACACAACCTATTTAACTCATATAACAAATAAATATTTATTTTATTTTAAATTTGTCAAATATTTTTTATATCCAACCTATATTTTAAACTTAAAAAGAAAAGTAAATAATTACAAAGACTTACAAGGGATATAATTAGAAATTGAAACTTTACAAACCCTAGATCTTTAAACCATACAAATCCTAAATCTCTAAACCTTCTCATATTTTTGTAAAGAACTTCTTTCTAGATGAATGTTATATATTTGTTGAATTATATTATTTTGAATGTGGGTTGAAGACTTGAAGTATATACACTACTTTTGGGATGTAAAAAAAATTATTTCTAAATAGATGTTATATTTAATATTAAGCAATTTTAAATGGGTCGGGTCACATTCATGTCAACCCAACATAACCCGTTTATTAAGCGTGTTAAGTGGGTTGGGTCAGGTTAACCCACCTTATTAACAGGCTGAGTTAGAGTTGAAGGATCATGACACAATTATTACATGGGCTGGATTCGGATTGAGTCATTTAGTCGAATACTCCTACCTTGACACGACACAAACATGACATGCTAACTCGAATTGACACCCCTATCCCAAACACCCACAATCAATCACATCATTTACAAAACCCATAAATCCATAATGTTCAACCTTAAGCTAAAAAAAAAAAAAAAAAATTGTAATTATTGTTGTTATTCAATATAAAATGCAAGCCCCCCTTCCTTGGTTGTAGCCAACCCATGTTTGGTAGGTGTCGTCGAAAGATTGAAAGTAAATAACATCATTTTTTGTCTGTGTGTATTTGATATGGGATGGCATGAAGGGCTATATGTAGGTATATATAAAGGGAAGGAAATGCAAGAGGTAAAAATAATGAATTATAATACAAAGAGTTTTGTGTGTATGTGTGAAGGATGAAAAATCTTGAAATATTAAACTAATTGATACAAAGAATATTTATTTGTTAATTAGCAAAGTATTAAAACATTGAACCAAACGATACAAAGAATTTTTATTTGTTAATTACAAAAGTCTTCAAACATTGAACCAAATGAAACAAAAAGTTAATATTTAATTTGTTCTTATCTCTGATGTGCACTTAAGAATATTTCAATTTTTATTGCATATAATCTACCACTTGACAGAATCTCATGCTTTATTGCATGAGGTCTCTGCTTATATATATTGATTGATGATTTTTTTCCTAACAGGCCAACAAATTTATTTTCATCAAAATCAAAAAGCATATAAAAGGCTCTAAAAAAAAAAACAAAACAAACATTTCCTTTTCCTTTCTTTGAGTCTCTTTACTACCTTTTTACAATAACATATTGGAAATGGGTTTAGAATTAATAGACTTTTATTACCTACATTAAGGAACAAAAATTATAAATCCTTTTAGAAAAGGACAAAAATTAAAAGCCTCTAAAAAAAAGAAAAACATTTCATTTTCCTTTCTTTAAGTCTCCTTACTACCTTTTTACAATAGTAGATTGGATATGGGCTTAGGATTAATAGACTTTTATTACCTACATTAAGGAATAAATATTATAAATCCTTTAAGAAGGGAACAAAAATTATTCATTAATTTATGTTAGGACATATGTGGTTCAAGTTGTTTTGAACATATGTCATTATTTTATGTAATTGGCTTATCCTTTAACAAAACGCATTTTACTTGTAATTGGGTAGATTTAGGATGTGTTTAATGCTTCAAGAAACTGTGTTTCAAGATCAAGTGTTGAAGTCATCAAGTCTGTCCAAAAAACAAGCTGAAAAGTGCAAGTTCATTAAAGCTCGACACCTGGCTTGACACCTAGCTCGACACATGCATCTATCGAGCTTTAAGAAGCTGTTTTAGCCTCGAGGCTCAATAGCACCTCGACACCTCTAGCTATCGAGATTTAAGAAAAACAGATTCTAAGTTCTGTTTTGATTCTAATCCTTGGATGTGTCTTTAGGACATCTTTTCTTCTAACCCTAGACATATAAAAGGATTATTTTAAGGGCTGTTAATAGTAGACAAGTTGCACAAGCATTAAGAAATCCTTGTTCAAGCAATTTGTGACCAGAGACAAAGTTCATGCCCTAGTTCATCTCTTGTGAAGAAGTTGCTGTGTAATGTCCACCATAGGATTTTGTAACCAAGCATCTTCTTGATCTTCATCGTGTGAATGAATTAAAGAACTTTGTAGCCAACAACTCTCTCTAGTTGGTGATTGAAGTCGCGTACTGGGATCCGAGCAAATTAGTTAGTCACGTACTGGAAGTCGTGCAACAAAAGAAGAAATTGTCACTACAGAACAAGTCCAATTGGGTATTGGGGTAAGGATTCAACTGTAGGTTGGTAAGGTACTGGGATTCCTTTACTTGTAACCGCTTATTGTGATAATAGTGAAATTTCGAGAGTGGTGACTCTAAATCACCCGGTGGGATTTTTGCCGTGTAGGTTTTTCCTATTCGTAAATAAATCACTGTGTCAATTTATTTTCTGCTACATACTTTAGTTTATTGGTGATTTGTTTGTGCTACCATGTCATTTGCATGTTAACTTGATTAATTAATGACTTGGCTAATTAATCAAGTGGTATTAAAGCAGACACACTCTGACTAGGGTTTAATCCTTGTGTGTGATCCATTGACCCCTATTTGTCATGGATAGAGGTTAGTCTCTTATTATACCTCCACTATTTTATGGTACTAACTATGCATACTAGAAAGTACGCATGAGAGCTTTCTTGCAGTCACTAGATGAGAAGGTGTGACAAGTTGTGGAGATAGGCTAGACCAAGCCTACAGAAGCGCCGGCTGATTGGGATGATGCCAAGATCAAGGCGGCCAATTTCAACAGCAAAGCATTGAAAGCCCTGTTTAGTGCGGTCACCAATGAGGAATTCAAGAAGATTTCCTTCACTGAAACTGCTAAGGAAGCTTGGACCATCCTCTAGACAACTTATGAGGGAACAAAGGCTGTCAAAGATTCGAAGCTACAGAGGCTCACTACAAGCTTCGAAGAAATTAAGATGGAGGAGGATGAGTCATTCGATGAGTTCTATGCCAAGCTTAAAGACATAGTGAACTCAGCCTTCAATTTTAGAGAAACCATTCCTAAACCCAAGATAGTCAGAAAAGTGCTCAAATCTCTACCCGAGAGATTCCATGGGAAGATCACGGCGATAGAGGAATCAAATGATATTGACAAGATTTCTCTGACTGAGTTGGTTGGTAATCTGTAAACCTATGAGCTAGGGTTGACAAAAATGGACAAGTCAAGCAAAGGCAAGAGCATGGCACTAAAGGCCAAGAGCAGTGATACAGATGAGTCTTCAGACGATGAAGATTCTAAGATGAAGTCCTACATTACCAGAAAATTCAAGAAATTCATGAAAAATGCAAATGGAAAAGGCTTCAACAAGGACCGTAGACAATCCAGTTCTTCTCAGGTCAAGAGCCCAGATAAAGGGAAGAAGGATACCAAGGATGGCAGTCAGTACATTGTTCCCATTGGACCTAAGTGCTTTGGGTGTCAAGATTTCAGTCACATGAAACAAGAGTGTCCTACATATCTTAATAGCAATGGGAAGAGAAAGGCACTTGCTGCTACCTTGAGCGACACTGAGCCCGAGAATGATTTCGACAATAAAGATAATGGAATTTTGAATGCCTTCACTGCCACTGTTAATCCTACTGAAGGGATTACTGAAGAAGTAGATGAAGAAAAAGAGTTAGTGGATGCTAAGTTTGAAACTATAGATGACCAAGATGATATCAATACTGCCTATGAGAAACTATATAAGCTTTCTGAGAAGTATGAGAAACTCTATAGGCTGGCCACCAAGAAGCTCAGTGATGTAGAACTTAACCGTGAGGAGCTTTCCACTAAGTTTGATGAAGCAAATTAGACTATTGGGGCACTGAGATTCGAGAACAATTTCTTGGCTGAGAAGAACGAGAAGCTTAAAGCAGAGCTATTTCAATTTAGAGCACAATTGGAGAGGACATCAAGTGCAAAGCTGGATGAGATGCTCAGCATTCAGAAATATACTTCAGATCGAACGGGATTGGAGTATGAATTCTCTTTCTCTAATACTTCTTCTGCTAGTACTATTGTTTTTGTTCCTCTTGCTAATAACATTAGGATTGAGAATAAAGATGTTAAAACTGAATTAGCAAGTGAGAACCCAGACAAGGGTAAGTCCATCTTAGGAGCACTCCCTAAGCTTGAGAAGAAGGAAACTAAACACCCTAGGTATAAGAAGGCTAACTCTCAAAAGTCTAAACCGAAGAAGCAGCATCTTTGTCATTATTGTGGTATTGCCAGTCATACTTGACCAAATTTCTATAAGTGGTAAGCCACTCAATAGTGCAATGGCATGACAGCGTCTGGGAACCAGAATCAGCTTCAAACCTCTCTTGCTCCTCTTGGAGATATTCTCAAAGCCCTCATGTTCCTTTCGAACTTGAACGGTTTCAATCCTTCCCCTTCATCACCAGTTCAAGGGTTTGCTAAAAGGAAAGGTTCCTCCAAGGTGTGGGAGGAAAGGGTTCCAAGTGAAGTTTTTCACATTTCTGTCTCCCCCTTTCTTGTTTTTGTTTTTTTTTTTGTTTTTTGCATTACTTGTGTGTGTTGCTTTACTATTTTGAGTTAGTCTAGTTTTATGCATTGTTTTGCTTTGCTTAACATGTTTTCGTTTGTTTGTTTTCAGTTTTTGTTTTATTTTGCTTTTTAGATAAAAAAAATTGAAAAATTAAAAAAATACAAAAACAGTGTGTGTATGTGTACATTGGTTCTTATGAAACTTAAAATGGCCATTGAAACAGAGTTTTCTAAACTTTGTATCTCTTGTAGCTTAGATGAGCATCCTTATGCACAACTAAGCAAGTGAGTTTTGAGGCTCTTTGTTTGTGATGAGTAAGGTTAAGTGATCTCTTATACTTAACACTCGTATCACTCTTTTTGATGGGTAGGACTAGAAAATCCTAAGAAAAATGCATAAATAATCATCTCACCACTGTTACCCGCCACTCATGAAATGACATCTGTATGCTTCAGCATAGCAAAAGTGCAATGTCAATGACATCTGTATGCTTCGGCATAGCGAAAGTGCAATGTCAAAAAGCTTAACATAATTGGGTATTTCTTTTCTCTCTTATATGCCCAGGCATGGTTTGCTTAATAAAAGAAAATATGCAAAGAAATAAAAAGCAAAAAGAACAAAATGCTTTAAAATATGATTGCAAGCGTGTATTCTAGGAGATGTGGGAGTTATAGGATGTACCCGAAGGTGATAGTCCCCATCAAACAGTTATGATTGTGTGTGAGTTAAAGTGATTTTTTCATATCTCAAATCATCATAACTTTGAGACACTTATGCAATCTTGTGATGTTTTTCACATATAACACGCAATACTCTTTGCTACTCTTGATACATGTGCAGGTACAATGTGATTTGGCCATCACAAGGTTTACATGCGTCGAAGTATGCTTACTAAATTGTCTTGACTTATTTTTTAAATATAAAATTGGTTAGACTTGTTTAGTGTGTATGTGTGTTTTTGGGATCCATGTGCTTAATAATGTTGTTGAGAGATGATTTTGAGAGCTTAATATGTTGATTGGATCATTGGTTAAGTTGCATGCGTGATTGCATTCATATCTGTATTTTTCTCTTCTCGAAAAACTGCTTTTTAAAGCCAGCTCGACACCTCCTCGATACCTGGCTGTCTGTCGAGCTTCTCAGCTTTTTCTTATCACAATCTCGACAGCTTCTCGACACTTGGTGGATCGATCAAGAAACTTTCTGTCCTCTCAATAGCTTCTTGATAGCTGGTGGATCGATCGAGAATCTTTTTGTGTCTGATCCTTGATCTTCGACACCTCCTCGATAGCTATATTTGTCGAAGTTGTTTATCTCGATACCTACCTCGACAGATGGCTCGATACCTCTTAATACCTATATTTGTTGAGATTTACTGAACCTCTATATATATGTTCAACGTGAATTCTCTTCTCATTTTTCTCGATCTCTCTTGATACCTTGAGTTGTCTTGCCTCCCAACCTCTCTCTTTCACTCCAAACCTCTTCCCAAGGCTTCTCCAAGTTTAGTTCAAGTTTTTCTTCACTTGGTAAGCTTCTTATCTCATTCATTTTCATACATTTCATGTTTTTGAAACCTAGGTTTTGGGGTTTTAGAAAAATTTTGAGGTTTTTCAAAATTGATGAGTGTTTGTTGCAATTTTAGGATGAGTTTTGTAGATTTGATCTTAAAAACTCCATGCATTGCATCACATTAGCATTCTAACAGTATTCTCATGCATCTAGATGTATGTTAACTGATTGTGTGCTGATAGGATTGGATTGGACTGAGCCCATGATATTTTTTTTGTTGCATGTCACATGCTCATGCATTTCCCATGCATACGTTCTTTCTTTTCAATATACTTGTTATATATTGAATTGCTTTAGGACTTTTCTGAGTGTTTCTCTCTTTCTCCCTCTCTTTCTATTTACGTTAGTAGTGTCTATGGCACCAAAGCGTAAGTCTATTCCGTCCTAGAACCCTCTTCGTTCTAGGGGGTCTTCGTCTTCTGATCCTACTCCTTCTTTTGTTCGGATCCGTGATGAGAAAGCCCAACAAGACTTCTCAGAGAACTTTTCTAAACGAAGTGTTCATTCAAAATGCCAAGTTATTTTGGTAGACTCTGCCGACACCGACCTACCCAATGTCATTCACAGTCGAGGTTGGGAGTCACTGTGTGACGTCCCGGTCACTTGTCCTTCCGTGTTGATACAGGAGTTTTACTCCAACATGCATGGAATTGATTCTTCAGTACCTTTCTTTCACATTCGCGTTCGAGGTACGCGTATTGTAGTCACACTGGAGTTGGTTTCCGAGGTGCTTTATGTTCCGAGCTGCTTTATGTTCTGTGGGTTGAGCATCCTACCCTGGTTGTGAACGTCTATGGACTGTGTCCAAAGACGAGATGATGTCTGCGTTTTGTGAGCGCACTTCTAATTAGGGTGAGCGTCAGTTCACACCATGTAGGCCTTTTGCTAAAGGTCCTCATTTCTTGAACATGGTGATGACATTTTTTCTGCACCCTCTCTCTTATTATAACTCCACCACAGAGCCTCGTGCTCTGTTTTTGTTGTCTCTTCTAGAGCACCTCACTATAGACTTTCCTTCCCATTTTATCTTCTCTATCATAGATGTTTATAGGGATACAGCTACCCGTGATAAACTCATTTTTCCTTCTGTTATCATGAGGATTCTATGCCATTTCTCCATCCCTTTTCCCTCGTCCGACCCCTTCCATGTCATGGCTGCCATAGACGTCACTACGGTAAAACATAGTAAGGTGCAGTTTAGGTCGCAACAGACGAATTCCGCAACTCCTTCCTCCCGTCCAGCTCTATCCAGATCTACATAAGTCGCATCTACTCCCTCCTTCCTCAAGCGGTGTGTCACTCGGAGACATCATGGCGCAACTTCAACACATGGATGCTCGCCTCACTACAGAGTTGTATCAGGTGAATGTTCATGTTGGTCGCATTGCTTAGCGACAGGCGACCATGGGCGGTTTCACTTCTGAGGCTTCTCCTCCACCTCCTCACGTGGCTTTTGAGATTGAGGATGATGATGGTGATGATGATGATGCTTAGGATAATGATGATGGAGATGCTAGCTCTACCGATGAGATGTCTACTTGACGCTCTACCGATGAAATGTCTACTTGACGCTCTACCATTTGCCGCTTGTGACAAAGAGGGAAAGTAGTTTTGGGTTATAAGAGTAGTCATTCTTAAGGGGAGAGCTTGTATAGGACATTTTTTATAGGGGGAGTGTTGCTATTTTTGAGGGATGTAGTGAGGATTATATGTATCTTTTCTTTTCTTTTCTTTCCTTTTAGAGATACATTGTTCTTGTACCTAAGTCTTGTGACTATGATTTACATACATTGTGCTTATTCTTGATATATCTATATACGATGATGTATGCTTCTTTCATCTACCTTTACATGTGCTGTTTTTTTTTTTTCCTATCTTTATACACATGATTCTTTATTTTGTATGCAATCTATTATTTCATCTTCACACAAAGATGTCTTAATGTGTTTTGTTTAAAAGTGTTTTAAAAATACAGATTGTCAAAGTCTACTTGCCATAAACTCTCTTCTTGCAAAGTTTTTCAAAAGTTTGTGTTAGGATAGATTTTATTGTATTCAACAAGTGAATATGAGTTAAGTGATTTATGATTTCTCTCATATCTTCATTTGTTTGTTGTGGTTTTGTCACGGATTGCCAAAGGGGAGATTGCTAGGACATATGTAGTTTAAGTTGTTTTGAACATGTCATTGTTTTATGTAATTGACTTATTCTTTGACAAAACGCACTTTAATTGTAATTGGGTAGATTTAGAATGTGTTTAACGCTTCAAGAAACTGTGTTTCAAGATCAAGTGTTGAAGTCATCAAGTATGTCCAAGAAACATGCTAAAAAGTGCAAGTTCATTAAAGCTCAACACCTGACTCGACACATGCATCTATCGAGTTTTAAGAAGCTGTTTCAGCCCTAAGGCTCAATAGCTTCTCGACAGCACCTCGACACCTCTAGTTGTCGAGATTTAAGAAAAACAAATTCTAAGTTCTGTTTTGATTCCAGTCCGTGGATGTGTTTTTAGGACTTCTTTTCCTCTAACTCTAGACATATAAAAGGATTATTTTAAGGGCCGTCAATAGTAGACAAGTTGCACAAGCATTAAGAAATCCTTGTTCAAGCAATTTATGACCAGAGACAAAGTTCATGTCCTAGTTCATCTTTTGTGAAGAAGTTGCTGTGTAATGTGCACCATAGAGTTTTGTAATCAAACATCTTCTTGATCTTCATCGTGTGAATGAATTGAAGAACTTTGCAGCCAACAACTCTCGTTAGTTGGTGATTGAAGTCGCGTACTGGAATCCACGCAAATTGGTTAGTCACGTACGAGGAGCCATGCATTAAAAGGAGAAACTGTCACTACAGAACAAGTCCAATTGGGTATTGGGGTAAGGGTTCAACTGTAGGTTGGTAAGGTACTGAGATTCCTTTACTTATAACCGCTTGTTATGATAATAGTTGAGTTTTGGGAGTGGTGACCTTAAATCACCCGGTTGGGTTTTTGCCTTGTAGGTTTTCACCATTCGTGAACAAATCACCGTGTCAATTTATTTTTCGCTGCATACTTTAATTTATTGGTGATTTGTTTGTGCTACCACGTCATTTGCAGGTTAACTTGATTAATTAATAACTTGGCTAATTAATCAACTTAATTCATCACTGGGGGTCAACGTATTTGTAGCCTATCAATTTAGATTTAGGAGGATAAATATTATCCATTAATGAAGATACAACCATAAGATACCCTTTGTTAGGACATATGTAGTTCAAGTTTGTGAACATATGTCGCTATTTTATGTAATTGGCTTATCCTTAGACAAAACGCACTTTACTTGTAATTGGGTAGATCTAGGATGTGTTTAACACCTCAAGAAACATTGTTTCAAGATTCAGTGTTGAAGCCATCAAAGTCTGTTCAAGAAACAAGCAAGGAAGTGCAAGTTACTAAAGCTCGACACCTACCTCGACACATGCATCTATCGAGCTTTAAGAAGCTGTTTTGCCTCGAGCCTCGAGCCTCGATAGCTTTTCGACAGATCCTCGACACCTCTATCTATCGAGAATTAAAGAAAACAGATTTTCAGTTCTGTTTCAAGTCCAGTCCGTGAATGTGTCTTTGGGACTTCTTTTCTCCTAAGCCTAGACATATAAAAGGATTGTTTTAAGGGCCGTAAAAGATGATGCAAGTTGCACAATCATTGAGAACTTCTTGTTCATGCAATTTGTGATCTGAATGACAAAGTTCATGCCCTAGTTCATCTCTGATGATTTGAAGAACTTTGTAGCCAATAACTCTCTCTCTCTAGTTGGTGTTTGAAGTCGCGTACTGGGATCCGCGCATCTGGTTAGTCACGTACTTGGGAGCTGTGCATTGAAAAGGAGAAACTGTCACTACAGAGCAAGTCCAATTGGGTATTGGGGTAAGGGTTCAACTGTAGGTTGGTAAGGTACTTGGGATTCCTTGCTTGTAACCGCTTGTTGGGATAATAGTGAAGTTTCGGGAGTGATGACCTTAAATCACCCAGTGAGATTTTTGCCATCAAGTTTTCTCCATTCGTAAACAAATCACCGTATCATTTATTTTCCGCTGCATAACTTAGTTTTGGTGATTTGTTTGTGCTGCCACGTGATATTGCATGTTAATTTGATTAATTAATAACTGGGCTAATTAATTAATATAAGTTATCACAAGGGGTCAACGCGTTTGTGGCCTATCAAGTGGTATCAGAGCAGGCACATTCTGATTAGGTTTTAATTTTTGATGTGTGATCCATTGACCCCTGTTGTCATGGAAACTCTTGATTGTTTTCATTTGCATAATCTTGTGTTGAATGATGATGATGATATTCATGATGCCTATTGCAAGTTTTATAATTTTTGTATGAAATCTCTTGAGTGTTCTACAAAATTAAAAGCTAAATTTAAAAAGTTCAAGCTTGAAAAAGATGATTTGATTGCAAAATTGGATGAAGCCACTAATTTGAATGAGAATTTTAAAAATCAAATTTCATCTCAGGTGGACAAAATTAAGAGCTTGGAAGAGCAACTAGTTAAATTTAAAACTGAGGTTGAAAAATTAACTAGTACCAAACTTGTTGTTGAGCCTAACTCAAAAGAAAAGGATTTTTATATTCCCCCATTCAAAAGGAATAATGAAGAGTTGAAGGCTAATATTGCTAGGATAGACAAAGGTAAAAAAACTGATGTTAACGCTGAAGTTTCTAAACCTATGTCTAAAACTCCTCCTAGGTTGAATGATAAATCTGTTTTTGTCCCCACTTGTCATCATTGTCACATTATTGGTCATATTAGGCCAAATTGCCCTAAGCTGAGGACTCTGTCAACTTCTAAGGTTAGACCTCCTTCTAGGAAGCCGAGTAGCTCTAAAACTGCTCATGTTTGTCACCATTGTGGTGTTTTTGGACACACTCGTCCTAATTGTTTTAAGTTGTATCCTCATAAGTAATTGTCAAAACAGTCACAGGTTTCCTCTCAATGACCTACACCTTTGTTTGGAGAGTTATTAAAAGTCTTCAGCTTTTTAACTTAATTCTTCTATGTCCTTTAGTAGTCACATTAGGACACGTGCCTTTTCATCCTCACAGCCAAAGACTCGTGCTGTATGGGTGAGAAAGGAGTCTAAGACTTAATTGTCTTTTCTCTTTGTCCTTTGCTTTAATTCTTTCTATCTAAAGCAGGACTCTCTTTGCTTGATTTCTTATCTACTGTTAAAATCATGCTTTCATGCATCTGCACCTTTCTATCATGCCTTCATGCATATGCATCTTTCTCTCATGCATTCATGTTGTTTGTCTGTTTTTGTTTGGTTGTTTAGTTTTTTTTTAAAATAAAAAAAAATTTTGAAAAATTGAAAAAAATACAAAAATAGTGTGTGTTTGTGTACATTGGTTCTTGTGAACCTTAAAATGGCCATTGAAACAGAGTTTTCTAAACTTTGTATCACCTGTAGCTTAGATGAGCATTCTTCTGCACAACTAAGCAAGTGAGCTTTGTAGCTCTTTGTTTGTGATGAGTAAGGTTAAGTGATCTCTTCTTCTTAACATTCATATCACTCTTTTTGACGGGTTGAACTAGAAAATCCTAAGAGAAAGGTATAAATAATCATCTCACCACTGTTACTCGCCAATCATAATATGACATCTGTATACTTCGACATAACAAAAGTGCAATGTCAAAAGCTTAACATAATTGGGTATTTCTTTTCTTTTTCTTATATGCCCATGCATGATATGCTTAATAAAAGAAAATATGCAAAGAAATAAAAAGCAAAAAGATCAAAAATGCTTTAAAATATAGTTGCAAGCGTGTTTTCTAAGAGATGTGGGAGTTATAGGATGTACCTCAAAGGTGATAATCTCTATCAAACAGTTATGATTGTGTGTGAGTTAAAGTGATTTTCTCATATCTCAAATCGTCATAACATTGAGACACTTATGCAATCTTGTGATGTTTTTACACACAACACGCAATATTCTTTGCTATTCTTGATATATGTGTAGGTACAATGTGGTTTGGCCATCACAAGGTTTACATGTGTTAATGTATGCTCACTAAACTGTTTTAATTTGTTTTTGAAATATAAAATTAGTTAGACTTGTTTAGTGTCTGTGTGTGTATTTTGAGATACATGTGCATCAAAATTCTTGTTGAGAGATGATTTTGAGAGCTTAATGTGTTGCTTGGATCTTTGGTTGAGTTGTATACTTGATTGCATTCATGTTTGTGTTTTTCTTCTTTTGAAAAATTGTTTTTAAAGGCATCTCGACACCTCCTCGATACCTCTCGACACCTAGCTGTCTGTCGAGCTTCTTAGACTGTTTCTTATCGCAATCTTGACACATATCTCGACACCTTGTGGATCGATCGAGAAACTTTCTGTTTGCTCGATAGCTTCTCGACAGCTTCTGGATCGATCGAGGTTCCTTCATGGTTGATTCTTCTTTCTCGACACATGACCTCGATAGCTTCATCTGTCGAAGTGCTTTTTCTCGATAGCTGTCTCGATAGCAGGCTCGATACCTCTCGATACATGCAGCTGTTGAGAATTACTGAGAGTGTATAAAAAGGTTCTTCGCGATTTCTAAATCACTTTGGTCGATCTCTCTTCCTTGACAGAACTTTCTCTCTCTCTCAAAACACTTCTCACTCTCTCCAAACCTCTTCCAAGGCTTTCGCAAGTGTTTTTCTCGATCTTCATCACTTGGTATGCATCTTATCCCTCATTTTCATGCATTTCATGTCTTAAAAACCCTAGGTTTTGTGTTTTTGAAAATTTTTGGGATTTTTCAAAAATTTTTGAGGTTTTCATGAAATTGTTGAGTTGGTTTTATAGATTTGATCTTCAAAACCACATGCATTGCATCACATTAGCATTCTAATTGTATTTTTATGCATTTAGATGTGTGCCTATCTGTTGTGTGCTGTTAGGTTTGGATTGGGCTGAGCCCATGATGCTTTTATGTTGCATGTCACATGTTAATGCATTTTCCATGCATACGTTCTTTCTTTTCAATATTTATCTTCCAATATTGAACTGCTTGGAACTTTTCTGTGTGTCTCTTCTTCTTCCCCCTCTCTATGTTTGCGTTAGTAGTGTCTATGGCACCTAAACGTAAGTCCATTCCATCCCTGAACCCTCTGCGTTCTAAGGGATCGTCTTCTTCCAATTCTACTCCACTTTCTATCCGGTTCTGTGATGAGAAAGTCCATAAGGACTTCTCGAAGAACTTTTCTAAACGAGGTGTTCATTCGGAATGCCACGTTGTCCTGGTAGACTTTGCCGACACCGACCTTCCCGATATCATACACAGTCGGGCTTGGGAATCACTGTGTGACGTCCCGGTCACATGTCCACTCGTGCTGATACAGGAGTTTTACTCCAATATCCATGGGATCAATTCTTCAGTACCTCTTTTCTACTCTAGTGTTCGAGGTACGTGCTTTGCAGTCACTCCGGAGTTAGTCTCCGAGGTGCTTCATATCCCTAGGGTGGATCATCCTGATTACCCTAGTTGTGAGCGTCTATGGACTGTGTCCAAAGACGAGATGATCTCGGCGTTCTGTGAGCGTCCTTCCTCTTGGGGAGATCATATGTATACACCATGTCGACCTTTTGCTAAAGGTCCTCGTTTCCTTAACATGGTGATGACCTTTGTTTTGCACCCACTTTCTCACTACAACTCTATCACAGAGCCTCGTGCTCGGTTTTTGTTGTCCCTCCTAAAGGATCTCTTTATAGACTTTCCTTCACACTTTATCTTTTCTATCATCGATGTCTATAGAGATACGACCACCCGTAATAAGCTTATTTTCCCTCCTGCTATCACGAGGATTCTTCGCCGTTTTTCCATCCCATTCCCTTCGTCCGATCCTTACCATGTCATGTCTGCCATAGACGCCGATACCGTAAAACGTAGCGAGGCACAGTTTCGATCAAGACAGCCCGACAGTGCCACTTCTTCCTCCCGTTCGACTACCTCCAGATCAGCTCGAATGTCTGCTGCTTCTTCCTCGGGCGATGTCACCTTAGGAGACATCATGGCGTAGCTTCAGCGCATGGATGCTCGCCTCGATACACTCTCCACGGAGTTGTATCAGGTGAACGTTCGTGTTGGTCGCATCGCTAGGTGACAGGCGACCATGGGCGGCTTTGCTCCAGAGGTTTCTCCTCCGCTACCTCATGTGTCGACTGAGATTGAGGCTGATGATGATGGTGATGACGATGATGCTTCTGAGGATGATGATGATGGAGATGCGAGCTCTTCTACTGAGATGTCTACATGACACTCTGCCCTTTATCACTCGTGACAAAAAAGGGGAGTAGTTTTGGTAGTTTTGGTATGAGAGTAGTCATGCTTAGGGGGAGTGTTAGCATAGGATATTTTTTATAGGGGGAGTGTGATTTGAGGATGTAGTGAGGTGATCATATGTATTTTTATCTTTTCCATCTTTTTAGAGATACATTGATCATGTATTGACAAACATTATACTTATTTTCTTGATATATATGATGATGTATGTTTTTCTTTCACCTACCTTTACATGTGTTGTTTCTTTTCTGTCTTTATACACATGTTTCTTTGCTTGTACGCAATCTATTATTTTTATTTCACACAAAGATGCCTTGATGTGTTTTGTTTATAAGTGTTTCAGAAATACAGGTTGTCAAAGTCTACTTGCCATAAACTCTCTTCTTGCAAAATTTTTCAAGATTTTGTGTTAGGATAGATTTTACTGTATGTAACAATTGAAGTATGAGTTAAAATGTTTTATGACTTCTCTCATATTTTCATTTGTTTGTTGTGGTTTTGTCACGGATTGCCAAAGGGGGAGATTGTTAGGACATATGTAGTTCAAGTTTGTGAACATATGTCGCTATTTTATGTAATTGGCTTATCCTTAGACAAAACGCACTTTACTTGTAATTGGGTAGATCTAGGATGTGTTTAACACCTCAAGAAACAGTGTTTCAAGATTCAGTGTTGAAGCCATCAAAGTTTGTCCAAGAAACAAGCAAGGAAGTGCAAGTTACTAAAGCTCAACACCTACCTCGACACATGCATCTATCGAGCTTTAAGAAGCTGTTTTGCCCCGAGCCTCGACAGCTTCTCGACAGATCCTCGACACCTCTATCTGTCGAGAATTAAAGAAAACAGATTTTCAGTTCTGTTTCAAGTCCAATCCGTGAATGTGTCTTTGGGACTTCTTTTCTCCTAACCCTAGACATATAAAAGGATTGTTTTAAGGGCCGTAAAAGATGATGCAAGTTGCACAATCATTGAGAACTTCTTGTTCATACAATTTGTGATCTGAACGACAAAGTTCGTGCCCTAGTTCATCTCTGATGATTTGAAGAACTTTGCAGCCAACAACTCTCTCTCTCTAGTTGGTGTTTGAAGTCACGTACTGAGATCCGCGCATCTGGTTAGCCACGTACTTGGGAGCCGTGCATTGAAAAGGAGAAACTGTCACTACAGAGCAAGTTCAATTGGGTATTGGGGTAAGGGTTCAACTGTAGGTTGGTAAGGTACTTGGGATTCCTTGCTTGTAACCGCTTGTTGTGATAATAGTGAAGTTTCGAGAGTGGTGACCTTAAATCACCCGGTGGGGTTTTTGCCGTCAGGTTTTCCCCATTCGTAAACAAATCACTGTGTCATTCATTTTCCGCTGCATAACTTAGTTTTGGTGATTTGTTTGTGCTGCCACGTGATATTGCATGTTAATTTGATTAATTAATAACTGGGCTAATTAATTAATCTAAGTTATCACAAGGGGTCAACGCGTTTGTGGCCTATCACCCTTTAACTATTTGTGAAATTTGTTGTGTTTTTAAACTTATGTAACTTATATAAAACTGGAGCCGCTTTTTTTTTTTCTTTTTTTTTTTTTAGATAAAAAATCTTGATTAGACCATTGTGCACTCTTAGCGCAATGATCACTTTATACATATAAATACTTGTTGCTCACCCCTAGACGCTTTAGGGTAATTAATTATATATACAGGACTTCAATCCAACTTGATTTTCTAATGCCTAATTATAGTGTCAAGTTGGTCCCATTTGTCCAAAATTTTTAGTTGAATTCGGCAATAGGAATGTGGAATCACTTCTAAATTTGGTCTTATTTTGCCAAATTAACTCTCTCTCCTCGTAGTATAACTTGTCCTACTCTCCCTTAAAAGTTATCATAGCTTTTGAGTGAAGTTGTGGTGTGCTTTTGTGTTAGAACTCCTTTCCCTCTCCCTTGTGTGTGTGTATGTGTGTTTATTTCTCAAAAAAAATAATGGGTAATTGTTTCACATTGCTTAAGAGAGTGTATAGTGTGTAGTATAATTTACTCCATCCTCCCTTAAAAGTTACCATGGTTTTTGAGTGGAGTTGTGGTGTCCATTTGTGTTAGAACCCCTCTCCCTCTCCCTCTCCCTTGTGTGTGTGTGTGTGTTTATTTCTCCCCCAAAAAAAAAAAAAAAAAAAAAAATTCTCTCTCCTCATTTCTATCAATTACTTACCACATACTAATATATTACATAGTGTCGCATAAACTCATATTTTAACAATATTCACCCCAAACACTCTACTTTTCAACAACCAAACACGGTAGGACTTTTTTGAATTGATTTTTACCTTCACAAATAGTCTCCTAGTCCAAGTCGTCTAAACTTTGGCCAGATGACTTGGACTTGGACATTCATTAACATTTTCCTAAATTAATATTCTTAGGACATTCGTTAACATTCTCATCTCTCTCTCTCTCTCTATATATATATATGTGTGTGTGTGTGTATGTATGTATGTATATGGGTAGAAATTCTTGTCTGACCTGCTCAAGAATCTAATTGGTGATCAAGTCTTGGTCACTACTAGTGTAAGAACTTGTAGGTAGTGACAAGTGGCAAGGCAGTCCATATTCCATAACTCTAAAGCTTGTGACAAAATCAAGGCTGATATGATATCTCCTGTAAGAGGAAGATTTAACCTTAAATGAATGTCAACTGGTTAATACAATCTGAAAAGAATCTAGTTCCTCCAATCACAAACAATGCACTCAGTCAGCAGCACATTCCACTTGTGCTGCGGACTGCGGAGGCCATAAGCAAGTTTGATACCTTTTCGAATGTATATGTTTGCCTTCAATGCCAATCTACGCTAGCCAGTCCTCATTGACTCACAATTGCCTTTGCCTGCCAGAAATCAATATCAGCACAACTTGTTTAAACTTTAATTTTAATTTTTACTTTATTTGGTTACAATTGTACTTTTATTCAATTTACTTTTTGTTTTAAATAAAACAACAAATAAATCGTACTTGTATTTTTTAATTTTTTTTAATCAGCTGGACCACAATAATTTTAAACAAGATTAGTCACATGAATTCTTTTTCATCGTTCTATCCTATCCAAAATCATACTATTTGATACTTTCTTAATTGATGCCATTTTTTATTACTACTAATATTTATTTTTGTTTTAATCTTTATATACCTTTTTTCATTCCATCAACTTGAATTAGGGACAGAGTTGGGACTTGAAGTTTGGGGGGCGGTTTTGTTGCTTGCTATGTGCGGTGACTCCAGTCTTTGACTTTACTATTTTACCACTAAGAATTTTTTAATACTTTACTACTAAAGATTTTTATTTAAAAGTTTATAAAAGGGACAAGTTGTTTGTTTTGGGTAAAACAGGTTGATTGAGCTTAATTTTTTTTTAGCTTTATTATTGGTAATTTCTGTTTTTAGGTTAATTTTTTGGGCCCGTATATTTTGTTTTAGATTTAACGTATTAATTTTTTATGGCCTTTAAAATGTGGAAAAATGTTAAAACTACAAAAATTTTACAAATTGCTAATGTGGTGAGTAATTATTGGTAAGTACAAAGTAATGCAAGTATGCAAACCAATAATAATTTGCTATCACAATAGTTTATTAAAAAGTTTGTGGATATAACATTACTTTTAAAAGAATTAATGACATTGTTAAGGGGATAAAGTGTAATTTTATTAAAAAAAATTGCTAAAATTAGTACTTGTTAATATACTAATATATATATATATATATATATATATATATATATATATATATATATAAATTAATATAACAGTTTAGTGGGGGCCATTGCGCCCCCTCCCCCCCCAATGCTCTGCCTTTTTTCTTGAATCACTCAGTCTTTTTCCACTTTATATAAATGAATATAACTAAATTATCTCAAGCAACTCTCATTTATCTTTTCATCAATAGTATCATTCTTATCTTTAAGTAAGTTTTCTGATTTCTAATTTCAAATTTCAAATTTCAAATTTCTGTATATTTCCATTTATCTATTTTAACTTAACATTCTTATTTTCGCTATTTACAGCCTAACATCCGATACAATCAAGTGCAGTTGGTCTTGTAACATTTTATGAAAGTTTTTATTTAACTTCCAATATAATCAAGTATAGTTGGTCTTGTAAAATTTTATGAACGTTTTTAACTTAATAGGCATATTACAATCACCCAATACTCATGATATACTCCTTCACTTCATTCACTCTACTCTTATCTTACAATTTGCTCAATCTTTCCATGTTTATGAATTATTGGACCAAGATGTTGAAAGCCCTTGTCTCTCTCCTATTTTTTTATTAATATTTCCGACAAACCTTCTCTCTCCTCTCTCTTTCTCTCTCTCATTATTTCTCTTCTCTTCTCTCTCTCATTTTGCTTTCTCCTCTCTTCAAACCCAAATCCCACAACTGCCACACCATGGCTGGACCAATTGTCACAGGCCACGGCGAGCCACCACCCACTCTCATTATTTCTCCTCTCTCTCTCTCTCTCTCTCTCTCTCTCTCTCTCTCTCGTTGCAGATCAGAGTGGTGGTGTGGAGATTAGTGTTTGGGATTTGGCGTGAAGATTGACGTTTGGGCAGGATGATCAGCGTTGGGTTGGTTGTTGTGGCATGGCGATCAACGATTGATTTTTCACGGTGGTTGGTTGTTGTGGGTTTGCATTAATGGTGGGTGTAGGGGTGGTAGTGGGTTTCGATCCGATAAGGTTTTGGTGGGTTTTGATCTGAATAAGGTGGGTGGTTAGTTGTGAATAGTGGTGGTAGTGGTGGGCTGTGTGTGGGTGTGGCTGTGCTAAGAGAGAAAGGGGAAGAGAGAGAAAGAGACTTAAATTAATATAAAAATAAAGTGATTGTGGTGGTTTCTTGTGTTTGTTGGTGGCTATTATGGCTGTGGTAGTGGTATAAATCAAATCCATGCAGTTAGGAAATTGATAAAAAAAACGGATGCAATGGCCGATTGCTTAAAAGAAGAGGAAGAGCGAGAAAGTGAAATGGTAAAAAATATAAAAAAGAATATTTAAATAAAGTAAAAATAAAAAATAAAATTTAGGACGTTAAGATGGTAAAATAGAATATTTTTTTAGACATCAAACATGAATGCTCTTACTTTGCTCGTACTAGTACGGACATACACTTTAACCGGCTCATTTTATGGACGCTGATGGTACGTGAACTTCTAGAGAGATCTCTAACAAAGAAAAATAATAATACTGAATTATAATAGGGACAATATAAATTGAATAAAAATTGATTATCTACTTAAAGACAAACTAACAAAATCAAAATTCATGAATCTCTCAAGAGTTCAATAACAGAATGCGTTTCTTAAACCAAAAATCAAATCTATGTATTCAAGAAAGGCCATCTGATTCATCCAAAAAAAAAAAAAAATCTAATCTCGTACCGGCAACAAAAGCTTATAAATATGGTACATGTTCTACTTTTATAACAAAGGAAATTTCAATGGCATACCAATCTGGGCATGCCATTGAATTGAAGCCATCTCGAAAAGAGAACAAAAAATGGTCACTTGTTAAGTCTGTCACCTGCCAAAACGTCTCAAGATAGCCAATACTTCCATCACTTATATGCTTCTTTCATTGGGCTTTTGGTTTCTCAACCTTCACATACGGTAGGACACCCATAAGATAAACAATTTTCGGAGACCATTCCCTTTGCTGAGCACGACAAAACATCAAGAAAGTGTTTGCAAAGTAAGAATTGAAACCCATAAAGACATGCCACATGGCATGACCCTGTGGATTAATGGGCCAACTAGATATCTCCTTGCAGAAAAGATGATCACAGAACCAACATAAGCTACCTAGGAAAAGGGTTGCCACATAAAGCTTTGCAAGCCGCTTAGCCGAAGCATCTTTTGTGTAAATATAATACTTGTACATTCGGGGAATGCAGAGGAAACACAAGATTCCATAATGCACCTTGAAGCCAATGCCGAGATGGACAAATGAATGGACAACAGCAAAAACCACACCATAAAGGAATAGGAAGGTAGGCATTGTGCTGCGGTAGTGCCAGTCTGGTGAGTGGAGGATGTACATATAGAGTAGCATCTCCCACACCATAGGAGTTTCATCGCTCTGCTGTTGCCTGGGAACAAATTAGAAAACCTAAAGAGTAAATGCAAATGGCAAACAACCATCCAAGAATAAAGAAACTGTCTAAATAAGATTAACTTTATCATGACAGCCTCCATATCCAATATTACATAAAGGCAGAGAAGAAATTCAGGCGTGACAAGTTCTAATTAACTCTTCCCTATGCCTGCTTCCATATATGTTCCTTTCACATGAGAGCAAGAATAATAGAATTTTGACCCCAATTTCAAAGAAAAACACCATCAGCATTGAACCAACCAGCTCAACTCTTGTGGCTAATGCTAACTACATGAGGTTGCCTACAGTTATAAGCTTGCGCTATCAAGAGATTCACATTTTAAATGTCTTTATGTCTTCAAGGCTTGTAAGAATCAATTACCAGAGCATGTTCAACGTGAAACAACAAAAAGTTAAAGAGTGCTGTCCTACTGCCAATTCATCTGAAATAAGTTTAATTACTTTTGTTTAGGTCACAAACATCTAATTCACACTTTCTTTAAACCCCTCCCTGCCCTCTCCCCCCCAAATGACAAAACTGCTTTTATTAACATATCCCAATTATAATAGTAATATACCTTGTATGAGATCAACCAATCACACATAAATTAGCTTCAGAACTCCTAAATGATAGAATTACTTACGTGCGTTGCAATGTGGCATGGTATAACATGCTGCCAATGGCAAGAATCATATTAGATATGTGAAGAACAGTAAATCTCTTCTCAAATCGTAGTCTTATAGCATTGATAAGACCAAAGAGGGCCAACAGAATGCATGGAATGTTTGATGTGGTGTTATAAAATTCCGCAATGTAAGTTGAGTAGGCATAATTCTTCTCACAACAATCAATAGTGGATGTGACAGGACCCCAGAAACTTGACATTCCATCGGCCATTCTTCTCAGTGCTCTGAATTATATCAACAGAATCCTTTATGTTATGGAGTAGAAAAGATCACACATTCACAAACCATATGCCTGCAGAAATTAAGCTGATATGTCACCAACCCCAAATTCATTAAAGAAAATTTACATATAATGGAAAATAATTGCACTTATCAAGTCACTTACACAAAGTGTCAATGCACTGTGAGAGTATAATTTAAGGAAGATTTACATTATACATAAAGAATGCATGACAAAGATAATAGATTGCATGCCACCACAATGCAAGATGTCAGTGAATGTTCCCCATCTTTTGCATCTGCCCAGTGCAGCGTTAGTTATATTGATATGCTTAAAAACACAATGATAGTGTACTACTACCATGGCATAAACCAAAACTGAATCAGATAAGGCCTCATATACACCCAAGTTAGACAAGAACACTTTACAAAGATGCATTAACACAAAAAATGAAGAACCAGATTAGAAACTTAAAACTCTCAACAGCACAAAGGTGAATAGAGGAATTGCCAACAACAACAAAAGATTTATAGTCCAGTCCATTTAGATTGCAAACCTATATCCCTCATAAGATGTACAAAAAAAAAAGTAATAACTATTAAAAAGACAATGTTGAAAATATGTCCACGGAAAACCCAATAACAAACTAGACAAAATAATCATAATACAACATCCTATGAAGCCAAACTACCAAACAAAAAAAGCATTATAACCCTCTCTATAAAAGATTTTTAAGTCAAAGGCACAATAAATTTCATCTAGGGACCTACAAATCATTCACCAAGCAATTCCATCAACTAGGTCTGTTTGGCAACATAACACTGATTCACGAGATTTCACAATTGAATATTAAACAAAAGCCATTACTTTCAGAAAATTTACAACAAATCACACCTACTACAACCATGTTGCCAAGAGATCCAGTCTCAACCAATGCAATTTCTCACAATTTTGCACACTGCCCATCAATTCCAAACCAAACATAATAATAATAAATCAAAACTTTCACGCCAAAACCCGAAGATTTGTGATGCTCTGGCCCTTATAGATATCCAACAACACAAACCCAGAACAGAAATTGACATATAGAAAACGAAAACTTGAGCCCTAGTAAATAGATTCATCCTGACATAACACACACACTACTTGCATTAGATAACACAAAAAATAAAATAAAAAAGTTTTTTTTTTTTTGCTGAACCAGATCTCATAGCTCTGTCTTCATATTGCCATAAATTATTATAACACCATATCAGACATATTGAAGCAAACCCCAAACCATAAATTTACACCCACAGTAACACAAACAACAAAATCTAAGGAAATCTCAAACCAAAATCCACCATACCTACTGATTCACAGAATTCAAATACATTTGAAATCAAAATCCAAACCAAAGCACATGCAAGCAACATTAGATCTTAACAACCAAATCCAAATCCCCGAGAAAAAAATAGAAGAAGAAGAAGAAGAAGAAAGTGAATAAACCATTGCCGTAAACCACCGCTATCACTGGTGGCGGTTGTGGTCCGTTGCGGTTCAGCTGCGGCTAAGTTCCGTGCAAAGCAAATAAATAGAGGAAATATTGGGTGAGATCGGAGATGGCTTTACGAGCAAAACCACGGTGGCAGCGGCGCAGAAATGATCAAGGTCCGGCCATGGAAGCTTTGAGGGAGAGAGGGTATAATGATATCTCTGTTTCTTGAAGATTGAACCAAACAGAGGATAACAAAAGGGGAACAAGACTCAAGAGGCAAACCAAAAGGAGATTACACACTTTTCGGAATTCGAGATATAGAGGGACTCGGACTCGGAGTCTAGTTATTTTCTTTCTTTTTAATTTAGGTAAAAAAAAAAAAAGAAAGAGAGTATTTTTTCTATTTTAATCCGTAAAAATATTTAAGATGGTTTTTAATGGTTCTTAAATACTGTGGGTGTCCCGTGCAAGACACTTGCTACCTCTTAAGTGAGAAAATTAAGGTTGAGGTTTTATTTGAAGAACTATAAAATTATATACATAAAAAATTTATGTCATATAGATTTAATCTTATTCCTATAAGAATTTTAATACCTATTTGTTATATACAATATTCACTTATTAAAAACTTTTAATAAGCAACTGAGTTTTGTTAAAAAAATTTCATAATATTTAAATTTTCACAATGTATGATGTCATATGTGACAATTGAAACTTTTTATCAAATACCTTCAACCATACAAGATCAAAATTTTGTCATTCATACTTTCTTCTTTATAATTCTACATGAGTTTAGGTGCAATTTTTAGCTTAACTAGTTTTTAATGAACACCTGTTTTAGGCAAGAAAATAAAAATAAATAAATAACAAAAGGCATATGTCATCAAATTTTCTATGAGATAAATTATAATTTTTGAAGATTTAAACCTAGAAAAATCAATGTCGTCTAAGTAACTGATAAAACACCTTATATTACAATTCCAACTTTCTAAGTATTACTACCATCTAAAATTCAAAATACGTGAAGAAAATTTTTGAGATGTTAAAATTTAGTGGTAATATTCTTTAGACATTACACAATGAAATATTTTAATAATTATAAGCTTTCAATAGGTTTTAATTAAGAGAATAACAATATGACATCCCCCTAAAAAAAAGAACAATCTGACATATTTGCACTTTTCCAAAATATTGAAGGAGAAATTGCTTGATTTTAAATTTTAAGGAGGAATTGCGAACTATCCAAGACATAAAGGATGGAAAGTGTTTTAATCCTAAGTACTTATTTTTGTTTTTTGTTTGTGTGTGTGTGTGTAAAACTATGTGTTTTTACTTAAAATGGTGCATAAAGAAAAAATATATATACAAAAAAAAAAAAATCAAAATTCAATCCAAGAAAACTATAGGTCAAACAGTGAATTTTGGGTTAACAAAAAATGACTAATAAAAAAAAAGTTCTAGAAACACAAAGATTTGTTATTGATGGACAAAGAAATAATTTCATTGGTAAGTTTAAATTAAAATAACAATTTACTAAGATTTGTTATGTAAAATATTGTGAACATAGCTATTTTTTTTATAATATTTTTATTTTTAATTGTAGTTAGTTCCAGTATGATATTTTATTACTTTATTTTGATATATAAGGAATTAACAACAATTGTGAAAATATTTTGACATTTTAATTTATATATATATATATATATATATATATATATATATATATATATATATATATATATATATATATATATATATATATACACACATATAAAACAAAAACATGTGGTGCGTTTCCATTGACATTTAGCAAAACAAAAGCTTTCTTTGAAAGTACCAAGACAGTGCGTTTTTATTAGCTAGTGTCCAAAACTTGACTAAACCAAATTATGACCGCAGGTAGCCATTGGCTCTCTTTTTATATAGACTAGTCGCTAACCCGTGCGATGCACGGGAAAGCTATTGAATATAAGATTTTAAAAATTTTTCATTAAACTTCCCACCACAATGATATTAATTGACCAGAACATAAACTTTTAGTATGAAAACAAAGATAATGATATTTAATGGATTGGGTTACACAAACACAAACCATTAAAAGAAAAACATACACAAACTACTATAAGAAAGAATACAAAAACTAAAAAGAGAAAGCTGTAAAGAATACAAAAACCAAAGAGAGAAAGCTGTAAAGAGAAATTTTCGTACCATGAGGTTGAGAAAAAAGTGTTTGTAACAAAAAAATAATTTTCGATAGCACACATAGGTTTATACATATATAGAAGAGTAAGTCACTCCTGCACAACCATAAACCATAAACCATAAATTCACTTCACATCAAACTCATAATGATAATAAAAATAATATTTCTAAAACAAAACCCTTCCTAGAAGCCAATCAATTACAAAACTCCATTTTGATTCCATCCAACAACAACAATTGTTAAAGTACATAACTCCAAGAGTCGACTCACATTATTTTATTAAACTCAAACAAAAGTCTCATTAGTTAGCTACAATTTCAATTCAAAATTTAGGGATTTCGTTTTCTCGTAAATTAAATTAAAAAAGAGAAAAGAAGTCATAGTGAAAGAATTCCAATTCCACGCTGGAATATATAGAATAAAGCCGAGAATCACATCCGACATAGAGAATGAATGAATTAATTAATTCTCACGTACAAAATCAGAAATCCCATCATCAGAGTTGGTGATTGGATAAAATTAAACAAAGAAAGATGAACAACGAAGTAATTCGATGCGATTGAAACAAACTAATAATTATTGAGATCTGAATTCAAAATTTGAGAGAGAGAGTACTAGTATCGCCGATGATGATGTACTTGAAGAGATAAGCGTATGACATTCCCAATACTCAAATTTTTTAAAAATTTTCCGCTTTTCAAATTCGTAATCGAAATCAAATTCAATGAATGAAGGAAACCAAACAAAAGGCAGCTTATAGTTTGATTTGAATTTCCGAAAGAGAAGGAAGCAAAAAGTAACGAATGGAATTGAAGTGAGAGAGAGAGAGAGAGAGAGAGAGAGAGAGAGAGAGAGAGAGAGTGAGAGAGAGAGAGAGAGAGAAAAGAAAAACCAAGGCGAAGGAAGTTACAGCACGGCAAACGCGTCCCTTTCTTCTCAGCTATTTGAGGTGAACACTATATAATAGTATTTGTTTTTGTATTGTGTACATCCAATTCTTAATGGGACTCTTAATACATGGCAATCGGATAAATGACGTTAATCCCACTATACATATCTATATATGATCTTCTAATATCTATCAGTTTTTTTTTTTAAATGATGCTGATGTGGAAAAAGAATCTCAAATAAAAAGAAAAAGAAAACAATGCTAACGTGGAAAATTGTGGAGCAAGCAGAGTTTCGGTTTTATATATATATATATATATATTAGTAAGGGTTGCAAGTGCAAGTCATGTGCCACTTGAGTGAGAAAATTTAAGATTTTTTTTTTTTTTTTTTTTTTTTTGTAGCAATAGTAGTAGTACTATGCCATGTATTTAAATTTAAAATAGTTATTTAACATATAACTATTTATTTAGTATGATAATTTCTTGGGAGAATGTAGTTAATATCAAATGATACCATGTTAGTGTCATCAAGATCCAACAAGTGTGAGACATGTCAGGAAAAAATAACTAATCTACTAACAATTAAAAAATGTGTAAGTGAGTAGTTATTTTTGCACAAATGTCTATCGCTTATTGAATTTTGATACAGATGACGTGGTATCATTTAATATAAAATACTTTTTTATTTCATAGAACCTATTTACAAAAGACGGTATATATCTGTAGTACCATTGGGCCCGAATTACACGCAGTGGGCCGGCCCAGAAACTCTCACAATGAAAAAGGCCCAACCTCACATCTGGAAATGGTCCGAGGACGTAATCCGTCCAATCTACAAAGACACGTGATAAGAAGGGGTGTCATGCATGATCAAAATACCAAGGAATACGACGTCCGAGGACAGCATTGTTCTCGGCAAGGGTTGCCGAGGATGGCGTGACTGATTTAACAGTCCAACAGCTCCCCTAACGGAAGCCTGTGGTGCTGGAATTAATGAGATAAAGATAAAGATTAAAGGGGAGGGGTAGGAGAACATCCAGAAAAAAGCTGCTATCACCACATTTAAAGCTCTACACCTGCTACTCTGGCCGCATTAATGAAGAAGTGACGTCTGAACGTTGGGTTTGAACCATATCTTCACCACCAGAGACTTGAGTGAAAAGGGATGATGGGACAAGTATCCAAAAGTGAAGAAGGTCAGGGTTACACGTGGAAGAAAGGAAAAAGGAGAGAGGCCTATAAAAGGTGGAGGAAGAAGACGTAGAAGAGAGAGGAAAAAATCAGAGAAAGTGGGAAAGAGAGAGAAAGAGTGAGAACTTGTAAAGAAACTCAAGCATTTGTCCTCGGCAATAATATACAAAGGAATATTTCGTCCATGATTGATAAATATATATAGGTTCTGTGATCAAGCCAAACCTGGATGTTATTTACCGCCCAAATCCATGGATTAAAATCCTGCTCTCTATAAATTCATTGTTTAGGGCTCAGAGACTCAATCCAATATCAAACTCAATCCGTGTTCTTACAATTGGCGCCGTTTGTGGGAATCCTTGAGTTTTTGGTGTAGATAGCATGATGGCGGGTTTGAATCCAGACCATGCTGAATCTCTCGGATCTCAGCACGGGGATCCATTTCAACAGACAGAATATATAGAAGATCGAGAAGGCAGTGTGCACTCAGTGCGAACCGCCGGTAATCCTCAGGACAGAAGCAGGGGTCCTAATGAGGCAAATACTAGGGCCATGCAGAGGGAAATTGATCATCTGAAAAGGAAATTACGTCGGGTCAAACGTAAACGGACGCCTTCCATATCTGACCCTTCGTCAGATGATTCCCAGAGCAGTAGTTATGAGCAGAGGTCGGCAACTCCTCCTAGTGAAACCTTTTCTTACCAAGAAGGGAGTCCCCATGATATGGCGAGCAAAAAATCCCTTCCCAGGGGCTCGGGCAGCCACGCCATGGGGAAAGTGCTGCTCCAACTCTCCAAATCACCCTTCACACGACGTATTGAGAGGGGAAAGCTCCCCCGTCGATTCACGCAGCCAAACTTTACCATCTATAATGGCAAAACAGACCCAGTGGAGCACGTGAGCCATTTTAATCAGCGCATGGCGGTTTATTCACAGAATGAAACCTTGATGTGTAAAGTTTTCCCCTCAAGTTTAGGGCCTGTCGCGATGAGGTGGTTCAACGGCTTAAAAGCGGACTCCATCGATTCCTATATGGAACTTACAATGGCATTTGGGTCTCGTTTTGTTACATGCAGCAGGGTACCTCGGCCTTTAGACTCGTTACTGTCCATGGCCATGAGAGAGGGCGAGACGCTGAAAACCTACTCGGACAGGTACTGGGAAGCGTTTGACGAGATCGATGGCGATTTTGATGAAGTGGCAGTCAACACTTTTAAGGTCGGCCTTCTAGTTGAACACGATCTAAGGAAGTCCTTGACCAAGAAGCCGGTGAAAACAGTTCGTCGGCTCATGGATCGTATCGATGAATATAAGAGGGTTGAGGAGGATCAGCAACAAAGTAAAGGGAAGATGAAAACTATCCCTCAGGAGAGTAGGGATTACAGGGCAGAGAGGTATAACAGCAAATGGCCGCGAAGAGATTTCACTAGCCAGACTAGATCGGCCCCGCCCCAGACAGTAAACGCTGTATTTCGTGAGCCAG
Source organism: Castanopsis chinensis (assembly GCA_032878915.1). Taxonomy (NCBI): domain Eukaryota; kingdom Viridiplantae; phylum Streptophyta; class Magnoliopsida; order Fagales; family Fagaceae; genus Castanopsis; species Castanopsis chinensis. The sequence continues at coordinate 12,428,508 of JAVQMG010000131.1, forward strand.
TGCAACAGGTGTTGGAGAAAATTTGCCGAGAACCGTGCTTTAGATGGCCCAGTAGGATGATAGGAGACCCTACCAAACGTAACCAGAACCTCTATTGCAATTATCACCAAGATAAGGGCCACACCACAGAGAACTGCAGGAACCTGTGGAATTACTTGGATCAGTTGGTCAAGGAGGGGAGGTTAAGGCAATTTATGAATCAACCTAATGAATCAGGCACCCAATCGGGTTCCGTGAACCAGGGAAGTAACAATGTGAGGCCACCACTAGGCACGATCAATGTCATATTCGCGGCACCAGGTCGGACAGGGTCATGTCCTACCAGAATAATGTCAGTATTGCATCCCTCTGCCGACGACATCAATGCCGAGCCGAAAAGGCTTAAGAGGAGCCCCTTGCCTGTATTGGGATTTTCAGAGGAGGATAAAGTGGGCACTATCCAACCGCATGATGATGCGTTGGTCATCACTTTAAGAATAGGGGGTTATGATGTAAAGAGAGTGATGGTTGACCAGGGTAGTGGGGCTGACATCATGTACCCAGATTTGTTCAAGGGGCTCAATTTGAAGCCTGAGGATCTCACAGCTTATGACTCCCCGTTGATAAGTTTTGAGGGGAAGGCGGTTATTCCAAAGGGATTAATCCGACTACCCGTACAGTCGGGGCCAGTAGTGGTGGACGTGGATTTTATTGTAGTAGACGCCTACTCCCCTTACACAGCTATAGTGGCGAGACCATGGCTGCATGCTCTAGGCGCTGTTTCGTCAACTCTACATGTTAAAGTAAAGTTCCCGTACGAGGATGGAGTTGAAGAAATACTAGGCAGTCAGTCCATGGCGAGGCAATGCATAACAGCAGCCATCATACATCAAACAACACAGGAGTCTCAAGCGCTGGCCGAAAAGAATTTATAGCAGTTGGAATCCTCAACTGAACCGGACAAGGCCGAGGTTGAAGGGTCCGGTTGTGAAGATCTGGAGAAAGTGATTATTGCGGATGACACAGAGAAATTCTTCCAAGTAGGGAGTCAATTGCCATCCCGAGAAAAAGAAGAACTGGTTGCATTTCTGAAACGAAACATTGATGTGTTTGCATGGGATGCCTACGAGGCTCCAGGGGTTGACCCAAACTTCATTTGTCACCATCTCAACGTCAGCCCAACAGCAGTACCAAGGAGGCAGCCACCTCGTCGCTCGTCTCAGGAGCATGCTGACGCTGTAAAGGAAGAAGTACTGAAACTTAAGAAGGTAGGGGCAATCAAGGAGGTATTCTACCCAGAATGGTTGGCACACACAGTGGTAGTGAAAAAGAAGAACGGAAAGTGGAGGGTGTGTGTAGACTTTACAGACCTGAATAAGACTTGTCCTAAGGACTCATTTCCAATGCCCCGCATAAACCAGTTGGTGGACGCTACTGTGGGTCATCCTCGGATGAGCTTCTTAGACGCTTTCCAAGGTTACCATCAAATACCCTTGGCCCCAGAAGACCAAGAGAAAACAGCCTTTGTCACACCCACGGGAAACTACCACTATAAGGTGATGCCTTTTGGCTTGAAAAATGCAGGGGCTACCTATCAGAGAATGATGACACGAATGTTTGAACCACAGCTAGGAAAAACGATCGAAGTGTACGTTGATGATATGGTGGTTAAGAGTAAAACCATCTCGGCCCATATACCAGACCTGGATAACACTTTCCAGACGCTGAGGGAGCACAAGTTACGACTCAATGCATCTAAGTGCTCCTTTGGTGTAGGGTCTGGAAAATTTCTGGGCTACCTAGTGACACATAGAGGCATCGAAATTAACCCCGCTCAAGTCAAAGCCATCAATAACCTGCAACCGCCCCGGAATCCAAAGGAGGTGCAAAGGTTGACTGGGATGACCACGGCCCTCAACCGATTTATCTCAAGATCTGCTGACCGGTGTAGGCCATTCTTTCAATTATTGAACAAGTGGAAAGGGTTTGAATGGATAGAAGAATGTGCTGTTGCCTTTCAAAAACTTAAGGAATATCTTTCTCATCCTCCTATCATGTCTCGGCCTGAAGTTGATGAAGTCCTATTTGCATACATTGCAGTGGCCGCCCACGCCGTTAGTCTGGTGCTGATAAAGGTCGATGGGGATATACAAAAGCCAGTTTACTATGTGAGTAAATCCCTGCATGAAGCCGAGATACGCTATTCACCATTAGAAAAGGCAATCCTAGCCATAGTGCATGGTACACGTAAGCTCCCCCATTATTTTCAGTCTCATACGGTGGTTATCCTGACCGAGCTTCCCCTCAAAGCCATACTCCGGAGTGCAGATTATACAAGCAGGATTGCAAAATGGGGGACTATCTTGGGCTCTTTTGATATAAAGTACATGCCGCGCACCTCAATAAAGGGTCAAGTATTGGCTGATTTGGTAGCAGAATTTGCCGAGCCCACAATAGGAGATAGTGCCGATAATAGGGGCATTGATGGAAAATCAGTTGGTATGGTGGCGGGCAAGGGTCTTATGGGTTGGACCGTTTACATTGATGGAGCTGCCAATCAAAGGGGATCTGGGGTGGGTTTAGTAATCACGACCCCAGAAGGTCTCACATTGGAGAAGTCCTTAAGGCTGGGATTCTCGGCTACAAATAATGAGGCCGAGTATGAGGCTTTGCTAAAGGGGATGGAGATGGTTCATAAACTGGGAGGAAAGATCGTACAAGTGTTCTCGGACTCGCAACTCGTTGTAGGCCAAATGGAGGGAAAGGTAGAGGCCAGAGATCCGAGGATGCAAGACTACTTGAGTCAAGCCAAGATAGTACAAAGTAAGTTCGAATCCTTTACCTTATCCCATGTTCCTAGAAATAACAATGCACATGCCGACTCCCTAGCAACTCTTGCTACGTCATTGTCGAAAGGATTACCTCGGATTATCTTAGTTGAAGACTTACCCAAACCTTCGAGAAATATTGGAAATGTCATCCGCGTTCATCAGATCAGGGTGGGACCTAGCTGGATGGACCCCATCATATCCTTCCTCAAGGATGATGTTCTGCCCGAAGAAAGGGTCGAAGCAGACAAAATACGTAGGAAGACCTCTCGATTTTGGCTGGCCGAGGACAATAAGCTTTATAAACGATCCTTCTCTGGCCCATATCTGCTATGCATACATCCAGAGGCGACTGAGTTGCTTCTGGAAGAACTACACGAAGGGATTTGTGGGAGTCACACGGGGGGGAGGTCTTTGGCTCACAGAGCCCTCACACAAGGGTACTGGTGGCCCAACATGCAACGAGAAGCTCAAGCTTATGTGAAGAAATGTGATCAGTGCCAAAGATTCGCCCCGAACATTCACCAACCTGGGGGCGTTCTCAACCCCCTCACTAGCCCCTGGCCTTTTGCGCAATGGGGTCTGGACATCGTGGGTCCTTTCCCAAAGGCGCCTGAGAACAGAAGGTATTTGATTGTGGCCACAGATTATTTTACTAAGTGGGTGGAAGCCGAGCCCCTGGCAAATATCAGGGATGTAGATGTGAAGAAATTCGTATGGAAGAACATTGTTACCCGATTTGGTGTCCCTCGCACCCTCATCTCAGATAATGGTTTACAGTTTGATAGCAAGATGTTTAGGTGATATTGTTGTGACCTCGGCATAGCCAACAGGTACTCCACACCGGCTTATCCGCAGGGGAACGGGCAGGCCGAGGCTGTCAACAAAGTTATAGTGAGTGGGCTGAAGAAAAGACTGGAGGATGCCAAAGGAAGATGGGTGGAAGAATTGCCTCATGTCTTGTGGACGTATCGGACCACACCTCGCTAATCAACAGGAGAGACACCATTCTCGATGACTTATGGCGCCGAGGCTGTTATACCTTCGGAAATTGAATTTCCAATGATAAGGACAAGTTCCTTCACCCCGGATAGCAACGATAGGCTACTAGAAAAGGATCTGGATTTGGTTCAAGAAAGAAGAGAAGCTGCGATGATCCATCTGGCTCATTATCAACAAAAGCTGAAGCAGGGGTATGATTTGAACGTAAACCCGAGACCGTTTGCTCTTGGAGACTTAGTGTTGAGGAAGGTAGTGGGTAATACCAAAAATCCGGCATGGGGAAAGCTCAGACCTAATTGGGAAGGACCGTATCGCATCACGGCAATAGCTGGAATAGGAGCTTACTACCTGGCATATTTAGATGAAAAAGTTGTACCCCATCCTTGGAATGTAAGTAATTTGAAACGATATTATTATTAATGAAAAGTGTTGTTGTCATTTTATACACATCGTATTTATACAATTCTGTTGTGCCTAAGGTTACGCCGGATCCTCGGATCCTCTACTTTAGCTCTAATTCGATTAAGGTTACGCCGGATCATCAGATCCTCTGTCTTAATCGAATACCAAAAGATGAGGTTACGCCGGATCCTCGGATCCTCTACCTTAGCTCTGATTCAATTAAGGTTACGCCGGATCATCAGATCCTCTATCTTAATTGAATACCAAAAAGTAAGGTTATGCCGGGTCCTCGAATCCTCTACCTTAGCTCTGATTCGATTAAGGTTACGCCGGATCATCAGATCCTCTATCTTAATTGAATACCAAAAAGTAAGGTTATGCTGGGTCCTCGGATCCTCTACCTTAGCTCTAATTCGATTAAGGTTACGCCGGATCATCAGATCCTCTATCTTAATTGAATACCAAAAGGTAAGGTTATGCCGGGTCCTCGGATCCTCTACCTTAGCTTTAATCCGATTAAGGTTACGCCGGATCATTAGATCCTCTATCTTAATCCAAAATAAAAACGTAAGGTTATGCCGAGTCCTCGGATCCTCTACCTTAGCTTTAATCTGATTAAGGTTACGCCGAATCATTAGATCCTCTATCTTAATCCAAAATAAAAACGTAAGGTTACGCCGGGTCCTCGGATCCTCTACCTTATTTCAAATTTAATTAAGGTCACGATAAATCAACAGATCCTCCGTCTTAATTTAAAGTAAAGAATGGTTATCTCGAATCTTTTTCCTTGATGAAAAAACAACGTTGAAGTTACTAAGTGAACGGGTCTGTATTTGTTGTTAAAAATTAAGCACAAAGCTTGAGGGACAGCTAGTTCAAGTATGAAATATGTCAGTATGTTCCCTTTTAACATGTTGCCATGAAAATAGTTGTTAAGTAAGTTCTAATAGCAAAAGTTGGCAGTTATTACTTAAAACATTTGCACGCATATGGATGGCACAAATTTCCTTGAATAAAGGCCGAAAATTATAAGTGCATACTGTGGATACAAGTTGTTGCATCGTCACATCACATGGGTAACAACGAAATAAGATCTCAACACCAAGTATGACACAAAATATCAGTTTAAAGTGAGAACTCTTTTCATTGAACAAAAGATTTATCAATACATTCATAACCAAATTTGTCAAGTTACAAAGAAAAGAAGGTAAAAAAAATAAAAAAAAAATAAAAAAAAAATCGAAACTAAAAAATAAAATAAAAATACAAGGGCAAATACTAGAAATAGAGAAAGAACAGGTAGCGGCTAAGGCACGAGTGATCATGGCTTGGGCTAGGACTGGTCTTTTGGATCAGCAGGAGGCTCCACTAATGCCGAGGACCCATCAACCTTTTCCTTTGGTTCTATGGGCAAAGTCGCTAGGACTAGCTCCATAGTCCCGCTGACTTCGGGGTTGATGGGCAGCTCTTTGGGGGCAGGAGGAGGCGATGCATCTTTAGCTTGGGCAGTAGGGGCAGCATCATCGGCCACACTCTCCTCTACTTGCACCCCAGTTGAGGAAGGGGGGGAATCATCCTTGGCTGAGCTAGAGGCAGCCACGAGGATTGCTGGGGGAATATAGGCATTCTCCACCTTCCATAGGGGAGAGGAAGCATCCACTCCGGCTTGAGAAAGAGCTTCCTTCCACACCTGGAGGCAGTAATCCCTACATACCCCCGGCACTTGGGCTTTGAATGTTTCTGTGGTTTCTGCCACGCCCATATCGTAGCCGCTCTGCTCAGCCTCGTCAACCATTGCCTTGGCTGCTTGTGCTTTAATAAGCGCTTCTTCTTTGGCCTTGAGAGCTTCCTCCTTCGCCTCCTCGGACGCTGTAAGATCTTTTGCAAGACCTTCTGCCAGCGTCCTGGCCGAGGCGAGATCCTCATTGGCGCGCTTAAGCAGTAACCTTTGATCCTCGACCTGCCTGCCGGTGCTCCTTAATTCGGCCTCCAGACCCGATTTCTCACTCGCCGCCTTGCTCAAGCTGGTGGTCACCTCTTGAAACTTCTTATCTTTAAGCTCTAATATTTTCTTAGTGTGGTCCAGCCTAACCACTTCATCCCTTAGCGCTCTGTAAGAGCTGGCAGCAATCTCCTCTGCTCTATGGGCAGATTGAACAGCCTACATATAAGCATTGTTAGTGAAAGGCACACTACCAAAAAAAAAAAAAAGGTTTAAAGAAGAGCATAAGTGCCGAGGATCGGCCAATTTGAATCCTTACCATAGCTAACTCCTTTTTTAGGGTCATAAAGACGTTATGATCCCTCATCCTGCGCAGCTCCCCCATGTCCTCAGGCAGTAGTAACGCCTGCTCCAACGCGTCTGCGATGCAAGCAGCGGTGCCCTCGTCGGATCCCCTAATAGATGCATCGGCGGTGACCGCCTGATCGTCTACGTGCATTTGAGGAGCCCAAATAGGTGCATGGAGGGCAGCCGGAGGATCACTTCGTCTCTCTGGCCTCGGATGGGCGTGGCGAGCATGTTTGCCACCCCTTTCCTGGTCCATCTCCTTGGTGGGGAGGTCCTTACCACCTTCAACTATTTCCTTCCCCTTCGGCTGGTCTCTCTTTCTTTTATGGTCAGCCGGGTCTGGATGTTGTTTTCGAGGGGAAGGAGGAGGAATGACTCTCACCGGGGGAAGCTTATCGCCTCCCTTATCCTTAGCCTTCTCCGGTGGCACCTTCGAAGGGTCCTGCATTCCAACTTGCCCTTCTAAGATGTCCTTCAGACTAGGCTTAGGTCGGCGCTGGATTCCCATTCTTATTAATGGTTGCTCGTCGTCGTCCGAAGAAGTAAAGGAGGGTGAGCCGACGACCGGTGATGGTTGCCTGGGAGGAAAAAGCTGATCAAAAGCTTTGGACTCCTCGTCTGAATCCGATAGCTCAACGATCTCCTCTCCTTCTGTTTCTTCTTTTTCTTCTTCTTCTTCTTCTTCTTCTTCTTCTAAGGGTGGATGGGAAGATGAGCCTTCACCCAACTGGAGACGAGCCGAGGAAGTGGCAAGGTGAGTGGCTCCTGGAGCAACCCTGACAGGCTCAGTAACTAAAATGCCTTGAGGGATTGGAGCACCAGGAGGTAACAGAAAGCCTTCAACAGTTACGCTAATCCTCGGAAGTCGCGGATCTTTCTCCTTGATGACACACTTGGTTTCTTGGAAGGCGGAGGAGATGGGTGTGTATCCGAGAATGCGGTGGGTGGCGCAGAGTTGACCGTCTGAGTGTACAAAGACCTCGGCCTTCAAGATCTTGTTCAAACGGTCGAAGTTAACAAGATTGGCACGGGGCGTGAGCGCACGACGATCTGCACGTGTGTATCAAAAAATAGATTAGTACAAGCAAAATAGGGAAAACATAACCAACGAAAGAAACAGCAAATTTATTATTGAGCGAGGCCAACGCAACGTGAGCACTCACTAGGCTCTCCCTCCGTCGTCGGACAGTGGAGACCGTCATACCATTCCCCGGACAATATAAGGTAGTCCTTGTCCAAACCCTTGTTGGAATGGGGAATGCATTGGATCAATCTGACTTCAGGGTGTCTAGACTTCAAGTAGTAGGTATGACCCCTCAATCGGTGAAGGGTATACACCTAATTCACCTCGTGGTGAGTAAGACCTAACCCTAATCTCTCGTTCAAGACATCTGTGGCATCCAGGATCCTAAACATATTGGGAGCGCACTGTGTAGGGGACAACCTAGCGGTTCTAAGATAGTTCATAGTAATGGGCATCATAGGGATTCTCATCCCTCCCTCTATAAAGGCTATCATGGGAATCGCTACCTCACCAGTTCTTCTCTTGGTGAGCCACTCTCCCGTCTTACAGTACCTAACGGACACTCCGGGTGGGATCTCATATTTGGCTTTAAAGGCTTCTATTTTCTCAGGGGTATCCACTAGCGATGCGAACCTACCCATTTCTTAAAACTAGAGAGTAAACACAATAACAGAATCGGGAGATCTAAATGGCTGAGGACAGAAGAAAGGGGACAATCAAAGGAGTAAACAAAGATAATGAAAACAGAAGGTTGAAAAACTTACTTTTAAACAACTACGTCACCTCGGCTTAGAGATGAAGGGTGTGAAGACGCGTGCAAGTTGCAGGAAGGGTTAAGTTCAGTGTGCAAAGTCTGAAATGAACAGAAGACCTTTAAAGTGGCAGTATTTATTTCGTGGGAAAACGTAAAGCAAAAAATCTCCCGCCTATTTCCCCTTGAAGCACGCCCACTCGTTGGATGATCATCGCACGGTTGGACGTGGGGAACAGAAAGCCGCCAACATTTAATTGATGCACCGCTCGTAGACTGAAACGTCAGAAAAGGATCGTTCCACGCGCGTATATCGAAGCCCTCACTTCTTCTAATAAGATAGAACTAAGGGCTTCGAGGGGCTAATGTAGTACCATTGGGCCCGAATTACACGCAGTGGGCCGGCCCAGAAACTCTCACAATGAAAAAAGCCCAACCTCATATCTGGAAATGGTCCGAAGACGTAATCCGTCCAATCTACAAAGACACGTGATAAGAAGGGGTGTCATGCATGATCAAAATACCAAGGAATACGACGTCCGAGGACAGCATTGTCCTCGGCAAGGGTTGCCGAGGATGGCGTGACTAATTTAACAGTCCAACAGCTCCCCTAACGGAAGCCTGTGGTGCTGGAATTAATGAGATAAAGATAAAGATTAAAGGGGAGGGGTAGGAGAACATCCAGAAAAAAGCTGCTATCACCGCATTTAAAGCTCTACACCTGCTACTCTGGCCGCATTAATGAAGAAGTGACGCCTGAACGTTGGGTTTGAACCATATCTTCACCACCAGAGACTTGAGTGAAAAGGGATGATGGGACAAGTATCCAAAAGTGAAGAAGGTCAGGGTTACACGTGGAAGAAAGGAAAAAGGAGAGAGGCCTATAAAAGGTGGAGGAAGAAGACGTAGAAGAGAGAGGAAAAAATCAGAGAAAGTGGGAAAGAGAGAGAAAGAGTGAGAACTTGTAAAGAAACTCAAGCATTTGTCCTCGGCAATAATATACAAAGGAATATTTCGTCCATGATTGATAAATATATATAGGTTCTGTGATCAAGCCAAACCTGGATGTTATTTACCGCCCAAATCCATGGATTAAAATCCTGCTCTCTATAAATTCATTGTTTAGGGCTCAGAGACTCAATCCAATATCAAACTCAATCCGTGTCCTTACAATATCTATTCACAAATTTTTTTTTACTAATAATGATAACAAATGTCGTCATCTTCCAATAATAAACAATAGATTTGATAAAACATTGTCACAGTATTTAAAATTTTGCAATAAATGATGATATATGCTACAATTGAAACTCTTTATCAAATTAAATACTTACAACCATTTGCAATGAATATTTTGTTATTCATACTTCCTTCTTTATCATTTTTTTATAAGCCTAACTACGATGCTTAGTCTACTTAATTTTTAATGAACACCTTTCTAAGAAAGAAAACAAATAAAAAAGAACAAAATAACAAAAAAATATATGTCATTGAAGTTTCTATAAGATAAAATTATAAATCTAGAAGATTTAAACCCCTAATAAATTAGTGTTCTTTAGGCAACAGATAGAATACTATACATCACCATTTTTACTTTCTAAGTATGACTAACACAAAAAAACTAAAAATTCACGAAGAAAATTTTTGGGAGATTAACATTTCGTGAGACATTTTAGTTGTTATACAATGAAATATTCTAGGAATCATAAAATTTTGTTAAGTTTTAACTTAGAGAGTAACAATAGGACTATATACTTGTCTACAAAATATAAAGGAGGAAATTATTCAACTTTAAAGTTAGGGGTTGCAACTACCTCAAACATAAATGGGGAAAATACTTGTTCCCATAATTCTTTTTTTGTTAGTAAAACCATGTGTTTTTTACTTTAACTAATGTGTTAAAAAAAAATATTAGCCCAACAAAAGTGTTCGCAAAACTATGAATTTCTACTCAACAAGTTGGCTAAAAAAAAAAAGTTAGGAACACAATAAATGTCATGATATTTTCTCAATACCTTTATTTTAGAAATGATGGGCTTGGTATGATCTTTTATAGTTTTACTTTAGAATAATGATACATCCATAATATTTTCACAACGAATCTTAGGTGGTAAATTGTTATTGGTTTTTAATTGGGATAACCGCTTTAAACTATGCATTAAAGAAAACAACAAACCAAAAATCAATAGAAGAAAACTGTGTGTGAAATAGTAAATTTTTGTTTACCAAATTTGACTAAACCAAAAAAGAAGTTTAGAAACACAACAAAATGTCACAATATTTTTACAATACCTTTATTTTCAGCCGTGGTAAGTTTTAGTCTAATATATTATTATTTATTTTATAGAAATGCTATTTTTATAATACTTTCATAACAAATTCTAGATTACAAGTTGTTACTGATTTTAAAATGGACTCACAACTGATATCACTTTCTTATTCAACAATAATAACTTACTTATGATTTGTTGTGAAAATAATATGAAAATATTGTGGACTTAACATTCATTTATTTATTAACTAAGATTCTAAGAATAAAAATGTTAGGGTTTCTCTGTTCTAGGGCGGCTTGGGCTTCCAAACTAGTCGAAGGCGGTAGAAGATTGTTCCTTCTCTAATAGGATTGTTGGTCCCTAGGGTAATTTGGATGACCTTTAGGCGGTGGGGTTTTTGTGTGGTTCGTGGTTGTAGTTTTCATGGCTGTAGGGTTTTGCTAGGTGATTAGGCGATATGTAGTTTGGATAGTTTTGAGCCAGTTTGGTTTTTGCTGCTATGAGTTTTTCTGTTCAAGCATGGAGTCTCTTACTAAACATTGGAGTAACATTGGAGGGGGGCATGGAGTCTCTTACACGCATAAAGTTTCCCCCTTCCATCTCATTAGGCATGGAGTCTGTTACTAAACATTGGAGGGGGGCAAGGTAAGTCTGAACAAAGAAAAGAGCTTAGCAGAATACTTTATAGCAACCAAGTTTTTGACAAACCGAGCCCTGAATATATACACTGTTATTCGGACTTTTAGTCCTTTATGGAGAGCTGTGAATGGATTCAAAGTTCGAAACGTGGGTGATCACATCCTTCTGTTTGTCTTTGATAATAAGAAGGAAGTTGAGAAGATCTTTGCGAGTGAACCGTGGAGCTTCGATAAGCACTTAGTGGTGTTGCAGAGGTTTGAGAATAATTCGCCGATTCATGAGTTAAGTTTTACTTGGACGGCAATTTGGGTTCAAGTTCATGGCATCCCATTTCGTTATTTGAATCGAAGGGTTGCAGAAGAGATCTGTGATGTGGTCGGAGTTGTTGATCGCACTACCTCTACTGATGAGATGGAAGGGGGAAACTTTATGCGTGTAAGGGTCTCAATTGATATCTCCCTCTCGTTGTGCCGGGGTCGAGTTTTATCCTTGGAGGATGGGGGTGAAGTGTGGGTCAGTTTCAAGTATGAAAGATTGCCAAACATATGCTATTAGTGTGGGTGCTTAACTCATAGTGATAAGGATTGTGAGATTTGGATCAATAGTGATGGTACTTTGAAGATGGGTGATCAAGAGTATGGTCCATGGTTGCGGGCTCCGTTTACTCCAAATCCTAGGTGATCAATGGTAGTAGTACCTGGGTTTTATGAGACTAGAAAGAAGAACTTTGCAGGGGGTTCACGAGCTACGGAGGTGAGTACTGATTCGGTAGTCAGGCCTGTTCCGTCTGCTCCTCTGGCAACAGTTCTAGTATAGCCTCTGGATGTTACCGACAGTAGGGAAGGGTTGCACACTCATTTGGTTCATTGATCAGAGATGATTCTCAGTTGGGGGAGGGGGGGTGAGTCAGTACATGAAACACGTGGCCCATATGAAGTACAGGTTCCTAGCTTAAGCTCTGTGCCTTGGGTTGTTCAGGGAGAGTTTCTTGAAATCCAAATAAATGAGATTGATCGTGGGCTTTCTTGCTTTGACACAAATGATGGTGAGGCACCTATTAGAGCTGGGCTAAATGTGGTTATTCCTATCGGACAGAATATGAGGATTGATTCGGCTCCTTCCTTTACTCCATGTGACACAAATTTATATTGTTAATTTGCACCTAAAAATTCTTTAGTTGTCTTTGGTGATGTTTCTGATTCAGGTTCTCTTTCTGGGAGTGGTAAGGTGGTTGCTACAAGACGAAGAAGGGTTGTGAGAATCGTTTCTAATTTTGTCATCTCAAACGAATTTGGTGGGGCTGCTGTAAAATGTCCTAGCGAGGCAAGTGCTCTTGAAGGGTTACCAGGGAAGAGGAGAATGGTTTCTCAAAAAGAAAAAAGATGGTGATTTGTTAATGGCGGAGGTTGGTGTCTAGCTCTGCCAAGAGCCATGAGTCTTCTTTGTTCGAACTGTTAGGGGCTTGGGAACCCCCAGACAGTTCAAGAGCTCGGTGATTTAATTCGGGCACAAGATCCTGCAGTTGTCATTGTAGTTGAAACATGGTTGGTCGAAGCAAGGCTAAAAGTCTTTTTGAAGAATTTAAATTTTGGGAATATGCATGTTGTTTCAAAGGTAAACCAGGGAGGGGGGTTGGTGCTTTTATGGAGGATGGATATTCAGCTTAGGGTGGTTTCCTCTTCTCTAAATCATGTGGATGCCATTATTAATGAGGGTAGGAAAAATACTTGGAGGTTCACTGGGTTTTATGGTGCTCTTGAAACTTCAAATCACTATATTTCTTGGAACCTTTTTCGTAGTTTGAATGCCCAATTTGATTGTCCTTGGTTATGTGCGGGAGATTCTAATGAGTTTCTTAAGTCTCATGAGAAAATGGGTGGAAGGTCTCGGCCCTTAGTTTAGATGCAAGAATTTAGAGACGTGATTGATGAGTGTGGATTTCAGGATCTTGGTTTTATAGGAAATAAGTTTACTTGGCACAAGAATGTAGTGGGTGGTGATACGGTTTGGGAAAGACTTGATAGAGCTGTTGCAAATGGGGATTGGGAGGCTTTATTTCTGGCTTCAAAAGTTTCTTATTTAGAGTGTGGGTGTTCTGATCATAAGCCCATAGTTATTCATCCTTTGGGTATCCCTATTAGGCATAAGTTTGGTTGCAAGATGAAGGAAGTCATATGACTGTGGGAGGGGTGTGGAGTTTGGTTCAAGGTTGTATGTCTCCTCTAGTTTCGGTCAAGACAAAATTGGAGAGGATTCAAGTGGGATTGAAGCAATGGAGTAGAAATTCCTTTGGCAACATTACTAAATAGCTTGCCATCGTTAGGAAAAATTTAAGGGATGCTGAAACCAAGGCCGTGCATAATGGGAGAAGTCAGCGGGATCTGATTCTATCTTTAAAGGAGGAGTTGCGGACTTTTTTGGTACACGAAGAGAAATTATGGCAGCAAAGGGCGAAGACATCATGGTTGAAGGATGGTGATCAAAACTCAAATTTTTTCCATAGTAGGACCTCGCATCATTTTAGGGGAATGAGATTTTGAAACTTCAGAGGGATGATGGTAGTTGGTGCGAAGGGGAGCATCAGATAGCCATTTTGTTTGTGAATTACTTTACTTCTTTATTTCGGCCAGATAATCCTGATATCGGCAACATGGATGAAGTACTTACTGCTACTACACGGGTTGTGACTCAAGAGATGAACCATTATTTGTTGGTTGAATTCACAAAGAGTGAGGTTAATATGGCTTTAAAGAAGATGTCGCCTTTAAAGGCTCTTGGACTTGACGGTTTGCCTTCTATTTTTTACCAACATTATTCGAATAAGATTGGTGGGGATGTGGAGCAGTTTTGACATGGCTTAATTCAAGTACTATTTGTCCATCTTTTAACCATACTTATATTACTTTAATTCCAAAAGTAAAATTCCCTCAACAAGTTACAGAGTTTTGCCCTATTGCCTTATGTAATATTTTGTATAAGCTTGTGTCTAAGGTTTTGACAAACAGGCTAAAGAAATTGTTACTGGATATTATTTCTGAATCTCAAAGTGCCTTCCAATCCGATAAGGCGATTTCTAATAATATTCTCGTGGCTTTTGGATCTCTCCATTATATGAAGCATAAGAAGGTGGGCAAATCAGGTTTTACGGCTATAAAGCTTGATATGAGTAAGATTTATGATCGTGTAGAATGAAATTTTTTGTGTCGGCTTATGGAGAAGATGGGGTTTGAGGATCGGTGGATTCAGTTGATTTATGGCTGTATAAGTTCTGTTTCTTACTCTATCCTAGCGAATGGGGAACCTCATGGTGATATTAGACCTACTGGGGGACTTAGACAGGGTGATCCTTTATCTCTCTATTTATTGCTTTTAGTGTCTGAAGGTCTTAACGGCTTAATTTAGCAAGCTGTGGCAGTGGGTGATATTAGAGGCTTTTTCCTTTGTCGTAATGGTCCTCGGATATCTCATTTATTTTTTGCAGATAATACTCTCCTTTTTTGTAGAGCCAAGCTTAGGGAAGTTCGGACTATTCAAAATATCTTGCGGAAGTATGAATTTGCTTCGGGTCAGAAGATAAATCCGAGTAAGACCACTTTATTCTTTGGATAGTCTGTTTCTCTCTTTTCAAAAAATGCCATTAAAAATCTACTTGGTATTCCTGAGATTAAGGAATATGAACGTTACTTAGGGCTTTTGACTGTGGTGGGGAAGAATAGGAGGGCTAGCCTTAATTATATTAAAGAAAGGATTTGGGGTAAGCTTCAGGGGTGGAAGGAGAAATTACTTTCTCAAGCGGGTAGGGAGGTGTTGTTGAAAGCGGTTGTGCAAGCTATTCCGAATTTTGCTATGAGTTGTTTTAAACTTCTTGCTGGGCTATGTAATGATATCGAAGCTATGATTCGAAAATTTTGGTGGGGGCAACGGGGTAATCGTAGGAAAATACATTGGAAAAAGTGGGATATTTTATGTCTACCAAAATCAAAAGGGGGCCTTGGTTTTCAGGAGTTCGGTAATTTTAATGAGGCCATGTTAGCTAAGCAGGTTTGGAGATTGGTCCATGACATGGAGTCCTTATTTTATAGGTTGTTCAAAGCGAAATATTTCCCTACGGGTTCCATCTTTGATGCCAAGGCAGGTTCGAGGTCGTATGCTTGGAGGAGTATTCTCAAAGCTCGTAAGGTGATTTTTTTAGGTGCTCGGTGGAGGATAGGCGATGGGTCTTCAGTAAAGATTTTTAAAGATTGATGGCTCCCTGGTACCCACTTGGGTAGAGTTCTTTCCCCTGTGTCTGTCTTGTTAGAAGAAGCCACGGTGGACTAGCTGATTGATAGTGACTCTCGGTGGTGGAACACAAATTTGGTGGACTCGATTTTCATACCCTTTGAAGCGCAGCTGATAAAATCCATTCTGGTTTATCATTTTGCTCATAAGGACTTTTTGTTTTGGCCTTTATCTTGGACTGGTATGTATTACGTTCGTACAAGTTACCATTTGCTATGTGATTTGTAAGAAAATCAGATGGCTTCATCTTCGGATACAGTTGGACAGAAGAAGTTTTGGACCAGCCTTTGGAAGTTAACTATTCCAAACAAGGTGAAAATTTTCCTTTGGTGTGCTTGTGCAGATTCCATCCCGACTATGCTTAATTTACATAAGCGAAAAATTGATCCTTCATCGGTTTGTAGTCATTATCATGTAAGGGAGGAATCAGTTCTTCATACCCTTTGGTCATGTGAGGCTATTTGTTCGGTGTGGGGTTCTTGTTTCACATCTTTACCTTCTGAATTTTCCAAGGTCGGGTTGTTTAAGGACCTGCTTGAGCTGGTGTTTTGTTCCTCGCTGAATTCTGAGGTTTCTGCGATGACTTGCTGGACTCTATGGAATCGCCAGAATAACTTGAGGATTGGAGAGGTGGTCTGGCCGCTAAATAAGGTTGCTGGTGTAGCACGTTGTCATCTGCAAGAGTTTTAGCAAGTCCGACATTGTCCCAGCAAGAAGGTTCGTGCATAGAGACCTCGGTGGAAGCCTTCTGATGCGGGTTTTGTGAAGGAAAACTTTGATGGGGCAATTTTTGAGGATTTAAGAGCAACGGGTATTGGAGTGGCTATTCAGAACGAGCATGGAGAGGTGGCTGTAGCTTTGGCAGAGCAAATTTCCATTCCTGATTATGTTTTTACTCTTGAAACTTTGGTAGCTAGGAGTGCGGTTCTGTTTGTTTGGGAACTTGGTCTTCGTAACGTTGTCTTTGAGGGTGACCCGGAATCTTCCATTCAAGCTATTAGTAATAGACTTCTTTTACATTCGTCTTGTGGTCATATTATTCATGACATTTTACTGTTTGCTAGCTCATTTTAGAGCTTTTATTTCTCTCATGTGTGTAAGCAAGGTAATGCTTTAGCTGATGCCTTGGCTAAAAGAGCTAGGTTGTCTAGTCCTTTATTGGTTTGGATGGAATCTGTTCCTCCGGATCTGTATAACTAGTATTTGTCAGATTTTAATTAAAGTAGCCTTCTTGGCTAGTTTCTCAAAAAAAAAAAAAAAAACATTCATTTATTTGATCTATAAGAAACTAAGATCTCAACAAATATGAAAATATTGTGACAACAAGTGTTACAACATTTTCACAAAACATTTATTTTCAGTCATGGTTGGTCATAGTCTCATATTTTATTATATTATTTCGACCTATAAATAATTAACACCTCAATAATTGTTAAAATATTGTGAAATTTGTTGTGTCTATAACAATATATATGTCAACTCATATAAATATTATTAAAAAAAAAGATAGCAGAAATCGATGACTAAAAAAAAAAAGTCAATGAAGTAATGATCAGTACATATTGAGCAAACTAAAAAGTACTGTAGTTTTTACAGATTCACAGAACAAGTGTTACAACATTTTCACAAAACATATATTTTCAATCGTGGTTAGTTACAACCTCATATTTTATTATTTTATTTAAACCTATAAGAAATTGACACTTCAATAATTGTGAAAATACTATGAAATTTGTTGTGTCAGTATAAAAATATATATACCATTTCATATAAATATTTAAAAGAAAAAAAAAAGCACATGTTGCTTAAGTAAAAAATTTAATATAGATATTCTATTTAAAAAATTTTGAAATCATGTGCTATAAAAGGTATGTTATACAATGCTAATCTCATTCATTCAAGAATTTTGATCATACAAAAACTTAGAGAAGCTATTTTATATAAGAATATTTATTTTACTGTAATAGTTTCTTGGAACCTATTTGCCATATGCAACATTCACTCATACAACCTTATAAGTTCTCATGATAACAAATATCATCATCTTCCAACAATAAACAACTAAGTTTTGTTAAGGCATTGTCACAATATTTAGACTTTCAAAATGAATGACTCCATATGCAACAATTGAAGCTCTTCGTCAAGCACACTACCTTATAAGCTCCCATGAATCAACTTGCATAATTTGCATAAGACCAAAACTTAACCTTAAGGTCTGTTTGGATACTGCTTATTACTAAAAACTGAAAACACTGTAGCAAAATAATTTTTAAATGTATGAATAGTACTATGGGATCTAGTTTTAAAGTTATATTTGCTGAAAATAGTACTTGCAGGTCCCATAAACAGTGCATGAGATCCACAAAAAAAGCAAAACGCTGAAAACTTTCAGTTTTCAGCATAATCCAAACTCACACTTAGGCCCTGTTTGTTTGAAGTGAAAATAGGAGGGATGGAAAACAAAGGGAGAAAAATAGAGTGGCAAAATTGCTTTTTCTAATATTTGTTTGGAGAGAAAAAATAGGAAGGATGGAAAACTAGGAAGAAAAATTTTCCTCCCGGACCCACAGATATTTTCCTCTCAAATTGGAAGGAAAACTTTTGGGAGAAAACTCCCTCTCTCTGTTTTTTGTTTTTTTTTTTTCCAACGTTCAGGACCTGAACTTTTTTTTTTTCAACGTTCAAGACCTAAACATTTTTTTTTTCAATGTTCAGGACTTGAACATTTGTTTGTTTGTTTTTTTTTTTTTTCAACGTTCAAGACCTGAACGTTCTTTTTTTTTTTTTTTTTTTTCAACTAACGTTCTCTCTCTCTCTCTCTCTTTTTTTTAAGTGACTTAATCTAATTTTTACATTATAATAATATAAATTTATATATATGATGTGATAAATTTTATATTATGTAATAAGTACAAATAAATCTATTTCTTACATATTATGTAATAAGGGTATAATAGTTAATTTATATAAATTACATTTTTTATCCTTCCATTTTTCTCTCTAACTGAAAAAAAGAGTTTTTCACCCTTCTACTTTTCCACCCCTCCAACTGAACACACAAGAGAGAAAACTAAAATATTTTCTATCCTCCCACTTTTCTACTCCTCCAACTGAACAGATCCTTAGGGTTTGTTTAAATACTGCTTATTTTGCTGAAAACTAAAAACAATAAAAAAATAATAATAAAGTTACTGTTCACGTGCCTGGTATTGTTTATAAGCCTAAAACCACTGTTCATGGACAATGAACAGTGCCAATTACAGTTTATGGAAGCAGATGCCAATCACCATAACTGTAACTTAAAAAGGTATACAAATGAGATCACATGTGGATAGGAGACACGAAAATGAGATCATAAGTGGACAGGAGACAAGAGAATAGCCAAAAAAAAAAAAAAAAAATTGAAAAAGGTATAATCTTCCAAGAACTTGCCAAGATGTAAGCATAGAATTAAGCTATATTTGTTTACAAAAGCTCTCAGTAATTTCCACATTATTGGCAAGGCATATTAGTTTATGAAAACAATCTAATATTTATATGAGCTAAAAAATAATTATGTAAAAATGAAATGAATATTTATTACATCCACATGGGGTAGAAATGCACTATTTGGTATTTTATATCCTCTCTTCCCCTTTCATCAACCCCGTGTGTTTCCTCCCTCCTCTTGTCCCCTCTCTGTCTCTCTCACCATCGTTTTGCACAATCAGAGTTTTTCACCAAAATGGTGAGTCTCTGCCCAACATAATAAAACCTTGTTAAATGGTATTGTATTTTGTTAAGTTAATAGGTGTGTTTTGGATCGCCAAAATATGGGCAATCGAGCTATATTCTCGTATACAATTTTAAACAAATAAAACTACACAACAAAGAACTATTTATGCCAAGCTGATCATTGGAGCAATCACCAAAGGCAATGCTCCAATCTTCAGCAGCATTGGTGGAGGCAGAAGTCAAGACCGGAGCTGCTCTAGCCCCTGCTTAAGTTGCTGAGCGCGAAAGGGAACAACCTCTTCATCCCTTCCAATCAAAAAGTCATACACCAAGGCAGACCAGTACATCCCAAGCACCAAACTATCTCCACTCCTTGAGCAATTAGTAGCCCCTCTGGATTCTAATACCATACTTCTCAGTTCTCACCTTATCATCAATAATAATAATATAAACTCGACCTCAAGGAAAACACAAAGACATAAATAACAAACTGAAACAATCTTATGTTTTTTCCTTTTTCTTTAAAGTATCGAAGTTCTTTACCTGGAAAACTATTGGTCCAGTAGCATGCGGTAGGACCAATATATATATATATATATATATATATATATATAAACAACATAAGGTTAAAAATAAACTGATACAATCAAAGATTGACTCATTAGAAGCATAATAAAACAACCTTGGAATCAGAATATACTCTCAAGTCATGTGTTTGGATGAGGAAATGGTTAAATACACAAACTAGTTAGTTAAAGAGTTGCCCTATCACATACCATTAAATTTACATTCAAATAGCATATAGAACCAATAAAATCAGCGCATGTTATTTCATAAGTAATCAAGTAAGAGACTAAAAGAGCTGCAATAGTAAAGAACCAAAAATAATGGAATTCCATTGAGTTGAACACGTAGCATGTCTCATTAAAGTATAAAAGATGAAACAATATTGGAAGGATTAATGAAGCAAAAATGATCACATTACACTCTTATATGAGCAAATGCCACTGTATTTATTTATTTTTATAGGTAAAAGTAATTTTATTAATATGAGACTACTGCATGAAAATCGACACAAAGTAACTTAAAGACTTACAAATGGAAAAATATTTACATATGGATTAACTCTATGAAGGAAAGAATAGATTTACTATCTGCGAGGCCCAATACAAAAGACCACAAATAAAGAGAACTAATGAAGGACGCCTGCAACTGAGTTGATGTGCACTCCACATCTTCAAAAGTGTACCAATTTCTTTCCCTCCATATAGTCCAGACCACCATAAACATAAGGGAGTAATATTCCAAATTTCCGAATTTGGTCCCCTGCTCCGCCACACACATATTAACCAAGAACCTTTTTCTGGTAATACCCACTGAACCCCAAACATCCTGAATATCTGAACTCCCCAACTCAAATGCCACTGGATTTATGCCGAAGTAATTCACGTGAGCTAGCTCTTTGATTTAAATATGATGTGAGGTCGAGCGCAAATTCTGAAGTCAAAAATCTAAATGCTGAAGTTTTAAATATTTTAAGTTTCATTTATATACTGTTTTCTCAAAATCCACAAATTTATACACTGTAAAAGCAAAGCCAAGCAAAGCAAAAGGGTATCAAACAAAACAATTGATAAAGCTACATCAAATCAACAATGAGGAGAGATAAAAATAATTTTTTTTTTTGCTCCAGTTAGTTCAGAATCTTACGTCATGATACCAAGCAGATCATTATTGGGTATCAGAGACAACTATATCTGGCAAATAAGAAGCTAGATATTCAGAGAATGAAAAGACAGAAAATTGAAAAAAAGTTGAGAAAGAAAGGGTCTGAAATAGAGAAACCAAAAGGAGAGAGAAAAAGTCTCATATTAACTGAATCATTCGTTTGAAACTACGGTTTTGGCTATCTTATCAAATACCACGAGAGATTGATGCAGAGTCAAAGCTAACACAAATTTTTTTTTCTTTAATCATATAGGCAAGTTTCCCTGATTTTCTCAGTACCCAAACAACCCTAAATCAAAATCCAAAAACTTTCTACAAATTTAGGTCGTAATCTCATATTTAATATGACTTACAGAGAAACAAAGATTAGAAACAAGATGTATTAAAAATAAAAATAAAAATAAAAATCGAAGAGTCTGAAGGGCGGCAACTAATCTTAGAGAGAAACCTGAGCAATTTATAGCCGAACAACGCAGTGGGAGAAGATCTTTTTTTATCGCCCATTTCTCTCTCTTGGTTCGACGGACGCAGGGTAGGTAGCCAAACAACGCAGTGGAAGAAGATTTTTAATGCATTTTCGACCGGTCAAAAAATAGGTTCGACTGATTGAAAATCAGGAAAATTCACATTTTTGAAAAACAGTGTTGTTTTAAGCAAAAACTCCTCAAAAGCATAATATTTCATAAATGAAATGCATTAGTATGAGATAAAAAGTTTTTTAAAAACATTTGAATTTAACCCAAATCTTCCATAAACAAGATTTTCACACGATTTGTCCCCAAAGATTCAAACATTAAACACATTTTGCATTAAAATCAAGAATCATATAATCTTAGATGGCCAAAACATATTCACACACAATATCATGTACTAAGTTTAGCGTATAACTTGTGTAGTGTGTACAACTAGCAAAAACATGAGATATATGTGAGGTGATAAGAAGAGAGCAATCAATCATATTTTCTACAGAATTCATCACATAAGTTTGAAAGTGACTATCACCTAAAGAGTTACATCATATAACTCTCACATCTCCTAGAAAACAAGCTTGCAATCATGGAAGATTCTTATATTGTCTCATAATGTATATACCAATTTTATTTCATTGATAAATTGATATTTAAGCCAAATAATGTACACACCAATTTTATTATTAATTCGAGACTACACCTTATGTTCTTTTTGTGCATGTGCTATACATTCTCGAGCACAAAATCTTATGATATGCACTAAGGTGTTCATGATTGGCTAGTAAACAGTGGTGAAATAGTTATTTATGCCTTTCTCTTAGGATTTTTTAATCCTTACAATAAAAAACATGTAACTTCAAAATCAAAATCATGTGATTAAAAATTATATACAATTTGCACACAACATGCACTACATAACCAAAACTAGCAAAGTGCAGTAAAATTAAGCTCATCTAGGCTAAACAAGAGACACAAGCATGTTATGTAAAAATACTATGGCCAACCTTGATTATAAAATCCAAGATATATAATGCAAAACACATTTTTACATTTTCTTTTTCCCTTATTTTATTTTATTTTTGGAAAAACAAAAACAATCTATCATGAAATGCATGAATGTAATGCAATGTAATTCCTAAAGGCAAAAAAAGGAAAACAAAACAACAAGAAAAAAATGGTCACAAAGAATAAAGAGATGAAGCACAAGGACCATGTCAGAAAGACACAATTAGATTGAGCCTTTTGCATCCAAAACTTTTTAGATACAACTTTAGCATTGGAGTTATTATTCTTATGAGAATTCTGAGCAACTCCAGGATTGGAACATAGGTTCAAAGCCTTTACCAATTCATCAATAAGTACCATAGGATTCTTAGGCTTGATCTTTTTAAGATCAACTCTAATCTTCTTAGGAGGTGGTATAACTTCTACTAGTTTGACACTCTCACTCTTGGGAGGCTCAAAAGAAGGAACAAAATTTGTGTAATAAGTTTCAGACATTGAGATGCTTTCTACAAAACCTAGACCAGTTTTGTTTAAAGGAGACTTCTAAATACTCAATATATGATCAAGTTTAGAATTAGCAGATCTATTAGTTTGTTCTCTAGTAACAGATAATTTTAATTCTAATTCCAATTTCTTAATGTTATCAATCAACCTCATGTTCTCAGTCTTCACTTTATCAATTGAAGTACTAGTATAAAGCAATTTCAACAAAAATCTTTTTTTATCAAATTCAAGAGAAGCAATTTTCTTTAAACCTTTATCAACATTTATTGCATCTTTTGCAGCAACTTTGCATAGCTTATTATAAGCTTCTTGCATATTAGCACATTCAGAGAATTCTCCATTAGGAGGGTTCTCTTCAATCACACCATTTTCATCAACTACAGTTGTAGTTGTGAAAGCAATGAAGTTTCCATCTTCATCGTTACTTGACTCGTAATCAGAAACTTCATCATCACTAAGGGTTACAATCATAGTTTTATCCTTTGATCTCAAGAATGTAGAACATTCTGATTTCACTTGACCATACCCTTGACAACCAAAATATTATTGACCTAGAGAGTTACTAGAGGTTTGACCAGCTTTCTCTTTTAATTAATCATTATTGTTATTGAGCTTAGATGGTTCATTCCTCTTAAAATTTCTAGTTTCACCATTGTTTTTACCTCTTGCCCTTCTGCTAATATTTCTAAGAAATTTTCTAAAATCCTTGGCAAGATAGGCAATCTCTATAGAAGAGAGTTCATCATTAAATTCATTCCCATCAACATCATTAACTAACTTAAGAGCCATTGATTTGAGTTTGTTTGTCTTGGGTAGGTCTAGCTCATAAGACTGGAGAGATCCTATAAGCTCATCAACAGGGATTGAGTCCACATCCTTGCTTTTAGTGATGACAGTCACTTTAGGTCTAAAGTCCTCAGTCAAGAATCTAAGAATCTTCCTAACAATCTTAGGTTGATCATAAATTTCACCCAAATTATAAGCAGATTAACAATATCATTCAGTTTAGCATAGAATTCATCAAAACATTCATCATCAGACATTCTAATACTTTCAAATCTAGTAGTTAACTGTTGTAGTTTATTGATCTTGGCTACCTTTGTGCCTTCATGCATAGTTTGGAGAATATTCCAAGCAGTATGAGCAACTTCAACATTAAAGATTTTCTTGAATTCTTTTATAGAAACAGCATTAAAAGTAGCATTCATAGCTTTGCTATTAAAAGTGGCTGCTTCTTTTTAAGAAGCTGATCACTCACTCACAGGAGTAGTTGGTTTCTCCCATCCGTATTCAATGGAATTCCAAACTCTCTTATTTATGGATTTCAGGAATGCTTTCATCTTTACTTTCTAGTAAAAATAATTGTTCCCATCAAAGTGTGGTGGGATCACTAGAGAGTGACCGTGTTCCATGATATCAGGGGTCAAGGATCAACTCTTAAATCAAAGGATCTAAACACTAGAGCTAACCTGCTCTGATACCACTTGTAAAGTTTTAGACCCCTTAACACAATATGTTTAATCTAATATTAAGCCAAGTTGATTAACAAATTTGTTAATTAACACTAGGTTAAACTACTATGTGTAACATAAATATAATGTGGAAAATATATAAAACACAAAGATTTGATGACCTAGGGAAACCAAACCGGTAAAAAATCTGGGGAGGATTTAACATAACTATCCTTAAGGTAAAACAAATCCACTATGAAAGAATTGAAGTTTGTAGATTAAGACTTAGACCACTAACATCCTATTGCTACCTCGTGTAGAAAACTTACTATCACGACCACGTGACAGCTCCGAGTCCACGAACTACTTCTTTCTCTTGATCCACTGCAACCACAAATTCTCCTACTTATGAATCTTGATCTTCTTGAATGTTCTTTATGTAGCAACTTAAACGATCACCAAGCTCTTGACTTCAATCTTGATCTTGATAACCCTAAGTGCGTAGGAAGGTAAACGCCTCTAAATCTCATAAAAGATTCAAACACATAGCATATCAAAAGCCTCTAAAATGAGCTAGGGTTTTTCTTTTTATATGAGATATAAAACATAAAACCCTACATATTAAACGAGCTTGGACTGAGTTGAAAATTTTGAAAAGAAAAAAAAATCTCCACAATTCTTGATCGATCGAATATAATTTTCAATTGATCAAGCCTTGCAGAATTTGTCCAATAATTTTTGCAATCACTCGATCCCAACTTTACAACAAAACATACTTTGAGCAAGCCTAAACCTAGACTCTATGTTTCGATCATGGTTTGCCAACACAATACAAATTAAAGTTCTAATACATTAGTCCCTAAGGTCTTAAAACCTAACAGTTCTATCTCTCTATTACAATAGGAATGAAAGAAATTGGAAAAATATTACTATAAAAAAGTTCATGTTTCCTCAGTTTCTTTTATGTATAAAGTGTGTGAGGATGCCATTTTCGTTGATATAGATTTAATATCATGCTTTATGCTCATTGTATAGTAAGCTACTCAATACATATTTGATGAGCCAAGAGGGAGGTAGTAGTCTCCGAATTTGTGAGAATGTCCTTGCAAATCAAAATGAAAAATTGCTATCAACATACAAAATGTAGTAAATCCATCCACTTTCAAGCTGCAAATTCCCTCTCAAACTACACATAATATCCCCTTTAGGCTATCTTGTATGCCAAGCCACAAACGCGTTGACCCCTTGTGATAATTTAGATTAATTAAATTAGCCCAGTTATTAATTAATTAAATTAACAGATAATATCACGTGGCAGTACAAACAAATCACCAAACTAAGATATGCAGCGGAAAATAAATAACACGGTGATTTGTTCACGAATGGGGAAAACCCTAAGGCAAAAACCCCACCGGGTGATTTAAGGTCACCACTCCCGAAACTCCACTATTATCACAACAAGCAGTTACAAGTAAGGAATCCCAGTACCTCACCAACCTACAGTTGAACTCTTACCCCAATACCCAATTGGACTTGTTCTGTAGTGACAATTTCTTCAGTTTAATGCACGGCTCCCAGTACGTGACTAACCAATTTGATGCACGGATCCCAGTACGCGTCTTACTCCTTTTGCACGAATCCAAGTACGTGACTCACTCACCAACTTTGAGGAAGAAAGAATGTTGGCTGCAAAGTTCTTCAAATCATCAGAGATGAACTAGGGCACGAACTTTGTCCCACAGATCACAATTTGCATGAAAGAGAAGAAGCAACTTGTATCTTGTGATTTCTGCTTTTTCCACACTTTGACGGCCCTTAAAATAATCCTTTTATATGTCTAGGGTTAGGAGAAAAGAAGTCCCAAAGACACACACACGGATTGGACTTGAAACAGACCTGGAAATCTGTTTTCTTTAATTCTCGACAGATAGAGGTGTCGAGAGGTGTCGAGACAGCTGTCGAGGCTCGGGCTAAACAGCTTCTTTAAATCTCGATAGATGTATCTGTCGAGGTATCTATCGAGCTTTAAAATCTTGCACTTCCTTGCTTGTATCTTGGACAGACTTTGACGGCTTCAACACTTAATCTTGAACCACTGTTTCTTGAAGTGTTTAACACATCTTAGATCTACCCAATTACAAGTAAAGTGCGTTTTGTCTAAGGATAAGCTAATTACATAAAATAGCGACATATGTTCACAAGCTTGAACAACTACATATGTCCTAACAATCTCCCCCTTTGGCAATCCGTGACAAAACCACAACATACAAATGAAGATATGAGAGAAGTCATAAATCACTTAACTCATATTCACTTGTTACATACAGTAAAATCTATCCTAACACAAACTCTTGAAAAACTTTGCAAGAAGAGAGTTCATGGCAAGAAGACTTTGA
The DNA here is from genome assembly GCA_032878915.1 of Castanopsis chinensis. NCBI lineage: Eukaryota > Viridiplantae > Streptophyta > Magnoliopsida > Fagales > Fagaceae > Castanopsis > Castanopsis chinensis. The sequence continues at coordinate 12,455,245 of JAVQMG010000131.1, forward strand.
CAACCTGTATTTCTGAAACACTTATAAACAAAACACATCAAGTCATCTTTGTGTGAAACAGAAATAATAGATTGCATACAAATAAAGAAACATGTGTATAAGGACAGAAAAGAAACAACACATGTAGAGGTAGGTGAAAAAGAAAACATACATCATCATATAGAGAAAGAGAATAAGTACAATGTATGTAAGTACATGATCAATGTATCTCTAAAAGAAAAAAAAAAAATACATAGATCACCTCACTACATCCCTCAATCCACACTCCCCCTAACAAAAATGTCCTATGCTAACACTCCCCCTAAGTATGACTACTCTCATACAAAACTACTCCCCCTTTTTGTCACGAGTGACAAAGGGTAGAGTGTCAAGTAGACATCTCATCCGATGAGCTAGCATCTCCATCATCATCATTGTCGGAAGCATCATCATCATCGCCATCATCATCACCCTCGGTCTCAGTCGACACATGAGGTGGCGGAGGAGAAACCTCTGAGGCAAAGCCGCCCATGGTCGCCTGTCGCCTGGCGATGCGACCAACACGGACATTCACCTGATACAACTCTGTGGATAGTGTATCGAGGCGAGCATCCATGCGCTGTAGCTGCGCCATGATGTCGCTCAAGGTGACGTCGCTCGAAGAAGTAGAAGCAGAAGCTCGAGCGGATCTGGAGGTGGTCGGACGGGTGGAAGGAGTGGCAGCATCCGGCTGTCGCGATCGGAACTGTGCCTCGCTACTTTTTACGGTAGCGGCGTCTATGGCAGACATGACATGGTAGTGATCAGACGAGGGGAAGGGAATGGAAAAACGACTCATGATCCTCGTGATAGCGGAAGGGAAAATGAGCTTATCACGGGTGGCCGTATCTCTATAGACATCTATGATAGAAAAGATGAAGTGAGAAGGAAAGTCTATAGAGAGATCCTCAAGGAGGGACAACAAGAACCGAGCACGAGGCTCTGTGATCGAGTTGTAGTGAGAGAGTGGGTGCAAAACAAAAGTCATCACCATGTTAAGGAATCTAGGACCTTTAGCAAAAGGTCTACATGGTGTGTACATGTGATCTCCCCAAGAGGTAGGACGTTCACAGAACGCCGAGATCATCTCGTCTTTGGACACAGTCCAGAGACGCTCATAGCTAGGGTAATCGGGATGATCCACCCTAGGGACATGGAGAACCTCAGAGACTAGCTCTGGGGTGACACAGAAGCGCGTACCTCGGACGCTAGAATAGAAAGAAGGTACAGACGAATCTATCCCGTGGATGTTGGAGTAAAACTCCTGAATCAACACGAGAGGAGATGTGACCGGGACGTCACACAGTAACTCCCAACCCCGAGTGTGAATGACATCGGGTAGGTCAGTGTCGGCAAAGTCTGCCAGGACGACGTGGCGTTCCGAATGAACACCGCGTTTAGAAAAGTTCTCCGAGAAGTCCTTACGGGCTTTCTCATCACGGAACCAGACAGAGAGAGGGGTAGAGTCAGAAGAAGACTGTCCCTTAGAACGCAGAGGGTTCTGGGACGGAATGGACTTACGTTTAGGAGCCATAGACGCTACTAACGCAAACATAGAAGAGGGGGAAAGAAGAGACAAACAGAAAAGTCCCAAACAAATCAATATTGGCAGAATGAAATATTGAAATGAAAAGAACGTATGCATGAAAATGCATGAGCATGTGACATGCAACTCAAAAACATCATGGGCTCAGCCCAATCCAAACCTAACAGCACACAATAGATTTGCACACATCTAAATGCATGAAAATACAAGTAGAATGCTAATGTGATGCAATGCATGTGGTTTTGTAGATTAAAACTAGAAAACCAACCCAAAAATTTCATGAAAACCCCAACAATTTTGAAAACTCCCAAAAATTTTTCAAAAACACAAACCTAGGGTTTTAAACAATGAAATGCATGAAAAAGAGGGATAATGTGCTTACCAAGAGATGAAGAACACGAAGAATCACTTGAGAAAGCCTTGAGAGAGGTTTGGAGGGAGAGGGAAGTGTTTTGGAAGAGAGAAAGGAGAGTTTCGAGCGAGAGAGATCGAGAGAGTGAACTGAAAAATCGCGAACATCCAATATATAGAGCATCAGTAATTCTCGACAGCTGAAGGTGTCGAGAGCTGTCGAGGTAGCTGTCGAGGGAAGCTATCGAGAAAAGCACGTGGACAGATGCAGCTATCGAGGTCAGCTATCGAGGGAGAAGAAACAAGCAAGAGGGAACCTCGATCGATCCAGAAGCTATCGAGGAGCTATCGAGCAAACAGAAAGTTTCTCGATCGATCCAGCTGCTATCGAGGTATCTGTCGAGACTGCGATAAGAAAGAGTCTGAGGATCTCGACAGATAGCTATGTATCGAGAGGTATCGAGGAGGTGTCGAGATGCCTTTCAAAGCAGTTTTTCAAAAGAGGAAAAACACAGACATGAATGCAATCATGCATGCAGCTTAACCAAAGATACAATCAACACATTAAGCTCTCAAAAGCATCTCTCAACAAGAAATATGATGCACATGTATCTCAAAACACGAACACACACACTAAACAAGTCTAACCAATTTTATTTTTTAAAAACAAGTTAAGACAGTTTAGTGAACATACATTAAAGCATGTCAACCTTGTGATGGCCAAATCACATTGTACCTGCACATGTATCAAGAATAGCAAAGAGTGTTGCGTGTTGTGTGTGAAAACATCGCAAGATTGCATAAGTGTCTCAATGTCATGACGATTTGAGATATGAGAAAATCTTTAACTCACACACAATCATAACTGTTTGATGGGGGCTATCACCTTTGAGGTACATCCTATAACTCCCACATCTCCTAGAAAACACGCTTGCAACCATATTTTAAAGCATTTTGATCTTTTTGCTTTTAATTTCTTTTGCATATTTTCTTTTAACAAGCATATCATACATGGGCATACAGGAGAAAGAAAAGAAACACCCAATGATGTTAAGCTTTTGACACTGCACTTTTGCTATGCCGAAGCATACAGGTGTCCTTGACATTGCACTTTTGCTATGCCGAAGCATACAGATGTCATATTATGATTGGCGAGTAACAGTGGTGAGATGGTTATTTATGCCTTTCTCTTAGGATTTTCTAGTTCAACCCGTCAAAAAGAGTGATACGAGTGTTAAGAAGAAGAGATTACTTAACCTTACTCATCACAAACAAAGAGCTATAAAGCTCACTCGCTTAGTTGTGCAAAAGAGTGCTCATCTAAGCTATAGATGATACAAAGTTTAGAAAACTCTGTTTCAATGGTCATTACAAAAGTTTGCATGAACTAATGCACACAAACGCACACTGTTTTTGTATTTTTCAATTTTTCAATTTTTTTTTATTTTTTATTAGAGAAGCAAAAATAAAACATAAAACTGAAAACACACAAACAAAAACATGCTAAAGAAAGCAAAACATGCATAAAACTAGACTGACTCAAAACAGTAAAGAAACACACAAGTAATGCAACACACAAAAACAGGGGAGAGAAGAAAAAGTGACAAAAATCACTTAGATCCCTTTGGCTTCCACACCTTGGAAGAACCTTTCCTTTTGGTTGACTCTTGAACCGGTGAAGAGGGAGAAGAAAATGATCCGTTTAAGTTCGAAAGGAACATAAGAGCTTTTAGAATGTCTGCAAGAGGAGCGAGAGAAGACTGAAGCTGATTCTGGCTCCCAGATGCTATTTCGCCATTGCTCTGTTAAGTGGCAAGCCACTTGTAGCAATTTGGTCGAGTGTGACCGGCGAGACCACAATGATAACAGAGATGCGGCTTCTTCTGTTTGGCCTTTTGAGAGTTAGCCTTCTTATTCCTAGGGTTTCTAGATTCCCTTTTCTCAATTTTAGGTGGTGCTCCTAGGATGGACCTTTCCTTGTCTACGTTCTCACTAGCTAAATCAGTTTTAACATTATTCTCCTCAGTTTTAATATTATTAGCGGGTGGAACAAAGACAGTAGTACTAGAAGTAGGAGTATTAGAGAGAGAGAAATCATACCCCAATCCAGTATGATCCGAAGAAGATCTCTGAGCATCTAGCATCTTGTCCAGTTTGGCGCTTGACGTCCTCTCCAGTTGTGCTCTGACTTGAAACAGCTCTGCTTCAAGCTTCTTGGTCCTCTCAGCCAAGAAATTGTTCTCGAACCTCAGTGCTCCAATGGTTTGATTTGCTTGATCAACCTTTGTGGACAGCTCCTCACGGTCAAGTTCCACATCACTGAGCTTCTTAGTGGCCAGCCTATAGAGCTTCTCGTGTTTCTCAGAAAGCTTGTATAGCTTCTCATAGGCGGTATGGATATCATCTTGATCATCCATAATCTCAATCTTGGACTCCACCAATTCCTTCTCTTCATCCACATCTTCTGTAACCCCATCAGTAGGATTAACAGTGGCAGTGAAGGCACTCAAGATTCCGTCGTCCTCATCCTCGGAATTGTCCTCGGGCTCTGTGTCGCTTAAGGTAACAGCAAGTGCCTTGCTCTTCTCTATGCTCTATAAGTACGTGGGACACTCTTGTTTCATGTGTCCAAAGCCTTGACACCCAAAGCACTTTGGTCCTGTGGGAACAGTGTACTGACCGCCATCCTTGACATCCTTCTTCATTTTCTCTGGATTCCTGAATTGTGAAGAACTGGACTGTCTACGGTCTTTGTTGAAACCCTTTCCATTGGCATTCTTCATAAACTTCTTGAATTGCCTTGTGATGTAGGATTTCATCTTGGAATCTTCATCATCTGACGAGTCATCCGTATCACTGCTTTTGGCCTTCAGTGCCAAACTCTTGCCCTTGTTCGACTTGCCTAACCTAGTCAGCCCTAACTCATAGGTTTGCAAGTTACCAACCAGCTCAGTCAAAGGAATTCTGTCAATATCCTTCGACTCTTCGATCGCCGTGATCTTCTCATGGAATCTTTCGGGCAGCGATCTGAGCACCTTCCTTACAATCTTGGGTTCTGGGATGGTTTCTCCAAGATTGAAGGCTGAGTTCACTATGTCCTTGAGCTTGGCATAGAACTCATTGAACAACTCATCCTCTTCCATCTTAATTTCTTCAAAGCGGGTGGTGAGCCTCTGCAGCTTTGAATCTTTGACAGCCTTGGTGCCCTCATAGGTTGTCTGGAGGATGGTCCATGCTTCCTTAGCAGTTTCTGTTGAGGATATTTTCTTAAACTCCTCATTGGTGACTGCACTGAATAAGGCATTCAATGCTCTGCTGTTGAAGTTTGCCGCCTTGATCTTAGCATCATCCCAATTAGCCGGCGCTTCTGTAGGCTTGGTCCAACCTATCTCCACAGCTTGCCACACTTTCTCATCTAAAGACTGCAAGAAAGCTCTCATGCGTACTTTCCAGTATGCATAGTTAGTGCCATCAAATAAAGGAGGTATAATAAGAGATTGTCCTCTATCCATGACAGCAGGGGTCAATGGATCACACACAATAGATTAAACCCTAATCAGAGTGTGCTTGCTCTGATACCACTTGCCAGGCCACAAACGCGTTGACCCCTTGTGATAATTTAGATTAATTAAATTAGCCCAGTTATTAATTAATCAAATTAACAGATAATATCACGTGGCAGCACAAACAAATCACCAAACTAAGATATGCAGCGGAAAATAAATAACACGGTGATTTGTTCACGAATGGGGAAAACCCTAAGGCAAAAACCCCACCGGGTGATTTAAGGTCACCACTCCCGAAACTCCACTATTATCGCAACAAGCAGTTACAAGTAAGGAATCCCAGTACCTCACCAACCTACAGTTGAACTCTTACCCCAATACCCAATTGGACTTGTTCTGTAGTGACAATTTCTTCAGTTTAATGCACGGCTCCCAGTACGTAACTAACCAATTTGATGCACGGATCCCAGTACGCGTCTTACTCCTTTTGCACGAATCCAAGTACGTGACTCACTCACCAACTTTGAGGAAGAAAGAATGTTGGCTGCAAAGTTCTTCAAATCATCAGAAATGAACTAGGGCACGAACTTTGTCTCACAGATCACAATTTGCATGAAAGAGAAGAAGCAACTTGTATCTTGTGATTTCTGCTTTTTCCACACTTTGACGGCCCTTAAAATAATCCTTTTATATGTCTAGGGTTAGGAGAAAAGAAGTCCCAAAGACACACACACGGATTGGACTTGAAACAGACCTGGAAATCTGTTTTCTTTAATTCTCGACAGATAGAGGTGTCGAGAGGTGTCGAGACAGCTGTCGAGGCTCGGGCTAAACAGCTTCTTTAAATCTCGATAGATGTATCTGTCGAGGTATCTATCGAGCTTTAAAATCTTGCACTTCCTTGTATCTTGGACAGACTTTGACGGCTTCAACACTTAATCTTGAACCACTGTTTCTTGAAGTGTTTAACACATCCTAGATCTACCCAATTACAAGTAAAGTGCGTTTTGTCTAAGGATAAGCCAATTACATAAAATAGCGACATATGTTCACAAGCTTGAACAACTACATATGTCCTAACATTGTAGGTTTGTTGGGATGTTCCCTTTGATTCGTTTTTAATGCTAAGTGCTTTTTAGCCACACCATTACCAAGAATGGCAGTATATATCATTGCCTTTGATTTTGACAGTAACTCCTGAGTTTGGCATTAGGATGAAGCATCAAACAAAGAAAAGAAGAAGTTCAATATTGTTTACTCAAGGAAGAAGAAGCCTAAAACTGGGAAAAAATTCCAAAGGATAGATTAAGCAATATGCATAATTAATTAAAATAATCCTATATGAAATCATAATTTATGGTCAAGTGCAGGTTTCTTCTTGGCATTCTCTGCTCTTTAAAAAGAGTTTTGAGAGAGGGCTTGTTATTTCACCCCAAGACTTTGTTTTGATTCCTATGATTCCTATGATTTTAATTATTTTTATTTTTTGACTTAGTATAGCGTATTTAATTGTATTGTGGCTATCTAGATCAGTTATATATCTGCTTGAATGCATCAAAATTTTCCTTATAATATCTATTGAATTTTGCAAAAGAATTTGTATCATTACTACCAGCCTTTGAGCACATGCTCACACATGTGCTCAAAGGTTCTTCTATTTTTTTTTTGGGAAAAAACTTAATAATTTGCATCTATTATAATTTGGAATTACTAAATTTTCCTGTCACAAAAAAATCTAGGGGTGTGATGAGTATTATGTATTTGCAGGTGTTCGCATAAAATAATCTGCAAGCGCACAGAATTGTAACAAGTAGTAAAGTGTTTTTAGAAAATGAATTTCGAACCCACAGGGATTAACTATGTTATTGAATACCGAAATTCACTAAATCAATTACTATTTGAAAAATTGAAAATAAATGGAACGTTCTACTATTTGAATTAAATTAAACTACTAAATAAAAATAAATCTACGAATAAAAGATTAACACAATGCAAGAATCTAAAAGTTTAAAAATATGATAAGAATGGATCTAGAGTGGTTGATTTCACCTAACAAATCTCACACAATTTATTCCTCCTAATTATTAAATTCTAATAATCTCTCGTTGGTGATTAAAAATTCCTTAAGTATTCAATATCTTCTCTTGAATAATATCAAAAATATCTTCAACTAACAATTCCATATCTCTATATGAATTTAATTAATTGAAGACTCATTACGTACTTTGAATTTTCTGAAAAATCACACTAATCGCAGTAAAGCATCTCTACTTTCACTCAACTAATGATGTTTAATTCTAGAACTAAAATAACAAATCACCTCTCGGTCTTATTGTAATTCAATTGATCAAACTATAATTCGTAAAGAAAATAGTAAGCATTAAGAATAAGAATTAAGCACTCAATCATGGAAATATTAAAAATAAAATAACTCATAAAATAAATTGTTTGTTCATTGCTAGACTACATCAACGCTCTAGAAAATAAATTTAGTTCATGATAAAGTTGAAAAGAAAACAAATAAAACTTATATCTTTCATCTGAATTGGTTGATCAACTTGAGCCTTTCGCCTTTGTCCTTAGATCCTCCTCTTCATAATGACTCTCAAAACAAGTTCTTCTATATGGCACCTCCTTTTCCTCTCTAGGGTTTTTTTTTTTTTTTTTTTTTTTTTTTTTTTTTTTTTCTAAAGAGCCTTTAAATAGGTCAAGGAGTCCGATTCCCGTTTGGAAAAAATCCCAGATTTTTAGGCTTTATTTAACTGACGAATTTGGCTCATTTAACTTCAGAATTTGGACTTTTGGTAAACTACAAAGTTGTAGCCCTTTAAGTTATATTTCCAGCCCAACTTCAATCATCTTGATTGGATATCTGAGCCGAAAGTTATGCCAAAAATACTACTGATGCGCAGGCTGGAATCCTAATCCGAATTGGACTTGGATTTGGTGCAAATTTCCTTTGTTTCCTTGCTCCACTTGGACTTGAATTTAATTGGCTTAGTCCCACTTTTCATGTAAAGCTCTTGTTACCTGCAACATAAAGATATTATATAATCAGTAACAAAATAACATAAAAGTAAGGCTAAATATGTAGATATGTGAGTACTTTATTGTATATATTTCATGCACATCAGCAGGTGAAATAATTTTTCATTACACCCCTAGGTTTTTTTATGATTGGAAAATGTTGCAATCTCAAATTATAATGGATGCAAATTATTAAATTTTTTCCAAAAAAATAGAAGAGCCTCACGCGTGTGCTCAGAGGCTAGTCTATATTACTATTTAAGGGGCTTCCCTTGTTTGGACCTGATTTTGTTTTTAGTTCTAAAATACTCCTACACCCTACGTTTAAGTAGAGATAAAGCTTGAGGATAGAATAGTAAAAATACATCTTTAACTCCTACTTGTAACCATGCCTACAAAATAGGCAATTTTTAACTCCCACGTTTTGATTTGTTGCCCAGAAAAGGAAAAAAAAAAAGAAAAAAAAATCCAGTTGATTTTCAAACTAAGCATTACTATTCACTTTTCTAACTTCTTCTTCTTCTTCTTTCTTTTTTTTTTTTTTTTTTTTTTTTTGCATTGAAAAAAAAACTTTAACTTTAACTTTTTTTTTTTTTTTTTGGAATACTTGGTTTCCCTTGAATAAAAAAATTGTGAACAAAGAAAAGTGAAAACATTATAAACCCACGTAGGCACATACAGTAGTACAAGAATCAAATTCAAAAAGAAAAGAAAAGAAAATAAAAAAAATTGCCAGTATTCAATCTTTCAAACCCACCTTCACTACCAATACCATTCACCCACCCACCTGCACTTGAATTCAAAATGGGGATTACCCACGTACAAGTTGGATTCAAATTTAAAACGAGGATTAGCGAATAAAGTTATAATTACCATTTCCTTATCCCATCAAAGCACTACATATCAATTTTTCTTGAATATGCATTACAAACCAACGCGTTTGAAATCTTTCACTCTGACTACATCAACAAATTTAGGTTTGTTTAGGTCTCTCTCTCAAATTATTTAAATATAAAAATAATTGGTTCATAATGGTCTCAGGATTGCAACAACATAGTCAAGCAAGTTATGTGAAGACTCAGTTGAAATGGACTCTCTAACGAAGAATTCCTTGGGAGTGAGTTACTAGAGAATATTTCCTACCGTGATAATGCCACCAAAGGTAGAGATTGAGGGATTCTTCACAGTAATAGAACAGTGTTGTTAGGGCCAAAATAGTTCTTAGCTTTTTACTTTTGCTCTGAAATGAGTGTTTTCTTTTTCCAGTATTTGGTTTATATTTGGTTTCTTTACTTTGTTATCATTATCCTTTCCATATCATTATCTTATCTTATCTTATATTTTCTTTTTATTTTTTAATCTTTTCTTTACTTCTGTTCGGTCAGTTTGATGAGTGTTTAATATTTTCTATAATTAATGAGTCTTTTTTTAAAGAGTGGGAATGATAATTATTTTTGTTTTTTTTGTATTTTTTTAGGATAACATATCAACGATTTTGTTAAATTGCATAGCAAGCACATTTAATGAATTTATATTTGAGAAATAGTGAAACACCGTCGCTTAGGTTATGGTCCCAATTCATGATATATGATGATGAAGAAAAATCACCAGTAAGTCACATGATCCTTATGAGCTTGGAACAACACCTACACAACAAAAAGAAAAGACATAATAGAGAACACCATTGTGGTGCCGGCCAAAAACCCTCCGAAGGTCAAGTTAAAACTTTCCACAACCCTAGAGTGCCAAAGTTAAGTCAATTGTGCGTACCTTGATTTGTGAGGGTTCATGGGCTTTTATAGTAGAGTCGGCCTCCATTTCTTGTGCATCAAAACGTTTCCTTCTAAGGAAGATCTTCCTTAATGCATGTATATTACGGAATCCTCTTGTAACTTAGAATTCTTCTTGTATTGGGATTCTTTGCAATTAACATGAGGCGCAAGTTAATTCCATTTAAGAATCCTTGGAGCCAAAGCAAAACAGATGACTGCCACGTATCGCTTACATTCGTCCACTGTGCATTTGTGCACCTCTAACCCGTCAACTATCAACCTACCAGCCTCATGCCATCACATTCAGTCAAATGGATCCGTCACCTACACTTTTCTCCTTTTTAGTTGCCCCCTCATTCCATGGATCCGTCACGTATTCTATGTGGACCCATGGAATGATGATTTGCTTTTACTGTCGATAGGCATGTTTCGATTATCAGGCTATCGCGGAGTCATATATGTATTAAGGACATATGGCGGTCTTTGATTGTTTGTCTGCTTGAATCAAGGCGTCTCTTCGTGTTTCGTGCCTTTCCCCCTATATATATACTGTCCATGCCTTCCATTTTTACATTTTGGAAAAAATTTGGTTGATTAGAGCACGTCTGTCCACCCTACTCAATCCGTTGCCTCAACAGGTTAATATTACCGTCCTCTCGACTCTTCCGTTGCTCTCATCGTATCGTCAATCTGTGAGTATTTTTCTTTACTGTCAATTTTTCTTCTTTAATTCATATGTTGGATCGTTGTCAGTGTAGAACTAGTGTCTTAGGTTTCCTTTATCCGTCATTTGTAGGTGTGAGATGTCTAGTAAGGCGTCAAGTGGTCAGTCCTTTGTCTGTGAGGGAGCGAGCTATAAGTAGGTGTTCCCATCAGGTCAAGCAGACCCGGGCACCTTCAGTGAAGAGAGGGAACCGTCAGCTAGCTCCCCTTCCGATGTGGAGGATGAGGGGCAAGGTGAGAACGGGTCAGAGTATGACTCGAACGACGATTTAGATGGCATAGACCCTCCCATCCAATCCGTCAGAGGTCCTGATGGATTCAGGGAATTCATCATGCTCCCCTTGTGGATGATGAATGACTTCATCTTGTCCATCAAGCAACCACACTTCAACACACTTAGGTAGAAGTATTAGACACTTGATAACATCCCCATTCGTCTACCCTTCAAGTCTGAGAAGTGCTATTACCAAGGCCTTAAAGGCGTTGGTGTATATGAGCAGATGCTCAAAGCAGGCCTGCGATTTCCTCTAAGTGCCTTACACTATCGTCTTCTCTAATACTTGGGTTTGGCCATCACCCAAATCACACCAAACTCCTGGAAGGTTTTTCTAGGTGTTGAAGTCTTATATGGTGTGATGTCTGATGGTGCGCGACGGTTAATAGTGGAGGAGTTCTTTCATTGTTACCGTTCGTTCGAGATTACGAAATCAAGGGGTATGTATAGCTTCGCACCGAGGAGTCTGGTGCTTAGGCTAGTGTACGAGACCTCGGACTCCAATCACAATTGGAAGGGTCGATATTTTTTCCTTTAAGGGGATGATTGGATGTGTCGCCCTGACAACTATGAATATATGCCTATAAATAAGACCTGGGGTATAATGCCGCCGTCTGGTATGTGCCCGTGCTACTTAACATGTTTGTATTGACCATTGACATTATTCTAACCGTTCACTTTTGCAGCTTAAAACCGTCCGCCAATTACTATTGAACAGTTTGGCTTCCTTGAAAAAAATCTTCCAGACCACCAGGTTGTCAGAGAGAACTTGGATAAAACTTGTCACTTTGGATACCCTGCATTGGTATTTTGAAGGTCCAAAACCCACAACTGTTGCTCGTCGATATGACTCAGGAATACGCACATGTAAGTCTTTTGCTTGCGTTCTTATATATACCATCATTTTCACCCGTTTACTTTTTGCAGAAATGGAGGATGCCAGGAGAAGGGCCATCATTAATCAGCAAGCTGCTGCTAAGAAAAAACAAGGCAGTGACCCTTCACTCAAAACGGGTTCAAACATTCCGTCCACTAAGAGGCAATCGTCCGAGAATATTGATCGTTATAGCAAGAAGCAGAAGATGGTGACGGGTCAACCTGCTCCTGGCATATTTAAGTTGTCCCTTAAGTTGGGCTTGGGCAAGGGTAAGGGTCTGATGACCAATCCAGACCCTGTCAAGGAGAAACCTCCCGCCTTGCTTCGTGAAGATCCACAATATGCCCTCAATCAAGTGACCTCCATCATCAAAGAGGAAGACTACGAGGATTTGGGCAATCATGCTACAGAAGCCATGAGGGAGATGACCCTATTTAGCCTTACTCAGGTTGGTACCGTCACTCCCTTTTCCGTCATATTTTGATGTATATTAATTTTTACTCTTTCGTATTGGTGTAGGGGGTCCTTATGGCCAAAGGGTCAATGGAGCATTGCCTTGCCCAAGAGAAGATGCTAGACCGCGTCCGTATAAAGTCAAAGGTGACAATAGAGGAACTTGATGAGTTGAAGCTTTGGAAACTTCGTCACGAAGAGAAGCTAAAAATGTCCGAGTAGGCTCGTGAAAACTTAAAAAAAGAGGTGGAGTTGCTGAGGGAGACCTTGAAAGCTAATGAAGATAGTCTTCGTCGGGCAAAGTTTGAGGCCGTCCAGGAGTATAGAGATTCCGACGCCCTTTTAGGCGAACTGGGTACCTCCTTTTCCGACGGGTTTGATGACTGTCTTCGTCAAGTAAAGGCCTCGTTCCTTGATTTAAACCTCGCACATATCAACATAGACGCCGAGGGCTAGACCCCTGCTCGCCCCGTTGACTTTGAAGCAACGGACGTGCTTTTTGGCGAAGATCTCAGTGACAACGAGGCCCCAAAGGACACCACTACGAAATCTGCTGAAGGCAATGCCCACCAACCATCAGTCCAGAGAACAGAAGATAAGGAGGATGACCCCGTCACTATGGAGTAGCAGGATGTTTTTATTTTTTTATGGAGAACAGTTTTTATTTTTGCTCTGCTTAGGCTTTTGTACTTATGTGTATTTTCAATGCACTCTGTTCAATGAATCTGTCTATTTTATGATTGTAGCCTTAGCCATTAGATGGCGTTAAATATTTGTAATTGTCCTATTATCCAATTTTGGACGAAAACGTTCATTCATATAATCCGTTTACTTTATGGGATTCTTCCTCTTTAAGGACTTGGTGAATTTCGTCCATCTAGGGATGATCGGTCCATTTGATGGGCAAAATACTTTTGTCCTTTACGGGACGATTCATCGACTATGTGGACTAGTAAATTTCTTCCTTTGAGGAGGATTCATCCATTTGATGAGCTTAATGGATTTATCCTATTTGGGATGCTTCGTCCATTATGTGGACTTCGTAACTTCTGTCCTTATTATGATGGTCTGTCCATTGTGTTGACCAATTTCATCCTTCTTGGGATATCCGTCCACTTTATGGACTTAACTGATTTCATCCTTCTTGGGATGGTTCGTTTAGTTTGTGGATTTTAATAAATTTCATCCATTATAGGATGAATCATCCACTTTGTGGACTTAATAAATTCATCCTTCATGGGATGGTCTGTCGAGTTTGTGGACTAATAAATTTCATCCCTTATGAGATAATCCGTCCTCTTTGTGGGCTTAATAAATTCATCCTTCATGGGATGGTTCGTCCACTTTGTGGACTAATAAATTTCATCCCTTATGGGATGATCCATCCACTTTGTGGACTTAATAAATTTCATCATTCATGGGATGGTCCGTCCATTTCGTGGACTAAATAAATTTCATCCCTTATGGGATGATTCGTCTACTTCATGGACTTAGTAGAATCTGAGCAAAAAAATTCCATAAAACCCTCTTATTATAATGGATGGGTAGAACATTGTTCATAAAAAATAAGAAAATTACCCTTTGGGCTCTTAAATGTACTGCAGAAAATAAAAACTACAACTATCTGAAAAAGATAAACTGGAAATGAGGAGGGTGATGTTACTGTCGTCTTCGTTCATCGTCTATTGGTAGTACTTCTTTAGGTGCTCTATGTTCCACGGGTGACTCAATTTTTTCCTTTCTAGTGTCTCTAGGCAGTACGTTCCCTTCCTATGCCATGAGGTGATTCTGTATGGTCCTTCCTAGTTACGACCTAGCTTCCCCTGGGAGGCATCTTTTGTAGCACCGAGTACTCTCCTTAAGACAAGATCTCAAACCTGGAAGTCCCTCTGCTTGACCTTAGAGTTGTAGTGCTTCGCCATTAGGCCCTGGTATCGCATTAATCTTTGCTCGGCTGTCGCCCTGACTTCGTCCACAAGATCGAGTTGTAAGCGCATGGCTTCATCATTCTTGCTCTTCTCGTAGTTCCCAACCCGGTAGCTTGTAAGCCCTACTTCTGCTGGGATGACTGCCTCGCTACCATACACTAATCTGAATGGTATTTTTCCTGTTGGTGTCCTTGCCGTTGTCCTGTACACCTATAAAACACTTGGTAATTCATCTAGCCATATGCCCTTTGCCCCCTCTAGTCGAGTCTTGATAATTTTAAGCAAGGATCGGTTTGTAACTTCAACCTATCCGTTGGCCTGTGGGTAGGCGGGTGACGAGTAGTGGTTCTTAATCCCTAGCTAGGAACAAAAGTCCCTAAATGCGTCGTTGTCAAATTGCTTTCTGTTGTCTAAAATGAGCACCCTTAGTATACCATACCTGCAAATAATATTCCTCCATAGGAAGCTCTGGATGTTCTTCTTTGTGATGGTGGCCAAAGCCTCTACTTCCCCCCATTTAGTGAAGTAGTCAACGCCCATCACCGAGAACTTCAACTGCCTTAACGCTGTTGGGAATGGGCCCATGATGTCTAAACCCCATTGTGTGAACGGCCATGGGGCTGTTATAGGGGTGAGCTCTTCCGTTGGTTGCCTTATAAAATTTCCAAATCGTTGGCACTTGTCGCAGGTTCTAACGTATGCGTCGACATTCTTTTGCATCGTTGGCTAGTAGTATCCTACCTAGAGTAGCTTGTGCACCTTAATCCAAAGTAATTGCCGCAAATTCCTTCATGGACCTCCCTCATAACATAGTCTGATTCTTCAGAAGCCAAGCATCTGAGGTAGGGTTGAGAGCCTCTTGTATAGAATGTTTTTAATTAGGACGAATAGGGAGGCTTTAACCTTCAACTTTTTTGCAACCTCCTTGTCATCTGGAAGTTTCCCATCATTTAGATATGCGACTATTGGAGTCATCCAACAATGTTCACTGCTTACTTCCTGCATGCCAGTATCGTCTATCAGTGATGAGATTTGAATAAAGGATAATAACTGGTCAGGAACGATCATAGGTTCTGCGGAAGCTACTTTTGCAAGTCGGTCAGCATCCAGGTTCTCTTCCTTTGGGATTTGAAACAACTTGATCTGGAGGTTGTTTGTTTGACCCTTCACTTCCTCGAGATACCTCTTCATTTTGTCATTCTTGCACTTGTAACTGCCATTAACCTGACTGGTCACGATTTGAGAATCGGAGTATACTACCATACTCTTAGCTCTTGCATCTATTGTGAAGTCCAGTCCTGCTATTAAGGCTTTGTATTTTGCTTCGTTATTGGTTGTGGAAAAGTCTAGACGGATCATGCATTCGATCTTGTCTCCTTATGGTGTGTGAAGTACTACGCCGGCTCCACCTGCATGTTTGTTTGAGGATCCGTCTGTGTGGATGCTCCATATGGGAGCTTCCTTTGCCCTCTGGTCCTCCATGAAGGTGAACTCAGTGATAAAGTCCTCTATTACCTGTCCCTTTATAGCCATTCGTGGTTGAAACTGAATGTTGAACTCACTTAGCTCAACCACCCATAATGCCATTCGTCCCACAGCCTCAGGGCTACTCATTGCTTTTCTTAAGGGCCTATCTGTCATGACATTTATGGCGTGTGCTTGAAAGTATGGTTTAAGTTTTCGTGCGGAGGTCACTAATGCGAAGGCTAACTTTTCCATTTGAAGGCACCTCTCTTCTGCTCCTCTGAGCGCTTGGCTTATAAAGTATACAGGCCTCTACACTTTATCTTCTTCTCTAATAAGGGCCGCACTGACGGTCACTAGGGAGACGGCTAGGTATAGGAATAACTCTTCCCCTAGTTTGGATGGGTTAAGTAGTGGAGGAGAAGAGAGATACGCCTTCAAATCTTCAAATGCCTTTTGGCATTCGTCCGTCCATTCAAATGATCTCCTCAGCGTGCAAAAGAAAGATAGACATTTGTCCGTCGCCCTTGATACGAACCTGTTCAAGGCTGCTATCTTGCCATTCAAGCTTTGTACTTCCTTTACCGTCTTCGGGGGAGCCAACTCCATTATTGCCTTTACCTTTTCTAGGTTAACCTCAATACCCCTTTGGGACACCATAAACCCCAAGAGTTTTCCTGCAATTACTCTGAACACGCATTTTCTTGGATTCAATTTCATGTTGTAAGACTGAAGAGTGTTGAAAGTCTCCTAGAGGTTGCTCAAGTGGTTGGATTCTCAAACGCTTTTTACCAGCATGTTTTCTATGTAAACTTGCACATTTTTACCAATCTGGTGCTCGAACATCTTGTTCATCAATCTCTGATATGTGGCTCCTACATTCTTGAGTCCAAAGGGCATTACTTTGTAGCAGAAAATCCCCTGACTTGTAACAAACGAGGTTTTCTCTTGATCAATTTCATCCAACTTGATCTGGTTGTAGCTAGAGAATGCATCCATGAAGCTTAAAAGCTCATGTCTTGTGGTCGAGTCTACCAGGGTGTCAATACGCAGGAGCGGGTAATTATCCTTAGCGCAGGTCCTATTTAGATTTGTGAAGTCGACACACATTCTCCACTTTCCATTTGCTTTCTTGACCATTACCACATTTGTCAACCAATTTGGATAGTATACTTCACGTATGAAACCTGCTTCTTGTAACTTCTGCACTTCCTCAGCTATGGCTTGGTCTCACTCAGGGGCGAACACTCGCTTTTTCTATCGGACGGGAGAGAATAAAGGTGACACATTCAACCTGTGGACTATGACTGATAGGTCAATCCCCAGTATGTCTTCGTGACTCTATGCGAACACTTCCTTATTTTCTTTTAGGAACGTTGCAAGCGCCTGCTGTGCTGACTGGTTGGTCAAAGTACCAACCCTTGTGGTCCGTTCAGGCCTAGAGTCGTCGAGGGGTACCTCTTCTAACTCTTCCACCGGTTTTGCCATCGTCTGTTGTTCCTTGATGCTCATCGTTTGCATGTGGTCTTCCATCTCCATTATGGCGACGTAACATTCACGTATGGCTACCTGATTTTCGCGTAACTCTCCAACTCCAAACTCGGCTGGGAACTTGATCATCAAATGGTATGTTAAGGTTATAACTTTCCATGCACTAAGAGTAGGTCGTCCTAGGATAGCATTGTAGGCGGATGAGTAATCGACCATAAGAAAAGCCGCATCCTTAGTGATTTGTTGGGGGTAATCTCCCACCGTCATAGACAGTGTGACAACTTTAAGAGAGTATACCCTTGTCCCTCTTAAGTTGATGAGTGAAACATTCGTTGAAACCAATCGCTTTCTACTAATCCCTATTTGCTGGAATGCAGGGTAGTAGAGGATATTGGCTGAGCTTCCGTTATCAACCAAGACTCGATGCATATTGGAGTCCCCTGCTCATATGCTAAAGACAAGCATGTAATCATGTGGATGGTAAAGGCGTCGTGCATCTTCTTCCGAAAGCCCTATGATTGGGTTATCAATTCGCGCCATTTTTGGTGCTGAGCCCGTTAGCTAGACATTCTGAACCACCCGTAAATAATTCTTATGAGCTTTTTTGGACGATCCTGCAATAGCGATGCCCCCAACAATCGTCCTTATGTCCACTATCGGTGGTCGGGGATGTTCGTTCTCCTGTCAAGGGGCCTGGTCTTGTGGTAGATTCAACTTTTCTTTGTTGACGAACCTTTATAGCTTTCCTTGTCTGATGAGAGCTTTAATCTATTGCTTTAGGTCATAGCAGTCAGCCATATCATGGCCGTGGTCGTGATGAAAATGGCAATATTTTTCCCTTGACCTTTTATTAGGATCTCCTCTCAGTTTTCCAAGGAAGGTTAGGGCTTCTTCATCCTTTATCTGCATTAGCACTTTGTCAATCGGAGTCGTCAGAGGAGTGAAGCTTGTGAATTTCCCTGTAAATGGCTTGGAACGTCTGTCCTCCCGTCGTTCTCCAGTCCTAGCCATATTCCATCCTCTGTCTAGCTGTGTATCTTCCTGTCTCTCCCTCTTTCTAGGCTTCTCTTCCCTGGCCAGTAACGCGTCTTCCGTGTTCATGTACTTGGTTGCCCTGTAAAGAACTTCAGACATACTCTTTGGGTCATTCTTATATAGAGAAAATAGGAACTTACCCTTCCGCAGCCTGTTGGCGAATGCTGCAACTAGTATCTTGTTCTCTACTTCGTCTATCGAGAGAGCTTCTTTGTTAAAACGAGCTATGTACGATCTTAGCATCTCGTCTTCCCGTTGCGTAATGTTCATCAGACATGCAGTAGATTTCTTATATCGGTGACTCTCGATAAAGTGTGACACGAACTGTGTGCCTAACTCCTTGAAAGTACTAATGGAGTTGGGTGTCGGCCTGCTATACCAAATCCTTGCAGGTCCTTTCAACGTAGTGGGGAAGGCCCTGCACATGATCTCATTTGGTACACCTTGAAGGTGCATTATGGTCTTGAAAGATTCCAAGTGGTCTAAGGGGTCCTTGGACTCGTCATAACTCTCCACCTGAGGCATACGAAATTTTGGAGGAAGGGGGCATGCACTGATGAGCGCAGTGAAAGGTGAATCAGTTTGTTGGACCAGGTCATCTAGGTCATTGGATACTCGCCCCCTGAGGGCGTTCATCATTACATCCATCTGTTCCCTCATCGTTTGCATCTCAGCGGCTATATGAGGTGGGAGAGTGTTTAAGATGGATGGCTGGTTGGTGTCTTGCCGCTCTGGTCTACTTGGAGCATTGCTCCCCTCAGGTCTTTCTTGGTTCCTCCTCTCCACACTTGTCCCTTCCTAGTCTTCCTCCTTTGTGCCAGGGTGCGCATTCCTTTGCCACAACTGTTCCTCCAAATCATGATTTTGCTTGGTTAGGCGTTCAACTGCAGCCACAAGCGTTTGGACTTGCCTTTCTAAGGCCGTAGTGTGCGGTTCGCCGCCTTAATTGTTAGTTGTCGCCATCGAACGTGTGAGTACCATGCAACTTTTTGTCTCAGGGATAAAGCAACGGTTGATTACTCTTTCCCACAGACGGTGCCAATTGATGATGAAGAAAAATCACCAGTAAGTCACAAGATCCTCACGAGCTTGGTACAACACCTATATAACAAAAAGAAAAGACCTAACAGAGAGCACTGATATGGTGTTGGCCAAAAACTCTCCAAATGTCAAGTTAGAACTTTCCACAACCCTAGAGTGCGAAAGTTGAGTCAATTATGCGTACCTTGATTTGTGAGGGTTCATCGCTTTTTATAGTAGAGTTGGCTTCCGTTTCTTGTGCATCAAGACGTTTCCTTCTAGAGAAGATCTTCCTTAATGCACGTATAGTACAGAATCCTCTTGTAACCTAGAATTCTTCTTGTATTGGGATTCTTTGCAATTAATGTGAGGTGCAAGTTAATTCCATTTAGGAATCCTTGGAGCCAAAGGAAAATAGATGATTGCCAAGTGTCACTTACATTCGTCCATTGTGCGTCCGTGCACCTCTTACCCGTCGACTATCAACCTACCAGCCTCATGTCGTCAGATTCAGTCAAGTGGATTCGTCACCTACACTTTTCTCCTCTTCAATATATATACAATAATATATTTTTTTTTATTGGACGAATCTAGAATTATACAATTTATAATAGTATTTTATCAATAAAGACTATTCCAAGTACGAATGCAGCCATGAAAATTCTTTGGAACAACAAGCAACCCTTGATATTCCTCAATTTAAATATAGATTTTTTTATTAAAAAAATTAGGTTTGCATTGACTCCTCTAATGCTTTTGTACCCTGGAGTTTACACAGGCACAACATATGTTTTAAAAAAATTGATTAAAAAATTTTTTTTGAGTTTACAATGTGAGAGTCTTTAGCATTTGAAATTTTTGTTATGGTTATGGATGTGTAATAACTAGCTACCTTTTAGGACTAAGTAGCTGCCTTTTAGGATTAATTTTTTTTTTTTTTTTGATAACTCTCATTTAAAAAAAAAATATACATTTTTTCTTAAAATTAAAGCAATGGTAATGTTGATAGCTCTTCTTAGTTTTTTTTTTAATTTTAATTTTAATTTTATTTTTTTAAAATTTTTGAAACATCCTTAATTTTATTTATGGATGTGTACTAAGTGCCTATCTTTAGGATTAAATAACTACCATTTTAAAGAATTGGAATAAAAAAATTTCTGAGTTTACATCGTGAGAGTCTTTAGCATTTGAAAATTTTGTTATGGATGTGCAATAACTAGCTACCTTTTAGGACTAAGTGGCTACCTTTTAGGATTAAAAAATAAATTGATAACTCTCATTTTAAAAAAATGATAATTGTGACACTCAATGGCCAGTATATCTTTTCATGTCATTACAAAGTTCAAAACACAAAAGGAATAATTTTCAATCACTAAACTTTTTGGCTTGGGTTAAAAAAAAAATAGACGCACAAAAAAAAAAAAATTACACCGCTTCATATTAAACTTACAGAATATGTGGACTTTTCAAGCGGTATTCTTTGTATTTTAAGAAATTAATACTATATAAATTTTTTTTTACTTCAACTGAGGCTTAATTCTATTTCCATCTTTGTGAAAATTCAATCCGAGGGTGTGAAAGACATTGAAAATTATATATTACACTCAAAATTAGCTACCAATCAAATTTTAATCCAACCAAAAAATTAAATAAATTGCTATACAAATTAAATCAAACAAAAAATCATATGCACAACAAAAAATACACAAATGTATACTAGCCTCTGAGCACGCACTCACGCGGGTATGCAAAAGCTCTTCTATTATTTTGGAGAAAAAGTTAATAATTTGCATCCATTATAATTAGAGATTACTACATTTTCCAATCACAAAATACCTAGAGGTGTGATGAAAAAATTATTTCACCCACAAGTCCATTATACTCATCACACCTCTAGGTATTTTGTGATTGGAAAATGTAGTAATCCCAAATTATAATGGATGCAAATTATTAACTTTTTTCCAAAATAATAGAAGAGCTTTTGAGTACGCGCATTAGCGCGTGCTCAGAGGCTAGTTAAAAGTTTAAAATTGTTGTATAAATTTATGGAGAAAGTTTGCCCACAAACTTGTAGCATTCACATCTAGTTTCCAAAAAAATATTTATTTTACACTCTAAAAAGCAATTTATCTATTTTAGTAATTTTACCAACTCATTTAACAATACACCCAATAGTTTCTCAATAATTAAAAAAAAAAAACAATACACCCAACATCTTTTTTTTTTCTTCTTATTTTTACATACAACCCAAATAAAATAATATAAACTACACAATCATACAATATAAAAATATGTTTGTCTCTTTTCTCTCTCATCTCTCTCTTTCCTCTCTGTCTCTTTAGCAAACTCACATAGTCAACAACCACCAAATTCAACAACCCTACCATTGTTGGCAACCACTTACCATCGAATTTCAACCACCACCACCACCACCATTAAATCACCGAAAACCGAACCAACCAACCACCAAAACAACCATCCACTCCTGCCACAAACCACTAAGTTAGCCAAGCAAAAAACTAGTGAAATCCCAGAAACCTAGCAAAACAAAACCCACTATTTAGCAAAAATTAGCTAAGCCAACCTACATAATTAACCAAGCCAATCAACCCATTATCTAGCCTCCTAAAAACCTAGCCCCACCGCCATAATGCACCAGCACAACCATAAATTGTTCGCACCCTTGACCTCGTGAGAAGATCGATGTAGATATCTTATTTTGTTTGCTCTCGATTTGCGTGTCGAATTTCAAAAATTCTAAAAATGTTAACTTTTCACCATGGGGCTACGGAAACATCTAGATTGGCATGGTGTAACCTGTTGGGGCATCGGAGCACTTGAAGTGCCTTTTCAGGTCAAATTGACCAAAATGCCTTTGGTCAACCCTTGGTTGACCAAAGGTCAAAGTTTGTCAAACACGTCCCAAAACTACGCTTTTCATGCTTTGACATCAAACCTAAGATGTTCGAAGATTTTTAACAACTTTGACCAAATTTAACTCGAAGTTGACTCCTAGAGGGCACTAGATTTTAATCCGACTGTTAGAAAGGGTTGGGATCAATGCCATTGCAAATATTATTGAATTCCATTTCCAATGACTATTCATGGGTTGAACTTAAAGTTAAAATGGTTAAGATATTTTGAAAATTGTGCTAGGCCGTCGGCCTGCTTCTTGAGGCAATAACTGTTGACGCTCGGCCTCGACCGGCTAGCGAAAAACTGCCGTTGCCGTGCCTTTGTTCGACCACCCGCTATGGCGATAGCTCCCGTGTGCGAGGCCCCTCTCGAATGGTATGTGGTGCGTGTTGTTCGCTTCGGGTGCTCTCTCTCTCTGGAGGAAGGTAAGTCTACCTTTGGTGTTGTGGCAGGAATATGGGCAAAAAGCAAGCGGAGCAGAGATCTAAGCACACAAGCATGTGAAAACTTGGATCTAGGCATAGGCATGGCAACTTGTGTGTGTACATGTGAAAGCTAGCACATAGGCATGATAGAACATGGACTCAAGCATATAAGCATGTACGGATGCAGATCCAAGCATAAAATGTGGCAAAAAGTGCATAAACACACAGATCCGAGCAAAGCATAACCATAGACATGATATCAAGCATGTGAGGACATAACCCTAACATCAATGCAAAGCAAAGAGAGGAACGAAATAAAGGAAACATGGCATAAAACCTTAAGCATGTAGATCTAAACATACAAACATGTAGAAACATAGATCTAAGCACAAAACATGGCATAAAACATAACAACCAAGGAAAACCAAGCCAGAAACACACATAAAGTAAGAAATAAGCTTAAGAAAGCAATAAATCATGTTATTCTAGCAAAAAGAAAGGGTAAATGCTAGAAAAAGATTTAGAAGGTTAGGGGTGTGGATGATAGCTAAAAAAGCTACATCCACACCCCTAAACCCCAAATCCAAAGCGTAGAACCAAGGAAATGAAGATTGGGTATAAGAATAATACCTTGTGTTCTTGGTGATCGAGATAGCTATTAAGGAGACAGAAAGATTGGTTATAAGAACAATACCTTATATATGTTTAGGGTTGTGAGAAAAGAAATCTCAAACACATACTCACAGATTGGATGAAAAACAGTCCAGAAAATACTGAGTTTTATAAACCTCGATAGATAGCCTTCTATAGAGCTAGTTGTCGAGCCACAGGCTTCAGCAGCTTTTAAACCTCGATGGATACTAGCTGTCGAGCTTTAAAATCTAGCATTTCATTACTTGATACTTGGACAAACTTGCATGGCTTCAATACTTGGACTTGAACTCTTGTTTATTGAAGTATTAAACACATCCTAGATCTACCCAATTACAAGTACTGTGCATTTTGTTAAAGGATTAGCTAATACATAAAATGTTGACATACGCTTTTAACATCTAATCACATATGTCCTAACAATCTCCCCCTTTGGCAATCCGTGACAAAACCACAATAAACAAATGAAAATATGAGAGAAGTCATAAATCACTCAACTCATACTCACTTGTTAAGTACAATAAAATCCATCCTAACACAAACTCTTGAAAAACTTTGCAAGAAGAGGGTTCATGGCAAGGAAGACTTTGACAACCTGTATTTCTGAAATACTTAAACAAAACTTATCATGGTTTCTTTGTGTGAAATAGAAATAAAAGATTGCATACAATAAATAAGAAATATGTGTATAAAGAGAGAAAAGAAACAACACTTGTAGAGATAGGTGAAAGAACATACATCAAAATATATAAACCAAATATAAGTACAATGTATGTCAAAATGGTCACAAGACCCATGTACAAGATCAATGTATCTAAAATAGAAAGAAGAAAAAGATACATCAAAATTCTCACTACATCTCTCATGAACACTCAAGAACACTCCCCCTATCTCCTAACTAACTCTCCCCCTATGAGTATGACTACTCTCATCTCAAAACTACTCCTCGTTTTTGTTATGGGTGCCAAAGGGGTAAGTACATCAAGTAGACATCTCATCATCATTAGGCGAGCCAGCATCCTCATTCTTATCACTGTCAAAGCCATCGTCACTCTCATCCTCGAAAGTTGGTGGAGATGGAGAAGAAGCAACTGTGAAACCACCCATCATAGCCCGTCGTCGTGCAATATGACCTACACTAGTGTTCACCTAACACAACTCATCACTAAGTGTGTTTAGGCGAGCATTCATGCACACAAGCTGTGCCATGATGGCCTCAAGAGTCACTCCACCCACTGAAGACGAAGGAACAGAGGTGGATGGAGCGGTAGAAGTTGAAGGAGTAGCCGTCTTGGTTTGAGTCCACCTCGAGCAAAGCTGTGCAAAAGTCCGCTTGATGGTAGCGACACCAATGGCACACATGTAGGAGAAGTGAGGAGACTCAAGATAGAGACAAAGAAATGGCGAAGGAGCCGCATGAAAGCTAAAGGAAAAATGAGCTTATCATGGGTTGCTGTATCCTTATAGACATTTATAAGGGATAGAATGAAGTGAGAGGGGAAATCTATGGTAAGGTCCTTAATGAGGGAAAGCAAAAAGCAAGTACGAGACTCTGTGATAGTGTTATAGTGAGAAAAGGATGGAAAACAAAGGTCATAACCATGTTAAGACCTTAAGCAAAGGTCGTGCAACGAGTAAACTGATGATCACCCCAAAAAAAAAGGTGTCTCACTGAAACGAGACGAGATTTTGTCTTTGGACACAATCCTTAGACATTCATAACCAAGATAGTCAGGAAACTCTACCCTAGGAACGTGTAATACCTTGGATATAGTACCCGGAGTAATTACCATGCGTATACCTTGAACGTTAGTGACAAATTGGGGTATAGAGGTGTTAAATCCGTGCATATTGGAGTAAAACTCCTGTATGATCATTGAAGGACACGTGACAGGAATGCCACAAAGTGACTCCCAACCTCTACTGTGAATGACAATGGGCAAGTTAGTGTCAAAAAAATCGCACAGAATGACTTGGCATTTTGAATGAATGCCTTGTTGTGAAAAGTTCTAAAAAAAGTATGATTTGGCCTTCTCATCACAGATTCGTATGTGTAATGGAGTGGGGTCAGAAGGAGAAAAAGATGAAGATGCCCTGGAACAAAAAGGGTTCCGAGACGGAATAGATTTACAATTAGGTGCCATGATGCAACTAATGAGAGAGAGAGAGAGAGAGAGAAACAATGAGAAGAGTTCCAAGCAACAGATACATCATGGGCTCAGCCTAATCCAAACCTACCAGCACACAACATAGCAACAAAGTAAATACACATCTAAAATGCATGAAACATTGTTAGAATGCATATGTGATGCAATACATGAAGTTTAAAGATCATTTTAACAAAAACCCATCCCAAAATTCTATCAAAAACCTCAACCATTTTGATAAATCCCAAAAGATGTCAGAAACCCCAAAAGTTAGGTCAAAAGATATGAGATGCATGATTAATTAGTGAGAAAGTATCATACCAGAGAGGAAAGAAGATCTTGAGACCGAAAAAATGAGTGAGGAAGAGGTTTGGAGTGAGTGAGAGAGGTTTTGGGAGGTGAAGAGATAGAAAGTGTCGAGAGAGATCGAGGAAATGCGAGTAGAAATCGCGATGGCTCTTTATATAGAATCCTTATAAAGCTCAATCGATCAAGAGCTATCGAGATCTATTGAGCTTTGAAGAGGCACTTTTCAGCTGTCGAACCAGCTATCGAGGATTGAATGAGAGGTTTGTCAACAAAGAAGCTCGATGGATTGAGGTAACATGAAACATAGTAAACACACATCTAAAATGCATGAAACATTGTTAGAATGCATATGTGATGCAATGCATGAAGTTTAAAGATCATTTTACCAAAACCATCCTAAAATTCTATCAAAAACCTTAACAATTCTGAAAAATTTCAAAAGATGTCAAAAACCCCAAAAGTTAGGTCAAAAGATATGAAATGCATGATTAATGAGTGAGAAAGTATCATACTAGAGAGGAAAGAAGATCTTGAGACCAAAAAAATGAGTGGGGAAGAGGTTTGGAGTGAGTGAAAGAGGTTTTATGAGGTGAAGAGATAGAAAGTTTCAAGAAAGATTGAGGAAATGTGAGCAGAATTTGCGATGGCTCTTTATATAGAATCCTCATAAATCTCGATCGATCGAGAGCTATCGAGAGCCATTGAGCTTTGAAGAGGAGCTTTTTCAGCTGTTGAACTGGCTATCGAGGATCAAACATGAGGTTTGTCAACAAAGAAGCTCGATGGATCGAGGTAGCTATCGAGGAGACAGAGAGTTTCTCGATTGATCGAGATAGCTATCGAGATTGCGATAAAGAAAAGCTGAAGAGTCTCGATAGATAGCCTATCTGTCGAGAGCTATTGAGATTGCTTAAAAACAATTTTTCAAAGAGGAGAAAAACATAGATATGAATGCAATCAAGCATGTTACTCAACCAAAGATCCAAATAGCATTTTAAGCTCTCAAAATAATCTCTCAATGAAGAAAGATTTCATGCATTTAGATCCAAAAACACACACACACACACACTAAATAAGTCTAATCAATTTTATATTTCAAAAATGAATTAAGACAGTTTAGTGAGTATATATCAACACATGTAAACTTTGTGATGGCTAAATCACATTGTAGCTGCACATGTATCAAAAGTAGCAAAGAACATTGCATGTTGTGTGTAAAAACATAGCAAGAATGCATAAGTGTCTCTATGTTATGACGATTTGAGATA
Source organism: Castanopsis chinensis (assembly GCA_032878915.1). Lineage (NCBI taxonomy): Eukaryota > Viridiplantae > Streptophyta > Magnoliopsida > Fagales > Fagaceae > Castanopsis > Castanopsis chinensis. The sequence goes on from JAVQMG010000131.1 coordinate 12,482,446, forward strand.
TGAGTAAATCAATTTAACTTATACAAGATCATAATTGTTTGATAGAGGCTATAATCTTCGAGATACATCCTATAACTCTCACATCTCCTAGAATACACACTTGCAATCATATATAAAGCATTTTGATCTTTTTTCTTTTATTGTTTCTTTGCATATTTTTCTTTTATTAAGTATATCATGCATGGGCATATAAGAGAAAGATAAGAAATACCCAATTATGTTAAGCTTTTTGACATTGCACTTTTGCTATGTCGAAGCATACAGATGTCATCTCATGATTGGCGGGCAACAGTGGTGAGATAATTATTTATGCCTTTCTCTTAGGATTTTCTAGTCATTCCCTTCAAAAAGAGTGATACGAGTGTTCTGTACAAGAGATTACTTGACTTTACTCACCATAAACATGAGCCACAAAGCTCATTTGCTTAGTTGTGCATAGAGATGCTCATCTAAGCTACAAAAGATACAAAGTTTAGAAAACTTTGTTTCATTGGCCATTCAAGGTACACAAATTCCGATGTACACAAACACATACTGTTTTTGTATTTTCTTGATTTTTCATTTTTTATTTTTATGAATGAAACAAAATAAAAACTAAACTAGAAAACAACCAAACAAAAACAAGCCAAATAAAGCAATGCATAAAAACTAGATGCAAATGCATGAAAGGAAAGGGGGAGAAAAGGAGATCATTCCATGGAGATAAAATCGATGTTTTGACAAAGGAATTCGAATCGTTTGTTATTAAGAGGTTTGGTGAACAAGTCAGCCTTCTGATTATCAGTGTGAATGAACTCAAGAGTAAGTATACCATCTTCAACATGCTCACAAATGAAGTGATGTTGAATCTCTATCTGTTTGGTTCTAGAATGTTAAATTGGGTTCTTAGAGAGGATAATGGCATTGGTATTGTCACAATAGATAGTGAGGTATTCTTGATGAATACCATAGTCTTGGAGAAGTTTTTGCATCCATAGAGTTGGGTGCAACAGCTACCGGCAGTGATATACTCAGCCTCTATAGTGGATAAAGAGATGAAATTTTGCTTTTTGCTCATCCAGGAGACAAGATTATTACCTACATAAAAATAACCCCTTGAAGTACTCTTCCTATCATCAGCATTCTCAGCCCAATTAGGATTCGAATACTCAGCTAAGACATCATTTGTGTCCTTGCTGTACCACACACCATAGTCGACAGTGGTTTTGACATATTTTATGATCTTTTTCGAAGCAGTCATATGAGACTCTTTGGGATTAGCCTGATATCTAGCACACACTCCCACACTGTAACTAATGTCTGGTCTACTAGCAATAAGGTAAAGAAGACTACCTATCATGCTTCTATAGAGTGATGGATCAACACTTTTTCCCAAGAAGTGAGTTTAACATTTGGACTCATAGGGCTTTGAATAGAATTAGCAAATTCCAAACCAAAATTTTTCACAAGATTTTTAGTATATTTAGATTGGGATATGAATATTACTATTTCTTGTTGATGAATCTGCAATCCAAGGAAGTGATTTAACTCTCCAATCATACTCATCTTGAACTCAACCTGCATGAGTTTGGAGAAACTATGAGCAAGTTCATCCTTTGTTGATCCAAAGATGATATCTTCGATATAGACTTAAGCAACAATCAACTCGCCATCTTCCCTTTTGATGACGAGAGTTTGATCAGCCTTTCCTCTTGTGAACCTATGTGAAATTAAGTACTGTGTGAGCCAATCATACCAAGCTCTAGGGGCTTGCTTTAGACCACAGAGTGCCTTCTTGAGATGCAACACATGATCCGAAAAATGGGGATCAATGAATCCGTTTGGTTGAGCCATATAGACATCTTCTTTAAGAAACCATTCAAGAAGGTAGTATTGACATTCATTTGGTAAAGCTTAAACTTCAATTGGCATGCTAAGGCTAGGATAATCCTAATGGACTTCATGCGTGCTACTAGAGCAAATGTCTCATCATAGTCCACTCCTTCCATTTGTGAGTATCCTTGAGCCACAAGATGAGCCTTATTGTGGATCACATTGCCTTCCTCATCAGTCTTTTTGCAGAAAATTCACTTTGTGCCAATGATGTGCTTACCCTCTAGTCTAGGTACTAGTGCCCAGACATCATTCCTTTGAAATTGAAACAGTTCATCATGCATAGCCTCAACCCAACTTTCATCCTGAAGTGCTTCCTCAACCTTGGTAGGTTCAACCTATGACAAATAGCAAGAATAAGACACAAAGTTAGCAACACATTTATCAACTGTGCGTTTCCTTAGTGTAAGTTCATTCATATTTCCCACAATAGTTTTGGAGGGTGATTCAACTAAATTCTGGAGGAAGGTCCTTTCTCTTTGCGGGATTCAGAATCAGGTGAGACAAACCTGTCTACTGAACCTTATGCAACACTTGGAGTACTAGGAGTACTTGGAGAGGTAGGCTCTTGATCAACTGGTTCTTGAATGTCCTTAGGCTGGGGAGGAAGAATTTCTTTGAGGATTTCCTCACTGACATTCTCAGAATAGGACTCTAAAGCTTCTTCAATAACAACATTTATAGTTTCTATCACCTTTTCGGTTCTCTTGTTGTATACTCGATAAGCCTTGCTTGTGGAGGAGTATCCCTGTAATATAGTTTCCATTACTTTTTTGATACTATGTCTGAAATAGCCCCTGTAAACCCTAACAACACGCGGTGTTGACGGCTGCTCCCCACAAGTTTCTAGCCACACCCTTGTTGTGCAACATGGCTTTAGCCATCTCTTGAATAAACCTATTCTTCCTTTCTACTACACCGTTCTGCTGAGGAGTAATAAGAGCAGAGAATTCTTGAGATATACCCAATCTAGTGCAGAAGGACTCCATGTATGAGTTTTCAAATTCTTTGCCATGATCACTTCGAATTCAATCAACCTTTAGACTCTTCCCATTTTGCAATCTTATGCATAGGGCTTCGATGTGCTCAGGAGCAGCTAACTTGGATCTTAGAAGAATGACCCAAGAATACCTAGTGAAGTCATCTACTACAACTATTATATATCTCTTTCCCCTAAGAGACTTGGCTTGAGTTAGACCTATGAGATCTACATGTAGTAACTCCAATGGTCTAGATGTAGCAGATGTCTGAGTACTTAGATGTTTGGCTTTTGTCTGTTTCCCAAGCTGGCATGGTCCACACACAACATTGTCCACTCCGCTGAGTTTTGGCATCCCCAACACTGATTTATGCTTAGATACAATTGGGAGATGTTTGTAACTAGCATGTCCCATCCTTTGGTACCATAGATCTTCATTTGGTATGTGAATACTATTGCACACAATATCAGCATCTACCAGACCATAACAGTTGTCTACAGTGCAAATACCACTTATGAGCTTCTTTCCAAATTCATCTATCACAAGACATTTTCCTTTGAAAAACAACACCATACAGTCTTGATCACATATCTGACTTATGCTTAACAAGTTCACTCTTAGACCTTCTACGTATATCATATTTGCAATATCTGGCAGTCCAAGTAACGAAATAACTCCCTTTCCTTTAATCTATGATTTGCTCCCATCACCGAAAGTGACATTACCACCTTTCTTAGACTCAGAGATCTTAAAGAAAGAGCGATCTCTAGTCACGTGTTGCGAGAATCCACTATCAAGGCACCACAAACATGTATCCATTACCTTGAATGCAAACTTCATCATAAAGCACACTTCATGCTTTGATGATAGATCTGTAGGAATGGTGTTCTCTTTTATCTGCCATTTAAAACTAAGGCCTTTAACTTTCACCATTCTCAGATGAACTCCTCAGCACATTCTCATTCTGAGGCAGTCTAGTTTCTTCTTTGTCATGTTAGTATTTTTTTTAATCATCATCATAATGGCTTTCAAATAACTTTTAGACTTGTATTTTCTGAAACACTTAATTAAATAGAGGTTAGAAAAACAAGATGTATTTGAAATAATAGATCTTTTCTTACCAATGGCAGTGATGACAACTGGGGTCAATGGATCTCACAACAAAGATTAAACCCTAATCACAGTGTGCCTACTCTGATACTACTTGATAGGCCAAAAATGTATTGACTCCTTGTGATGAATTAACCAATTAATTAGCCAAGTAAATTAATTGGGTTCAATCATATGAAATGAGTGTGGCATGTATAGCTTCTCATGCTTCTCGGAGAGCTTGTATAGCTTCTCATAGGCAGTGTGGATATCATCTTGGTCATCCATGATTTCACACTTGGACTCCACCAACTCTTCTTCTTCATCTACTTTCTCGGTAACCCCATCAGTAGGATTAACAGTGGCAGTGAAGGCATTCAAGATTCCGTCGTCTTCATCTTCGGAATCGTCTTCGGGCTCCGTGTCGCTTAAGGTTACAGCAAGTGCCTTGCTCTTCCCTATGCTCTTAAGATACGTAGGACACTCTTGTTTCATGTGTCCAAAACCTTGACACCCGAAGCATCTTGGTCCAGGGGGAACAGTGTACTGACCGCCATCCTTGACATCCTTCTTCCCTTTATCCGAATTCTTGAATTGTGAAGAACTGGATTGTCTACGGTCTTTGTTGAAGCCCTTTCCATTGGCATTCTTCATAAACTTCTTGAATTGCCTTGTGATGTAGGACTTCATCTTGGAATCTTCATCATCTGACGAGTCATCCGTATCACTGTTTTTGGCCTTTAGTGCCAAACTCTTGCCCTTGGTTGACTTGCCCAACCTGGTCAGCCCTAACTCATACGTCTGCAAGTTTCCAACCAGCTCAGTCAAAGGAATTCTATCAATGTCCTTTGATTCTTCGATCGCCGTGATCTTAGCATGGAATCTTTCTGGCAGCGATCTGAGCACCTTCCTTACTATCTTGGGTTCTGGGATGGTCTCCCCAAGATTGAAGGCTGAGTTCACTATGTTTTTCAGCTTGGCATAGAACTCATCGAACGACTCATCCTCCTCCATCTTTATTTCTTCAAAGCGTGTGGTGAGCCTTTGCAGCTTTGAATCTTTGACAGCCTTGGTGCCCTCATAGGTTGTCTGGAGGATGGTCCATGCTTCCTTAGCAGTTTCAGTTGAGGAAATTTTCTTGAACTCCTCATTGATGACTGCACTGAATAGGGCATTCAATGCTTTGCTGTTGAAGTTTGCCGCTTTGATCTTAGCTTCATCCCAGTCAGCCGGCGCTTCTGTAGGCTTGGTCCAGCCTATCTCCACAGCTTGCCACACTTTCTCATCTAAAGACTGCAAGAAAGCTCTCATGCGTACTTTCCAGTATGCATAGTTAGTGCCATCAAATAAAGGAGGTATAATTAAAGATTGTCCTCTATCCATGACAGCGGGGGTTAATGGATCACACACAATAGATTAAACCCTAATCAGAGTGTGCCTGCTCTGATACCACTTGACAGGCCACAAATGCGTTGACCCCTTGTGATAATTAGATTAATTAAATTAGCCCAGTTATTAATTAATCAAATTAACATGCAATCACGTGGCAGCACAAACAAATCACCAAACTAAGTTAAGCAGCGGAAAATAAATAACACGGTGATTTGTTCACGAATGGGGAAAACCTTACGGCAAAAACCCCACCGGGTGATTTAAGGTCACCACTCCCAAAACTCCACTATTATCACAACAAGCAGTTACAAGTAAGGAATCCCAGTACCTCACCAACCTACAGTTGAACTCTTACCCCAATACCCAATTGGACTTGTTCTGTAGTGACAATTTCTCCAGTTTAATGCACGGCTCCCAATACGTGACTAACCAATGTGATGCGCGGATCCCAGTACGCGTCTTACTCCTTTGCACGAATCCAAGTACGTGACTCACTCACCAACTTGAGGAAGAAAGAATGTTGGCTGCAAAGTTCTTCAAATCATCAGAGATGAACTAGGGCACAAACTTTGTCTCACAGATCACAATTTGCATGAACAACGAGTTCTCAGAGAAGATGCAACTTGTATCTTGTGATTCCTCTTTTGACGGCCCTTAAAATAATCCTTTTATATGTCTAGGGTTAGGAGAAAAGAAGTCCCAAAGACATGCTCACGGATTGGACTTGAAACAGACTTGGAATTCTGTTTTCTTTAATTCTCGATAGATAGAGGTATCGAGAGGTATCGAGACAGCTGTCGAGGCTCGGGCTAAACAGCTTCTTTAAATCTCGATAGATGTATCTGTCGAGGTATCTATCGAGTTTTAAAATCTTGCACTTCCTTGCTTGTTTCTTGGACAGACTTCGACGGCTTCAACACTTAATCTTGAACCACAGTTTCTTGAAGTGTTTAACACATCCTAGATCTACCCAATTACAAGTAAAGTGCGTTTTGTCTAAGGATAAGCCAATTACATAAAATAGCGACATAAGTTCACAGACTTGAACTACATATGTCCTAACAAGAAGGATGTTGGCTGCAAAGTTCTTTTGTTTATCAATTGATGAAGATTATGAAGTTGCTTGGTCATAAAACCTTACGGTGTACAAACACAGCAACTTCTCAAGAACGAAGGCAAAACTAGATTTCCTGTTACACTTGAGGAATTATGCTCTTATGCAATTGTGCACTTAGCTGTGCAACCTAATACGACCCTTAAAATAATCCTTATATATGTTTAGGGTTGTGAGAAAAGAAAGATTAAACACATACTCACGGATTGGATGAAAAACAGTACAGAAAAACTGAGTTTCATAAACCTCGATAGATGGATAGATAGCCATCTATCGAGCTAGTTGTCGAGCCATGGGCTTCAGTAGCTTTTAAACCTCGATAGATACTATCTGTCAAGCTTTAAAATCCAGCACTTCATTACTTGATACTTGGATAGACTTGCTTGGCTTCAATACTTGGACTTGAACTCTTGTTCCATGAAGTATTAAACACATCCTAGATCTACCCAATTACAAGTAAAGTACATTTTGTCAAAGGATTAGTCAATACATAAAATGTTGACATAGGTTCCTAACATCCAATTACATATGTCCTAACAATATGTAGGTATATATGTATGTTTGCTTGTGGGTGGTTGTGCACTTTGTATGATGGACTCATGGCTAGGAGAGCAACCCTCTCGTGATCATAGGTGCTCTTGACCTTGTAGTGTGGGTTTGCACTTAAGGTGCTTGTTGTAGGTGTATATTCATGCTCCATTGTGTGCATGATCATTGCAGTGTGATTGTTTCAATCCATTTCAGCTAGTGACGTTGGTTTTCCCATGTATACGACACGTATCAACATGTTTGATGCTTAGGTAGGCTTCGACCCACCTTAGTATGAGCATGTCGAAAAGTGCCTTATACATAGGTACGAAAACCTATTAGTGTGCCACAGTGCACCAAACGTGAAACTCTGCAGGATTTTTGCAATGAAAATGGGGCACCCTCGTTGCCATATTCTCACCACGAAAGCTTGGTGAGGATAGTGTTTTGTGCGCTAAGACACACTTGAGGCAAAGCGCTGCTGGATTTCCGCCACAAAAACAAGGTGAAATGTTGCCGAATTTTTGTTGTGGAAATTTGGCAACAAGTCTAAAAAATTTGCTAGCGAAGCATTAGTTGAAACTGGACCTTTTCTGAAACCAAACCTCAAAGCTTGATTCTTCTAAAGTCCCGAAAGCTCATGCCAACAGCTTGTTTTGATTGCCAATGTCCGAAAATTAAGATTTTACCAAAACAAAAGGACTATCTACAGATAGGCATTGTGGGGTGCCTAACAACTTCCCTACACGTAACCAGACTTCCAAACTCAAGAATTGAGATTTTTTATCCATCTATATTAGTTTAGGAAAAAAAGACCTTTTTCTTAACCTAGGATTGGTGATAAATCAAATAGAGTTAGGTGACTAATCACACCTTAGGGAAAAGAAAAAAAAAACCCAATGATTGGTGGTGACTTCACTTGTCTTTGATAATTATCAATGTCAACGCTTGGCCTCAATCAAAACGGGGAGGAAAAACCACTGCCATTATTGCAGGCCTTTATTCAACCACCCATTGTGGCGACAAATACTGCGTGCACGGGGCCCTGTTGAAGGGCCCCTCTTGAAATGATGGTGTGTTTTTCGTAAGGAGCTTTGGATGCTCTCTCTCTCGATAGAGGAAGGTAGGTCTACCTTTGGCTTTTGTGGTAGGAATTTGGGCCAAATTTTAAGGGATTACCAAAGGTATTGATGCCCAGCCACGATCGGGACGAGGTAAGAAAACCGTCGCCGTTGTCTTGGGCCCTCGTTCGACCACCTGCCGTGGCGATAGCTCCTATGCGTGTGGGGCCCTGTTAGGAGGCCCCTCTTGATAGTGGTGATGGTGTGTTGTTTGTGTGGAGCTTTAGGTGCTTTCTCTCTTGGTAGAGGAAGGTAGGTCTATCTTTGGTGTTATGCCAAGAATTTGGGCCAAATTGTAGGTGATTACCAAAGGTAAGTGGAGTCGCCACCAATCATTGGGTTTTTCTAAGGTGTGATTGGTCACTTATTTCTAGTTGATTTTATTACTGATCTTAGGTTAAGAAAAATGGCATTTTTCCTAATCTAATACGAATGGAATAAAATCTTGATTCTTAGATCTAGAAGTTTGGTTACGTGCGGGGAAGGTGTTAGGCACCCCATAACGCCTGTCCAAGGACAGGCCTTTGTTTTAATAAAACCTTAATTTTTAGAAATTGGTAGTAAAAACATGATTTTGGCATTGGCTTTCAGGGCTTTGCATGCATGGGGGCTTTGAGGTTTAGATTTTGAATGGGTGTGGTCCCAATCTATGCTTTCCTAAGGCGTTCGAGCAAAGTGCCAGATTTCTACGGGGAAAATCTGGTGACTAGTCACCTTACTTTCACGGCAGAAATTAGGCATTGCTTGCCTTAGGCGACATAGACTGTGACGATCACACCAGAGGGGCAAGTAGGTATATATATGCATACATCATGCACAATGCAAGCACATAAAGCAGGAAAGTAAATACCTACATCCCTAGAGGATGGCCTAAAATATTGGTGCAGGAAAATAAACAGAGGTCGCCGTACTCTAGAGATGAGGACGAATGATACATAGCATGATATACCTAATACAAACCATCTAAGGGAGAAAGAGAGGAGGAAAGAAAAGGGTCTAAAAGAGTACATAACCAAAGGAAAAGGCTAAACTCCTAATCCTATTGATTGCAGCCACTTGGATTATCTACATATGCTTGCGCCTAGGAAACCGTGTCCTAGCTCTAAGCACCCTCACTCCATGTGCGCACATGCAAAGGCAAAGACAAGAAACCAGCAGACAAGCAATGGAAAGGAAGAGATGCATAGATAATAACAAAAGGGTGCAAAGCAAACGAGCAAGATGGATATAGCAAACATAGCATGTGACAAAAGCAAGAAAGCGAGCAAACAAGCAAAAAGGCAAACAAGTAAGAAAACAAACAAAAGGTGATGTCCGCGAGGGACAAATGTAGGTTTGGATCGGGTGTCCATAGCTTCATTGTGTTGAAGTATAGACAACACACTAAAAAGGACCAAGTAAAGGAAGTTTGGGTATAAGAACAATACCATGTGTTTTTGGTGAAGAAAGAAGAATCAAGAGACCTTGATGTGTTTTTTGGGGTATTTTTGTGCCTTTTTTGGTGTTTGGGAGAGAAAAAAAAAAGTGTAGGGAGGCTAGGCGAAGAGCAAAATTCAGAAAAAAAAAAAAAAATGTCTTCTCCCTAGTCTGAGGGTGTGCTTAGGGATATTTATCATGGTTTTAAAAGCCGAACCATTTATTGAACTATAAAAGGGAGAGGTTCAAGGTTTTTGAGGTCGAACTGAGGTTGAACCGGGATTGAACCATAATGATGTCATAATTAATTAAAGACTAAATATAGATATTAAATTTATAAAACTAGCAAAATTGACTAATATATCTATATTTGTGAGGGAAATTTAATGATTTCATATATCTAATAATTAAATAAGAAAGTTAATAAAATAAAATAATAACCATGAAAACATTAAAACTTATGATTAATTTTTGAAGTAAAGTTGAATATCTTTGAAGGATTTTAATTATAATTTTTTTTATTCCTTGTAAGAGATGGATAATTTAATTAAGTAGAATAAAATTGTGTTAAATTTTTTTTATAAAAAAAGAAAAAATGCTAAGGGGTTGGACCTTACGGTTCTTGCCATCAGTTCGTGTCGTCCAACCCCAGTTTTAGGGATTCACGGAATTAACAAAAAATCTGGTTGTTTATGCTTAAAAACCACCGGTTTTCAGTTTTCACAGTCCGACCTCCCGGTCTAGTTCAGGTCTTAAAACTGTGCTATTTATAGCCTCAACACAAATTTTGAGACGGGGCCCTTGTAGGGCTACCAGCCTTAAACTCCTTCTGATCAGGTTGATCTTAACACTTTTAGAAAGGTCTTGACTTCATGTTTCTGAAAAGGTATGGAAGTTGAAAATCTAATGCTCGGATCAAAAGTTATGGCTCTCGGAAGTTTGCTGTGCATCGATCGGTGCACCATCCCAGTTTTTGTGATATCTCGGCTGTTATAACTCCGATTTTGACCCATGAATAGTCGTTGGAATGAAAATTTTATAATCTCCACAATGGCATTGGTTTCAACCTGTTTCGACAGCCGGATCAAAATTAGGGTTTTTGGTCCCACCCTAGATTGGTTTCGGGTCAAACTTGGTCAAAGTTGTCAAAATTCTCCAAGAAGCTTGTGTTTTATGTAAAACTATGAGAAACGATATTTTGTGAGAGTTTGGACCACATTTGACTTTCAGTCAAACCTAGAGCTGACTTGGGGTATTTTGGCCATTTTAGCTGAAAAAGGCACTTCGGGTGCTCCGGTGCCCGAACGGGTTGCGCCACATGGTTCTAGATGTTCTCATGGCCCCATAGAGAGAAAATAATATTTTTGGATTTTTTGGGGTCTGGCATGCAAATCAAGGGTAGACAAAATACGGTATCAACAAAAGGTAAGTGGAGTCACCACCAATCATTGGGTTTTTCTAAGGTGTGACTGGTCACCTGTTTCTAGTTGATTTCATTACCAATCCTAGGTTAAGTAATGAAAAAGGCATTTTTTCTAATCTAATGTGGATGACAAGAAATCTTGATTCTTAGGTCAAGAAGTTTGGTCCCAATCTATGCTTGAGGTTTGGCTTTTGAATGGGTGTTGGTCCCAATCTATGCTTTCCTAATGTCACCTTACTTTCATGGTGGAAATTAGGCATCGCTTGCCTTTGATGACATGGACTATGACAATCACACCGAAAGGGGGCGAGCAGGTATATACATACATACATCATGCACAATGCAAGTACACAGAGTAGGAAAGTAAATGCCTACATCCCTAGAGCATGACCCAAAATATGGGTGCAGGAAAACAAATAGGGGTCACCATACTCTAGAGATGAGGATGAATGGTATACGGTATGATATACCTACTACAAACCATCTAAAAGAGAAAAGCGTGGAGGAAGGAAGAGGGTTTAAAAGAGTACATAACCAAATGGGAAAAACTAGACTCCTAAACCTTCTGAACATAGCCGCTTGGCTCATATTGATATGCTTGTGCCCCAGAGACCATGCCTTAGCTCCATGCATCCTCGTTCCATATGTGTACATGCAAAGGCAAAGACAAGAAATCAGCATAAAAGCAATAGAATAAAAACATGCAAAGAGCAAATGAAAAGGCATAAAATGGATAAGCACGATATGCATGGCAAGCAAAGCAGTGAGAAGGCAAGCAAACAAGCAAAAAGGTAAACAAGCAAAAAAAAGCAAACAAAAGGTGGTGTCCACAAGGGACAAATGTTGGTTTGGATTGGGTGTCCATAGCTTCATTGTGTGAAGTATGGATGACACACTAACAAGTAAGACTCATGCATGGACATGTAAGTAAGCGTGTAAAGATGCAAATAAAGCGAACAGGGTCACAAACAAGCATGTTAAGCATATCGTCGTGCGGAGCAAAAAGGGGGAAAGGTGTGCACGAAGCAACCGGCATCCGGATATGCCTCCCAAATGGTTACACCTAAACAAGGCCTCACCAGCGTCGAATGTAACCAAATAAGATCAAGCCCGTGGAGGGCATCAAACATGGCAAAGCCTAGAACAAGACCAAAGGGTCTAGATCGAGTCCTAATCATTAGGCCCAAAACACAAGAAAATGTGATAAAAGGAACAAAAGGGCTACAATAGCACATGGCATGACAAACAAGCTCTAGGCCTAAGCCCATAAACAAGGCATGGAGCACGCAAGCACAAAGATGTTGATATAAAGCATATAGAAAACACCGATTTAAGCATGTAAACACACCAATATACACATATAAGAGTGGAAATATGCATGTATGCATGTAAATGTACGTCTAAGCATGTGAATGTGAGCATAAAATCATGGAAGAACACAAATCCAAGCATACAAGAATGTAGGTCTAAGTATAGATGGGGTAAGAAGCATGGAAGCAAGCATGTGAGCATGTAAACCTAAATGTGGCATGCAAACATCACACAAGGTGCAAATCAATTATTCTAAATGAAGGTAAGCAAAAAGTGTGGATTTAAAGATGATTAATAGACCTTGGAAGTTGTTTGAATGCCTTCAAACAACTTCCAAAGGGTTCAGGAGCCTCTTTGTGATTTTTGAAATGATGGAGGGCTTTATTGCAATTTTGGAAAGACTAGGGGTCAGGATGTAATTTTGTGAACTTTTGGATCAAAATGTGAGTTTTAGAGAAAGGCCAAGGCCAAAATGTGATTATGGGAAATTTATGGACTAAAACAAGATTTAAGGAATTTTGGGATAAGAACGTGATTTTAGGAATTTATGAATTAAAACATGATTTTTGGGAATTATGGATTAAAACATGATTTTTGGGAATTTTGGTATTAAAACATGATTTTTGGGAATTTTTGGATTAAAATGCAAATATGGGAAAATACATATCAGATGCAAACAAGGTAAAATGAATTAAAATGCAAACATAGAAAAAATATGTGAATATGCAAATATGAGAAAAGGGGTTAAAAAGAATGTAACAAAAACATATAATAGCAAATAAAGAAAAGATGGCATTTTATTAAAGAAGACATGCACGGGCTCCCTTTTTATTTAAAAAGATGGGCTGAAAATGTCTCAAACATGTAAGGGATTAAAACCTGGGCTGGCATTTTGTAAAAACAAGAGATTAGTTTAAAAGTGAGTTTAGGCCCAGTGCAAGAGTGTAGTGATTGTGGAGGCCCAAGGGTTGTGCAGAGGGTCTGGCCAAAGGCTTGAAGTTGTTGGGCTGGCTAGATTAAAGGAAGACCTCTAAAGCTACCTATGGGTTGGGCCTAAGGCCTAACTTTGATCCAGACTAAAATGAATAGGGTCCGAGTTCAAGATTAGGCCCATTCGGCCTAGACCCAAAATTCTTAAAACTCCAAACCCTAGTTGTGTCCCTTATTCTCTAGAAGCTTCTCCCTCTTTAAGCTCTCGGCCTCTCTGTTGGGATATGTGTCCTTAGATCCTATTGTATGATGCTATGTATTTTATTATGTTAGACATTATGTATGACTTAATGTTTTGGTTAATAAAGTTGTATTATTATTTGAAAATATTGGTAAAATGAATATTGAGACATTATCATATAGTCCATGAGATGCATAGTATGTGATTTATGTGATTTAGTCACAGAAGATATAAATCACAAGTTCTTTGTAAACTCAGAATTATAGTTCGTAGTCGGTGATGAAATTGGGCATTTCATCTGCGAAGACTATAACATATCAACTAAGATGATTTGTCTTGATCATGGAAATGGAGATTTCTAGTTGATATGTTGATATGTTTTAAGAGTTAAGACATATTGAACTAGACCGGTATGAGATTTATTATTTTCCTAACAACTGTCAAATGAATAATAAACTCACGACTTATATTTGCATGAACTCTTAATCCTGAGAGGATAATGGACCTGATCATGAAGTGTAGGTTGCTTTGATATATCAGGAGCGAGATCTATAGTAACGGTCAAAATCTCAGTATGTTGGGCAGCCACATTTATTGTTGATGGAACATATATTCTCAAGATAGAATTCATAGTCTCTTAACGGAGATACAAAATATTCCCTTGAGATAAGTTTAATGGGTTTGTTATTCAGAGAGTTGGGCCTAACCACTTTAGTAAGGAGTTACTAAAGTATATATATTTATGGAATTGGATTTCATAAATATATGATGAATAACTTAAAGAATTAAACCGGGTACTCAAGGAATTAAGATGTAGTAATAAACAAAGTGGTAGTCTGCTTTCATGACTTTGTGTTACTATGAATATTTTATGAAGGGGTTGCATGTATAATAAAGTCTTGGGATATAATTTATTAATAAGGCCTAGAGTGCAACTATATTTATATAGTGGTATTAAATATAGTTAATGGTAACTTTGGACTTGTCAAGAGTTGACAGAAAAGTCCAAGGCCCATTAGAGCTAGTGTCTTATTGGTCCCTTTTGGTCCCACTCCAAGCTACACACTTAAGCCCAATTGGAAAGGCCTAAAAGGCCGGCCCAATTAGATAATCAGTTAGATACAAAGGGAGAAACATACAGAATTTTCATGTATGAGAAAGATTTTTGAGAGAGAATTCATAGAGAGTTTGGAAAAACACTCTTGTGAAGTGCTGTAAAAAGTGTTAGACATTTTTTTTGACATTCTCCCTTTGGAACTGATTGAGAGACCACACATCTTGGGCATTAGTGGAATTGGAGTGAAGATTGAAAGTATTCCCAAGTGATTCTCATCTTCAAGTTTTGAAATTCACCGCTCCAAGGTACACTCTCTTGTTCTTATATTCTGAAACTTAAACAATGCATGTTAACTTTTATGTATGAAGTAGATCCGTTATTTTTTCTTCCGCTGCGTTGTATAATTCCATCACTCTCTTCTCTCAAACGGACCTCCATGGCCAACCTTTCAAGCTCCATCTCAGAGCATCAACACCACCACAGATAGTGGTCAGATCCTATAGGCCTGTTTCGATAAGCTGTTTCAAAGTTTGTGTTTTAAAAACAAGCGTTTTTAAAATGTGCGTTTTGAAAACTCCAATTTAAAAACCACAGATAAGTGTTTGGTAAAAATGTGAAAATATGCGTTTTCTATTTTTAAAGCCATATTAAACGTTTGGATAAGCTGTTTTAAAAATAGCTATTTTGAGTGTAAATTCCAAAAGAGGACTTAACTATATTGTTAAGGCTATCTTAATTTTTTTGTAATCAGAAACCGTTTCGGAATTACTACTATATATATATATATATATATTTATATATTATTATTACTATTATATAAAATAATAAATTTAATATAGTTTTCTATTAAAAAAGTGGGATTATTATTTAAAAAACATTTATTTATGATTTTTTTTGTAAATAAAACTCACATTTTGGGTAATTGTACACAAGTGAGCTTCCAAGAAGCTTCCTATTCAGTACTTTTTCAGTTTTTCCCATTTTTCAGCTTCCTAAATAAATTAATATTAACAATTTTTTAGAATATTATAAGATTAAAATGTATATAAATAATTAAAGATAAAAAAAGCTGAAATTTATTTTTATAAAAAAGCTAGGTCACGTGGAGTGGAGGAGGGCAGGGGCTAACAAGTCAACATAAAAAGTTGAATTATAACTTCCCTTTCAAGTACTAGTCAGGCAACCCACGTGAAGGCTCACAAAACTAAAAATAATATTACAAAAAACAAAACTAAGCACAATAAAACGTTGCACTGGGCAGAAAATAGCCACAACAAGAATTAGAAAGAAGAGTTGCAGAGGATGAAATGCACAGAAAAACTGAAGAAGAAGAAACAGAAGACTGTTGTGATGAGATGATTTTCTTCAGGTGACCAGTGCTGTGACAAGATGGGTTGATTAGGTTTGATTTCAATATCGGTTGGAATTGGTATATCGGCCAAAACTCACTGAAATCGACCGAAATGACTAGAACGGCCCCGAATCAACTTGAATTCAACCCGAGGTGGAACAAAGGGGTGCTTCGTGTTAGTGAAGTGATTGGTACGGGGATAATATAGCTTGCTATCTAGGGGTAATTTTGGTTTTTGAACGAAAAAAATAGCGGTGCGAAAACGTTCTATTTGTTCCATATTGAAAATGCAATTAGATTATGCTTCTTTGAAACTGTGGATTTGTACGATTTCTAAACGTGATTTTGTTGCAATAGCTTCTCCAAACGATTGTGTATATTGCATTTTGTATCAAACCACACATTTTTGTCCAAGAAAATTCCTATCCAAACGGGCTCTATGTCTCCCACAAAACTCTCAATGAGCCCTCTATCTACCACTCTAAACCCGAGCTCTCACTCTCTCTAACCTCTAAAACCCTCATGGCCAAAGCTCAAGCTTCACTATCTCTGATCCTCACCATCACCACAGATGGTGGTTTCACATCTCAAACTCCTGAAACCCAGACCCGATCTAAGCCTATTATTCTTTCTAGACCTTGGTTTCAACAGTGTAGAGGAAATGGAGCATCCAAGCTCCACCGTGACACCCATAGACCACCACCACTCCGGTGATGCTCCTTTGCTTTCTACGTCTTGGTCTAAGCTGGACCCAACACACACCTCTCTAAACTCGAACCCTAATCATCAAGTTTTTCTACCTTTTAAACCCAGAAACTGTTCTCCGATTTACGAGCTAAGAGCAGCTTGCACAGTGCGTGAACCACCAAAAGGTGATGTGAAGGTGAAAGTGTTCATAGCTCTGCCAAGAATCGAGACCATGGTAAAACGTGGACCTATAAGCGGTGGTGCGTGAACAAGTGTGTGTGCAAAAATAGAGTTAATGCTGGGTCCGTGTTTGTGTGCTCGGTGTTTGAGACTTTGTGTATGAAAGGTGTATAGATAAAAATATTGTAGTAAAAAACTAGTGTGTATGCGTGTGTGTGTGAAGCAAAGAGTCACAAAATGTATGTGTGTGTGTGTGTGCGAGACAAAGAGATGCTATCAAAGGAAAGAAACAGAGACAAGGGAGGGTTTACCCAGTTAATGTACTCTTTCTGCTTCTATTTTTCTTTTTATTCTCTGTATTTAAGTGCTTGATGGTGATTGTTCTTGTGTTGTTGATTTTTTTATGCTTGGCTGAAAGGGAAACAAAATAAGCAAGTTAGATTCAACTTAGCAAAATCCTAAAAAAGGAGTTAGGAAATAAGTAAAAAGGAGCTCATGGTTATGTAGATTCTCTATTGATGTTCTGATTCTACTTTCTTTGGGTTTCTTTGCTCTTTGGTTTCTTGTAGTGATTTTTTGAGGTTACTGGGGTGATTTTGTTGGGTTTTTTGGGAGGATTTTCTTGGGTTGGAATGGAGGAAAAGGGGGAGTATAAGAGAGGGCTAGAGAGATTTTTCTCTCTGCCATGGGTTTCTAGGGTTTTTCCTGGGGTTTTTCCTGTGAGGGTTTTTGGATAAGGGAATGACAAAGGAGATAGGAAGAGATGGGGAAGAGGTAGAGAGGGTGCCCAACCGTGGGTCTCTATCCTTGGGGTATTGAGGTTTGTAGTGAGTATTTGTATGGGAGTATGCATGTTGTCTAAGCACAAAGTGTGCTGTCTAAGTGATAGGCCACAAATGCGTTGACCCCTTGTGATTAATTAGCCAAGTTTTTAATTAATCAAGTTAATATGCAAATTGCGTGGTAGCACAAACAAATCACCAATAAACTAAAGTATGCAGCAGAAAATAAATTGACATGGTGATTTGTTTACGAATGGGGAAAGGAATCCCAGTACCTTAAGGTCACCACTCCCGAAACTCCACTATTATCACAACAAGCAGTTATAAGTAAAGGAATCCCAGTACCTTACCAACCTACAGTTGAACCCTTACCCCAATACCCAATTGGACTTGTTCTGTAGTGACAGTTTCTCCTTTTGATGCACGGCTCCTAGTATGTGACTAATCAATTGCTCGGATCCTAGTACGCGACTTCAATTCACCAACTAGAGAGAGTTGTTGGCTGCAAAGCTCTTCAATTCATCCACACGATGAAGATCAAGAAGATACTTGGTTACAAAACCCTGCGGTGCACATTACACAACAACTTCTTCACAAGAGAGATGAACTAGGGCATGAACTTTGTCTCGGATCACAAATTGCTTGAACAAGGATTTTTCAATGCTTGTGCAACTTCTATACTTGTGCCTCCTTCGACGACCCTTAAAATAATTATTTTATATGTTTAGGGTTAGAAGAAAAGAAATCCCAAGGACACATTCACAGATTGGAATCAAAACAGAACTTAGAATTTGTTTTCCATAAATCTCGACAGATAGAGGTGTTGAGGATCTGTCGAGAAGCTGTCGAGCCTTGGGGCTGAAACAGCTTCTTAAAGCTCGATAGATTCATGTGTCGATACTAGGTGTCGAGCTTTAATAGTTTGCACTTTTCAGCTTGTTTCTTGGATAGACTTGATGACTTCAATACTTGATCTTGAAACACAGTTTCTTGAAGAATTAAACACATCTTAATTCTATCCAATTACAAGTAAAGTGCGTTTTGTCAAAGGATAAGCTAATTACATAAAACAATGAAATATGTTCAAAAAAACTTGAACCACATATGTCCTAACAATCTCCCCATTTGGCAATCCGTGACAAAACCAAAACAAACAAATGAAGATATGAGAGAAGTCATAAATCACTCAACTCATATTCACTTGTTGAATACAATAAAATCTATCCTAACACAAACTCTTGAAAAACTTTGCAAGAAAAGAGTTTATGGCAAGTAGACTTTGACAACCTATATTTCTGAAACACTTTTAAACAAAACATATCAAGGCATCTTTGTGTGAAGCAGAAATAATAGATTGCATACAAATAAAGAAACATGTGTATAAAGATAGAAAAGAAACAACACATGTAGAGGTAGGTGAAAGAAATGTACATCAAGATATATATAACAAGTAAAAACAATGTATGTAAAACTGGTCACAAGACTGGGGTACATGAACAATGTATCTCAAAAAGAAAGAAAAGAAAATAAATACATGTAAATCCTTACTACATCCCTCATATCAACACTCCCCCTATCAAAAATGTCCTACACAAGCTCTCCCCCTAAGAATGACTACTCTCATAACCCAAAACTACCCCCCCATTTTTGTCACGAGTGACAAAGGGTAGAGTGTTAAGTAGACGTCTCATTAGAAGAGCTAGAATCTCCATTATCATCATCCGAAGCATCATCGTCATCACTATCATCATCCTCAGTATCAGAAGCCACGTGAGGAGGTCGAGGAGAAGCCTCAGAAGCAAAGACGCCCAAGGTCGCCTGTCGCCTGACAATGCGACCAACACGAACGTTCACCTGATACAACTCTATAAATAGCATATCAAGGCGAGCATCCATGCACTGAAGTTACGCCATGATGTCTCCAAGTGACACATCGCTCGAGGAAGAGAAGGGAGCAGATGTGGCTCTAGCAGATCTGGATGGAGCCGGACGGGAGGAAGGAGCTGCAGAATCTGTCTGTCTCGACCTAAACTGTGCCTTACTATGTTTTACGGTAGCAGCGTCTATGGCAGACATAACATGGAAGGGGTCGGATAAGGGAAAAGGGATGGAGAAATGGCGTAGAATCCTCGTGATAGCAGAAGGGAAAATAAGCTTATCATGGGTAGCCATATCCCTATAGACATCTATGATAGAGAAGATGAAGTACGAAAGAAAGTCTATAGTGAGGTGCTCTAAAAGAGACAACAAAAATCGAGCACGAGGCTCTTTGATGGAGTTGTAGTGAGAGATTGGGTGCAAAACAAAAGTGATCACCATGTTCAAGAAACGAGAACCTTTAGCAAAAGAACGACATGGTGTGTATTGATGCTCACCCTAATCAGAGGGGCACTCATAAAACGTAGAAATCATCTCGTCTTTGGACACAGTCCATAGACGCTCACAATCGAGGTAATCAGGATGATCAACCCTCGAAATATGAAGAACCTCGTAGACCAACTCTGGAGTGACTACAAAGCGCGTACCTCGAAGGCGAGAATGAAAGAGAGGTACTGAAGAATCAATCCCGTGGATGTTGGAGTAAAACTCCTGAATCAGCATGGAAGGACAAGTGACCGAGACATCACACAGTGACTCCCGAGCCCGACTGTGAATGACATCAGGAAGATCAGTGTCGGCAACGTCTACCAGGCCAACTTGGCATTTCGAATGAACACCTCGTTTAGAAAATTTCTCTGAGAAGTCTTGTTGGGCTTTCTCATCACGGAACAGAATAGAGAGAGGAGTAGGATCAGAAGATGAAGAGCCCCTAGAATGAAGAGGGTTCTGGGACGGAATGGATTTGCGTTTAGGTGCCATAGACACTACTAACGCAAACAGAAGGAGAGGGAGAAAGAGAGAAACAAACAAAAAAGTCCCAAAACAGTTCAATATATGACAGGTATATTGAAAAGAAAAGAACGTATGCATGGGAAATGCATGAACATGTGATATGCAACATGAACAACATCATGGGCTCAGCCCAATCCAATCCTACCAGCACATAACAAGATTGCACACATCTAAATGCATGACAATATTGTTAGAATGCTAATGTGATGCAATGCATGTAGTTTTTAAGAACTAATCTTCAAAAACTACCCCAAAATTTTAACAAAAACTCATAAATTTTGAAAAATCCCAAAATTTTTCAAAGAACCCCAAAACCTAGGTTTTAAAACATGAAATGCATGAAGAATGAGAGATAAGAAGCTTACCAAGAGAAGAAGAACTTGAAGAAACCTTGAAGAAACCTTAGGAAGAGGTTTGGAGTGAGTGAGAAAGGTTTTGGAAGAGAAAATACGAAGGTATTGAGAGAGAGATTGAGAGAAATGAGAGAAAAATCACGAAGAAACAATATATACACCTTCAGTAAATCTCGACAGATGCAGGTATCGAGAGGTATCGAGGCAGGTGTCGAGAAAGACAGCTTCGACAGATTCAGCTATCGAGGAAATGTGTTGATTGGATCATTGGTTGAGTTGCAATCACGCATGCAACTCAACCAATGATCCAATCAACACATTAAGCTCTCAAAAACATCTCTCAATAACAATTTTAAGCACATGGATCCCAAAATACACACACACACACACACACTAAACAAGTCTAACCAATTTTATATTACAAAAATAAGTCAAGACAGTTTAGTGAGCATACATTATCACATGTAAACCTTGTGATGGCCAAATCACATTGTACCTTCACATGTATCAAGAATAGAAAAGAGTATTGTGTGTTGTGTATGAAAAACATCGCAAGATTGTATAAGTGTCTCAAAGTTATGACGATTTGACATATGAGAAAATCACTTTAACTCACACACAATCATAACTGTTTGATGGGGACTATCACCTTCGAGATACATCTTATAACTCCCACATCTTCTAGAAAACACGCTTGCAATCATATTTTAAAGCATTTTAATCTTTTTGCTTTGATTTCTTTGCATATTTTCTTTTATTGAGCATATCATTCATAGGCATATAAGTGAGAAAAGAAATACCTAATTATGTTAAGTCTTTTGACATTGCACTTTTGCTATACCGAAGCATACAGATGTCATTTCATGATTGGCGAGTAACAGTGGTGAGATGGTTATTTATGCTTTTCTCTTAAGATTTTCTAGTCCTACCCGTCAAAAATAGTGACACGAGTGTTAGGTACAAGAGATCACTTAACCTTACTCATCACAAACAAAGATCTACAAAGCTCACTTGCTTAATTTGTGCATAAGGATGCTCATTTAAGCTACAAGAGATACAAAATTTAGAAAACTCTGTTTCAATGGCCATTTTAAGGTTCACAAGAACCAATGTACACAAACACACACTGTTTTTGTACTTTTTAATTTTTAAAACTTTTTTTTTTATTTTTATCAGAAAGGCAAAAATAAAACACAAAACTGAAAATACAAAACTGAAAACACACAAACAAAAACATGTTAAAGAAAGCAAAACAATGCATACAACTAGACTGACTCAAAATAGTAAAGCAAGACACAAGTAATGCAAAAACAACAAAATAGGGAGAGAGAGAAGAAGTAAACCAAATCACTTAGAACCCTTTTCCTTCCACACCTTGAAAGAACCTTTCCTTTTTACCAATCCTTGAACCGGTGATGAGGGGGAAGAATTGAAACTGTTCAAGTTCGAAAGGAACATGAGGGCTTTGAGAATATCTCCAAGAGGAGCAAGAGAGGTCTGAAGCTGATTTCGGTTCTCAGATCCTATCATGCCATTACTTTGTTGAGTGGCTAACCATTTGTAGCAATTTGGTCGAGTATGACCGGCAACACCACAATGATAACAGAGATGCTGCTTCTTCTGTTTAGGCTTTTGAGAGATAGCCTTTTTAAACTAGGGTTTCTAGTTTCCCTCTTCTCAAGCTTAGAGGGTGCTCCTAAGATGGACTTACCCTTGTCTAAGTTCTCACTTTCTGATTCAGTTTTAACATCTTTATCCTTAATTTTAATGTTATTAGCAAGAGAAACAAAAATAGTAGTACTAGCAGAAGGAGAATTAGAGAGAGAGAATGCATACCCCAATTCTGTTCGATCCAAAGCAGATTTCTGAATACTGAGCATCTCATCTAGCTTAGCACTTGATGTCCTTTCCAATTGTGCTCTAACTTGAAACACCTCCGCTTCAAGCTTCTTAGTCTTCTCAGCTAAGAAATTGTTCTCGAACCTCAGTGCCCCAATGGTCTGATTTGCTTCATTAACCTTAGTGGAAAGCTCCTCACGGTCAAGTTCCACATCACTGAGCTTCTTGGTGGCTAGCCTATAGAGTTTCTCATGCTTCTCAGAAAACTTGTACAGTTTCTCATAGGCGGTATGGATATCATCTTGATCATCCATAGTTTCAAACTTAGCATCCACCAATTATTTTTCTTCATCTACTTCTTTAGTAATCCCTTCAGTAGGATTTACAAAGGCAATGAAGGTATTCAAGATTCCGTCATCTTCATTATCGGAATCATCCTCGGGCTCAGTGTCACTCAAGGTAGCAGCTAGTGCCTTGTTCTTCCCAATGCTCTTAAGGTACGTGGGACACTCTTATTTCATATGTCTAAAGCCTTGACACCCAAAGCATTTCGGTCCAGTAGGAACAGTGTACTGACTGCCATCCCTAGTATCCTTCTTCCCTTTATCTGGGCCTTTGAATTGAGAAGAACTGGATTGCTTACGGCCCTTGTTGAAGCCCTTTCCATTGGCATTCTTTATAAATTTCTTGAATTGCTTGGTAATGTAGGACTTCATCTTAGAATCTTCATCATCTGAAGACTCATTTGTATCATTGCTCTTGGCCTTTAGTGCCATGCTCTTGCCTTTGCTTGACTTGCCCATTCTAGTCAACTCTAGCTCGTAGGTTTGCAAATTTCCAACTAGCTCAGTCAGAGGAATCTTGTCAATATCCTTTGATTCCTCTATCGCTATGATCTTAGCATGGAATCTCTCGGGCAAAGATCTGAGCACTTTTCTTACTATCTTGGGTTCAGGAATGGTTTCCCCAAGATTGAAAGTTGAGTTCACTATGTCTTTGAGCTTTGTATAAAACTCATCGAATGACTCATCCTCCTCCATCTTAATTTCTTCAAAGCTTGTAGTGAGCCTTTGTAGCTTCAAATCCTTGACAGCATTGGTTCCCTCATAGGTTGTCTGGAGAATGGTCCATGCTTCCTTAGCAGTTTCTGTGGAGGAAATCTTCTTGAACTCCTCATTGGTGACCGCACTGAATAGGGCATTTAATGCTTTGTTGTTAAAATTTTCCGCCTTGATCTTGGCATCATCCCAATCGGCCGACGCTTCTGTAGGCTTGGTCCAGCCTATCTCCACAGCTTGCCACAACTTCTCATCTAGTGACTGCAAGAAAGCTCTCATGCGTACTTTTCAGTATGCATAGTTAGTACCATCAAACAATGGAGGTATAATCAGAGATTGACCTCTATCCATAACAAACAGGGGTCAATGGATCACACACAAGGATTAAACCATAATCAGAGTGTGCCTGCTCTGATACCACTTGATAGGCCACAAATGCGTTAACCCTTTGTGATTAATTAAGTTGATTAATTAGCCAAGTTTTTAATTAATTAAGTTAACATGAAAATTGTGTGGTAGCACAAACCAATCACCAATAAACTAAAGTATGCAGCGGAAAATAAATTGACACGGTGATTTGTTTACGAATGGGGAAAACCTACACGGCAAAAACCCCACCAGGTGATTTAAGGTCACCACTCCCGAAACTCCACTATTATCACAACAAGCGATTACAAGTAAAGGAATCCCAGTACCTTACCAACCTACAGTTGAACCCTTACCCCAATACCCAATTGGACTTGTTCTGTAGTAACAATTTCTCCTTTTGATGCACGGCTCCCAGTATGTGACTAACCAATTGCGCGAATTCCAGTACGCGACTTCAATTCACCAACTAGAGAGAGTTGTTGGCTGCAAAGTTCTTCAATTCAACCAAAGATGAAGATCAAGAAGATGCTTGGTTACAAAACCTTGCGGTGCACATTACACAGCAACTTCTTCACAAGAGAGATGAACTAAGGCATGAACTTTGTCTCGGATCATAAATTGCTTGAACAAGGAGTTTTCAATGCTTGTGCAACTTCTGTACTTATGCCTCCTTCGACGGCCCTTAAAATAATCCTTTTATATGTCTAGGGTTAGAAGAAAAGAAATCCCAAAGACACATTCACAGATTGGAATCAAAATAGAACTTAGAATCTATTTTCCATAAATCTTGACAGATAGAGGTGTTGAGGATCTGTCGAGAAACTGTCAAGCCTCAGGGCTGAAATAGCTTCTTGAAACTCGATAGATTCATGTGTCGATACTAGGTGTTGAGCTTTAATAGTTTGCAATTTTTAGCTTGTTTCTTGGACAGACTTGATGACTTCAACACTTGATCTTGAAACACAGTTTCTTGAAGCGTTAAAAACATTCTAATTCTACCCAATTACAAGTAAAGTGCGTTTTGTCAAAGGATAAGCCAATTACATAAAATAATGACATATGTTCAAAACAACTTGAACCACATATGTCCTAACACTAAGCATGCACTATAAGCTGGCACATGGTAGATGAGTCCAAAATTGGCTACTTGGGAATACTCTAGAAGCAAAATACAAGCTATTCCTCATCAACCATTCTTTGACACTTATCAATAATCAACTAACCTTAAGCACACTCAAAAAAATGTTAGGATAGATAAATAAATTTATCAAGAAATAAATGTTATGGGACAAAAAAAAAATGTGAAACTGTTGGACCCTATAGAAACTATTGACAAGCATTTCTTGATAAACCTAACTAAAATCCTACATCAAATGGTAATTATGAGCATGTTCCAAGATTAATATCTATTACAAATGTAGCTCATCAGAGCAATCCTGCAAACTTCAGTAACATGTCAAATATGCATTTTGAAGGAAATCAACTGCCAATTTAAATAACAAAGCTCCTTTTAGAGGTGAACCCATAACTAGCAACTTTCTCATTTTCACAACAATTCAATCAATTTAAGACTAATTTCATTCTTTGGATATTAAAATAAAGAGTATTCAAAAGTGTTTAATGTCATGTTCAAATAACTGATGGAACCTTTGATTTGACATTGGAATTCCCATTAATTTTTGGGGCCGGACAAAATACGGTATCAACAATTGATTAAAATTGACCTAATCTAGTCACACACCAGAGGTTTGTCCTTCTTCACAGCACCAAGCTCTCGAGCTCATACGCATCATTTTGAGTGCCCGCGAGCATTGCCACGATCAGTGGTTGATCGTTGCAAGGCTTCAATAGATTGGCGACTCCACTAGGGATATTTAGAGAGTTTGGCCTTTAGAGCTTTTGATAAAATTTTACTCTTTGGATATTGGCTTTAAAAACATTGAAATTGGAATGAGCCTCTGGGGATTTCTTTTTGAAAAAATATTTTTACTATATCTTTAGTAAAATATTTTCAAAAATAAAAAAATATATTTCAAAAATGTTTTTTTTTTTTAAATAGTTTCCAAAACTAACTTTGAGGTATTTTCATATGTGTGAAGTTTTCATACTTTCCTAAGCATGCTTTACAGCTTTCCTTCACATGTGCAATCCTAGGGTAGTAAGACTCAATTTATGCTACACCTTTATCTGTTCGTAGATTTGTTCTGCCTATTTGGAAAGTCTTTCCCCTTTCATTTCAACCTTATGTACATGCAAAAGCAAAGAAAAGAAACCAGCAAACAAGCAATGGAAAGAAAATGTGCAAAGTGTGTATGGAAAAGGCGTAAAGCAGGTAAGCATGATAGACAGGGCAAGCATAAAAACAAGGATGCGAGCAAACACGCGAAGAGGAAAACAAATGATGTAGCAAGTAAACAAGCAAAGAGGCAAACAAACAAGGTAGCAAGCAAACAAACAAAGGGTGGTGTCTGCAAGGTACAAATGTAGGTTTGGATTGGATGTCCATAGCTTCATTGTATTGAAGTATGGACAACACACTAGCAAGCAAGACTCATGCATGGACATGTAAGCAAGCGTGTAAAAATGCATAGAAAGCCAACGGGGTGCATGAACAATCATAGCAAGCATATCATCGCATAGAGTGGAAAAGGGGAAAGGTATGCACGAAGCAACCGGCATCATGGTGATGCATCTCAAATGGTTACATCCAAACAAGACCTCATGGGTGTCAGATGTAACCACACAACCACAAACCAGCTAAGGGCGTCAAGCGTGGCAAAGTATAGAACTAGAGAGGCTAACATGGTAGATAAAGTGTAAAAGCAAGCAAACATAGACATGTAAATAAGGATGATCCAAACTCTTTGATATGGGCCAAGGTGTATGGAAAACGAAAAAGACCATAGGGTCTAGATCGGGTTTGAACCAATAGGCTAAAACACAAGAAAGCAAGACAAAGCAACAAAAGAGCTACAATAGCATATGGCATGGAAAACATAGCCTAGTTCTAGGCACACAAACATGGCATGGAGTGCACAAACATGTAAAGCATCTAGAGAACATAGATCCAAGTACACAAGCATGTGGAAACATAGATCTAGACATAAAGGTATAGAAACGTGCATGTAAGCATGTAGAAATCTAGCTCATAGACATGTTAGAACATGGATCCAAGCCTATGGACATGTACGGATGTACATCTAAGCATGAAACATGGCGAAAATCACATAAAAACATAGATCCAAGCAAAGTACGACAAGCATGTGAACATATAACCCTAACATCAGCACAAAGCAAAAAGAAGAACGAAACAAAAGAAAGCATGGTATAAAACCCTAAGCATGTAGATATAAACAAATAAGCATGTAAAAATATAGATTTAAGGATAAAACATGACATAAGCCATAACAACCAAGAAATCTAAGCTAGAAACACACATAAAGCAAGAAACATGCTAAAGAAAGCAATAAGTCATGTCATTCAAGCTAAAAAAAAGCAAGATAAATGCTAGAGAAGGATTTAGAAGGTTAGGGGTGTGGATGATAACCAAAGATAGGGGTGTGGATGATAACCAAAGAGCTACATCCACACCCCTAAACCCCAAATCCAAAGTGTAAAACCAAAGGAAAGAGAGTTTGGGTATAAGAACAATACCTTGTGTTTTTTGGTGAATAGGGAAGAATTAAGAAGCTTTGATGTGTTTTTTTGGGTATTTTTTGTGTTTTTGGTGTTTTGAAAAGACAAAAAACGTATAGAGAAGTTGGGCAAAGAGCAAAATCCAGCCAAAAAAAAAGTCTCCTCTGGTCTGAGGGGTGCCTGGGGCTATTTATAGCCCCGACATGCTTTTCGAGGAGGTAGCTCATCAAGGGCTGCTAGCCTTAAACTCCCTCTGATCGGGTCGATCTTGACACTTTTAGAAAGGTCTTGACTTCCTATTTCTAAAAAAGTATGGAGCTTGAAAATCCAATGGTTGGATCAAAAGTTATGGCTCTCGGAAGTTTGTGGTGCATCGATCGATGTGTCATCCCGGTTTTCATGATATCTTGGCCTTTCTAACTCCAATTTGGACCCATGAATACTTATTGGAATGAGAATTTGATAATCTTTGCAATGGCATTGGTTTAGGGTTTTTGGGCCAACTCGAGATTGACTTCGGGTCAAACTTGGTCAAACTTGTTAAAAATCTCTGAGAAGCTCGAGTTTGATGTAAAACTATGAAAAACGTTGTTTTGTGAGGGTTTTGACCTCGCTTGACCTTTGGTCAAATCTAGGGATGACTAGGGGCATTTTGGTTATTTTAGCTAAAAAAAGGCATTTCGGGTGCTCCAATGCCCGAACGGGTTACGCTACGTCGTTTCAGATGCTCTCATTGACTCGTGGAGAGAAAATGATATTTTTGGATTTTTCAGGGTCTGGCATGCAAATTAAGGGCGGACAAAGTACAGTATTAACAATAACCATCTCACCACTAAAACTAGTCAATCATAAAATATCTATGTGTAATTCATAAAAGCCGTGTTCGGTAAGGTGTAGCACTTGCACAACAAACTAAGGATGTTCAAGCTTACATAATTGGGTATTTTCTTTTTTCTCTTATATGCCCATGCATGATATGCTTCAAAGAAAAATATGCAAAGAACTTGAAAATCAAAAAGAATCAAAATGCTTTTAATATGGTTGCAAACATCTTTCTAGGGGATGTGGGAGTTATATGATGTACCTCGAAAGTAATAGTCCATATCAAACAGTTTTGATTGTGTGCGAATGTACTTGATCCTCCTATGTCATTACTTTTCACATAATGATATGCTTGCTCTCTTGCAAAAGTGTCATACTCTTTGCTACTTTCGATACTATTGTACAGGTACAATGTGACTTGTCCATCACAAGGAATACATGTGGTAGTATATACTCTTTAAACTATCCAAATTTGTTTTGAAATAAAATTTGGTTAGACATGTTTAGTGTGTTTTGATCTAGGAATGTTTTGCATCTAGTTTTGAGGGTGTGTATCTATGCTTTAACATGCTCTTTGAATGCTTGCTTTGATAGTTATCTTGTTTGCATTCATCTTGTGTTGTTTCTCTTCCTCAAAAACTCTTTTTCAGGGCTCTGAACAAATACATCGATACCTCCTCGATACTTGCTCAACACCTCCTCGATACAAGCCCTTCTATTAAGGTTTCTAGGTTTTTCATAATACCTCTTGATAAATAGCCCAATCCATTGAGCCAAATTCCTTGATGATGGTGGAGATGATGATGTTAATGCCTCTGGCTCGAAGTATGATGATGAGATGATGACCTCTTAGTGATTCACCCTTTGTCACTTGTGACAAAAATGGGGAGTAGTTTTGTAGATGAGAATAGTCTAGGTGTTAGGGGGAGAGCTAGCATAGAACATACTAGATAGGAGGAGAGTTGTTGATTGTTTTTGAGGGATATAGTGTGGTTTTGTTGTATACCATGCCATGATCAAGTAGCTAGCATACGACATACTTGTTTAAGTGTTTGAGTTAATACATGTTGCAAGTCTACCATGCCATGATCTCTCTTCTTGCAAAATTTTTCAAGAGTTTGTGTTAGGGTTAGACTTATGTACTTTTTTTATCTTATGGGATAGTTGTGTTAGAATTTTCTCATAATTGCTTGTTGTGGTTTTGTCACGGATTGCTAAAGGGGGAGATTGTTAGGGTCATATTTTGTGTACTTGGCTAATCCTTTGACAAAATAAACTGTACTTGTAATTGGGTAAATCTAAGATGGGTTTAGTATTTCAAGAAACATGTTGTTCAAGTCAAGTATTAAAGGCATGAAGATTAAAATCCGGCCTAGCCTTGCTTATTTGTTTTGGGTTTCTTTTCTCACAATCCTAGACATATATAAGGTTTATTTTAAAGGTTGTCATATACAGATATAGAGACCAAGAGACATATCTTCTCTGTAAGAAGCTACTGTGTTTGTATGCCATAGGATTTTGTAACCGAGTGCTTCTAGATTTTCATTGTTGATGAACTGAAGAACTTTGTAGCCATCAACATTTGTTCAAGTTGCTGGAGTTAGTCACGTACTTGGGATCCGTGCTAAGGGTTAGTTACAAATTGGAGGTTTGTGCATCAAAGGGAAAGAAGGTTACTATAAGATCAAGTCTAATTGGGTATTGGAGCGAAGATTCAAGTTGATATATTAGGATAGGCCAAGGGTAGTTGGTAAGATTCCTTATACTTTTAATCGCTTGATTGTTGATTAGTGGATTCTTGGGAATGATGACCTTAAAATCACTCGGTGGAGTTTTTTCCTTGAGAGGTTTTTCCCATTTGTTAACAAATCACCATGTTAAATTTATTTTTCACTTCATTTAGTATTTTTGGTGACTTGTTAGTGCCTCCAAGATTTGCATGCAATTGAACCTAATTAATTAACTTGGGTAATTGAATTAATTAGCGGAGGTCAAGCTATCTTAACCCAACAGTCCCAATTAAGAAACTTTAGTTTTAGGATGCTTTTCAAAGTAAAACACTTCTCTTGAATAATATTTTTGGAGTAGATTTTGTGTGTTTTTCGAGAAAGGGTTGTGAGGGCTTTTTATAGTGTTCAAAGAGAAGGAATAAAGCTCTCCCCAAGTGATGTGGGATTAGTTCTACCACAATTTTCATAAAAACTTTCCTTACAATTTTTTTTTGAAATCCTAGGTGCATATGCATGCTCGTGGCCACATATGCATAGTTTAAGGATGTGTACGCACCCTTAGGGTTTCTACAAGGTTTTTCTCTCTTCCAAAAAAATCCTTCAACTAAAGGGTTTCTATAATTGCGATATAATTCATGGGCTTGTAATATTATAGTAATATATTTAAGAATTTAAAATATTTTTAATCATTGGACTTCAAGTGAAATGCTTTTGATATAATATTTGCCAAGTATTGATAACCTTAGGCTTTTTACTAAATACTGCAAGTAGCTAGCTTAGACTTTTAATAGTGCCAACGTAAATTAGGCTTTTAATATTGCCATTGAGAATTGGGTTTTTAATATTGCCAATGAGAATTGGTTTTTAATATATTGCCAATGTGAATTGAGCTTTTGACATTGTTAATGAGAATTAGGCTTTTGATATTATCAATAAGAAACAAATTGCCATGGGTTTAAACCATGGGCTTTGATTATATATTTGAATTCCATTAATAATATAGCATTGCCACGGACTTGAATCATGGACTTTTAAATTATTGCCAAGAATAAATAGTCTTGGACTTTAAAAAGATTGGGGTGTGTGCATTGGGCTCATATGGCAGGTTTTGGACTTATCTAAATAATGATAACAAAAATTGAATAAAAATATGAGATTTTAGGCTTATATGATAGTTTATATCGTGACCCAATTTAGATATTGAGGTAGGAAATATTTGTGGGCCAATAAGATGTGAAATATTCATGAATGCCCAAAATAATTTATGAGTAAAATTTTGGTATTTTTGATAAATAAATAAATGTGATTAAATAGGATTAGAGCACGTAGTATGAATGAAAACCTCAACACCCCTGTAAGAAGAGCACCCATTATATTCAGTTTAGAGGGCGACATGGAAGCAGCAATCTCTCAAGTAAAACAAGATGTGCTCTCTGACAAGTGACACCTTCCAAAATATGACTAGATGTATCTATGTGGCCATAACTCTCCACCTACTCATATCGAAACGGAGAAATAAATTTGGTAATTCAGCATTGTCTCACAGTAATAAATTCATTTGTATAATGCACTTTTAATTTGATGACAACAGTTCTCATTGCCTTCTATACGTTACGTCCATAAATTTCACTTCTATTGGAGTTGATACAATAGTGCTATATAAAGCATAATACATGCAAGAGAAACAAGCACAGATACCACCATCACCGTATAAGCAACAAAAAGAAAATTTCCTCCACCGTTGGTGTCATCCTTGATACCAAATGAACATGGGTGTCGTTGGTAATTTTAGTAATTTCACGGTACCACTAATTTTACTGCTCATCTTTGTTCCCTTGTCAGAGAGTGGGATCCTGGAAGGCTTAAAGAACGCCTGGAAGAATGTGGGTAATCCGTTTCCATTCACTAGTACAATGCAACTAACCAGTCACATACCAGGCTCTGTTCGTGTAGCTTGTGTGTTGGACGAAGGAATTCGGAAAATGGGCACTATTAAAACAGGCCAGTCGTTAAGTTTTGAATTTCGAGAAAAAGGCTTTGAAAGAAACAATATGATGTGTTTCTTGTGGCAGCGCGGCAGAGCAATTGGGTGGTTTTATCCCTTATATTATGGCACTGGTCCCTGCGATAATGTAACTCCTAATATCTGGAGCAAGTTTAGAAATCTTTGTAAACGACAACTTTATCTGAAACATGCTACGGGAGCTCTTCGAAGCAATAGAGAGACTGAAAATTTTCCTTATGCCCCAATTAAGGATAACTGGTGGTTGATCATCTATCCGGCATCAAAGCCATCACACCGATAAAAAATTCTTCTTCTTCTTCTAAAAAAATATTAATAATAATATTTCTTATATTAGAATCCCAAGTAATTATAGTTAAATATAAAATGTATCAGCCAGTGAAATCTTTTATCCTCAAATAAAAATTTTGAATTCAAATTTCATCTAAAGAAATAAAAAAAATAAAATCCATTGATATCATGTTAAGAATGACAGTATAGCATCAGCCAAAATATTATTGTTTTGTTATGAAGCTGAAGACCTAACTAAAGCCAAGATTATTTTATTGATCAGAAAACTGGGTTTTAATGCCTGAAAAGCTAATTTTTCAAACATATAAGTTATGCGAACCAAAATTGAAACATGTTATGTGGCCACTTTTGAAACTCTCAAAGGCTAGAGTTCCAATGTGAATAACTCGAGTCTCTAAAACTCAGGTTCCACCGAAAACTTGAGAAAAAAAAAAATCATCTCATGATTTTCTCCATGGAACTCGATTATTTGAGACTCTAGTCTTATGGAGACTTGAGTTCTAAAAATGGCCACATAATTAATATGTTTCAATTTAATTTGGTCACATAACTAATATGTTTGCAAAATTAACTTAACAAGCAAAGAAAAAAAAAAAAAGCCTAAAAAAGATCTGCAAAAGTAAGATGAGGGTGTTGAACTCAAACATAACACACGTGCCTCACGTGTCTCTAGCAATGATTCAATAATGTAGCCACCTCAATTTATACCCCTTAATTACATTTGCAACCCAGTCCCAATGATGAGCTTAACATGCATCAATGAAGGGTAATTAAAAAATTCTTTATAGCTCAGAGGTAATCACAACTTAAAACGTGCTCAAATTGCCAAAGATTTCAAGGGCTTGTAATATTATAGTAACTAGTGTTGAACCCGCACAATGCGCGGGATCATTTGAAATCTCATAAAGTAGTGTCCAATATCCCCTAAAAATTTTATAAAGTAGTTTCTTCAAATTACTTCATGTGTGTACTTCCCTGTTATGAGAGACTAAAAAAAACTAAAAAAAAAAGAGAATCTGACTTTAAGCAACTTAAAATTACATGACAATTTCAAATAGAAAATCTGCCATTCCTAGGAACCACAATGAATCACATCGAACTAAAACTTGCAAGACAATTTCAAATACCAAATCTACCATTCCTAGGTACCACAATGAATTAAACCATGAAATTAGAGAAAATTTTACAACCAAAAAGTTTAAAAGAGAAAAATGGCTGCAAGTTTATGAAATAGAAAGTCAGAAAAATATTAGTCAAATAATAATGCATAATTAATAGTACATTGGAATCTCAAATTCTAAAACCAAACCAATATATAGCCCTTAAAAGGGACATTGAATCCAACCTTTTAATCACAAAAGAAAAAAGAAAAAAGAAAAAGCTGTAGTGAATAATCAAGCCACAACATAAAACAAAGCGAAATTCCACCTACAACAAATAAAATGCATAATCAATGGTAGATGGGAATCTCAAATTCTAAAACCAAACCAATTCATAAGTCATAACCCATAAAAACAGCATTGAATCTTAATCTTGGCCCTAAATTTCAATTGAAATAAAAAAAAAAAAAAAAAAAAGAGAGAGAAAAAAAAAAAAAAAAAGAAGAAGCTCACAATCCCCAAAAAGCTGCAATGATACATAGAAAATCTATTGACAACAACCCATTATTATGTAATCATCTATTCATAAAATTAATAAATAAAAGTAAATCACCTATAAGTACTCAAATCCAAAACACTAAGACACACAATAAAAAGAATCATACCGTAGATTATTCTTTTGAAGATAATCGATTTTTTTCTTATATTTCTCTATTGTGTAGTCATATATATTTTTTGTTTTATTTCAATAATCTATAGGAAGTGAATCATATGATTCACAGTATTCAGTATTGTGAAATTGACTAATCTGTCTTATTTACATTAAATGTATCACTTATTGAAACCACTCAATCTAAAATTTCATGCTCAATATTGCTTGATTTGCTTTGCTGGGTGATTTTATTTCCTTCCTCTGCGTTTGTAAATACAGGACTTCGAGTCCATTTCCTTTTGTAACCTCTCTCACGCCCATAGATATTAGAACCAAGTAGCCTAAAGCTAGAACTGTTTTTGTCAGTCCTACTCAAACTGTGGAAGCTTTCCCTCCAAAAAGTAGCTAATGTAGAGATTTTGCATCTAGCAACTTGCAAGATGGAAAAGCACATGGAACCTGATTCCACATAACACAATCAATCAGGTTTGACCTGAGGAACAAAAAACAAATGATAAGAGAAAGATTGGAGGTAGAAATAAAAAGTTATCACAATGAGCCAATTGCAAATTATCTACCAACTCAAGCATCAGTGCTGCATAATGAAATATTGCAGATACTTGATTTTTTTTTAGTATTCTCCCCAAAATAAAATTCCAAATTCTCATTAAAGAAAAAGAGCCCAACAATGTGACATACATCATCCAAAATACGAAACCTATCAAACTCTAAGATGCATACTATAAGCCAATTAACAACGTGTCTATTACTAGACCAAACCACCTTTCAAACACATGAAAAACCAGAATAAAAGGCTCCCAATCAGACAGACAAAGGGTACATACAAAAAAATGTACATAACTCTATAGTGGAGGAGAAGTCACTAAGAAAGTCCTTACAAATTTCGTACACAATCATAAATTAATCCCACTTCTATCTTAACAAAAAATACTCCAATGCTAAATAACAAAATGATACCAAAAAGTATAAAAATATACGTTAATATAAAAACATAACTTAATGCTTATTCCAGTAGCAAAAGCCTTAAAAAATGGACCCAATACTGTGGGGAGGGGGAATACTATCAAAAAATTTTTAGACTTTATCCCTAGTAACATACCAACCCCTTTTATCAGCAACATTTTCAAACCAAACTTAGTCACATAATGTGATTCAGAATCATCCAAAAGTGGAGGTAATCCATAGCAGCAAAAGAAGGATTAATGGAAAAAATAAATAAATAAATCAGATTTGTTAATATGATGGACCCAACTTACAAAAGCCAGCAATCTTGAAGAAACAATGCAGCTTTATTTACAATAGAATTTCCCAGCAAATCAATTTATTTTTACTTCTAATTGAAGAAACAATCCAGCTTTATTTACAATGTAATTTTCCAGAAAAATTCATGGCAGTATGTACAAATAAGATGACATACAATAACTTAACAATACATTTAGTTTACTCTTCTTAAATAAAATAAAATAAAAAAATAAAAAACTTAACAATATAATGAAATACATTAAAATTCGTAGGGTAATGTAGTATGTCCATTTGTTTGTCTTGCTTTTAAGAGTATGTTATTTATAAAATACATTGAGACATTGGACTTCTTCTTTGATGCAATCTATCAAAAAAATTCCATTCCTTTCCCGATAGAGTAGGAAAATAGCTTACTAATCCACTTTCTTTGTCTCCTTTTTTTTTTTTGCTTGATTACAATAATTACTTCACTGCCAGAGAGCTTGAGGAGTGTTCTTTTTACGGCTCTCCAGCAGTGAATAATTTTATTAATGCAGTTGTCTTGTGGGCTTTTGGAGCAACGAAGCAGATTGAGGGATGTTAACATTTTTCAAGTGTACATGATAATCATGTAGCATGTTGTTGACGCAAATTTTCACATTTTTGTGTCCTTCATAATAGTAAAAAGTAGTATCTCTGAACCGCTAGATGCAGTCAAAAAGTCTTTTGGTATGATGATGGTGATCTTTTATTTCTCATGAAAAAGAAATTAAGCAGAATATTTCAACCATATTTTCCCACATGGCGATAGACTTGGGCTGAAATATGGCATATTAAGTATATGAATGGTTGGTGAAAGACATTGAGAACTCCCTTATATAAATTTCATTGTTCTTTGCATACCACAGAATTCAAGAACTTGTTGTCATGTTTTAGAACATCTCCTTTTCGCCCATCATAGAGAGTGGAGGTAAGAGCTTCATGCTTCTCTAGGCATGGATCGTTGAGTAACTTAGCTTGATATGGTCGCACTAGATGGAGGATCTCCAGTTGTAGACCTCTTCTCTTGTTGATCAAATTATTATAGTTGCTTATGCTAATTAAGAACGTCCTTTTAAGGGGCTTAGATGACTAAGACTGTTACTGCTGGAATTCAGCATCAGGTGCAGGCTTATACTGCTGGAGTTCAGCATCAGGTACGGCTGGATAGTATGTTAGGACATATGTAGTTCAATTTGTTGACATATGTCACTATTTTATGTAATTGGCTTATCCTTTGACAAAACGCACTTTACTTGTAATTGGGTAGATTTAGGATGTGTTTAACGCTTCAAGAAACAGTGTTTGAAGATTAAGTGTTGAAGTCATCAAGTCTGTCCAAGAAATAAGCTGGAAAGTGTAAGTTACTAAACCTCAACACCTGTCTCGACACATGCATCTATCGAGCTTTAAGAAGCTGTTTTAGCCCGAGCCTCGACAGCTTCTCGACAAATCCTCGACACCTCTATCTGTCGAGATTTAAAGAAAACAGATTTTCAGTTCTGTTTTAAGTCCAATCAGTGAATGTGTCTCTGAGACTTCTTTTCTCCTAACCCTAGACATATAAAAGGATTGTTTTAAGGACCGTCAAAGAGATGAAAGTTGTACAAGTATTGAGCAATCCTTGTTCATGCAATATGTGATAAAAAAGACAAAGTTCGTGCCCTAGTTCATCTTTTGTGAAGAAGATTGCGGTGTATTGTGCACCATAGGGTTTTGTAACCAAGCGTCTTCTTGATCTTCATCGTGTAGATGATTTGAAGAACTTTGCAGCCAACAACTCTCTCTCTAGTTGGTGAATTCAAGTCGCGTACTGAGATCCGCACAATTGGTTAGTCACGTACTTGGGAGTCGTGCATTGAAAGGAGAAACTGTCACTACAGAGGAAGTCCAATTGGGTATTGGGGTATGGGTTCAACTGTAGGTTGGTAAGGTACTTGGGATTCCTTACTTGTAATCGCTTGCTATGATAATAGTGGAGTTTCGGGAGTGGTGACCTTAAATCACCCGGTGGGGTTTTTGCCGTTAGGTTTTCCCCATTCGTAAACAAATCACCGTGTCTTTTATTTTTTCACTGCATACTTTAGTTTTGGTGATTTTTATGTGCTGCCACATGATATTGCATGTTAACTTGATTAATTAATAACTTGGCTAATTAATCAATTTAATTTATCATTAGGGGTCAACGTGTTTATGGCCTGTTAAGTGGTATCAGAGCAGGCACACTATGACTAGGGTTTAATCCTTGTGTGTGATCCATTGACCCCTGCTGTCATGGATAGAGGTCAATCTCTTATTATACCTCCATTATTTGATGGCACTAACTATGCGTATTGGAAAGTACGCATGAGAGCTTTCTTGCAGTCTTTAGATGAGAAAGTGTGGCAAGCTGTGGAGATAGGCTGGACCAAGCCTACAGAAGCGCCGGCCGATTGGGATGATGCCAAGATCAAGGCGGCAAATTTCAACAGCAGAGCATTGAATGCCCTATTTAGTTCAGTCACCAATGAGGAGTTCAAGAAAATTTCCTCAACAGAAACTGCTAAGGAAGCATGGACCATTCTCCAGACAACCTATGAGGAAACTAAGGCTGTCAAGGATTCAAAGCTATAGAGGCTCACTATAAGCTTTGAAAAAATTAAGATGGTGAAGGATGAGTTATTTGATGAGTTCTATGCAAAGCTCAAAGACATAGTAAGGAAAGTGCTCTCAATTTGAACCATTCCTAAACCCAAGATAGTAAGGAAAGTGCTCAGATAGCTGCTCGAGAGATTCCATACTAAGATCATGGCGATAGAGGAATTGAAGGATATTGACAGAATTTCTCTGACCGAGCTGGTTAGAAACTTGCAAACCTACAAGTTAGGGCTGACTAGGATAGGCAAGTCAAGCAAGGGCAAGAGCATGGCACTAAAAGCCAAGAGTAGTGATACAGATGATTCTTCAGATGATGAAGATTCTAAAATGAAGTCCTATATTATAAGGCAATTCAAGAAATTCATGAAGAATGTCAATGGAAAAGGCTTTAACAAAGACCGTAGGCAATCCAGTTTTTTTCAATTCACGAATTCAGATAAAGGGAAGAAGGATGTCAAGGATGGCGGTCAGTACACTATTCCCGCTGGACCAAAATGCTTTGGGTGTCAAGGCTTCGGACACATGAAACAAGAGTGTCCAACGTACCTAAAGAGTATTGGGAAGAGCAAGGCACTTGTTGTTACCTTAAGCGACACAGAGCCCGAGGATGATTCCGAAAATGAAGATGACGGAATCTTGAATGCCTTCACTGCCACTGTTAATCCTACTGATGGGGTTACTGAAGAAGTAGATGAAGAAAAGGAATTGGTGGATGCCAAGTTTGAGAATATGGATGATCAAGATGATATCCATACCGCCTATGAGAAACTGTACAAGCTTTCTAAGAAGCATGAGAAACTCTATAGGCTGGCCACCAAGAAGCTCAGTGATGTGGAACTTGACCATGAGGAGCTTTCCACTAAGGTTGATGAAGTAAATCAAATAATTGGAGCATTGAAGTTTGAGAACAATTTCTTGGTTGAGAAGACCACGAAGCTTGAAGCAGAGCTGTTTCAAGTTAGAGCACAATTGGAAAGGGCATCAAGTGCAAAGTTGGACGAGATGCTAAGTGTTTAGAAATCTTCTTTAGATCGTATTGGATTGGGGTATAAATTCTCTCTCTCTAATACTCCTTCTGCTAATACTACTGTTTTTGTTCCACCTGCTAATAACATTAAAACTGAGGATAAAAATGTTAAAACTGAATTAGCAAGTGAGAACGTAGACAAGGGCAAGTTTATCCTAGGAGTACCCCCTAAAGTTGAGAAAAGGGAAACTAGAAACCCTAGGACTAAGAAGGCTATCTCTTAAAAGCCCAAACAGAAGAAGCAGCATCTCTGTTATCATTGTGCTGTTACTGGTCATACTCGATCAAATTGCTATAAGTGGCTAGCCACTCAACAAAGCAATGACATGATAGCATTTGGGAACCAGAATCAGCTTCAAACTTCTCTTGCTCCTCTTGGAGACATTCTCAAAGCCCTCGTGTTCCTTTTGAACTTAAATGGTTCATGTTCTTCTCTCTCATCACTGGTTCAAAGGTTGACTAAAAGGAAAGGTTCTTCCAAGATGTGGAAGGAAAAGGGTTTTAAGTGATTCTGTTCACTTCTTCTTCTCTTTCTCCGTTTTACTATTTTGCATTACTTGTGTGTTGCTTTACTGTTTTGAGTTAGTCTAGTTTTATGCATTGTTTTTGCTTTCTTTAACTTGTTTTTGTTTGTGTGTTTTCAGTTTTGTGTTTTATTTTTTGCTTTTCTGATAAAATAAAATAAAAAAAAATTGAAAAATTGAAAAATACAAAAACAGTGTGTGTTTGTGTGCATTGGTTCTTGTGAACCTTTAAAATGGCCATTGAAACAGAGTTTTCTAAACTGTGTATCACTTGTAGTTTAGATGAGCATTCTTCTGCACAACTAAGTAAGTAAGCTTTGTAGCTCTTTGTTTGTGATGAGTAAGGTTAAGTGATCTCTTCTACTTAACACTCGTATCACTCTTTTTGACGGGTAGGACTAGAAAATCCTAAGAGAAAGGCATAAATAACCATCTCAATACTGTTACTCGCCAGTCATGATATAACATATGTATGCTTCGGCATAGCAAAAGTGCAATGTCAAAAGCTTAACATATCTGGGTATTTCTTTTCTTTCTCTTATATGCCCATGCATGATATGCTTAATAAAAGAAAATATGCAAAGAAATAAAAAGCAAAAAGATCAAAATGCTTTAAAATATGGTTGCAAGCGTGTTTTCTAGGAGATGTGGGAGTTATAGGATGTACCTCGAAGGTGATAGTCCCCATCAAACAGTTATGATTTTGTGTGAGTTAAAGTGATTTTCTCATATCTCAAATCGTCATAACAATGAGACATTTATGCAATCTTGCGATGTTTTCACACACAACACGCAATATTCTTTGCTATTCTTGATACATGTGCAGGTACAATGTGATTTGGCTATCACAAGGTTTACATGCGTTAATGTATGCTTCTTAAACTGTCTTAACTCATTTTTGAAATATAAAATTGGTTAGACTTGTTTAGTGTGTGTGTGTGCATGTTTTGGGATCCATGTGCTTTAAAATTCTTGATGAGAGATGCTATTGAGAGCTAAATGTATTGTTTGGATCTTTGGTTGAGTTGCATACGTGATTGTATTCATGTCTGTGTTTTTCCTCTCTTGAAAAACTATTTTTAAGGCATCTCAACACCTCCTCGACACCTTCTCGACACCTAGCTGTCTGTCGAGCTTCTTAGAATATTTCTAAACGCAGTCTCGACACATTCTCGACACCTGGTGGATTGATCGAGAAACTTTTTGTTTGCTCGATAGATTCTCGACAGCTTCTGGATCAATCGAGATTCTTAAATGCTTGATCCTTCTTTCTCGACACATGTTTTCGATAGCTGTATCTGTCGACATTCATTTTCTCGACAACTACCTCGATAGCTGTCTCAACACCTCTCGATACCTGCATCTGTCGAGAATTACTAAAGGGGTATATATTCTTTCTGTCACGTTTTTCTCTCATTTCACTCGATCTCTCTCTCTCGATACTTGGTGTTTTCTCTCCCAAAACCTTTCTCACTCTCTCCAAACCTCTTCCTAAGGATTCTTCAAGTGTTTTTCTTGTTTTTCCTCACTTGGTAAGCATCCATCCTCTCATTCTTCATGCATTTCATGATTTACAAACCTAGGTTTTAAGGTTTATGAAAACTTTTGGGGTTTTTCAAAATTGTTGAAAGTTTCATAAAATTTTTGGGTTGGTTTTATAGATTTGATCTTTAAAACTACATGCATTGCATTACATTAGCATTCTAATTGTATTTTCATGCATTTAGATGTGTGCAAACTAGTTGTGTGCTATTAGGTTTGGATTGGGCTGAGCCCATGATGTTTTTATTTTTGCATGTCACATGTTCATGCATTTCCTATGCATACGTTCTATCTTTTCAATATTTCTCTTCCTATATTGAACTGTTTGGAACTTTTCTGTGTGTTTCTCTTCTTCTCCCTCTCTCTATGTTTGCGTTAGTAGTGTCTATGGCACCTAAACGTAAGTCTATTCCATCCCAAAACCCTTTGCATTCTAAGGGATCTTCTTCTTCGTATTCTACTCCTTTGTCTATCCGGTTTCGTGATGAGAAAGCCCATAAGGACTTCTTGGAGAACTTCTTTAAATGAGGTGTTCATTCGGAATGCTACGTTGTCCTGGCAGACTTTGCCGACACTGACCTACCCAATGTCATTCACAATCGAGCTTGGAAGTCACTGTGTGACGTCCCGGTCACTTTGTCCTTTAGTGTTGATACAAGAGTTTTACTCCAACATCCATTGGATTGATTCTTCAGTACCTCTCTTCTATTCTAGCGTTCAAGGTACGCCCTTTGCTGTCACTCCGGAGTTAGTCTTTGAGGTTCTTCATGCTCCGAGGGTGGATCATCCTGATTACCTCAGATGTGAGCGTCTATGGACTGTGTCCAAAGACGAGATGATCTCGGCATTCTGTGAGCGTCCTTTCTCTTGGGGAGATCATCAGTACACACCATGTCGGCCTTTTGCTAAAGGTCCTCATTTCCTTATCATGGTGATGACTTTTGTGTTGCACCTATTCTCTCACTACAACTCTATCACAGAGCCTCGTGCTCGATTTTTGTTGTCCCTTCTTAAGCATCTCACTATAGACTTTCCTGCACACTTTATCTTCTCTATCATAGATGTCTATAGAGATACGGCCACCCGTGATAAGCTCATTTTCCCTTCCGTTATCACGAGGATACTTCGCCGTTTTTCCATCCCCTTTCCTTCGTCCGATCCATTTCATGTCATGTCTGCCATAGATGCCTCTGCCATAAAACGTAGCGAGGCACAGTTCAGATTGAGAGAGTCGGATGCTGCTGCTCCTTCCTCCCGTCTGACTACATCCAGATCTGCTCGAGCTACATTTGCTCCTTCTTCTTCGAGCAACGTCACTCTAGGAGACATCATGGCGCAGCTTCAGCGCATGGATGCTTGCCTCGATACTCTCTCTACGGAGTTGTATC
This sequence comes from Castanopsis chinensis, assembly GCA_032878915.1. NCBI lineage: Eukaryota > Viridiplantae > Streptophyta > Magnoliopsida > Fagales > Fagaceae > Castanopsis > Castanopsis chinensis. Next base: position 12,525,084 of record JAVQMG010000131.1, read on the forward strand.
AGGTGAATGTTCGTGTTAGTCACATCGCTAGGCGATAGGCGACTTTGGGCGGCTTTGCTCTTGAGGCTTCTCCTCCGCCTCCTCATGTCACTTCTGAGACTGAGGATGATGGTAACGGTGATGACGGTGATGATGATGATGCTTCGGATGATGATGATGGAGATACGAGCTCTTCTAATGAGATGTCTACTTGACACTCTACCTTTTGTCACTCATGACAAAAAGGGGGAGTAGTTTTGGTGTATGAGAGTAGTCATACTTAGGGGGAGAGCTAGTATAGGACATTTTTGATAGGGGGAGTGTTGATATGGGGGATGTAGTAAGGATTACATGTATTTCTTTTCTTTTCTATCTTTTTAGAGATACATTGATCATGTATTGACATACATTATACTTATTTCTTGATATATATATGTTAATGTTTCTTTCACCTATCTTTCCATGTGTTGTTTCTTTTTTGTCTTTATACACATGATTCTTTTACTTGTATGCAATCTATTATTTCTGCTTCACACAAAGATGCCTTGATGTGTTTTGTTTATAAGTGTTTCAGAAATACAGGTTGTCAAAGTCTACTTGCCATAAACTCTCTTCTTGCAAAGTTTTTCAAGAGTTTGTGTTAGGATAGATTTTATTGTATGTAACAAGTGAAGATGAGTTAAAGTGTTTTATGACTTCTCTCATATCTTCATTTGTTTGTTGTGGTTTTGTCACGGATTGCCAAAGGGGGAGATTGTTAGGATATATGTAGTTCAATTTGTTGACATATGTCACTATTTTATGTAATTGGCTTATCCTTTAACAAAACGCACTTTACTTGTAATTGGGTAGATTTAGGATGTGTTTAACGCTTCAAGAAACAGTGTTTCAAGATTAAGTGTTGAAGTCATCAAGTCTGTCCAAGAAACAAGTTGGAAAGTGCAAGTTACTAAAGCTCGACACCTGTCTCGACACATGCATCTATCGAGCTTTAAGAAGCTGTTTTAGTCCGAGCCTCGACAGTTTCTCGACAGATCCTCGACACCTCTATCTGTTGAGATTTAAAGAAAACAAATTTTCAGTTCTGTTTTAAGTCCAATCCGTGAATGTGTCTCTGAGACTTCTTTTCTCTTAACCCTAGACATATTAAAGGATTGTTTTAAGGGCCGTCAAAGAGATGAAAGTTGCACAAGTATTGAGCAATCCTTGTTCATGCAATTTGTGATAAAAAAGACAAAGTTCGTGCCCTAGTTCATCTCTTGTGAAGAAGATTGCTATGTATTGTGCACCATAGGGTTTTGTAACCAAGCATCTTCTTGATCTTCATCGTGTAGATGATCTGAAGAACTTTCCAGCCAACAACTCTCTCTCTAGTTGGTGAATTGAAGTCGCGTACTGGGATCCGCACAATTGGTTAGTCACGTACTTGGGAGTTGTGCATTGAAAGGAGAAACTGTCACTACAGAGCAAGTCTAGTTGGGCATTGGGGTAAGGGTTCAACTGTAGATTGGTAAGGTACTTGGGATTTCTTGCTTGTAATCTCTTGCTGTGATAATAGTGGAGTTTCGGGAGTGGTGACCTTAAGGGTCCGTTTGGTTAGGAGGATGGAAAAGTGAGAGGATAGAAAATAGAGGGAGGATGGAAAAGTGGGAGGATAGAAAAGTTTTTAGTTTTCCTTAGTTGTGTTTGGTTGAGAGGATGGAAAAGTAGAGGGATGGAAAACTTTTTGGTTTTGTTGAAAATAAGGTTTGTTTAAATTTACCATTATATGCCTCTTAAATAAAAGAAAAAGTAATACATTATACTTTTAAAAAAAATTGTGCATAGATAAAAGTGGATATTTCAAAAAAATAGCATAAGAAATTATTTAAAAGTATTTTCTTAAAGAATAATAAAAACAAAATTAAGAGGAAAAAAAAAAAAAAAAAAGAAACAGCGTTACAGTAGAAAAAAAGAAGCAGCGTTACAGTAGGAAAAAAAAAAAAAAAAAAAAACCCAACGTTTCACTGTTTCAGTGGAAAAGTCAAAAGAGCAAAAAAAAAAAAAAAAAAATGTCACAGTGCAAAAGGCAAAAGAAAAAAAAGGTTCCTACATTAAAAAAAAAAAAAAAAAAAAAAAAAAAAAAAAAAAAAAAGAAAACCAAGAAGAAAAGTGGGGGCAATTTTGTCAAAAAAATTTTCTCACTTTTCACTTCAATTTTCTCTCCAATTTGGAGAGATTATATTTTGAATAGGGAGGAGAGAAAACTTGTGAGCCCCACCACTTTTCTCTCCCCCTCTCCCTCTCAACCAAACAGTAAAAAATACCATTTTTCACCCTATTTTCCACTCTTTATTTTCCATCCTCCCTATTTTTACTCCAACCAAACACATTCTAAATCACCCGGTGGGGTTTTTGCCGTCAGGTTTTCCCCATTAGTAAACAAATCACCGTGTCTTTTATTTTTCCGCTGCATACTTTAGTTTTGGTGATTTGTTTGTGCTGCCACGTGATATTGCATATTAACTTGATTAATTAATAACTTGGCTAATTAATCAATTTAATTTATCATTAGGGGTCAACGTGTTTGTGGCCTGTCATAATACAAACCGTTACTGCTGGAATTCAGCATCAGGTTTAGGCTATTACTGCTAGAGTTCGGCATCAGGTACGACTGGATGGTACAAATTGTTACCGCTAAAGCTTAGCATTAGGTGCAGTTGTGTGGTATAGACTATTACTACTGAGTTCGAATCAATTACGGTTGCGGTACAGACTGTTATTGCTGGAATTTAGCACCAGGTACAACTAAATAGTGCAAACTATTATGGCTGGAGATTAGCGTCAGGTGCAGCAAGGTGCTGATTGTTACTATTGGAGTTCAAAATCAAGTGCGACTGTGTGGTGTTGACTGTTATTGTTGGAGTTCAACATCAGGTGTGACTATGGTAAGGACTGTTACTGCTAGAATTCAGCATCAGGTATAGTTGGATAGTGGATATTGTTACTGCTGGAGATCAACATCTAGTGCAGCTGGGCAGTGGAGGTTGCTATTGCTGGAATTTGGCATCAAGAGTAACAAGTTAGTGGAGGTTTCTACTTCTGAAATTTGGCATCAAGTATAGTTGTTGAGTGCTGACTTTGTGCTGCTAGATGGCTAATATTTTGAGTTCCGTACTACTGGATGCTTCGCAACTTAGGAGGCATGGCGATTCTTCATTTTTGGTCGACTCCCCAGTGGAGTCGCTAGAAGGTTGGGAGCAGTTTTTTTGTTGCCAATATGATATTTGGGATTCCAAGACCCGAGACTCAACTTTGGACTTGGAATATGGCCCAAAGGCTATCAGTGAAGTGTGAAAGGCCCATTTTTTGCTCAAGGTCCAAGTTGCATCCAACAAAAATTATAATAAGGCCCCAAAAATACTTCTAGCAAAGATAAGCTATCGCAAATGATGGACCACCATATTAAGTGCTTAAATAGTAGTCCAGTGGTAAAAAGAGAAATGTCCAGTGGTAGATGCTTGACAAATTAATTAGTGTATTTGCAGAGTAAAATTATGTGTTTCCTCCGTAGTCGGTTAATATAAAAATGAGCCTATTATAACAAGTATACAAGAGGAAAATGGTCCAACAGTGAATATGACAGACCTCCAGCAATAACATCTGATGAGTTAATAAATGTGTTTACATGATGAAAATCATATATTTCCTCATTATTATTAGATGAACGTGAGGGAAAACTTCCATAATATTCAAGAAATTATGACCTTCAATGTAATGGCAATAAACAATGATTAAATATGCCATAATTACAAGTAAAAGAAGAAAAATTATGATGAAATGAAGGGAAAGAAAGACCCCTAGCTTAGTGTAGCAAATATTTAACCAAGGTTCTTATGCCTATGATGGAATATGTGAAAGGATGTATGGCAAATGATGAAAACTACTCTTATATGAGTGGGTGAGCAAATACATGGTGATGTAGGGAATAAAATGGTAAAGGGACTTGGCAATTTTTCACCATGGTGGAGAAAGACTGATTGTAGCTAATCATGAGACTTTTATGGTGCTTTGTTTTGTTAGAAAAGGGAAGGAATATTTGTAAATTGATGGGTATGGGCATTTATGAACTAAAAAGAAACTTATTTTTTAATTAAGGGTTGAAATTAGCAAGATTGATGGAGACTTTGAGGGGATTTCGTCCCCCCTTGCTATGTAGATGATGCTTTCCTTTTATAGTGAAGCTTAAGGAGAAATTAGCGAAAGCCAAAAATGTTGGGTCTGATTAGCAAGGGAATTTTCAGAGTATCCATCATGCGATTTGGCCAAAAATGGTGTGGGCTTCTTTTTGAAATTTTATTTCCTTTGGGTAATGTCAGATGAAGCTGAAATTCAAAGCATCTAACCTAGGATTTGGCCAAAAATGGTATGATTTCCTTTTGGGTAGTTTATCTTCTTAGGGTAATGTTATTAAGTGCTAAGATTTGGAGATTGATCTCAGCAAATAAGATCAAGAAAAACATGGGGTTAGAAAGTGGTTGTTGCAACTAAAATTTGAGCTTCAAAGAGTAGGAGCTATCACCCCAATCTAGGTGAGCTCCAGAGATCTTTTTATGCTCTCCAAACCACATTTCCCTATATTTTCCCTTTAGAAATTCATGGGCTTGGTTCATGAATTAGTTTTTACACATTTTTGGTACTTCAGAAGCTAGTTTGTTGAAGTTTGGATGATTTGGTCATGGCTTCCTCTAGTAGTAACTGAAACTTAGGGAGGAAGAATGGCATTTATTGCATTTCAACATTTTGGTGTCAATGTAGCCCTTGATTACTATTCACATCAGCAATGGTAGTGGCAGAGAGACTGATGGGATAGGTGGCCAGCTCCTAATTTGGTTTGGGAGTTTGGTTGCTTCTTAAGGTGCTTTTCAGTAGAAGACAGAACTGAAGGGAATTTTCTACCTAGGCCAATTTACACACATGGGCTATTTTGGTTGAGACTTCATGTTGGGCTTGGCCATGAGGGCTGAGTATTTTGATGGGCCTCTGACTTGGGGGTTATCTCCAGTTGGACCTATCATTTTGCTTTCTCATTTTGAGCCCTACAAAATGGACAAAGCTACCATAGATTGCTATGGATTTCTATTCCACATGAGTTTTAGCTGTTAGTAAAAATGAAATGAATTCATGAGTTTCAATAAATATTTATGATAGGTTTTGGGTATTAATTTCCATGAGCTTTAAATAACAATTTGTATGGTTTCTTATAATTTTCTGCCATGGATTATTTTGTAAATGATATTTTCTTTAGGCTTTTAAATAGTAACCTCAAATGTTTCTCGTGAATAATATATACCATGAGTAGGGGTGTGCATGGGTTGGGTTGGGTCGGGTTGAGGGAATTTTTTGACCCAACCCACCATGGTGGGTCAAAAAAAATTCGACCCAACCCGACCCATCACATATGTCCAACCTAACCCAACCCAACCCACATGGGTCGGGTTGAACCATGGGTTAGACTTTTTTTTTAATTTTTTATTATTATTAAATTGAACCTATGTTTTTTTTATTAATTATATAATATATTTAAATATATATTAAAGAAAGTAATAGGATTTTATATTATATATGTTTGTAGGATTTTATTTTATATTATATAATATATTTTATATTATATATTACTAGGTTTTAACTAAAAAAAAATATTTATTAAATATATAATATATTTTAAATATATATTAAAATATGGGTGGGTCGGGTCGGGTCGGGTTTGGCGGGTTTGTAATTTTATGACCCATAACCCAACCCGACCCGCTACAAAAAAAATTTTTATAACCCAACCCAACCCACCAAGCCCTAAAAACCGACCCAACCCGGCGGGTTGGGTCGGGTTGGGTCGGGTTTGGCGGGTCGGTGGGTTTTCTGCACACCCCTAACCATGAGTTTTAATAGAGGCATTGATCTATGTGATAATGTAACTCATAATATCTAAAGCAAGTTTAGAAATATTTGTAAATGACAACTTTATATGAAACATGTTATAGGAGCTCTCTGAAGCAATAGAGAAACTGAAAATTTTCCTTATGCCTCTAGGCGCAAAGGAGGGTTTGCAATGAGTGGAGTCTCCACCTAGTTATATGGTCTAGGAACCATGAATATAGCGTCCTTTCGAGGAAGGACCTTTTGATCTTGCTACCAAAGTTTGGGTTTAGAGTTTACTTATGCTCTTGGGAAGGTGTTAGGCACTTAAGATCGCTTAACCCTAAGGTTAGTCTCCCATCATTGTGTCCTATATCTTAACCCTATTAAAAATTATCTAAATACTTGTATTCTAGACTTACACACACACACACACACACGCATACGCACACACATACTAACATGCATCTAACAAACAACATGACATCTTTAACCCTAAACTTATCCATCTATTTAAACACAAAGAGAGCCGAACAAAATAAATGAGGTTGAAAGCTCGAGGTTGAGGAAGGACTTGATCGAGGCAATAGACCAAGCAACGAAGGCTAAAGAGAAGAGAAGGTGAAGGAGTTCAAAGACGTGCTAAAGGTGGAAAAGAAGCTCATCATTCAATAGGATGAGGAGATTCAAGCTGCCCTTCTGAAGACATATAAGGAGTGTGAGAAAGTGATCACAAATTTTTGGAGTCTGATCACTTCTCTAATCTCCAATTCATCTAGTACTTCATGAACTGGTCAACCGTCATATTCCTAAGCTTGTGGAGGTATTTTACTCAGTACTTTTGTTTCTTATTGAGTTTTTACACGTTTTAAAAGTTCTTATTCTACTTTCGTCTTTAGGTTCTTGGAGAATCCCTGTGTTTGATGATTGATTATCTAAGCAGTGAGGAGAAGGTGGTGGTTGCCAACTCTAAGGTCGACTCAGTTGAGGGTAAAAGATTGAGGTTGAGGAAGGACTTGATTGAGGCGTAGGACTAGGCAGTGAAGGCTAAAGAGAAGGTGAAGGAGCTCAAAGACACACTGAAGGTGGAAAAGAAGCTTGTCATTTAGAAGGATGAGGAGAGTTAAGCTGCCCTTTTGAAGACAAATGAGAAGCATGAGAAAGTGATCACCAAATTTTTGGAGTTTGATCACTTCTCTGATCTCCAGTTCATTTAGTACTTCAAGGGTTTCGAGTTTCTTTGTAGGTGGATGATGAAGCATCATAACCAGGTAGCAGATTTTGTAAACCTTGACTTCGAAGCCATTAACATCGAGATCCTTGCTGACAAGACTAAAGAGAAGGAAGGAGTAGCTGTTGCTGATGCTACTAAAGGAGATGGCACTGTTATGGGTGGAATTGTGGATGAGGTTCGTATGGACGAAGGCCATGTTAAGGAGGTCGTCACTGCTCCCTAAAAGAAGACTTTTAATATCTTTCTCTCTTTTTTTTTTTTTTTTTTTGAAAACTCTAGTTACCACCTATTTAAGGCTTTAACTCAATGACAATTGTTAGGACATATGTGATTGGATGTTAGGAACATATGTTAACATTTTATGTATTGGATAATCCTTTGACAAAACGCATTTTACGTGTATTTAGATAGATCTATGGTGTGTTTAATACTATAAGAAACAAGGTTTCCAGGTCAAGTGTTAAAGCCACGCAAGTCTGTCTAAGAATCAAGTGAGAAAGTGCTAGATTTTAAAGCTCAACAACTAGCTTGACAACTAGTATCTATCGAGGTTTAAAAGCTGCTGAAGCTCGTGGCTCGACAGCTAGCTCAATACATGGCTATCTATCGAGGTTTATGAAACTCAATTTTTCAGGACTGTTTTTCATCCAATTCGTGAGTATGTGTTTAGATTGTCTTTTCTCACAACCCTAAATATATATAAGGATTATTTTAAGAGCTGTATCAGGTGGTACAACCAAGAGCACAATTGCATAAGAGCATAATTCCTCACCGTGTCATTTGTAAACAAGAGTGCCCTACTTATCTCAAGTCTATTGGGAAAAGTAAGGCACTTGCAGCTACCTTGAGTGACACCGAACTTGAGGATGATTCCAAAAATGAGGATGACAGAATCCTGAATGCCTTTACCGCCACTGTCAATCCTACTAAAGGGATTGTAGTAGATGTGAATGAAGAAGAAAACTTGGTAGAGTCAAAATTTGAGAAGATGGATGAGCAAGATGACATCCACACAGCCTATGCAAAGCTGTACAAGGTCTTAAAAAATACATAAGAAGATGTATAGGTTGGCCACCAAGAAGCTCAGTGATGTGGAGCTTGAATGAGAACAACTATCCACTAAGTTTGATGAAGCAAATCAGACTATTGGAGTATTGAGATTTGAAAACAATTTCTTGGCTGAGAGAACCAAGAAGCTTGAGGTAGAACTGTTCCAAGTGGGAGCTCAGTTGGAAAGGACCTTAAGTTCAAAATTTGATAAGATGCTCAGCATGCAAAAATCTGCCTCTGATCAAACCAGTTTAGGATATGATTTTTCTTCTCTTAATATTACTTCTTCTAGTACTACTGTTTTTGTTTCTCCTGCTAACAATATTGATCTTGAGAATAATGATGCTAAAAATGTGATAGCTAGTGAGAACATAGACAATGATAAATCTATCTTAAGAGCACTCCTTAAGCTTGCTAAGAGAGAAACCAAAAATCCTAGGGCTAAGAAGAGTAATGCTCAAAAGTCTAAAGAGAATAAGCAGCATCTCTTTCATCACTGTGGCGCAACTGAATATACTCAACCCAATTGCTATAAGTGGTTAGCCACTCAACAGAGCAACAACATGATTTTGTCGGGAAACCAAAATCAGCTGTCATCCTTTCTTGCTCCTCTTATAGCTCTCCTCAAAGCCCTCATGTTCCTTTTGAACTTGAACGGTTTCAATTCTTCCACCTTACCGCCGGTTCAAGGCTTTGCTCAAAGGAAAAGTTCTTCCAAGGTGTGGAAGGAAAAGGGCTCTAAGTGATTTAATCACTTTTTCTCTCTTACCCTCATTTTGTTATGGTTGCATTACTTGTGTGTTTTGTTTTATTTGAGAAAATCTACTTTTTATGCATTTCTTTATTTAGCATGTTCTTTGTTCAGTTGTTTTCCAATTTTGTCTTTATTTTTTTTAATTAAAAAAAATTGAAAAATTAGAAAAATACAAAAACAGTGTGTTTGTATATTTTGGTAGCTGTGTATCTTGGATGGCTAATGAAACAAAGTTTTCTAAAGTTTGTATCTTCTGTAGCTTAGATGAGCATCTCTATGCACAACTAGGCAAGTGAGTTTTGTGGCTCATGTTTGTGATGAGAAAGGTTAAGTGATCTCTTGTACTTAACACTCGTATCATTCTTTTTGACAAGAAGGACTAGAAAATTCTAAGAGAAAGGCATAAATAATCATCTGACCACTGTTGCCCCCCAATCATGAAATGACATCTATATGCTTCGGCATAACAAAAGTGCAATGTCAAAAAACTTAACATAATTAGATATTTCTTTTCTCTCTCTTATATGCCCATGCATGATATACTTAATAAAATAAAAATATGCAAAGAAAAATAAAAGCAAAAAGATCAAAATGCTTTATATATGATTGTAAGTGTGTATTCTAAGAGATGTGAGAGTTATAGGATGTACCTCGAAGGTGATAGTCCCCATCAAACAATTATGACCATCTGTGAGTTAAATTGATTTACTCATATCTCAAATCGTCATAGCATAGAGACACTTATGCACTCTTGCGATGTTTTTCACACACAACACATAATATTCTTTGCTACTTTTTATACATGTGCAGGTATAATGTGATTTGGCCATCACAAGGTTTACATGTGCTAATATATGCACACTAAATTGTCTTAACTTGTTTTTGAAATATAAAATTGGTTAGACTTGTTTAGTGTGTGTGTATGTGTGTGTGTGTGTGTGTTTTGGATCTAAATGCATGGCATTTTTTTCGTGTTGAGAGATTTTTTTGAGAGGTTAAAATGTTGTTTGGATCCTTGATTGAGTAGCATGCTTTATTGCATTCATATCTATTTTTTTTTTCTCTTGTTTGAAAAACTGTTTTTAAGTAATCTCGATAGCTCCTCAATAGCTCTCGACAACTAGGCTATCTATCAAGACCCTTTAGCTTCTCTTTATCGCAATCTCGATAACTATCTCGATCAATCGAGAAACTTTCTATCTCCTTGATAGTTACCTCGATCTATTGAGCTTCTTTACCTTAGAAACCTTTTGTTAGATCCTCGACAGTTGGTTTGATAGCTGAAAAGCTCTTTAAAGCTCAATAGCTCTCGATCGATCGAGCTTTATGAAGATTCTATATAAGGATCCATCGCGATTTTTGCACTCATTTCCTCAATCTCTATTGACAATTTCTCTCTTTTCTCACTCAAAAACTCTTCAAACTCAAACCCATCACACTCCTTACTTGATCTTCAACCTAAATCAAGTATTCTTCATCTGGTATGATTCTTTCTCACTTATTAAGCATGCATTTCATTTTTTTTTTTTTTACCTAAGTTTCAAGTTTTGAAAATTTTTTGGGGGTTTTTCAAAATTGATGAGTTTATGAAAAGTTTTGGGATGGGTTTTGTATATTTGATCTTAAAACATCATGCATTGTATCACATGTGCATTATGACACTACCTCATGCATTCTAGATGTGTGTTTACATTGTGAAACTGATTGTGTGCTAGTAGGATTGGATCGGGCTAAGCTCATGATGTTTTTACTATTAAATTTCACATGCTCATGCATTTTCATGCATACGTACGTTACAATCTCTATATTCATATATATTGACTGTATTTGGTGCTTTTTTGCGTGTTTCTCTTTCTCTCTTCTCTTCCTCTTACGTTAGTTGCATCATGGCACCTAAGTGTAAATCTGTTCCATTTTGAGACCCTTTACGTTCTGGGACATCTTCATCTTCTTTTCATTCTAACCCTACTTCGTTTCATATACGGTTCTGTAGGGAGAATGAGAGTTTACGGTCCTTCATTACCCGTTTCAATTGAGAGGCCTTGACATTAGATGAAATGGATGACAAGTTGCTGTTGGCTCATAATGGGGTCCACTCTGATTTGTTCATTCATAAGCTATATGTGCAAGAGCCACAGACCATTGCCGAACTCATCCATTTGGCCCAGAATTTCATGAATGCTGAGGACGTGATTATAGCCAAGAAGAGGAAGAGAGTAGAGCGTTCAGAAGTAGGTCACCTATGTCATCCCGATCAAGCTCCTCGTCCTAAAAAGGCTCAGACTGAAGAAAAAAGGGATCGGAACTATAAGAAGGCGAGTTCCTCTGTGACTAATCAGCAATACACCCCTTTGAATATGCCACTAGAGCATGTACTTATGCAAATCAAGGATGATCCGTCCTTGAAATGGCCAGAGAAAATGAAAGGAAATCCTAACAAGCGCAATAGGAACAAGTATTGTCGCTTTCACAGGGACCACGGGCATGACACGGACGAGTGTTTTGATTTGAAGTAGCAGATAGTGAATCTTATCAGACAAGGGAAGTTGAGGAATTTTCTTGGACAAGACCACAAGGATGAGAAGCTAAAAGCCAAGGTGGAAGAATCATCACGGCCCCCACTAGGAGAAATAATAGTCATTTTAGGAGGAACTTTAGCAGCTCAATCATCTAAGTCTAAAAAGACGTACTTGAAGGTGGTGCAAAATGTCCAGTTGTCTAGACGATCTCTTAGGACAAGGGAAGCTGACGAGTAAGCCATCACATTTACAAACAAGGATGTTGAAATAGTTCACCACCCCCATGATGACGCGATTGTCATTACCTTGCTCATTGCTGATTAGATGACCAGGAAGGTGTTGGTGGACAATGGCAGCTCGGTAGACATTCTATATTACCCGCCTTCCAACAAATGAGGAGAGGACAAGACCAATTGCGCCCTGTGAATTCACCACTGGTGGGATTTCAAGGAATGAAGGTACAGCCTATAGCTACCATTACATTACTGGTGGTGGTTGGAACGTACCCGGAGCAGGTAACTGAAGAAGTAAACTTCCTTGTTGTTGATTACGCTTCCTTATATAATGCTATTATCGAAAGGCCTACTCTAAATGGTTAGAAGACGGTAACCTCTACCTACCATTTTTCCGTCAAGTTCCCAACCAAGCATGGTGTAGGTCAAGTGCAAGGAGATTAGTTAGCTGCTAGAGAGTGCAACTTAGCTATGTTGGCAATGGACGAGCACGTACAGACAATGAGCATTGATGAGAGAAGGATTGTAGCGGAACCCATTGAGGTGTTAGAAGATGTCCCCTTGGACGAGGGCAGACCCAAAAAGTTCACTAATATTGGGGCAAGCATGGAAGAAAAGGCAAAGCAGGCTTTAGTACAGTTTTTGAAAAAGAGCCTTGATATCTTTGCATGGAGTCATGACAACATGGCGGGTATTGATCCAAGTGTCCTTACTCATTGTCTGAATGTGTGATCCTACTCCAATCCAATGTGTCAGAAGAAGAGGGTTTTTGCTCCTAAATAGGACAATGCCATCAAAGAAGAAGTCCAGAAGCTAATTACTGCAGGGTTCATCCGGGAAGTTTATTATCCAGACTGGTTGGCGAATATAATCATGGTAAAGAAAGCTAACGGCAAGTGGCGAATATGTGTGTGGACTTTACTGATTTAAAAAAAGGCTTGCCCCAAGAACAGTTATCCATTACCACGCATTGACCAGCTGGTGGACTCGACGGCAAGACATAGATTGCTAAACTTCATGGATGCCTTCTCAAGCTACAACCAAATAAAGATGGATGAGACAGATCAGGAAAAGACTTCATTCATTACTAGCCAATGGTTGTTCTGCTACAAGGTGATGCCTTTTATTTTGAAAAACGCGGGGGCAACTTACCAAAGACTGGTGAACCACATGTTCCATCCTCAAATTAGGCAAAATGTGGAAGTCTACGTCGATGATATGCTGGTAAAGAGCTTGGATGAAGGGAAGGATATGGACAACCTTCAAGAGACCTTTGATACACTTCGGCGGTACAACATGAAACTGAATCCAAGCGAGTGTGCTTTTGGAGTTTCGTTTGGGAAGTTCTTAGGGTTCATGGACTCACATAGAGGAATTGAAGTGAATCCAGACAAAATCCAGGCGATACTAAAAATGAAACCACCAAAGAACATCAAAGAAGTCCAGTCTCTTACCGGACAAGTTACCGCCCTCAACAGGTTTGTTTCGAAAGCTACTGACAAGTGTTTGCCATTCTTTAAAGTCCTCAGGAAGGCGTTTGAGTGGATGGACGAGTGTTAGAGGGCATTTCAAGATTTAAAGACTTACCTCATGACGACATCGTTACTAAGTCCATCTGTACCTGGTGAAAAGCTGTATGTGTATTTGGCAGTGTCCTTACACGTTATAAGCTCGGCGTTGGCTAGAGAAGAAGGACGAATTCAGAAATCAATTTACTATACGAGCCGGGCACTAAGAGGAGTGAAAAGACGATACCCGATGGTGGAGAAGTTAGCCTTTGCCTTGATCATGGCTTCTAGGAAGCTGAGACACTATTTTCAAGCTCATGTTATCAATGTCCTAATGGATCATCCTCTAAAGAAAGCAATGAACAAGTTGGAAGCCGCAGGATGACTAATCCAATGGCCAATGAACTCAGCGAGTTTGATGTTAGATACCAGCCAAATAGCGCAATAAAGGCGCATGCACTGGTGGACTTCATTGCGGAGTTCACCCCAAGCCAAGACGAGCTGGACAAAGATGAAGGAACTAGAAGGTGGGTTATCAATGTAGACAAATCATCCACGATATATGCAGGAGGGATTAGAGTCATACTCAAGTCCCTAGAGGGTGATAAGTTGGAGTACGCAACCCGTTTACAGTACCAAACTACCAACAATGAGGCTAAATATGAAGCCCTACTCAAAGGGCTGGAATTGGCTAAGTCCTTAGGAGATTCTCAGCTAGTCATCAATCAAGTGAATGGAATGTGCACTGCCAAGGAAGATCGGATGAAGAGATACCTCAGCAAAGTAAGACGGCTTGTATAAAAATTTTTAGAAGTGAGTTTTGTTCAACTCCCAAGGGAGGAGAATATGGAAGCAGATACCTTGGCAAAAGCAGCTTTGGCAGGAGGAGTTATGGACGAGTATGGCAAGGTTCAATACATGCCGAGCATAGACCTCCTAGATATACAGCAAATTGAAGGGGAAGAAAATTGGATGAGTCCAATAATAATCTATCTCAAGGATGGAAGGCTTCTGGAAGACAAGGAAGAAGCTAGAAAGCTGAGGGTCAGGGTTGCCAAGTATGTCCTCATAAACGAAGTGCTATACAAGCGAGGCTTTTCTCAGCCCTACCTAAGGTGCCTAGCTCCGGACGAGTCAAACTACGTTTTGAGGGAGGTTCATAAAGGAACATGTGGGAATCACTCAGGAGCAAGATTGCTAGTCCATAAGCTCGTTCGTAAAGGCTACTACTGTCCTACGATTCAAGCAGATGCTAAGGCTTTTGTCAAGGTATGTGACTAGTGTCAGTGCTATAGCAACGTCCCTAGGCAGCCGTCTGAGTACTAGACCCCAATGATGGCCCCGTGGCCCTTTGCATAATGGGAACTGGATATCCTAGGTCCTTTCCCCCCAAGAACCAAACAAATGAAATTTTTGATAGTAGGGATTGACTACTTTACCAAGTGGGTGGAAGCCGAACCTCTTGCAAAAATTACTCAGGAAAACGTTAAGAATTTTGTTTGGAAGAATATTCTGCGTAGGTTCAGAATACCTAGGGTGCTAGTATCTGACAACGGACGACAGTTTGACAATGCACCATTCAGGGACTTTTGTGAACATTTTGGAATCAAGAATCACTATTCCTCACCCTCCCACCCACAGGTGAATGGACAAGCAAAAGTAGAAAACCAATCCCTGCTAAAAATCATCAAGACTCGGCTTGAGGGGACAAAAGGGATATGGCCAGACGAGTTGCCAGGTGTTCTTTGGGCCTACAGGACGACTGTGAGAACCTCGACAAGAGAACCCTTTTTCAAGTTAGCCTATGGAAGTGAAGCGGTCATACTTGCAGAAGTTCATATGACTAACCATTGAGTGATGAAGTATCAGGAGAAAGAAAATGGAGAACAAATTCGTCTTGACCTCGATCTCATTGATAAGGTAAGGATGGATGCGGAGCAAAGGACAGCAAGATATAAGAATCTTATGGCTAGGCAGTATGATGCCATGGTGAAACCCAGGCACTTTAGCGTAGGGGACCTCGTTCTTAAAAGAGTATCCTTGGCAATTGGGAACCTAGCTCATGGAAAATTGGGACCCAATTAGGAAAGACCATATTTGGTAATCAACTACAAGAGGCAGGGGTCGTACTACCTGGAAGCTCTAGACGGACGAAAATTAGAGCATCCATGGAATGTTGAACGTCTGAGGAGGTACTACCAGTAATGAGCTTGGTCGAGGTAACAGACATGGATGAGGTCACAACTATGGTGTTTATGTTGGGATATGTGTCCTTAAATCCTATTGTATGATGCTATGTATTTTATTATGTAAGACATTATGTATGACTTAATGTTTTGGTTAATAAAGTTGTATTATTATTTGAAAATATTGGTAACATGAATATTGGGACATTATCATATAGTCCATAAGATGCATAGTATGTGATTTATGTGATTTAGTCACAGAAGATATAAATCACAAGTTCTTTGTAAACTCAAAAATATAGTTCGTAGTCGGTGATGAAATTGGACATTTCATCTGCGAAGACTATAACATATCAACTAAGATTATTTGTCTTGATCATGGAAATGGAGATTTCTGGTTGATATGTTGATATGTTTTAAGAGTTAAGACATATTGAACTGGACCGGCGTGAGATTTATTATTCTCCTAACGACTGTCAATTGAATAATAAACTCACGACTTATATTTGCATGAACTCTTAATCCTGAAAGGATAATGGACTTGATCATGAAGTGTAGGTTGCTTTGATATATCAGGAGTGAGATCTATAGTAACGGTCAAAATCTCAGTATGTTGGGCAACCACATTTAGTGTTGATGGAATATATATTCTCAAGATGGAATTCATAGTCTCTTAACGGAGATACAAAATATTCCCTTGAGATAAGTTTAATGGGTTTGTTATTCAGAGAGTTGGGCCTAACCACTTTAGTAAGGAGTTACTAAAGTATATATTTATGGAATTGGATTTCATAAATATATGATGAATAACTTAAAGAATTAAACCGGGTACTTAAGGAATTAAGATGTAGTAATAAACAAAGTAGCAGTCTCCTTTCATAACTTTGTGTTACTATGAATATTTTATGAAGGGGTTGCATGTATAATAAAGTCTTGGGATATAATTTATTAATAAGGCCTAGAGTGCAACTATATTTATATAGTGGTATTAAATATAGTTAATGGTAACTTTGGACTTGTCAAGAGTTGACAGAAAAGCCCAAGGCCTATTGGAGCTAGTGTCTTATTGGTCCCTTTTGGTCCCACTCCAAGCCACACACTTAAGCCCAATTGGAAAGGCCCAAAAGGCCGGCCCAATTAGATAATCAGTTAGATACAAAGGGAGAAACATACAGAATTTTCCATATAGAGAAAGATTTTTAAGAAAAGAATCATAGAGAAAAAGAGAGAGTGTAAGACACACTTTCATTCTCCCTTTGGAACTGATTGAGAGACCACACATCTTGGGCGTTAGTGGAATTGGAGTGAAGATTGAAAGTATTCCCAAGTGATTCTCATCTTCAAGTTTTTGAAATTCACAGCTCCAAGGTACACTCTCTTGTTCTTATATTCTGAAACTTAAACAATGCATGTTAACCTTTATGTATGAAGTAGATCCGTTTATTGTTACATTTCCTTCCGCTGCGCTGTATGATTCCATCAAATTGGTATCAGAGCGGTCTTCATTACATATCTGTTTAACATGTTTTTGAGTTTTGGAATTAGTAACAATGATTTCATGTTGTTAGAAAATAGTTTTCTGCATGGTTGTTGAAATCATTGTTCTTGATGAAAACTGTTTTTGATGTTATGATGTTGTTTAATTTTTAGTTTAGTATGTTAAACTAAACTTTAAGGCTATAACATCAATGATATTCAGTTTAGATATCAATTTATGTTCATAATGATTGTATGATAGTTGTTTTGTACATGAAAACGTTGAAAACTGTTTTTGGAAAATTCTGGAAAATTCAAAATTCGCAAAGCTCGATCGATCGAGAATCTGTCGAGTATCTATCGAGCAAACAGAAAGTTTCTCGATCGATCGAGGATCTATCGAGGATCTGTCGAGCTTCGCGGAACTTTTCTGGATCGATCGAGAATCTGTCGAGGATCGATCGAGAACTGTTGATCCAGAATTTTTTCTAAGTGTTTTTACATATATAAAAGAGCAAGGCTATGTGTAATTATATTATGCATGTTTTATATTTAAAAACCTTTATTTTAAAAATATATAGTGGGAGAGAGATACAAGGGTTGGATCTCACGGCCTCCATTGTCGGTTTATTGTAGTGTGATTAAGCACCTCGCCTTGGCGTATATGCCTTGCTCCCTTCGGAAGGTGTTTAATTCATGGTACTACAGGTTAAACTTCTTTATGATGAATAATATGTGTTTTTTAGATAAAGAACGACCACGCTTCCGTGGAGTTACTTTATGACTCACATAGAATTCAGTCAATGGTGTACACTAGACTAAGTTTAATGTTAATCTCCCTTCGGAGCTATGTCATTATTACTTAGAGGCTAAAGTAGAAACGGCATGTTATTAGTGTTTGATAAGAGTTATCATGATAGCACTAATAATGAGAATAGTTCTCAATCAATCATAGTGTTTATAATTTACTTGCTTCCAAGGAATTTTAAACATGGGATTGGGTTGTCGTTGCATATATTATTTTATGGTTTTATTAAGCTTCCATATTATATGCTTATATGCTAAATTGATAATGTCCAGTTTACTTATAATATTCATGTTTATTATTTTCAGATTTGAACATGGCATCTTTTAGCCCACTTGTTTCTATTCGTAATAAAAAAAAACTGACTGGATCCAACTATGTTGACTGGAAAAGAAACTTGGACATTGTTTTAACTGTTGAAGAGCACAAATATGTGCTTACTCAACCATGTCCTAGCTTTCCTTCATTAGATGCTCCTCTTGAGGAAAAACAACGATATGATCGTTGGCAGAAATCTAATGAAATGGCCAAGTGCTATATCCTAGCGTCCATCTCAAATGTTCTACAGCATCAAATGCAGGATGTATAACTAGCTTCGGACATTATGCTAAGTCTGAAGGAGATGTTTGGTGAGCAAGGCCGTTCAGCAAGGAAAGAAACCATGAGGCAAATTTATAATACCAAGATGGCTGAAGGTAGTTCAGTAAGAGAGCATTGTCTTACAATGATCTCTAATCTGAATACATTGGAAGTTTTAGGTGCCGACATTGATGGAGAGTCCCAAGTGGACATGATACTCCAGTCACTACCGGAATCATTCAAGGAATTCAAACTGAATTATAATATGAACAAAAAGGTTTATTCTTTGTCTGAATTAATGAATGAGTTAGTAGCGGCGGAAGGCATCCTAGGTACTTCTAGTATTGAAGCCAATGTTGGTGAAGCTTCTACTTCACAACCTAAGTCGAAAGGCAAGGGTAAGAAGAAGACGAAGGACTTCACTAAGAAAGAAGGTAAGCAAATTGCCTTAGGGGTTGCCGATAAAGGAAAGAAGCTCAAAGGAAAGTGTTTCCATTGTGGTGAGAAAGGACATTGGAAGAGGAATTGTCCAAAGTTTAAAGCTGCCAAGAACAAGGGTATGAAAACTTCCTTTCTACTTGAAATATGTTTGGTACAGAATCCCACTGATTCCTGGTGTGTGGATTCAGGTTGTACTAATCATATCTGCAATTCTTTGCAGGGGTTTCAGGAGACCAGAAAGCTGAGTGAAGGGGAATTGTTTCTAACTTTGGCTGATGGGAGCAGAATTTCGATTGTAGCTGTTGGTGTTGTTCATTTGTACTTTGAGTCTAGGGTTTTAATATTGCAAGACTGTCTGTTTGTACCTAATGTGCGTAGGAATTTAATTTCTGCAACTTATTTGGGTAAACAAGGATATTGTGTTATCCTAAAAGACAATGATGTAATAAAGAAGGATAAAATGTTTATATGTTCTGGCAATATTGTGGATGGTCTTTATATTTTAACTCCTATTAAGCATGAACTACATAATTCTGAATTAGATACTAACTCACATGTAAAATCATTAAAGAGAAAGTTTCCTTCAAATGATGCATATCTTTGGCACTTGCGTTTAGGTCATATTAATTCAAACAGAATTCAAAGGCTGATCAAAGATGGACTCTTAGAGCCCATGGACTTTGATGAATTTCCAGTTTGTGAATCTTGTTTGGAAGGTAAAATGACCAAGCGACCTTTCAATGCAAAAGGTAGAAGAGCCCAAGAGTTGCTTGAATTAGTTCATACGGATGTATGTGGTCCTATGTCAACCCAAGCAAAAGGAGGTTATGAGTATTTCATCACTTTTACAGATGATTACTCAAGATATGGTTATGTGTACCTAATGAGACGGAAGTCCGAAGCCTTTGAAAAGTTCAAAGAGTTTAGGGCTGAAGTTGAGAATCAATTAGGCAAACGCATAAAGGCCATTCGATCTGATCGAGGAGGCGAATACCTTCTTGGGGATTTCAAGGATTACCTAATTCAAAATGGGATTATATCCCAATTGACTGCACCTGGAACAGCTCAACAAAATGGTGTAGCGGAAAGAAGGAATAGGACTCTTTTGGAAATGGTTAGGTCCATGATGAGTTATTCAACTTTACCAATTTCCTTTTGGGGATATGCCTTAGATACAGCAATACATCTTTTGAATTTAGTTCCATCAAAATCTGTCCCCAAAACACCCATAGAATTGTGGAGTGGGCGTAAGCCTAGTATGAGGTATCTCCACATTTGGGGTTGTCCAGCACATGTGCTAAAGGGAAAGCCTGATAAGTTGGAACCAAAATCGGAAGTGTGTTTGCTAGTTGGTTATCCAAAAGAAACTAGGGGTAATTTATTCTATAGTCGAAATGATAACAAAGTTTTTGTTAGCACAAATGCTAAATTTTTGGAAAATGACTATATGAATAATTTTACTCCTAGAAGTAGAGTTGTATTGGCTGAAATGAATGAGTCTGTAAATCAACAACCATTGGATAAAACTAAGGAAAAAGTGGTTGTATTAGATACACCACAAGATACTACTCATGAAATGTCTAGTACACAAGTGCCTCGTCGTAGTGGGAGAATTGTTCGGCCTCCTGTGAGATTTATAGGTTTAGGAGAAACTTATGAGGCTATCTCAGGAGAGGCTGAATCGGATCTCTACACTTATGAGGAGGCAATGAATGACATAGATGCACATCATTGGGTCCAAGCTATGAAATCTGAATTAGATTCCATGTATTCCAATCAAGTTTGGAGTCTTGTAGAGCCGCCTAACGGCATTAAACCTGTTGGTTGCAAATGGGTTTACAAGAGGAAGAGAGGGATAGATGGAAAGGTTGAAACCTTTAAAGCAAGGCTAGTGGCTAAAGGGTATACACAAAAAGAAGGCATTGATTATGATGAAACCTTTTCGCCAGTAGCCATGCTTAAATCTATCAGAATTCTCTTATCCATTGCTGCTCATTATGATTATGAGATTTGGCAAATGGATGTCAAGACTGCATTTCTTAATGGAAATCTTAAAGAAGAAATCTATATGATGCAACCAAAAGGTTTCATAGCAAAGAACCAAGAGCATATGGTATGCAAGTTGAAAAGGTCCATTTATGGACTTAAGCAAGCATCTAGGTCATGGAACATCAGATTTGATCAGGCAATCAAATCATTTGGTTTTGAGCAAAATCTTGATGAACCATGTGTGTACAAGAGACATCAAGACAAAGTAGTAATGTTCCTAGTGCTTTATGTTGATGACATTTTACTCATTGGAAACGATGTAGGAGTAATGTCATCTGTTAAAGTTTGGTTGTCAAGCCAATTTGATATGAAGGACTTGGGCGAAGCTAACTATATTCTAGGGATCAAGCTTTGGCGAGATCGAAAGAATAGGATGTTAGGTTTGTCACAAGCTGGATATATAGATAAGGTTCTAGAACAGTTTAGCATGCAAAACTCCAAGAAAGGATTACTTCCTTTTAGACATGGGGTTCCTCTGTCTGATGACCAAAGACCTAAGACTCAAGAGTAAGAAAATTTGATGAGACAAGTTCCTTATGCTTCTGCAGTGGGAAGTCTCATGTATGCCATGCTTTGTACTAGGCCAGATATTTGTTATTCAATTGGCATGGTCAGCCGATATCAATCAAATCCAGGACTTAAACATTGGCAAGCTGTAAAGCATATTCTCAAGTATCTACGGAGAACGAGAAATTATATGCTTGTTTACCATTGTGAGGATTTGATTCCCATTGGCTATACAGATTCAGATTTTCAGTCGGATCTAGATTTCAGAAAATCCACGTCAGGTTGTGTTTTCACCTTGGGAGGTGGAGCCATAAGTTGGAGGAGTGTTAAGCAATCTTGTATTGCGGACTCTACCATGGAAGCCGAATATGTTGCTGCTTGTGAGGCAGCAAAGGAGGCTGTTTGGCTCAAGAAGTTCCTTTGTGATCTTGGTGTTATAAGAATTGAGCAAGTTCCTATTACATTGTTTTGTGACAATAGTGGAGCGGTTGCACAATCCAAGGATCCAAGGAATCACAAGAAAGGAAAACACATAGAAAGAAAGTACCACATCATTCGAGACATTGTTGCTCGTGGAGATGTGATTGTAGCAAAGATTGATGGTGCAAAGAATCTAGCGGATCCCTTCACCAAAGCCTTGCCTCAAAGGACTTTCGAGTCACATTTGGAAGAGATGGGAGTTAGATTAGTGCACAATAGTCTTTAGGCCAATTGGGAGATTGTTGGGATATGTGTCCTTAAATCCTATTGTATGATGCTATGTATTTTATTATGTAAGACATTATGTATGACTTAATGTTTTGGTTAATAAAGTTGTATTATTATTTGAAAATATTGGTAACATGAATATTGAGACATTATCATATAGTTTATGAGATGCATAGTATGTGATTTATGTGATTTAGTCACAGAAGATATAAATCACAAGTTCTTTGTAAACTCAGAAATATAGTTCATAGTCGGTGATGAAATTGGGCATTTCATCTGCGAAGACTATAACATATCAACTAAGATGATTTGTCTTGATCATGGAAATGGAGATTTCTGGTTGATATGTTAATTTGTTTTAAGAGTTAAGACATATTGAACTGGACCGGCGTGAGATTTATTATTCTCCTAACGACTGTCAATTGAATAATAAACTCACGACTTATATTTGCATGAACACTTAATCCTGAGAGGATAATGGACTTGATCATGAAGTGTAGGTTGCTTTGATATATCAGGAGTGAGATCTATAATAACGGTCAAAATCTCAGTATGTTGGGCAATCACATTTAGTGTTGATGGAACATATATTCTCAAGATGGAATTCATAGTCTCTTAACGGAGATACAAAATATTCCTTTGAGATAAGTTTAATGGGTTTGTTATTCAGAGAGTTGGGCCTAACCACTTTAGTAAGGAGTTACTAAAGTATATATTTATGGAATTGGATTTCATAAATATATGATGAATAACTTAAAGAATTAAACCGGGTACTCAAGGAATTAAGATGTAGTAATAAACAAAGTGGCAGTCTCCTTTCATGACTTTGTGTTACTATGAATATTTTATGAAGGGGATGCATGTATAATAAAGTCTTGGGATATAATTTATTAATAAAACCTAGAGTGCAACTATATTTATATAGTGGTATTAAATATAGTTAATGGTAACTTTGGACTTGTCAAGAGTTGACAGAAAAGCCCAAGGCCCATTGGAGCTAGTGTCTTATTGGTCCCTTTTGGTCCCACTCCAAGCCACACACTTAAGCCCAATTGGAAAGGCCCAAAAGGCCGGCCCAATTAGATAATCAGTTAGATACAAAGGGAGAAACATACAGAATTTTCCATATAGAGAAAGATTTTTAAGAAAAAAATCATAGAGAAAAAGAGAGAGTGTGAGACACACTTTCATTCTCCCTTTGGAACTGATTGAGAGACCACACATCTTGGGCGTTAGTGGAATTGGAGTGAAGATTGAAAGTATTCCCAAGTGATTCTCATCTTCAAGTTTTTGAAATTCACCGCTCCAAGGTACACTCTCTTGTTCTTATATTCTGAAACTTAAACAATGCATGTTAACCTTTATGTATGAAGTAGATCCGTTTATTGTTACATTTCCTTCCGCTGCGCTGTATGATTCCATCAGTTTACTAGTATTAACTGTTGTGTTTTTATTACTACTATGGTGTATGGTGTGTACTAAGAATAAGAGTGCACTGGTTCTTAAACTTTTGCACCGTCTATAAACAAGTTTGAGAAAGACGAAATTATGTATATTTCTTTAAGTATTTTCCTAAGTACTTTTGTAAAGCACTAGCTTCTAAGCAAGTGCCATATTTGTGAACAATGTTTGCATAATGATATGGTTTGGATTTCCAGTGTATTTTATGCATAAATCTAACTTCCATGATAATACCCACAAGGGGGGCAAAACCCTAAGACGAATGAAAATCCCTAGACGCAGGGATGTAACGTTCATAAGCTTTTCTCAAGACAATGATAAAGTAAAGAAAAAATAAGCTAAGGCATAAAAGGCTATACAGTGAAGCACTAGTCTACAGACGAGCATCTAACCAAGACATTTAGGTGTTCTAGGACAAGTCAAACACTAGAAGTGTCTTTGACAAAAGGCAAATGCCAAGCCTATGGATGAGGCAAACGTTTGACAAGACCATCATTGTTATCTTGAATCGTCCATGCCTTCATAGGTCTTCCATAAAAAAAAACGTGTGGACAAACCTCAAGCATCATCCATAGAAAAAGCACGTGGCGAACTTCTAACATCGTCCATAAGAAAAGCATATGGATGAACCTCTAATACTTAAAAAGTATGAAAATCTTAATAACAGCGATGGCACAGAGGGTAAACTCATCCATGCAATAACAAATAATGGATGAAAATAGACATTCATTAAAGTTTAGAAAGGGTAGACAACCACCGTCCAAAAACCCTTACAAAGTAAGCGTTAAAAGGCAATTGTTAATAAGTTTATCCAAAGTGCTTTGGACGAGAAAATTGTTTCCAAATGCATTTTAATAAAGATCCTAAAAAGAAGGGACAAATTAAAAAGAAAAATAAACACTTGATCAAGTTAATAATCTTGTCTTCAAGCAGGAGGGGCATCGGCATTAGGGTCGTCCTGAGGTGGCTTTGTAGAGGCATCATGCTCAACATTGACGTCCTCTAAGCTCGTCTAGAGGACAGAGCTTGAAGCAGCTCCACCAAGGTTAAGTTTAATAAGGCTGAAGTCAATCTCAGGGAACTTCTCCACTGCTTCCATCCTGAAATCTTCAAACTCAGCTGTATAGTTGGTGTCCAGTAGATTAGTGAATTGATTGGATGCTTGAAACTCTGCAACTGCGTCTTCTTTAGCCTTTGTAAGAAGGGTGCTTAGCTCGTCGTTCTTCTTCTGGAGGAGTTCAAGACAAGCGTCCTTCTCCTTGACGTCTGTCTTCAACTCCTCGACGTTGCTCTTCAACTTCTTTGCATCCTCCTTAACCTTGGCAGCCATCTCAGCCCACCTCTTAGACTCATCCTTCCCATTTTGGACCGTCCTCTCCAGCAAAATCCTTGTCTTGTCTAAGTTAGTTGTCTGCCTGGATGCGGCAATAAACTTAGACATTTCCTACACCAATTAAAATTTCATTATAACATGTATATATACATAATTGACAAGACGAGACATACAAAATATGAAAAAGACATACCTTAAAAAGGTCATGAACACCAAAACATTTAAAATTCTTTAAGGACATGTCATAGCATTTCATTACGTCCTTGTCCGTCACGACCTTCTCAAACCTTTCCCAAGCCAAGTCCTCATTGGAAAGAAGGTTTTGAGGTACTTGTTGAGAAGGCTGGGACAAGGAAGGAGGGGCAACTTTGGACGAGATTTGCATGGACAAGGGATCCTTAGGTTTAGAATCAACATCCAGAATTTGGATAGAATGACCTTGGGGGACGAGGAAAGGTTCTGGTTGATCGTCTTGGGTTTGAGCACCCTTAGCTTGGGATGACCTACGCTTAGCCCTCTTTTCCTTACTCTTGCTTGGAAGATTCCCTAAATCAACTCCAAGGGATAAGCTCTTACTTTTATCCCAAGTGGAAGGACGAGGTTAGGATTCCTCAAGGACAGGACCAGGTTGAGGTTGAACCTCTGGCCCCACATCCTCATCCATTATCTCCTTCCCCTTTTACTCCTTCATGGTAACCATTCCTGCAGAGAAATCTGTTAGAATCATTTCTAGAAATTAAAAAAAAAAAAAAGGGGATCACTCGAAGTTAAAAACTTATGTCTACGGACTGTACGCTCGTCGGCTGTGGCTTCAGAAGAAGGCTTAGGACCAAGTCCCCAAGTAGCGAGGCATTGAAGGGTTACCAAGGAGTGGAAATCCCTCTTAGGGTGTAGACGAGCCTTTGAAATTCATTCAAGGTAAAACCTGCTCAAATAAAGTCATCTAAAACCTAAAAAAAAAAAAAAAAAAAAAAAAAAAGGAGGGTGATTAGATGACTGCAACAAAAAGTGTGACAAAAAGTAAAGGGATAGCTAGACATACCTTCAGGACGAAGGTTCCCTAACTTTCCTGTGTAGGGAGGGAATGGATCCTTATCAACCTCAATAGGTTGTCCAGCCCAAAAGCCAAAGACGAAGAAGAACTCCGTCTTCCATTTCCTATCTAAGGTGAGTAATGATTTTATCAGCCTATAATCTCTCTCTCTAGCTTTGAACTGATAAAAGCCAAGGGATTGGTTAATCTCGGAGGGCTTATAACAAAAGAGGAACTCATCCACAGTAAGAGGACAATCCCCCTCAAACACCTCTCTCCATAAAACTTACATGGCGACTATTAGCCTCCATGCATTGGGGTTGAATTAGCATATACCTAAACCTAATCTAGAAAGCAACTCCCTAGCAAAGGTATTGAGGGGCAACCTCAAACCCCCTAAGAGATAAGCCTCGTAAATGCCAATGCCAAAACGGGGTTGACAACACCACTCGTTACGCACAGGTACCCTAGGATTCAAACTTTTAGGGATTTGGTACCAAGTTTTAAGAAGGCCTAACTTTCTCTCGTCTGTCTTAGAAGTAACCCCAACTGCACAACTATAAACCACCTCTTCCTCGTCTTGAGTAGAAGACGAGGGAGTGCTTGTGCCAGCCCTAGAACCTGACTTAGCCCTCGTCCTAAGGCTTTCTTGAAGTACCTCTAAGGGAACCCCAGGGACACTTGACGTATACTCGTCCGTGGTGTTTCCCTCACTACTGTTATTGCAATCACTACTACTACTATCACTAGACCCACTAAAACTACTAGGGTTATGATACTCATCTATAGCTTTATCAACACTATTGCTAGACGAAGAAAGGTCTATTTCAGACATGTTTTTTTTTTAAAAGCTTAGAACTTGAAGACGAGGATGGAGAAAATAACTGAGTCTAGATGAAGGGGAACTACAGACGCAGGAAACTTCTAGATGAGATGCTAAGATGAGGATGTCAAAGAAGAAAATTTGAAAAAGTGCAAAGGGTATGGGAGGAATTTCACTATTTATAGGCGTTGAAAAATTGTCTCGAATTGCGTGACCAATCAAGACACACCACGTGGCACTTCCCTCGAAAAATTAAACCAACATGACAATTTGCCAATGACATTATGATGTGTGGCACATGAACAACTACATAAATGACACACGACTAGAATATGACATCAATTGGCACACCTCCTGGACGACCCATGGACAAGGGGGCAACTGATGGGGAATGATTATTACCAACTCCAATTTCATCCATGAAGGTCGTCCTGGACAAAACCAGGAAGGCAAAGTTAGAACCTCATCCGTAAGTAATCCTGTCCATGCAGGAAGGTGCTTGGATGAGATTCACATGGTCGAGTTTGACAGAACCACTATCTTGTCCCAGAGCCATCAACCTCGATCTGAGTAAGGTCGTCCACAAATGGGCGACCTTCCATGGAAGAAAGACTCTAGGCTAGGGGATCTCTGGATGAGGATCCCTAGATGACCCTTGACACTTGGGAAAGTTCCTAAATATATACAACAACTCCGTATCACATGCATAACTTCCAGTAACCGTTATATGAGAAAATATAACTCCTAAATAGTTGTAGAAGTCACCCCCGAACCCTTACACCTCCTTAAATCCAAGGGAGGTTACAAGTTTGATAACTGCTCTTATGACACTATTTAAACGCTTATTCAGACCAGATAAAGGTACTTTTTACTCTTTCTGAAGAAGTGAGAACTCCAAAATTATAGAGAGAAAACTAACTTTGCCATCGGAGGGTTCTTGGCCAGTGACCCCGATCACCTTTGATCGTCTTTCTTTCTTTTTTAGGCCATTAGGACAACCGGTAGCCTGATCAAATCCAAAGTATCTAGCCTACTGATTTTCTTCGCATCATCAGTATGCATAAAGCAACCAAAATCATGGTGATGCATCCCAAATAGTTACATCCAAACAAGACCTCATGGGTGTCGGATGTAACCACATAACCATAAACCTCACTAAGGGTGTCAAGCATGACAAAGCCTATAATTAGAGAGGCTAACATGGAAGGTAAAGCGTAGAAGCAAGCAAACATAGACATGCAAATAAGGATGATCTAAACCCTTTAATATGGGCTAAGGTGTATGGACGATGACAAAGACCATAGGGTCTAGATCTGGTCCAAACCAATAGGCCAAAAATTAAGAAAGTAAGACAAAGTGACAAAAGGACTACAATAGCACATGGCATGACAAACATAGCCTAGGTATAGGCGCACAAGCATGGCACGGATCACACAAGCACATGGAAGACGGCATAAAGCAAGTAGAGCATAGATCCAAGAACACAAGCATGTGGAAACCTAGATCTAGACATATAGGCATAGAAACGAGCATGTAAGCATGTAGAAATCAAGCACGTAGACATGGTAGAACACGGATCGAAGCCTATGGACATGTACGAATGTAAATCTAAGCACGAAATGTAGCGAAAACCGCAAAAACACATAGATCCAAGCAAAGCATGACAAGCATGTGAACATATAACCCTAACATCGACACATAGCAAAAAGAAGAACGAAACAAAAGAAAGCATGGTATAAAACCCTAAGCATGTAGATCTAAACATATAAGCATGTAAAAAAATAGATCTAAGCATAGCATATGACACAAGACATAACAACCAAGAATCCTAGGCTAGAAACACAAATAAAGCAAGAAACATGCTAAAGAGTTCAATAAATCATGTTATTCAAGCAAAAATATCAAGATAAATGTTAGAAAGAGATTTAGAAGGTTAAGGGTTAATGCCCTTAAATCCTATTGTATGATGCTATGTATGACTTAATGTATGATTTAAAGTTGTATTAATAAAGTTGTTTCATTATAATCTAAAATAATGGTAACATAAATATTGGACATTATCATATAGTCCATGAGATGCATAGTATGTGATTTATGTGAAAAGTCACAGAAGATATAAATCACAAGTTCTTTGTAATTCTGAATTGTAGTTCGTAGTCGGTGATGAAATTGGGTATTTCATCTGCGAAGACTATAACATATCAACTAAGATGATTTATCTTGATCATGGAAGTGGAGACTTCTAGTTGGTATGTTGATATGTTTTAAAAGTTAAGACATATTGAACTAGACCACAGTGAGATTTATTATTCTTCTAACGACTATCAAATGAATAATAAATCTTACGATTTCTATTTACATGAACTCTTAATCCTGAGAGGATAATGGACTTGGTCATGAAGTGTAGATTGCTTTGATATGTTAGGAGTGAGATCTAAAGTTGCGGTCAAAACCTCAGTATGTTGGGCAACCACATTTAGTGTTGATGGAACATATATTCTCAAGATGGAATTCGTAGTCTTTTAACGGAGATACAAAATATTCCCTTGAGATATGTTTAATGGGTTTGTTATTCAGAATGTTAGGCCTAACTACTTTAGTAAATAGTTACTAAAGTATATATTTATGAAATTGAATTTCATAAATATGTGATAAATAACTCAAAGGATTAAACTAGGCACTCAAGGATTAAGATGTGGTAATCTACAAAGTGGTAGTTTACATTTATGACTTTGTATTACTATGAATATTTTTTGAAGAGATTACGTGTATAATAAAGTCTTGGGATATCATTTATAAATAAGGCCTAGAGTGCAACTATATTTATAAAGTGTTATTAAATATAGTTAATGGCAATTTTGGACTTATCAAGAGTCGACAGAAAAGCTCAAGGCCCATTGGAGCTAGTGTCTTATTAGTCCCACTCCAAGCCACACACTAAAGCTTAATTGGAAAGGTTCAAAAGGCTAGCCCAATTAGATAATCAATTATAAGGAGAGAAACATACAAAATTTGAGTAAGTTGATGAAATGGTGCGTATGTAAGTGTGAGGCACCCTCTTATTCTCCTTTTGAATACTGTTTGAGAGATCACATTTCTGAGGCATAAAGTGGAATTGGAGTGAAGATTAAAAGTGTTCCAAAATACTTCTAATCCTTTGTTTTGAATTTCATAATACCAAGGTACGCTCTCTTGTTCTAATATTTTGAAATTTACATAGTACATATTATCTATTGAGAATGAAGTAAATCAGTTAATTTTTTGCTGCGTATGTATTTTATACGATATAAACATGTAATTTTCTATCAAAACCAAGGAAAGGAATATTAGGTATAAGAATAATACCTTGTGTTTTTGGTGAGGAGAAAAGAATCAAGAAGTTTTTATGTGTTTTTTTGGGTGTTTTTTGGTGTTTGAAATAGAGAAAAAAACATGTAGAGAATTTGGGCAGAAAGCAAACTTTAGAAGAACAGTGGTCTCCTCTAGTTTGAGGGGTGCCTGGGGTTATTTATAGCCCCGACACATTTTTTGAGGTGGCGGCCCTAGAAGAGCTGCTAGCCTTAAACTCCCTCTGATTGGGTTGATCTTAACACTTTTGGAAAGGTCTTTCTTGTTTCTAAAAAGGTATGGAACTTGAAAATCCAACAGTCGGATCAAAAGTTATGGCTCTCAAAAATTTGTGATGCATCGATCGATGCGTCATCTCGATTTTCATGATATCTTGGTTGTTCTAACTTTAATTTCTACCCATGAAAAATCTTTCAAATGAGAATTTGATAATCTTTGCAATGGCATTAGTTTCAACCTGTTTCAATAGTCGAATCAAAATTAGGGTTTTTGGGCCCATTTGGGACTGACTTTAGGTCAAACTTGGTCAAAGTTGCTAAAAATCTCTAAGTAGCTAAGGTTTGATGCAAAACTGTGAAAAACATTATTTTGTGAGGGTTTTGGCCTCACTTGACCTTCGGTCAAACCTAGGACTGACCAGGGGCATTTTGGTCATTTTAGCTAAAAATGGCACTTCGAGTGCTCTAGTGCCTAAATGGGTCGCGTCATGTAATTCTAGATGCTCTCGCTGACTTATGGAGAGAAAATGATATTTTTGGATTTTTGAGGTTTGGCATGCAAATCAAGGGCAAGCAAAATACGGTATCAACAATGGCCCCTTCTTTATTTGATATCTTGAGTGTATTAAGACATATGTGGAACTTGTTAAGAACATATGTCATATAAAATTGACTAATCCTTTGACAAAACGCACTTTACTTGTAATTGGGTAGATCTATGATGTTTTCAATACTTTAAGGAACAAGAGTTCATATCTAGTATTGAAGCCATGCAAATCTATCCAAGAATCAAGTGAAGAAATGCTGATCATTAAAGTTTGACAAATACCTCGACAGCTCTCGACAGAAGTTGTATTTATCAAAAATTACAAAATTTAGATTTCCAAATCTATTTTTCACGCATATCCAAGCCATTTGCGTAGGGTTTCTTTTCTCACAACCCTAGACATATATAAGGATTATTTTAAGGGCTGCCTAAGGTGATGCAACTTGATGCAAAGTGATTATTCATTCAAATTATGACCGGAGACAATCTGTACTAGTTCATCTTTCTCTTGTAGAAGCTACTGCGTCTTTGCGCTAAGGGTCTTGTAACCAACAAGCTTCTTGATCTTCATCACCTGGATGAATTGAAGAACTTTGCAGCCAACATCTTTCTTAAGTTAGTGTGTTTGTCACATATTGGGATCTGTTCATCGATTGGTTAGTCATGTACTTGGAGCTGTGCATTGAAAGTAGAGATTGTCACTACATTACAAGTCCAATTGTGTATTGGGGTAAGGGTTCAACTATAGGTTGGTATTAGGTACTGGGATTTTTTTTACTTATAACCGCTTGTTTTGATAGTAGTAGATTCTCGGGAGTGGTGACCTTAAATTCACTCGGTAAGGTTTTGTCTCAGTGGTTTTCCCCATTCGTAAACAAATTACCCATGTCATATTTAATTTCCGCTGCATTTAGTTATTGGTGATTTGTTTATGGGCGTATTGCATGAAATTGAATTTAATTAATTAATTTGACAAATTAATTGGTTAATTTACTTAAAGGGTCAATACATTCTTGGCCTATCAGAGTGCAATGAGAGGTGTCGGATAAAGAACGTGATTTCAAAATTTGTTGCCCCCAAATTTGCGTATGGAGGCTGTTCATGGATTAAAACTAGAGTTTACCTGTTTGGCCCAATCTGCCGCAACTACTATTAGAAGAGAAAGGAGAGCTTTTTTATTATTATTATTATTTTAATTTTTTAGGGTTTGACATGGTCAGCGTTGACCAGGTCAGCTTTGACTTGGTCAACACTGCTTGGCGACCCTTATAGGGCCGTTAGGTCTGCCCGGCAACCCTAGAAGGGTTGCTCAGTAGCATAGGGCTGCTAGGCAGCCCAGGGCCTATAAAAGGCTATTTTTGGCCCCTATTTTGCTCGTTTCATCACTTCCTCTCTACTCACTCTCTACAAAAATTCCTAGAGTCCTTAGAGCTTAGTAGGTCCTTCCTTTCAGCTTTAGTTCACTATTTCCGTCTGCTGCTTCAGTCTTTTCTGCACTTGAGGTCAGTATCTATTTTTCTTTCTCCTCTTATTTTTTCTACTAAATGTTAGTAGCAATACAACTGGAGATGCATGCTAGCATTTATTTTATTTTTGGAAAATTCATAAGCATATATTTTTTGCTATGATTTATGCCATGCTATCTTAGGAAAATATGCTTGCCTTTTGTTTTTGATATATAAGGGTGTAAATGTGCCAGAAATTAAACTTTGAAAATAAAATGTGGGATATGGGTAAGGGGAATTACCTAGTAGTCGAGAATAACATAAATGTGAACCTAGGGCGCAGCTGCTAGCTTACTTACAATAAATTAGGGATTTTGAAAAATCTTGAATAAACGTGAGCCTAGGGACGCACGTTGCTAGTTCACCCACAGTAGACTATGAGCTCAAGGATGCTTGTCGTCAATTCACCCACTGTAGAATGCGAGCCTAGAGATGCTTGCAGTTAGTTCACCCACTGTAGAATGTGAGCCTAGAGACATTTGCCGCTAGTTCACTTACTAGAGATTGTGAGCTCAAAGATGCTTGTCGTTGATTCACCCACTATAGAATGCGAGCCTAAAGATGCTTACCGCTAGTTCACCCACTATAGAATGTGAGTTGAGGGACAGTTGCTGCTGATTCACCCATGGTAGAATGTGAGCTAGAGGATGCTTGTCATTGATTCACCCACTATGAAATGTGAGTCCGGAGACACTTGCCACTGCTTCACCCACTGTAGAATACAAGTCTAGAGATGCTTGCCGCTAGTTCATACGCTATGAAATGTGAGTCTAGAGATGCTTGATGCTGGTTCACCCACTGTAGAACACAAGTCCAGAGATGCTTGCCAATAGTTCACCCGCTATGAAATATGAGTCCAAAGACACTTGCCGCTAGTTATCTCAAGGGAATATGTTGGGGACATATTTTGTAATTGGCATATCCTTTGACAAAACGCACTTTACTTGTATTTGGGTAAATCTAAGTAGGTTCAAGATGATCATTACAAGTAGTGAAATTGAAGACATGAAGATTACTCAAGAACTGCTCAAGAAAAATGCAAACTGCAGGTCTCGATACCTTCTCGACAGAATCTCGATCTGTCGAGATTCATTAAAGCTCGACAGATGTCCCGATCGATCGAGCTTACGGGTTTCAGATTATAGCCAGCAACGTTTTTATTCTAAAAGGCTAATTGTTTATGGGTTTGTATAATTCTTATTGGACTAAGAAAACCCAAGGTTTGTGTAAACCTATTTGGAATAGGAGAGCCCATTCAGCTCCTATTTAAAGGAGGTGGAAAAAGAAAAACCAAACCCTAGAGAGCTTCATAAAGTTTTCTTTTTGAAACCCTAGCTTCCTCCTACAGAAGAAAGAGTTCTTGCTGCGTTTCTTGTACGCCTTTGGGTTTTGTAACCAAGCAAAGTCTCTTGCACCAACATTGAAGATCTTATTGGTGTTTCTATGTGAAACTGCTGCAAATCAACTACAACAATCAAAGGGTTGCTGTGGAGTTAGTCACGTACTGGGATTTGTGCAAAGGAGTAAGTCGCGTACTGGGATCCGCGCATCAAATTGGTTAGTCACGTACTTGGGAGCCGTGCATTGAAAGGAGAAACTGTCACTACAGAACAAGTCCAATTGGGTATTGGGGTAAGAGTTCAACTGTAAGTTGGTGAGGTACTGGGATTCCTTGCTTGTAACTGCTTGTTGTGATAATAGTGGAGTTTCGGGAGTGGTGACCTTAAATCACCCGGTGGGGTTTTTGCCGTAAGGTTTTCCCCATTCGTAAACAAATCACCGTGTCATTTAATTTCCGCTGCATTACTTAGTTTGGTGATTTGTTTGTGCTACCACGTGATATTGCATGTTAATCTGATTAATTAATAACTGGGCTAATTAATTAATCTAAGTTATCACAAGGGGTCAACGCGTTTGTGGCCTATCAAGTGGTATCATAGCAGGCACACTCTGATTATGTTTTAATCTTTGATGTGTGATCCATTGACCCTTGTTGTCATGGAAACTCTTGATTGTTTTGATTTGCATGATCTTGTGTTGAATAATGATGATGATATTCATAATGCCTATTGCAAGCTTTATAATTTTTGTATGAAATCTCTTGAGTGTTCTACAAAATTAAAAGCTAAATTTAAGAAGGTCAAACTTGAAAAAGATGAATTGATTGCAAAATTGGATGAAGCCACTAATTTGAATGAGAATTTTAAAAATCAAATTTTATCTCAGGTGGACAAAATTAAGAGTTTGGAAGAGCAACTAGTTGAATTTAAAACTGAAGTTGAAAAATTAACTAGTGCCAAACTTGTTGTTGAGCCTAACTTAAAAGAAAAAGATTTTTATATTCCCCCATTTAAAAGGAATAATGAAGAGTTGAAGGCTAATATTGCTAGGATAGACAAAGGTAAACAATCTGATGTTAACGCTAAAGTTTATAAACCTATGTCTAAAACTTCTCCTAGGTTGAATGATAAATCTGTTTTTGTCCCCACTTGTCATCATTGTCACATGGTTGGTCATATTAGGCCAAATTGTCCTAATTTGAGGACTCTGTCAACCTCTAAGGTTAGACCTCCTTCTAGGAAGCCAAGTAGCTCTAAAACTGCTCATGTTTGTCACCATTGTGGTGTTTCTGGACACACTCGTCCAAATTGCTTTAAGTTGTATCCCCATAAGCAATTGTCCAAACGGTCACAGGTTTCCTCTCAAGGACCTACACCTTTGTTTGGAGAGTTATTAAAATTCTTGAACTTTTTAACTCAATTTCAGGAGAATTTTAATTCTTCTATGTCCTTTAGTAGTTATACTAGGACACTTGCCTTTTCATCTTCACGGCCAAAGTCTCGTGTTGTGTGGGTGAGAAAGGAGCCTAAGACTTAATTGTCTTTTCTGTTTGTCCTCTGCTTTAATTCTTTCTATCTAAAGTAGGACTCTCTTTGCTTGATTTATTATCTGCTTTTAGAATCATGCTTTCATGCATTTGCATTTCTTTTCTTGCTTTCATGCATATGCATCTTTCTTTCATGCATTCATGATGTTTGTCTGTTTTTGTGTGGTTGTTTAGTTTTTATTTTGTTTTGTTTTCAAAAAAAAAAAAAATTGAAAAATTGAAAAATACAAAAACAGTGTGTGTTTGTGTGCATTAGTTCATGTAAACTTTTGAAATGGCCATTGAAACAGAGTTTTCTAAACTTTGTATCACCTGTAGCTTAGATGAGCATTCTTCTGCACAACTAAGCAAGTGAGCTTTGTAGCTCTTTGTTTGTGATGAGTAAGGTTAAGTGATCTCTTCTTCTTAACACTCGTATCACTCTTTTTGACGGGTTGAACTAGAAAATCCTAAGAGAAAGGCATAAATAACCATCTCACCACTGTTACTCGCCAATCATAATATGACACCTGTATGCTTCGGCATAGCAAAAGTGCAGTGTCAAAAGCTTAATATATTTGGATATTTCTTTTCTTTCTCTTATATGCCCATGCATGATATGCTTGTTAAAAGAAAATATGCAAAGATATAAAAAGCAAAAAGATTAAAAATGCTTTAAAATATGATTGCAAGCGTGTTTTCTAGGAGATGTGGGAGTTATAGGATGTACCTCGAAGGTGATAGTCCCCATCAAGCAGTTATGATTGTGTGTGAGTTAAAGTGATTTTCTCATATCTCAAATCGTCATAACATTGAGACACTTATGCAATCTTGCGATGTTTTCACACACAACACGCAATACTCTTTGCTATTCTTGATACATGTGCAGGTACAATGTGATTTGGCCATCACAAAGTTTACATGCGTTAATGTATGCTCACTAAACTGTCTGGACTTGTTTTTGAAATATAAAATTGGTTAGACTTGTTTGGTGTGTGTGTGTGCGTGTTTTGAGATACATGTGCATCAAAATTCTTGTTGAGAGATGATTTTGAGAGCTTAATGTGTTGATTGGATCTTTGGTTAAGTTGCATGCATGATTGCATTCATGTATGTGTTTTTCCTCTTTTGAAAAACTGTTTTTAAAGGCATCTCGACACCTCCTCGATACCTCTCGACATATAGCTATCTGTCGAGCTTATTAGACTCTTTCTTATCGCAGTCTTGACAGCTACCTCGACACCTGCTGGATCGATCGAGAAACTTTCTGTCTGCTCGATAGATCCTCGACACCTTCTCGATCCATCGAGGTATGCTCGATAGCTTCTCGACACCTCTCGATCCATCGAGATACCCTTGCATGCATTTCATCTTTCTTTGTTTTGCATGTTTTTCCCTTTGTGTCCATAGCATCTTGTTTTTCTTTCTCTTGTAGGTCTATGGTTCCTTATTCTCCTCGTTCCCTCTATATCTGTTTTCTGTCTTCCTCTGGTCAAGTCTTTTGGCCTTTTTATACCCTTTGACAATCGTGTCAAAAAGGGGGAGAAATTTGAGAATTGAATGTCATTCCTCAGGGGGAGTAATAGACTTAGGGGGAGAACTTCATGTTAAAGGGAAGAAAGTTTTTGTTGTAACTAACTTAGGGGGAGAGTTAGTTTGATACACATTGATATTGATACATTTTTGTGTTGTGTATCTTTTGGTTTTGTAACCATTTTTACATACAGCATAGTATTTATGAAGTGGTATATATGTGATGATGTATGTGTTTCACACTTTATCTCACATGTGTTGTTTCTTTTCTCTATTTATACACATGTTTCTTGTTTATTTAACTTGTCATTGTTTTCCACATGGTACCTTGATGTGTTTTGTTTAGTGCCTTTCAGGAAAGACAGGTTAATGCCAAGTCAAGATTCCGAACCTTCTTCTTGCAGCAACTTCGAAGGTTCAAATCTTTTAGACTAGGCTTATTTGTTCTTGAGTAGAATGTATTCTAGGACATTCAATGTATTCTTTGTGTTTTGTCACGGATTGCCAAAGGGGGAGATTGTTGGGGACATATTTTGTAATTGGCATATCCTTTGACAAAACGCACTTTACTTGTATTTGGGTAAATCTAAGTAGGTTCAAGATGATCATTACAAGTAGTGAAATTGAAGACATGAAGATTACTCAAGAACTGCTCATGAAAAGTGCAAACTGTAGGTCTCGATACCTTCTCGACAGAATCTCTATCTGTCGGGATTCATTAAAGCTCGACAGATATCCCGATCGATCGAACTTACGGGTTTCAGATTATAGCCAGCAACGTTTTTATTCTAAAAGGCTAATTGTTTATGGGTTTGTATAATTCTTATTGGACTAGGAAAACCCAAGGTTTGTGTAAACCTATTTGGAATAGGAGAGCCCATTAAGCTCCTATTTAAAGGAGGTGGAAAAAGAAAAACCAAACCCTAGAGAGCTTCATAAGGTTTTCTTTTTGAAACCCTAGCCTCCTCCTACAGAAGAAAGAGTTCTTGCTGCGTTTCTTGTACGCCTTTGGGTTTTGTAACCAAGCAAAGTCTCTTGCACCAACATTGAAGATCTTATTGGTGTTTTTATGTGAAGCTGCTGCAAATCAACTACAACAATCAAAGGGTTGCTGTGGAGTTAGTCACGTACTGGGATTCGTGTAAAGGAGTAAGTCGCGTACTGGGATCCACGCATCAAATTGGTTAGTCACGTACTTGGGAGCCGTGCATTGAAAGGAGAAACTGTCACTACAGAACAAGTCCAACTAGGTATTGGGGTAAGAGTTCAACTGTAGGTTGGTGAGGTACTGGGATTCCTTACTTGTAACTGCTTGTTATGATAATAGTAGAGTTTCGGGAGTGGTGACCTTAAATCACCCGGTGGGGTTTTTGCCGTAAGGTTTTCCCCATTCGTAAACAAATCACCATGTCATTTAATTTCCACTGCATTACTTAGTTTGGTGATTTTTTTGTGCTACCACTTGATATTGCATGTTAATCTGATTAATTAATAACTGGGCTAATTAATTAATCTAAGTTATCACAAGGGGTCAACGCGTTTGTGGCCTGTCAAGTGGTATCAGAGCAGGCACACTCTGATTAAGTTTTAATCTTTGATGTGTGATCCATTGACTCTTAAAACATATCAACATATCAACTAGAAATCTCCATTTCCATGATTAAGACAAATCATCTTAGTTGATATGTTATAGTCTTCGCAGATGAAATGCCTAATTTCATCACTGACTACGAACTATATTTCTGAGTTTACAAAGAACTTGTGATTTATATCTTTTGTGACTAAATCACATAAATCACATACTATGCATCTCATGGACTATATGATAATGTCCCAATATTCATGTTACCAATATTTTCAAATAATAATACAACTTTATTAACCAAAACATTAAGTCATACATAATGTCTTACATAATAAAATACATAGCATCATACAATAGGATTTAAAGACACATATTCCAACACGACACCTGTAGACAAATAACTCGACAACTGCTCGACAGATAGCTATCTATCGAGGTTTAATGAGGCTCTACAGATACTATCTATCGAGGTATCTATCGACGTTAAGAAAATTCAAATTTTCAGATCTGATTTTCGGCCCTTGCTTATGTATTTTTGTAGGGTTTCTTTTCTCACAACCCTAAATATATATAAGGCTTATTTTAAAGGCCTTCATATAAGAGAATACAAGGAGAACACATGAAAAAGGTGACCGAAGCCTTATTCTATCTGAAAGAGGCTACTGTGTCTTTACGCCGTAGGGTTTTGTAACCAAGTGCTTCTTGATCTTCATTGTTGATGAAGTGAAGAATTTTGCAGCCACATTCTTCTTCCTCAAGTTAGTGAGTGAGTCACGTACTGAGATTTGTACAAAGAAGTGAGTCACATACTAGGATTCATGCATCAAAGGGTGGTGTTCATATATTGAAGAGTTCAGAGGTTTTGAAGCGGTAGAAGGTTTCCGTTGTAAGTTCATCTACGAGGATTGTAGAGTCTAGGGACAAAGGTTTTGTACTAGATCTGAAACTTCTCTTTACTATAGTGAATTGCTTTTTGAGAAGATTTCTCCTCAGGTTTTTTACTATGAAAGTAGTTGGTTTTATTGGTTTTCCTAGGTCATCATATCTTGTCTTATTTATTTTTTCGCTGCATTATTTGTGACATGATATTGATGTTTGTTTGTTTTAACAAGTTTTATTCATAATAAATCTAATTAACAATTTAGGTTTAAAACTTGTTAATTCAATCAACCGAGGTCTAAATTTCCCATTAAGTGGTATCTAAGCGAGTACACTCTGATTAGATTAATTTCCTGAGTGTGATCCTTGCCCCCATTGTCATGGATTGTGGAAAATCTCTTTTGATTCCTCCTTTATTTGATGACACTAATTATGCGTACTGGAAAGTTAGTAGGAAAGTTTTTTTTATAGGCTCTAGGTGAACAGGTATGACAAGATATTGAAGTTTGCTAGAATAAGCCAAAGAAAGCACTAGTGGATTGGGATGATGCAACAATCATAGTGGCAAATTTCAATAGTAGGGCCTTGAATGCTTTGTTTTGTGGGGTGACCAATGAGGAATTCAAGAAAATATCATCCACAGAAGTTGGCAAGAAAGCATGGACCATTCTGGAGACCACCTATGAAAGTACGAAGGCAATAAAGACTATGAAGCTTCAAAGATTCACTAACAGTTTTGAAGAAATAAGGATGGACGAGGATGAGACCTTTGATGAGTTCTACGCTAAATGCAAGGATATTGTGAATTCTGCTTTCAACCTTGGAGAATCTATAGCAGAATCCAAAATTGTTAGGAAAATCCTTAGGTCCTTACTTGAAAGATTCCATGCCAAGATTACTGCCATTGAAGAAGTGAAAGACATTGATCAACTTCCTTTGGCTGAGCTTGTGGGGAACCTTCAAACCTATGAGATGGGATTAGGTTCAATGGAAAAAGGTGGAAAGAGTAAAAGCTTGGTTCTTAAGGGTATAGAGGAAGAGATTGAGGACTCTGAAGATGAAGATGAAGTTAATGATGAGGATAAGGATGAGGATGAGGATCTAACCTTCATAACTGATGAGATTATCAAGTTTCTTCAATTTAGGAAAAAGGATAAGGGCAAACCTCCTAGGAAATCTAAATCCTCTAGGAAGGGTAAGAATGAGAAGCCCCTCATCCAATGTCATGAGTGCAAAGGTTTTGGTCATATGATGATAGAGTCCTCAAACTATCTCATGAAGGAAAAGACTGAGAAGTCAAAAGATAAAGGGTTGGTTGCTACTTAAAGTGACATCAAGAATGACTCTTCTGATGAGTATGTGGATGAATGTAGTCACTTTATGACCTTTGTTACTTTAACTGATAAGGTGATTATGGAGAGTGCTAGTGACAGTGAGGATTCTTTTGATGATGAAGTATCCAAGAAGTTGACCCTTCAAGAAGCCTATGATAAGCTATGCACTGAATTCATAAAATTTGAAAAGATTTCTCATCTTTGTAGAAAAGAGTTTAATGAGGTAAAAACTAAAAAAGCTGATCTATTAGTTACAGTAGATGAGACTACAAGGTTAGTTGAGACTCTTGTTGTGGAGAACACCTCATTAGAAGAGAAATTCAAGAATCTCGTGGTTAAGTTTAGTCAAGCTAGAACTCAAATAGAAAGGATGTCTAGTGCAAAGCTTGATGAGGTATTGAGTACTCAAAAGCCTAATTCTAATAAGACTGGCTTAGGATATGTTGTTTCCTCTGGCCCCTTCTCTTCCACGGCTTTTGGATCAAGGACAATCATTGTGCCTTAATTTGAGGAAGGTAATAAAGGTATGAAATCCAAAACTGATTTGGCTAATTCTAAATCTTTGTTAGATCTCATGTTTGTCACCATTGTGGTATTTCTGGACACATTCATCATAATTGCTTTAAGTTGTATCCTCAAAAGCAAGTGTCCAAACAGTCATAGGTTTCCTTTCAAGGACCTGCACCTTTGTTTGGAAAGTTATTAAAAGCCTTAAGCTTTTCAATTGAATTTTAGGAGAATTTTAATTCTTCTATGTCCTTTAGTAGACATACAAGGACACGTGTCTTTTCATCTTCACGGCCAAAGACTTGTGCTGTGTGGGTAAGAAAGAAGCCTAAGACTTAATTGTCTTTTTTATTTGTCCTCTGCTTTAATTCTTTCTATCTAAAGTAGGACTCTCTTTGCTTGATTTCTTATCTGCTTTTGAAATCATGCTTTCATGCATCTGCATTTTTCTATCATACTTTCATGCATTTGCATCTTTCTTTCATGCTTTCATGTTATTTGACTATTTTTGTTTGGATGTTTAGTTTTTATTTTGTTTGTTTTCAAAATAAAAATAAAAAGGAAAAATCAGAAAAATACAAAAACAATGTGTTTGTGTACATTGGTTCTTGTGAACCTTAAAATGGCCATTGAAACAAAGTTCTCTAATCTTTGTATCTTTTGTAGCATAGATGAGTATCCATATGCACAACTAAGCAAGTGAGCTTTGTGGCTCTTTGCTTGTGATGAGTAAGGTTAAGTGATCTCTTGTACTTAACACTCGTATCACTCTTTTTGACGAGAAGGACTAGAAAATTCTAAGAGAAAGGCATAAATAACCATCTCACCACTGTTACTCGACAATCATGTAAATGACATCTGTATGCTTCGGCATAGCAAAAGTGCAATGTCAATGACATCAGTATGCTTTGGCATAGAAAAAGTGCAATGTCAAAAAACTTAACATAATTGGATATTTTTTTTACTCCTTTATATACCCATGCATGGTTTGCTTAATAAAAAGAAAATATACAAAGAAATAAAAGCAAAAAGAACAAAATACTTTGAATATGATTGCAAGCGTGTTTTTTAAGGAGACGTGAGAGTTATGGGATGTACCTCGAAGGTTATAATCTCCATCAAACAATTATGATTGTGTGTGAGTTAAAAGTGATTTTCTTATATCTCAAATCATCATAACTTTGAGAAACTTATGCAATCTTGCAATGTTTGTCACACACAACATATGATATTCTTTGCTACTTTTGATACATGTGCAGGTACAATGGGATTTGGCCATCACAAGGTTTACATGCATTAATGTATGCTCACTAAATTGTCTTGACTTATTTTTGGAATATAAAATTGGTTAGACTTGTTGTGTGTGTGTGTGTGTGTGTTTTTGGATCAAAATGCATGCCATTTTTCTTGTTGAGAGATGTTTTTGAGAGGTCAAAATGTTGTTTGGATCTTTGGTCGAGTTGCATGTATGATTGCATTCATATATGTGCTTTTGCCTTCTTAAAAAACTGTTTTTAAGCAATCTCGACACCTCCTCGATACTTGGCTTATCTGTCGAGATCTTCAGTTGGTTTTTTATCGCAATTTTGACACCTCTCGGTAGCTAGGTGGATCGATCGAGAAAGTTCATGTCCCCTCGATAGCTTCTCGATAGCTATTCAATCCATCGAGGTATGCTCGATAGATTCTCGACTCCTTTCGATCCATCGAGATTCTCTTGCATGCATTGTTTTTCACATGTGTTGCATATTTCTTTGATCTTGTCATCCATAGCATCTTGT
This sequence comes from Castanopsis chinensis, assembly GCA_032878915.1. Lineage (NCBI taxonomy): Eukaryota > Viridiplantae > Streptophyta > Magnoliopsida > Fagales > Fagaceae > Castanopsis > Castanopsis chinensis. Next base: position 12,567,760 of record JAVQMG010000131.1, read on the forward strand.
TTCATTACATTCATGCATTTTTATGGATTCTTTGTGCCCCCTTGATCATCTTTATGTTTCTTGGGTAAAGCTTTCTAGCTTCTTGTACCCTTTGCCAATCATGACAAAAAGGGGAAGAAATTGGAGCAATTGTGGTTTCTTTAAGATTCTATAAGTCAAGGGGAAAAATACATGCTCTTGTAAGGGGGAAATGTGTTTCATCTTGTTAGGGGGAGTGTTTGCCTCCTTGTTGTTGTAGGAGCTACTTTTAGCTTCTTCTTCTTGTACCTTGGGTCTTGTGACCATGTTTACCTACATTGTGCTTATCTTTGATATATATGTGATGATGTATGTTTTCCTTCACCTATTTCTATATGTGTTGTTTCTTTTCTTTTTTCATACACATGTTTCTTTCTTTTGTATGCAATCCATTATTTCTGCTTCACACAAAGATGCTTTGATGTGTTTTGTTTAAAGTGTTTCAGAAATACAAGTTGTCAAAGTCTACTTGTCATGAGCTCTTTTCTTGCAAAGTTTTTCAAGAGTTTATGTTAGGATAGATTTTATTGTATTCAACAAGTGAGTATGAGTTGAGTGTTTTATGACTTCTCTTATATGTTCATTTGTTTATTGTGGTTTTGTCACAGATTTCCAAAGGGGGAGATTGTTAAGGACGTATTTTATGTAGTTGGCTAATCCTTTGACAAAACGCACTTTACTTGTATTTGGGTAGATCTAAGATGTGTTTAATACTTCAAAGAACATGTTCAAGTCTAGTATTAATGTTAAGACATATGTAGTTCAAGTTTGTGGACATATGTCGCTATTTTATGTAATTGGCTTATCCTTAGACAAAACGCACTATACTTGTAATTGGGTAGATCTAGGATGTGTTAAACACTTCAAGAAACAGTGGTTCAAGATTAAGTGTTGAAGCCGTCAAAGTCTGTCCAAGATACAAGCAAGGAAGTGCTGGTTTTTAAATCTCGACACCTACCTCGACAGATACATCTATCGAGATTTAAAGAAGCTGTTTTGCCCGAGCCTCGACAGCTGGCTCGACAGCTGGCTCGACACCTCTCGACACCTCTATCTGTCGAGAATTAAAGAAAACAGAATTCCAAGTCTGTTTCAAGTCCAATCCGTGTGTGTGTCTTTGGGACTTCTTTTCTCCCAACCCTAGACATATAAAAGGATTATTTTAAGGGCCGTCAAAGTAAGCAACAAGCAGAATTCACAAGATACAAGTTGCTTCTTCTCTGTCATGCAAATTGTGATCTGTGAGACAAAGTTCGTGCCCTAGTTCATCTCTGATGATTTGAAGAACTTTGCAGCCAACATTCTTTCTTCCTTTAAGTTGGTGAGTGAGTCACGTACTTGGATTCGTACAAAAGGAGTAAGACGCGTACTGAGATCCGCGCATCACATTGGTTAGTCACGTACTGGGAGCCGTGCATTGAACTGGAGAAATTGTCACTACAGAACAAGTCCAATTGGGTATTGGGGTAAGAGTTCAACTGTAGGTTGGTGAGGTACTGGGATTCCTTACTTGTAACTGCTTGTTGTGATAATAGTGGAGTTTCGGGAGTGGTGACCTTAAATCAGCCGGTGGGGTTTTTGCCTTAGGGTTTTCCCTATTCGTGAACAAATCACCGTGTTGTTTATTTTCCGCTGCATAACTTAGTTTGGTGATTTGTTTGTGCTGCCACGTGATTGCATGTTAATTTGATTAATTAATAACTGGGCTAATTTAATTAATCTAAATTATCACAAGGGGTCAACGCGTTTGTGGCCTGTCAAGTGGTATCAGAGCGAGCACACTCTGATTAGGGTTTAATCTATTGTGTGTGATCCATTGACCCCTGCTGTCATGGATAGAGGACAATCTCTAATTATACCTCCTTTATTTGATGGCACTAACTATGCATACTGGAAGGTACGCATGAGAGCTTTCTTGCAGTCTTTAAATGAGAAAGTGTGGCAAGCTGTGGAGATAGGCTGGACCAAGCCTACAGAAGCGCCGGCCAATTGGGATGATGCTAAGATCAAGGCGGCAAACTTCAACAGCAGAGCATTGAATGCCTTATTCAGTGCAGTCACCAATGAGGAGTTTAAGAAAATATCCTCAACAGAAACTGCTAAGGAAGCATGGACCATCCTCCAGACAACCTATGAGGGCACCAAGGCTGTCAAAGATTCAAAGCTGCAGAGGCTCACCACCCGCTTTGAAGAAATTAAGATGGAAGAGGATGAGTCGTTTGATGAGTTCTATGCCAAGCTCAAGGACATAGTGAACTCAGCCTTCAATCTTGGGGAAACCATCCCAGAACCCAAGATTGTAAGGAAGGTGCTCAGATCGCTGCCAGAAAGATTCCATGCCAAGATCACGGCGATCGAAGAGTCGAAGGATATTGACAGAATTCCTCTGACTGTGCTGGTTGGAAACTTGCAAACGTATGAGTTAGGGCTGACCAGGTTGGGCAAGTCAACCAAGGGCAAGAGTTTGGCACTGAAGGCCAAAAGCAGTGATACGGATGACTCGTCAGATGATGAAGATTCCAAGATGAAATCCTACATCACAAGGCAATTCAAGAAGTTTATGAAGAATGCCAATGGAAAGGGTTTCAACAAAGACCGTAGACAGTCCAGTTCTTCACAATTCAGGAATCCGGAGAAAATGAAGAAGGATGCCAAGGATGGCGGTCAGTACACTGTTCCCACAGGACCAAAGTGCTTTGGGTGTCAAGGCTTTGGACACATGAAACAAGAGTGTCCTACGTACTTAAAGAGCATAGGGAAGAGCAAAGCACTTGCTGTTACCTTGAGCGACACAGAACCAGAGGACGATTCCGAAGATGAAGACGACGGAATCTTGAATGCCTTCACAGCCACTGTTAATCCTACTGATGGGGTTACCGAGAAAGTGGACGAAGAAGAAGAGTTGGTGGAATCCAAGATTGAGATTATGGATGATCAAGATGATATCCATACCGCCTATGAGAAGCTCTACAAGCTCTCTGAGAAGCATGAGAAGCTCTATAGGCTGGCCACCAAGAAACTCAGTGATGTGGAACTTGACCGTGAGGAGCTGTCCACAAAGGTTGATCAAGCAAATCAAACCATTGGAGCACTGAGGTTCGAGAACAATTTCTTGGCTGAGAGGACCAAGAAGCTTGAAGCAGAGCTGTTTCAAGCCAGAGCACAACTGGAAAGGACGTCCAGTGCTAAACTGGACGAGATGCTAAGTGCTCAGAGATCTTCTTCAGATCGTAATGGATTGGGGTATGAATTCTCTATCTCTAATACTCCTTCTGCTAGTACTACTTTTTTTGTTCCACCCGCTAATAACATTAAAACTGAGGAGAATAATGTTAAAACTGATTTAGCTAGTGAGAACGTAGGCAAGTGCAAATCCATCCTAGGAGCACCCCCTAAAATTGAGAAAAGGGAATCTAGAAACCCTAGGAATAAGAAGGATAACTCTCAAAAGGCCAAACAGAAGAAGTCGCATCTCTGTTATCATTGTGGTCTCGCCGGTCACACTCGACCAAATTGCTACAAGTGGCTTGCCACTCAAAAGAGCAATGGCGAAATAGCATCTGGGAGCCAGAATCAGTTTCAGTCTTCTCTCGCTCCTCTTGGAGACATTCTTAAAGCCCTCATGTTCCTTTCGAACTTGAACGGTTCATATTCTTCTCCCTCTTCACCGGTTCAAGAGTCAACCAAAAGGAAAGGATCTTCCAAGGTGTGGAAGCCAAAGGGTTCCAAGTGATTTTAGTCACTTCTTCTTCTCTCTCTCTTATTTTGTGTGTTGCACTACTTGTGTGTTTCTTTACTGTTTTGAGTCAGTCTAGTTTTATGCATTGTTTTGCTTTACATGTTTTTGTTTGTGTGTTTTCAGTTTTGTGTTTTATTTTTGCTTCTTTAATAAAAATAAAAAAAAATTGAAAAATGAAAAATACAAAAACAGTGTGTGTTTGTGTGCATTAGTTCATGCGAACTTTTGTAATGGCCAATGAAACAGAGTTTTCTAAACTTTGTATCATCTGTAGCTTAGATGAGCACTCTTTTGCACAACTAAGCAAGTGAGCTTTGTAGCTTTTTGTGTGTGATGAGTAAGGTTAAGTAATCTCTTCTTCTTAACACTCGTGTCACTCTTTTTGACGGGTTGAACTACAAAATCCTAAGAGAAAGGCATAAATAACCATCTCACCACTGTTACTCGCCAATCATAATATGACATCTGTATGCTTCGGCATAGCAAAAGTGCAATGTCATAGGACACCTGTATGCTTCGGCATAGCAAAAGTGCAGTGTCAAAAGCTTAACATCATTGGGTATTTCTTTTCTTTCTCTTGTATGCCCATGTATGATATGCTTGTTAAAAGAAAATATGCAAAGAAATTAAAAGCAAAAAGATCAAAATGCTTTAAAATATGGTTGCAAGCGTGTTTTCTAGGAGATGTGGGAGTTATATGATGTACCTCAAAGGTGATAGTCCCCATCGAGCAGTTATGATTGTGTGTGAGTTAAAGTGATTTTCTCATATCTCAAATCGTCATAACATTGAGTTACTTATGCAATCTTGCGATGTTTTCACACACGACACGCAATACTCTTTGCTATTCTTGATACATGTGCAAGTACAATGTGATTTGGCCATCACAAGGTTTATATGCTTTAATGTATGTTCACTAAACTGTCTTGACTTGTTTTTGAAAAATAAAATTGGCTAGACTTGTTTAGTGTGTGTGTGCGTGTTTTGAGATACATGTGCATCATATTTCTTGTTGAGAGATGATTTTGAGAGCTTAATGTATTGGTTGTATCTTTGGTTGAGTTGCATGCATGATTGCATTCATGTCTGTGTTTTTCCTCTTTTGAAAAACTGCTTTGAAAGACATCTCGACACCTCCTCGATACCTCTCGATACATAGCTATCTGTCGAGATCCTCAGACTCTTTCTTATCGCAGTCTCGACAGATACCTCGATAGCAGCCGGATCGATCGAGAAACTTTCTGTTTGCTCGATAGCTCCTCGATAGCTTCTGGATCGATCGAGGTTCCTTCTAGCTTATTTCTTCTTCCTCGATAGCTGACCTCGATAGCTGCATCTGTCCACGTGCATTTCTCGACAGCTTACCTCGACAGCTAACCTCGACAGCTCTCGACACCTGCAGCTGTCGAGAATTACTGAGAGGCTATAAGTTGATTCCTCGCGATTTTCAGTTCATTTCTCTCGACCTCTCTCGCTCGAAAACTCTCGGATTTCTCTCAAAAACTTTTCACTCTCCCTCCAAACCTCTCTCAAGGCTTTCTCAAGTGATTCTTCGTGTTCTTCATCATTTGGTAAGTTTTTTATCCCTCATTTCATGCATTGCATTGTTTCAAAACCCTAAGTCTGTGTTTTTGAAAAATTTTTGGGAGTTTTCAAAATTGTTGGGGTTTTCATGAAACTTATGGGTTGGTTTTCTAGTTTTGATCTTCAAAACCACATGCATTGCATCACATTAGCATTCTAATTGTATTTTCATGCATTTAGATGTGTGCAAATCTATTGTGTGCTGTTAGGTTTGGATTGGGCTGAGCCCATGATGTGTTTATTGTTGCATGTCACATGTTCATGCATTTTCATGCATACGTTCTTTTCATTTCAATATTTCATTCTGCCAATATTGATTTGTTTGGGACTTTTCTGTTTGTCTCTTCTTTCCCCCCTCTTCTATGTTTGCGTTAGTAGCGTCTATGGCTCCTAAATGTAAGTCTGTTCCGTCCCTGAACCCTCTACGTTCTAAGGGACAGTCTTCTTCTGATTCTACCCCTCTCTCTGTTCGGTTCCATGATGAGAAAGCCCGTAAGGACTTCTCGGAGAATTTTTCTAAACGCGGTGTTCATTCGGAACGCCACGTAGTCCTGGCAGACTTTGCCGACACCGACCTACCCGATGTCATTCACACTCGGGGTTGGGAGTCACTGTGTGACGTCCCGGTCACATCTCCTCTCGTGTTGATACAGGAGTTTTACTCCAATATCCACGGGATAGATTCGTCAATACCTTCTTTCTATTCTTGCGTTAGAGGTACGCGCTTTTGTGTCACCCCAGAGCTAGTCTCTGAGGTTCTCCATGTACCTAGGGTGGATCATCCCGATTACCCTAGCTGTGAGCGTCTCTGGACTGTGTCCAAAGACGAGATGATCTCGGCGTTCTGTGAACGTCCTACCTCTTGGGGAGATCACATGTACACACCATGTAGACCTTTTGCTAAAGGTCCTAGATTCCTTAACATGGTGATGACTTTCGTTTTGCACCCACTCTCTCACTACAACTCGATCACAGAGCCTCGTGCTCGGTTCTTGTTGTCCCTCCTTGAGGATCTCTCTATAGACTTTCCTTCTCACTTTATTTGTTCCATCATAGATGTCTATAGAGATACGGCCACCCGTGATAAGCTCATTTTCCCTTCCGCTATCACGAGGATTCTGAGTCGTTTTTCCATTCCCTTCCCTTCGTCTGATCCTTTCCGCGTCATGTCCGCCATAGATGCCGCTACCGTAAAACGTAGCGAGGCACAGTTCCGATCGCGACTGTCCGACGATGCCACTCCTTCCACTCGTCCGACCACCTCCAGATCAGCTCATGCGTCTGCTTCTTCCTCTTCGAGCGACGTCACCTTGAGCGACATCATGGCGCAGTTACAGCGCATGGATGCTCGCCTCGATACACTCTCCACAGAGTTGTATCAGGTGAATGTTCGTGTTGGTCGCATCGCCAGGCGACAGGCGACCATGGGCGACTTTGCATCAGAGGCTTCTCCTCCGCCACCTCATGTGTCGACTGAGACCGAGGCTGATGATGATGGCGATGATGATGATGCTTCCGACGATGATGATGATGGAGATGCTGACTCATCGGATGAGATGTCTACTTGACACTCTACCCTTTGTCACTCGTGACAAAAAGGGGGAGTAGTTTTGTATGAGAGTAGTCATACTTAGGGGGAGTGTTAGCATAGGACATTTTTGTTAGGGGGAGTGTGGATTGAGGGATGTAGTGAGGTGATCAGATGTATTTTTTTCTTTTTTTATCTTTTAGAGATACATTGATCATGTACTTACATACATTGTTCTTATTCTCTTTCTCTATATGATGATGTATGTTTTCTTTTTCACCTATCTCTACATGTGTTGTTTCTTTTCTGTCTTTATACACATGTTTCTTTACTTGTATGCAATCTATTATTTCTGTTTCACACAAAGATGCCTTGATGTGTTTTGTTTTATAAGTGTTTCAGAAATACAGGTTGTCAAAGTCTTCTTGCCATGAACTCTCTTCTTGCAAAGTTTTTCAAGAGTTTGTGTTAGGATAGATTTTACTGTATGTAACAAGTGAGTATGAGTTGAGTGATTTATGACTTCTCTCATATCGTCATTTGTATGTTGTGGTTTTGTCACGGATTGCCAAAGGAGGAGATTGTTAGGACATATGTAGTTGTTCAAGCTTGTGAACATATGTCGCTATTTTATGTAATTGGCTTATCCTTAGACAAAACGCACTTTACTTGTAATTGGGTAGATCTAGGATGTGTTAAACACTTCAAGAAACAGTGGTTCAAGATTAAGTGTTGAAGCCGTCAAAGTCTGTCCAAGATACAAGCAAGGAAGTGCTGGTTTTTAAATCTCGACACCTACCTCGACAGATACATCTATCGAGATTTAAAGAAGCTGTTTTGCCCGAGCCTCGACAGCTGGCTCGACACCTCTCGACACCTCTATCTGTCGAGAATTAAAGAAAACAGAATTCCAAGTCTGTTTCAAGTCCAATCCGTGTGTGTGTCTTTGGGACTTCTTTTCTCCTAACCCTAGACATATAAAAGGATTATTTTAAGGGCCGTCAAAGTAAGCAACAAGCAGAATTCACAAGATACAAGTTGCTTCTTCTCTGTCATGCAAATTGTGATCTGTGAGACAAAGTTCGTGCCCTAGTTCATCTCTGATGATTTGAAGAACTTTGCAGCCAACATTCTTTCTTCCTTTAAGTTGGTGAGTGAGTCACGTACTTGGATTCGTGCAAAAGGAGTAAGATGCGTACTGGGATCCGCGCATCACATTGGTTAGTCACGTACTGGGAGCCGTGCATTGAACTGGAGAAATTGTCACTACAGAACAAGTCCAATTAGGTATTGGGGTAAGAGTTCAACTGTAGGTTGGTGAGGTACTGGGATTCCTTACTTGTAACTGCTTGTTGTGATAATAGTGGAGTTTCGGGAGTGGTGACCTTAAATCACCCGGTGGGGTTTTTGCCTTAGGGTTTTCCCCATTCGTGAACAAATCACCGTGTTGTTTATTTTCCGCTGCATAACTTAGTTTGGTGATTTGTTTGTGCTGCCACGTGATTGCATGTTAATTTGATTAATTAATAACTGGGCTAATTTAATTAATCTAAATTATCACAAGGGGTCAACGCGTTTGTGGCTTGTCATTTTGTAACCAAGTGCTTCTTGATCTTCATTGTTGATGAAGTGAAGAACGTTACAGCCAACATTCTTGGTCCCTAAGTTGGTGAGTGAGTCACGTACTGGGATTTGTGCAAAGGAGTAAGTCATGTACTAGGATCCGTGCATCAACGGGTGGCGTTCATATATTGAAGAGTTCAGAAGTTCTAAAGCGGTAGACGGTTTCTGCTGTACATTCATCTATGAGGATTGTAGAGTCTAAGGACAAATTTTTTGTACTTGATCTAAAACTTCTCTTTACTATAGTGAATTGCTTTTCGCAAAGGTTTCCCCTCAAGTTTTTCACTATGAAACTAATTGATTTCATTGGTTTTCTTGGGTCAGCATATCTTATCTTATTTATTTTTCAGCTGCATTATTTGTGACATAATATTAATGTTTGTTTGTTTTAACAAGCTTTATTCATAATAAATCTAAATAACAACTTGGGTTTAAAATTTGTTGATTCTATCAATCGGGGTCTAAATTTCCCATCAGATTTGAGGACTTCCTACAGATTCCCCTATTCACCATAAGGCACGGGATCGGGGAGGCTTTGGTGCGGCGCTTTCATGCCAAGACAGGCACCTTTCACTTGAGTTGTAAGGAGTATGTGGTCCTCCCTTTTGACTGGACGTCCATTCGGGGTATCAGGTTTGGTAAGCTCCCAATTCCGACCAAGGAAATGAACTTCGATATGGCTAGCGAGCTCTTGGGCATCCCTCTTCCAATGACTACAGAGACGAGGGGATATTTCGAGCCCACTGCATTGCCACAAATCTACACTGAATGGCTGCAGAGTAGTATTCCTTAGGATGTGGCCCCCACTGACATTCATCTTTGTTGATTCTTCCTATGGTTCCTCGGTATTTTCTTCTTGGGTAACAACCAACCCTTGTTGATTTGCCAGTTGTTGTAAGCTATGGGAGTAGTTTTCGGCATTGGGACATATGACTGGGGGTCGGTCACCTATGGATTCTTCATTTCTTTCTTGAGGCCAGCCTCTAGCGAGATTTCAGGAGTTTGGAGGGATGTTGGCAGATATTGACATGGTGGGCATATAAGTACATCCCAGCCTTGTGGCCACATTATACAAGCTTGTCTGCGATGGCGTACCCTTAAGCAAATGCATGGGCTCATTGTAGGATCACCAGGGTTGTCGTGGTACAGCCGGTCACTATCTTTACAGCTTTAGATTGCATCACCCGGGATGAGATTATAGTCTGCCCTTATGATGGCACGTTGTTGGGAAGACCAAAGCTCACTATTTCTATGGGCCAATCGAGGATCCGACGTTGGTTTTGGGCCCTGACGAGATGGGAGTTCATTCTGGCAGAGAGGACCTTCCACTAGGTCATGCCGGTCTATGGAGTGCCTAGGGATCCACCTCCTCACAGCTTGTCAGTTAGGGCCATGGTCTTGGGCGACCCCGTTTATGCAATGTTCACCTTTGATGCTTATGTGGATATGAGCGGAGACTATTCTACTTGGTTTGTAGAGTCATCTACTGGGTCTATCATCGGAGATGTCCTTGTGAGTGGAGGTAAAGTGCTAGGAGGCATTATCCACGCTCAGGTGGCCACTAGGGTAGAGTGAAGAGCGTGTGCAAAGGTTTCTATGGCTAGAGTGACAGAGCTGGAGGCCCTACTTACCGCTAGAGAGGCACACATGCAGGAGGAGACTGCTTGGGCGTTAGCTCGAGAAAGAGAGATCTGCTTGACAGATAGGGAGATTCGAGCTGCCGTGTGTGAGAGACTGAGAAAATTAGGCCTCTTAAAAAAGAGAGATTTTTTAGTACTTTTTAGGAAACCTCTCTTTTTAGGTAAGTGGTGTGGAGTCTCCACTTATTTTTATACAAAAAAAAAAAAAAAAAAAAAAAAAAAAAAAAACTAAATACAAAAAACATGATTGAATTGTTCCATTCTCATTGATTGAGTAAAAAAAAGTACATATATGATAAATTGAGTATTACATGGCTTTGGGTCCTAGTTACAATCTACCCAAAATAAAAACAAAGATAAAGCCTAGGTCTACCAATCTAAAGACACTAAATTCGGAGGCTAGGTTATGGAATGGGAAGGTGTTAGACACCCATTCCACCCAAACAGAGTCGGGTCTTCTAGACTCTTGTGACGAATGTGCCCTTTTGATGCGTGATATGAATGATATGTTGCACACATGAAAAAATAAATCATGTAAGTCTATTTATGAATTCATCCTCTACTTTGTTAAAAATTTAGATCTGCTTTTTTAGATGAAAAAATTGCATTTGGTTTAGAAAAATCAGATCTATTTTTTATATGTGGAAAAAATAGTTTTTGGAGAAAAAGATTCAGATATGTGTTTATAAATTAAAACAAAGCCTTTCGATTAAAAATATCAGATCTGTTTTTGAGAACTAAAAGAATTGGTAGCGGATTAGAAAAAGTCAAATCTATTTTATAACAAAAAATTCATATTTGTAGAGGATTAGAAAAAAATCACATCTGGTTTTTATATGAAAGAAAATAAGTAAAAGGTTTATAAAAGAATGCTATATTCATAATATAAACCTATGCTACATGCACAAAACGAAACAAACAAAACTATTCAAGACACTTTTTTATTTCAAAATCTGCTATGTTAAAAAAATCAGATCTACATCTAAAGAAAGCGTAGATAAGTTTTTTAAATAAGAAAAATTCAGATTTGTATCTGAGGAAGATACAAACCAGTTTTTGTTTAAAAAATTCAGATTTGCATCTAATGAAGATGCAAATCTGTTTTTGATTTAGGAAAATTTAGATTCGCATCTAAGGACGATGCAAATCAGTTTTTTGATTAAGAAAAATTCAAATCTGCATATAAGGAAGATGCAAATAAGTTTTTTATTGAGAAAAATTCAGATTTGCATCTAATGAAGATGCAAATTAGTTTTTTTATTGAGAAAAATTCAAATCAGCATCTAATGAAGATGCAAATAAGTTTTTGATTAAGGAAAATTCAGACATGCATCTAAAGAAAATACAAATCAGTTTTTGATTAAGAAAAATTCAGATCTGCATCTAAGAAAGATGCAAATCAGTTTTTTTTTTTTTATTCACTAATAAATGATATTTTAACAAGCAATTTTTAAAAATAAAAAATAGATCTTAACAATAAAAGCATCATAAACATATTCTAATTCAGAAAATATTGACCACATATGAGATGAACATTGAAAAATCAAACTAAACACATATTTATTCATGCATCATCACAACAAGAGAAGCATAAGAAAAATGGTTAAGAAACAACCTCTTGCATGGAGCGCTCTTCTTCTTGAGAGGATATTTTAGAGTTCAAAGAAATTTGTGCAATCATCTATGAAACCTAAAAACCCTAGCTTAAGAGAACATCAGTGAGGGAGATCAGAAATATGAGAATTTTGAGTGTGTGACAAAGTGTCTCTCTAAGAGCGTAAAAGAATGCACAAAAGGGGTTCCTAAATGTTGGGAGGCATCCCCTATTTATAGAGGTGTTAGTTGCTTAGAAAATAAGCTAGGTTTGCTTAAAAAATAAGTCCAATCAACTTAAAAAATAAGCAAAAAACGTATGGGGATATTTGATTCTCTACAACTATGCCAGAAATAGTCTAGTCCGAATTTTGAGTTATACCATGCCAAAAGTACCTTGGAACATGAATCTAAAATCTGTTACTTGATTAGCACATTTTTGAAGTGTTTTCTAACTCGAAGACTGTATTTGGACGAATTTCAGAGTTATTTTCATGATAAACCTCATTTAAAAGTGATAATTATGACTTTTAAAATAACTATTTTGAATATAATTATCCTAAAAGCCTAATTTTCCATAGTATTTAAATATTATCATCTTATTTGTTTTAATTCCATGCAACAAATCTCACTTTAAGAAAAATAATCCACCAATCACATAAATTCATTTAATTTATTTTATTCATTAACCAATCAAAATTAATTTCAATTAATCACACATGATCGGCTTCACCCCATACAATGCATGCTGACCATGCAAACTTAATCATGTGATATCTTTCAATCCAACAGTCCGATTTGGAAACCTAACATACTGTCGGAACCAATAGAATCTCAAGATCATTCTTATGATATGGAATGAATAAATTAATGCATGTAATGCAATTATGATTTTCAGAGTACATCGATGGTCACTCTAGTCATTCTCCTTTAATTAAATCATGGGTGCAAAATCGAATGTCTACAGAATGCCCTTCATTGACAGAGCTTGGAAAGCGAATGTTAATGTAAAACAAAGACACCAATTTTAGCGGCCATGATTTAATTGAGGATGAATTTTCAAAAATTACCTAGCCCTCAAACTTAAAACTTTGGAACATAGAACTAGTGCCTTACCTTTGACAAAAATGAAAATTCTTGACCTAGTTGATAACTGATGACTCTGGAAATGATTCTTAACAATTGATGTGACCAAGAGGCTTTTGAATTTCGATCATGATAATGGAGTTGTTTGCGACCAAGGGACTTTTCAACCTCAATCTTCACGAAAGAACTGTCTATGACCAAGGGGCTTTTAAACCTCGTTCTTGATGAAAGGTAATTGTCTACGACCTCGATCTTGACGAAGGAATTGTCTGCGACCTCGATCTTGATGAAAGAGATGCCTGCAACCAAAGGACTTGACCTTGATGAAAGAAATGTCTGCAACCTTGATCTTGATGAAGGAATTGTTTGTGATCTTGATCTTAACGAAAGGTCATGTCTGCAACCTCGATCTTGACAAAGGAACTATCTGCGATCTTGAACTTGATGAAAGAAATGTTTGCGACTTAGATCTTGATGAAGGACCTATCTGTAATCTCGATCTTGACAAAGGAACTGTTTGCGACCAAGGGACTTAATCTTGACGAAGGAAAATTCTGTGACCAAGGGACTTGATCTTGATGAAGCACATGTCTGTGACCTCGATCTTGACGAAAGAAATGTCTACAACCTCGATCTTAACAAAGGAATTGTCTGCGACCTCAATCTTGATGAAGGAAATTTTTGCGACCTCGATCTTGATGAAGGAAATTGTCTGTGATCTTGATCTTAACGAAAGGTAATTGTTTACGATCTCAATCCTAATGAAAGGTAATTGTTTACGAGCTTGACCTTGACAAAAGAACTGTCTGTGACCTTGATCTTGATGAAGGAACTATCTGTGACCTTGATCTTGATCTTGACGAAAGAAATGTCTGCGACCAAGGGACTTGATCTTGACGAAGGAAATGTTTGCGACCAAAAAGGCTTGATCATGATGAAAGAAATGCCTGCGACCATGGGACTTGATCTTAACGAAGGAACTGTCTACGTCCAAGGGGCTTGATCTTGATGAAAGAAACTATCTGCAACCTCAATCTTGACGAAGGAACTGTTTGCAACCTAGATCTTGAAGAAGGAACTATCTGTGACCTCGATCTTGATGAAAGGTAATTGTCTGCAATCTCGATCTTGACAAAGGAACTATCTACAACCAAGGGACTTGATCTTGACGAAGGAAATGTCTGCGACCAAAGGGGCTTCATCTTGACAAAGGAAATGTCTGCGACCAAAGGGGCTTCATCTTGACAAAGGAAATGTCTGCGACCTCGATCTTGACAAAAGAAATGTTTGCGACCAAGGGACCTTGATCAAGGGGCTTCTTAACTTTGAAACTGAGCCGCTACCTTCAAAAGTCAAAATTTGGAATTAGTCTTTAAGTGATGAGTGTTTTGTTGTTCCCCTGTTTTTTGAGATGTGTGATTTTCATTTGTCCCTTCTTGATTTGATTTTTTTCCTTTTTATCGAGAAAACTTTGATTGATTTTTTGGTAGTTCTTTGAAAAAGATTTTATTTTAAAAACTTGAAGCTTGGAATTTGAAGCTTGAAATTTTGAAATTGAAACTTTGAGAATTGAAATTTTGGAATTTTGAGACTTGAGTTTTGGAAAAATTTGAAACTTTGGAATTTTGAAGCTTGAGATTTTGAAATTTTGATATTTTGAAAATTTGCAACCTGGAATTTTTAACATGAAATTTGAGTTTGAAATTTTGGAGATGGGATTTTGATATTTTGAAATTTGAGATCCTAAAATTTTGAAACTAGAAATTTTGAAACTTGAGGCTTTGGAATTTTGAGATTTGAAAATTGAAACTTGAAATTTTAAATTAAAAATTTGGGATTTGAAAAAATTTAGGACGTGGGATTTGAAAAAATTTAGAATTGAAAGTTTGGACTTGAAAATTTTGGAGTTTGAAAACTTGGAGTTTCAAAATTTGGAATTAGAAATTTGGGATGTGGGATTTGAAAATTTGGGGTTTGAAAACTTGGAGTTTGAAAATTTGGAATGAAAGTTTGATGTTGAGACATTGTCATTGTGTTGTTGTGTGATCTTGTTAGAATTTAGGACATTGTATGATTGATCATGTTGTATTCTTGGCTTTGGAGCATTTTTGAATTGTTGTGTTTTATTTGAACATGGTGTAACTTGGACAATGTTGGTGGCTTATGGAATTTTGGCAATGTTGGTAAATTGTGATGTTGTTGGATGAACTTTGGCTTGAATTTTGGGGGCATTGAAGTCATGAAAAATTTGTTGTGTAGGCTTGATTGCACAAACTCATGATGAATGTGGAAGATTTGTTGGCATGTGTAATTTATGGACAAACTTTGTGGGTATGAGTATGGAAAAATTTTGTGAGTATGGAAAAACTTTTGTGCATATGGAAGAATTTTATGGGCATGGAATTTTGGCTATGGAAATAATTTTGTTGGGTATGTGATGTTGGATCATGGACAACTTTTGTGGTTATGATCTTGGACATGTAAGTTTTTTTTTTTTTTTTTTTTTTTTTTTGTGATTTTGGACATGTAGGAATTGTTTTGATGGCTATCTTGGTCATGTACGAATTTTTGATTGTGTATGGTTATGGGAAAAATTTGGTACTTGTGTATGGACATGTGAAAAATTCTGATTGCAGTAAAATTTTGGTGGGGCATTGATTTTTTTTTGCTGTGGGACATTGACTTTTTGGGCGCATGATTTTTGGCTATGGAAACTTTTCAGACATGTGACTAGCATGAAAATTTTTTGGATGTGTGATTTTGGTCATGGGAATTTTTTGTTTGTGATTTTGTGCATGGGAAATTTTTTGTCATGGGAGATTTTTGATCATGTGGAAACTTTAAATGAGACAAGTTTAGAATTCACCTGATGTGGTCTTGTAGTATAAATTTAAACTTATCTTAATCAATTCTGATGGAGTTTGTACTCATTTGAATGAGGCAGAGCCGAATGACCCTAGTTTAGAAATGAATGCATGATTTTTTTTGAAATCTTGGTTTTTTATGAAAAGATGATGATGGTGGTCCCTTTTTTAAAATAAATGAATGAGGCATGGCTGAATGCCCCTAGTTTGCAAAGTGATGTATGACTTTTTGAAAACGTTGATATTTGAGGAAAAGATGATTTTTTTTTTTTTCCAAAATGGATGAGGTATGGCCGAATGCCCCTAGTTCAACAATTAATGTCAATTTTGAAAAATCTTATTGTGTAGGGAGCTCAATAAAGCAAAATTTGAGTAAAACAAGATCAAAATCAGAAAATTGGGAAAAACAAGGACTATTGGGATGGGCTAATGGGCTCTGTTGGAGTGCCAATTGGCACATCTAAATTGAAGATTGATGGTGATTGTTGAGTAGATGAAAGATCCATGTCCACCTCCTGTAAAAGATTCTTCTCATGAGCTTGTTAGTACTTAGTTATTATAAAAATGTTTTGGGCCAATGCCCCAAGTTTAGACATGCTTGCATAGAAAATTGATGATATGTTTAATGCAAAATAGATGCTCTTAGCCTAAATTCACACGAAAAAAATGTTTTGATTTTGAACCTTTGAAAAAAAAATATTTTTTTGAGTGATTGTGACCGAGCCTTTTGAAAAGGCTACCTACGTACCTCTTTCATAGAGGATCCAGTCCAGACATAGTTAGAAAAAAAAGTTTTGAAAAATGAAGTTTTGAAAAATCTTTTTCGGAATGAAGTTTCTTTGGGTGATTGTGACCGGGCCTTTGAAAAGGCTACCTATGTACCTCTCTCATAGAGGATCAGGTCTAGACATAGTTTGAAAAAAAAAAATTTGAAAAATGAAGCTTTGAAAAATCTTCTTTTTGAGAAATGAAAATTTTGAAATGAGTCTCTTTTTGTCTTCTTTTTTAAAAAAAAAAAAAGAATTTTAATTAGAATGATATTTTTTTGAAATTTTATCTTTTTCAGATAAACAAAAGGTTATCCTTTGAACAACCTCTTTGACCAATCATAATGCTTAATTGGTAACTCGATCTCATTGGCTAGAAAGAATTTGAAATCATTAAAAACATGTAATCAAATTTGCTTCTTCATTTTGAAAATTTTTAGATTAAGTCTTCAAATACAATCAAAGAAATGAAATGCTTGGGAATCACACATATTGGGAGTAAGTAAGAAAGGGAAAAATCCTAAGTTTGAAGATTTGAAAATTTTTGAAAATTTGGAAATTTCTTCTCTTGAGAGTTATTTTCTATTGGGAGCAAACAAATTGAGTATTTGTAGGCCGGGTTTAGGTTATTGAAATGAAGGATATAAAAGGCTCAAAAACACTTATGATGTTTCCCCAAGTATGCAATACTTTAATTTCAAGCATTGGAAGATTTTTTCACAACTTCCATCATTGACTCTTGTGCTAAAATCCTTGTCATGTTCATCACCTTCTCACTAGTCTTCATTGATTTCTTTCATTTGGTCTTGATTTTTTTAGTTTGATAACTTCCTCTTGTTGGTCTTCTTAGCATCCTATCAGATCACTCAATCTCTTTTTTTTTTTTTTTTTCTTTTTTTTTTTTTTTGGTGAAAGAACTTTTTGATTTTTTGTTTTGGTTTTGCCCTCATATTTGCCTAGACCACCCTTTCGGGTTTTCAACCTAGTGAGGCTATTTTGGAATTTTATTGGCATCCACTAAACTGCATTTTTTGGTTCTTTCAATTTGACAAACTTTCATATTTCTTGGATGATTTTGCATTTCACCCTAATACCCTCTTATCCTTTCTAATGCACTTTCATTTTTCTTGACTTGACCAAACCCACTTTTTTTTTTTTCTTTTTTGATGAAATGTGCCTTATTTTTCTTTTCTCATCTTCCTCAATTTGATTAGATTTTATTCTCTTGATGAATCTTCATTTTTGCTCATCCTTCTCAACTTGAATGATTTTTCATGGAATCTGATGTTGGGATATATTTCCTTAAATCCTATTGTATGATGCTATGTATTTTATTATGTTAGACATTATGTCTGACTTAATGTTTTGGTTAATAAAGTTGTATTATTATTTGAAAATATTGGTAACATGAATATTGGGACATTATCATATAGTCCATGAGATGCATAGTATGTGATTTATGTGATTTAGTCACAGAAGATATAAATCACAAGTTCTTTGTAAACTCAGAATTATAGTTCGTAGTCGGTGATGAAATTGGGCATTTCATCTGCGAAGACTATAACATATCAACTAAGATGATTTGTCTTGATCATGGAAATGGAGATTTCTAGTTGATATGTTGATATGTTTTAAGAGTTAAAACATATTGAACTGGACCGGTGTGAGATTTATTATTCTCCTAACGACTGTCGATTGAATAATAAACTTACGACTTATATTTGCATGAACTCTTAATCCTGAGAGGATAATGGACCTGATCATGAAGTGTAGGTTGCTTTGATATATCAGAAGTGAGATCTACAGTAATGGTCAAAATCTCAGTATGTTGGGCAGCCACATTTTGTGTTGATGGAACATATATTCTCAAGATGGAATTCATAGTCTCTTAACGAAGATACAAAATATTCCCTTGAGATAAGTTTAATGGGTTTGTTATTCAGAGAGTTGGGTCTAACCACTTTAGTAAGGAGTTACTAAAGTATATATTTATGGAATTGGATTTCATAAATATATGATGAATAACTTAAAGAATTAAACCGGGTACTCAAGGAATTAAGATGTAGTAATAAACAAAGTGGCAGTCTTCTTTCATGACTTTGTATTACTATGACTATTTTATGAAGGGGTTGCATGTATAATAAAGTATTGGGATATAATTTATTAATAAGGCCTAGAGTGCAACTATATTTATATAGTAGTATTAAATATAGTTAATGGCAACTTTGGACTTGTTAAGAGTTGGCAAAAAAGCCCAAGGCCCATTGGAGCTAGTGTCTTATTGGTCCCTTTTGGTTCCACTCCAAGCCACACACTTAAGCCCAATTGGAAAGGCCCAAAAGGCCAGCCCAATTAGATAATCAGTTAGATACAAAGGGAGAAATATACAGAATTTTTTAAGTAATGAAAAAAGTGGTGTAAAAAAGAGTTAGACACTTTTTGATATTCTCCCTTTTGAACTGATTGAGAGACCACACATCTTGGGCGTTAGTGGAATTGGAGTGAAGATTGAAAGTATTCCCAAGAGATTCTCATCTTCAAGTTTTGAAATTCACCGCTCCAAGGTACACTCTGTTGTTCTTATATTCTGAAACTCAAATAGTACATGTTAACCTTTATGTATGAAGTAGATCCGTTTACGCATTAGTTTTTCTTCCGCTGCGCTGTATGATTCCATCAATTGGTATCAGAGCGGTTTTCATTACATATCTGTTTAACATGTTTTTGAGTTTTGGAATTAGTAACAATGATTTCATGTTGTTAGAAAATAGTTTTCTGCATGGTTGTTGAAATCGTTGTTTTTTGATAAAAACTGTTTTTGATGTTATGATGTTGTTTAATTTTTAGTTTAAGTATGTTAAACTGAACCTTAAGGCTATAACATCAATGATATTCAGTTTAGATATCAATTCATGTTCATAATGATCGTATGATAGTTGTTTTGTACATGAAAACGTTGAAAAACTGTTTTTGGAAAATTCTGGAAATTCAAAATTCACGAAGCTCGAACGATCGAGAATCTGTTGAGAATCTATCGAGCAAACAGAAAGTTTCTCGATTGATCGAGGATCTATCGAGGATCTGTCGAGCTTCGCGGAACTTTTCTGGATCGATCGAGAATCTGTCGAGGATCGATCGAGAACTGTTTATCTAGAATTTTTTCTAAATGTTTTTCCATATATAAAAGATCAAGGCTATGTGTAATTATATTATGCATGTTTTATATGTAAAAACCTTTTTTTTAAAACATCTAGTGGGAGAGAGATACAAGGGTTGGATCTCACAGCCTCCATTGTCGGTTTATTGTAGTGTGATTAAGCACCTCGCCTTGGCGTATATGTCTTGCTCCCTTGGGAGGGTGTTTAATTCATGGTACTACATGTTAAACTTCTTTATGATGAATAATATGTGTTTTTTAGATAAAGAACGACCACGCTTCCGTGGAGTTACTTTATGACTCACATAGAATTCAGTCAATGGTGTACACTAGACTAAGTTTAATGTTAATCTCCCTTCAGAGCTATGTCATTATTACTTAGAGGCTAAAGTAGAAACGGCATGTTATTAGTGTTTGATAAGAGTTATCATGATAGCACTAATAATGAGAATGGTTCTCAATCAATCATAGTGTTTATAATTTACTTGCTTCCAAGGAATTTTAAACATGGGATTGGGTTGTCGTTGCATATATTATTTTATGGTTTTATTAAGGTTCCATATTATGTGCTTATATGCTAAATAGATAATGTCCTTTTACTTATTATATTCATGTTTGTTATTTTCAGATTTGAACATGGCATCTTTTAGCCCACTTGTTTCTATTCTTAATCAAAACAAACTGACTGGATCCAACTATGTTGACTGGAAAAGAAACTTGGACATTGTTTTAACTGCTGAAGAGCACAAATATGTGCTTACTCAACCATGTCCTAGCTTTCCTTCATTAGATGCTCCTCTTGAGGAAAAACAACGATATGATCGTTGGCAGAAATCTAATGAAATGGCCAAGTGCTATATCCTAGCGTCCATCTCAAATGTTCTACAGCATCAAATGCAGGATGTAGAACTAGCTTCGGACATTATGCTAAGTCTGAAGGAGATGTTTGGTGAGCAAGGCCGTTCAGCAAGGCAGGAAACCATGAGGCAAATTTACAATACCAAGATGGCTGAAGGTAGTTCAGTAAGAGAACATTGTCTTACAATGATCTCTAATCTGAATACATTGGAAGTTTTAGGTGCCGACATTGATGGAGAGTCCCAAGTGGACATGATACTCCAGTCATTACTGGAATCATTCAAGGAATTCAGACTAAATTATAATATGAACAAAAAGGTTTATTCTTTGTCTGAATTAATGAATGAGTTAGTGGCGGCGGAAGGCATCCTAGGTACTTCTAATGTTGAAGCCAATGTTGGTGAAGCTTCTACTTCACAACCTAAGTCGAAAGGCAAGGGTAAGAAGAAGAAGAAGGACTTCACTAAGAAAGAGGGTAAGCAAATTGCCTTAGGGGTTGCCGATAAAGGAAAGAAGCTCAAAGGAAAGTGTTTCCATTGTGGTGAGAAAGGATATTAGAAGAGAAATTGTCCAAAGTTTAAAGCTGCCAAGAACAAGGGTATGAAATCTTCCTTTCTTCTTGAAATATGTTTGGTACAGAGTCCCACTGATTCTTGGTGTGTGGATTCAGGTTGTACTAATCATATCTGCAATTCTTTGCAGGGGTTTCAGGAGACCAGAAAACTGAGTGAAGGGGAATTGTTTCTAACTTTGGCTGATGGGAGCAGGATTCCGGTTGTAGCTGTTGGTGTTGTTCATTTGTGCTTTGAGTCTAGGGTTTTAATATTGCAAGACTGTCTGTTTGTACCTAATGTGCGTAGGAATTTAATTTCTGCAACTTATTTGGGTAAACAAGGATATTGTGTTATTCTAAAAGACAATGTTGGAATAAAGAAGGATAAAATGTTTATCTGTTCTGGCAATATTGTGGATGGTCTTTATATTTTAACTCCTATTAAGCATGAACTACATAATTCTGAATTAGATACTAACTCACATGTAAAATCATTAAAGAGAAAGTTTCCTTCAAATGATGCATATCTTTGGCACTTGCGTTTAGGTCATATTAATTCAAACAGAATTCAAAGGCTGATCAAAGATGGACTCTTAGAGCCCATGGACTTTGATGAATTTCCAGTTTGTGAATCTTGTTTAGAAGGTAAAATGACCAAGCGACCTTTCAATGCAAAAGGTAGAAGAGCCCAAGAGTTGCTTGAATTAGTTCATACGGATGTATGTGGTCCTATGTCAACCCAAGCAAAAGGAGGTTATGAGTATTTCATCACTTTTACGGATGATTACTCAAGATATGGTTATGTGTACCTAATGAGACGGAAGTCCGAAGCCTTTGACAAGTTCAAAGAGTTTAGGGCTGAAGTTGAGAATCAATTAGGCAAACGCATAAAGGCCATTCGATCTGATCGAGGTGGCGAGTACCTTCTTAGGGATTTCAAGGATTACCTAATTCAAAATGGGATTATATCCCAAATGACTGCACCTGGAACACCTCAACAAAATGGTGTAGCGGAAAGAAGGAATAGGACTCTTTTGGAAATGGTTAGGTCCATGATGAGTTATTCAACTTTACCAATTTCTTTTTGGGGATATGCCTTAGATACAGCAATACATCTTTTGAATTTAGTTCCATCAAAATCTGTCCCCAAAACACCCATGGAATTGTGGAGTGGGCGTAAGCCTAGTATGAGGTATCTCCACATTTGCGGTTGTCCAGCACATGTGCTAAAGGGGAAGCCTGATAAGTTGGAACCAAAATCGGAAGTGTGTTTGCTAGTTGGTTATCCAAAAGAAACTAGGGGTTATTTATTCTATAGTCGAAATGATAACAAAGTTTTTGTTAGTACCAATGCTAAATTTTTGGAAAATGACTATATAAATAATTTTACTCCTAGAAGTAGAGTTGTATTGGCTGAAATGAATGAGTCTGTAAATCAACAACCATTGGATAAAACTAAGGAAAAAGTGGTTGTATTAGATACACCACAAGATACTACTCATGAAATGTCTAGTACACAAGTGCCTCGTCGTAGTGGGAGAATTGTTCGGCCTCCTGTGAGATTTATAGGTTTAGGAGAAACTTATGAGGCTATCTCAGGAGAGGCAGAATCGGATCCCTACACTT
This sequence comes from Castanopsis chinensis, assembly GCA_032878915.1. NCBI lineage: Eukaryota > Viridiplantae > Streptophyta > Magnoliopsida > Fagales > Fagaceae > Castanopsis > Castanopsis chinensis. The sequence continues at coordinate 12,590,396 of JAVQMG010000131.1, forward strand.
ATGAGGAGGCAATGAATGATATAGATGCACATCATTGGGTCCAAGCTATGAAATCTGAATTAGATTCCATGTATTCCAATCAAGTTTGGAGTCTTGTAGAGGCGCCTAACGGCATTGAACCTGTTGGTTGCAAATGGGTTTACAAGAGGAAGAGAGGGATAGATGGAAAGGTTGAAACCTTTAAAGCAAGGCTAGTGGCTAAAGGGTATACACAAAAAGAAGGCATCGATTATGATGAAACCTTTTCGCCAGTAGCCATGCTTAAATCTATCAGAATTCTCTTATCCATTGCTGCTCATTATGATTATGAGATTTGGCAAATGGATGTCAAGACTGCATTTCTTAATGGCAATCTTGAAGAAGAAATCTATATGTTGCAACCAGAAGGTTTCATAGCAAAAAACCAAGAGCATATGGTATGCAAGTTGAATAGGTCCATTTATGGACTTAAGCAAGCATCTAGGTCATGGAACATCAGATTTGATCAGGCAATCAAATCATTTGGTTTTGAGCAAAATCTTGATGAACCATGTGTGTACAAGAGACACCAAGACAAAGTAGTAATGTTCCTAGTGCTTTATGTTGATGACATTCTACTCATTGGAAATGATGTAGGAGTAATGTCATCGGTTAAAGTTTGGTTGTCAAGCCAATTTGATATGAAGGACTTGGGCGAAGCTAACTATATTCTAGGGATCAAGCTTTGGCGAGATCGAAAGAATAGGATGTTAGGTTTGTCACAAGCTGGATATATAGATAAGGTTCTAGAACGGTTTAGCATGCAGAACTCCAAGAAAGGATTACTTCCTTTTAGACATGGGGTTCCTCTGTCTGATGACCAAAGGCCTAAGACTCAAGAGGAAGAAAATATGATGAGACAAGTTCCTTATGCTTCTGCTGTAGGAAGTCTCATGTATGCAATGCTTTGTACTAGGCCGGATATTTGTTATTCAGTTGGCATGGTCAGCCGATATCAATCAAATCCAGGACTTAAACATTGGCAAGCTGTAAAGCATATTCTTAAGTATCTACGGAGAACGAGAAATTATATGCTTGTTTACCATTGTGAGGATTTGATTCCCATTGGCTATACAGATTCAGATTTTCAGTCGGATCTAGATTTCAGAAAATCCACGTCGGGTTGTGTTTTCACCTTGGGAGGTGGAGCCATAAGTTGGAGGAGTGTTAAGCAATCTTGTATTGCGGACTCCACCATGGAAGCCGAATATGTTGCTGCTTGTGAGGCAGCAAAGGAGGCTGTTTGGCTCAAGAAATTCCTTTGTGATCTTGGTTTTATAAGAATTGAGCAAGTTCCTATTACATTGTTCTGTGACAATAGTGAAGCGGTTGCACAATCCAAGGATCCAAGGAATCACAAGAAAGGAAAACACATAGAAAGAAAGTATCACATCATTCGAGACATTGTTGCTCGTGGAGATGTGATTGTAGCAAAGATTGATGGTGCAAAGAATCTAGCGGATCCCTTCACCAAAGCCTTGCCTCAAAGGACTTTCGAGTCACATTTGGAGGAGATGGGAGTTAGATTAGTGCACAATAGTCTTTAGGCCAAGTGGGAGATTGTTGGGATATATGTCCTTAAATCCTATTTTATGATGCTATGTATTTTATTATGTTAGACATTATATATGACTTAATGTTTTGGTTAATAAAGTTGTATTATTATTTGAAAATATTGGTAACATGAATATTGGGACATTATCATATAGTCCATGAGATGCATAGTATGTGATTTATGTGATTTAGTCACAGAAGATATAAATCACAAGTTCTTTGTAAACTCAGAATTATAGTTCGTAGTCGGTGATGAAATTGGGCATTTCATCTGCGAAGACTATAACATATCAACTAAGATGATTTGTCTTGATCATGGAAATGGAGATTTCTAGTTGATATGTTGATATGTTTTAAGAGTTAAGACATATTGAACTGGACCGGTGTGAGATTTATTATTCTCCTAACGACTGTCGATTGAATAATAAACTTACGACTTATATTTGCATGAACTCTTAATCTTGAGAGGATAATGGACCTGATCATGAAGTGTAGGTTGCTTTGATATATCAGGAGTGAGATCTACAGTAATGGTCAAAATCTCAGTATGTTGGGCAGCCACATTTAGTGTTGATGGAACATATATTCTCAAGATGGAATTCATAGTCTCTTAACGAAGATACAAAATATTCCCTTGAGATAAGTTTAATGGGTTTGTTATTCAGAGAGTTGGGCCCAACCACTTTAGTAAGGAGTTACTAAAGTATATATTTATGGAATTGGATTTCATAAATATATGATGAATAACTTAAAGAATTAAACCGGGTACTCAAGGAATTAAGATGTAGTAATAAACAAAGTGGCAGTCTTCTTTCATGACTTTGTATTACTATGAATATTTTATGAAGGGGTTGCATGTATAATAAAGTCTTGGGATATAATTTATTAATAAGGTCTAGAGTGCAACTATATTTATATAGTGGTATTAAATATAGTTAATGGTAACTTTGGACTTGTCAAGAGTTGACAGAAAAGCCCAAGGCCCATTGGAGCTAGTGTCTTATTGGTCCCTTTTGGTCCCACTCCAAGCCACACACTTAAGCCCAATTGGAAAGGCCCAAAAGGCCAGCTCAATTAGATAATCAGTTAGATACAAAGGGAGAAATATACAGAATTTTTTAAGTAATGAAAAAAGTGGTGTAAAAAATTGTTAGACACTTTTTGATATTCTCCCTTTTGAACTGATTGAGAGACCACACATCTTGGGCGTTAGTGGAATTGGAGTGAAGATTGAAAGTATTCCCAAGAGATTCTCATCTTCAAGTTTTGAAATTCACCGCTCCAAGGTACACTCTCTTGTTCTTATATTCTGAAACTTAAACAATGCATGTTAACTTTTATGTATGAAGTAGATCCGTTTATATATACTTTTCCTTCCGCTGCGCTGTATGATTCCATCATCTGATATCTCTTGTGTCTTTTGATGAATTAGTATTCTCTCACAACTTGATGAAAATTCTTGCATTCACTTCTCTCTTTCTATGTCTTTTTTTTTTTTTTTGGGTTGAAGTCTTTTCTAGCTTGATGGCCTTCTCTTTTTTCCCACAATTTGATCCTTTCTCAAAATCTTATCTCTCCTTGATGGATTTCCTTTCTACCTAGCTTTGATGAATTCTCTTTTCTAAACTTGATGAATATTCCTCTTTTGAACTTGTCATATTGTCTTCATTGAGGACCTTACCAAGTGGTGTTGAAACCATAAGGTCAATACTTCCTCATCTTGAGATTTAAACATGCATACTTAATTTCCCCACCCAAGGTTTAAGTTTTTAGTAGGTTTATTGAAAAACAGGCTAACTATTTAGAGGCTCAAATTGGCTAGAAATGGATAATTATTGTAATAGGTGTCAAGGAATAATGTGGGTTACCAAAGGTGGCCTCCTATACCTAGTGATGCTTTATTGTAAGCATGGTGTCTTAAGCTCTTTTAATAAGCTATTCTTGGAATAAGAGTTCCAATGCTCCAGTGATATGACAAAATCTTGAGATATTGGGATTGAGTGTATGTGGTTTGAGAAATTTGGATGAATGGATGTATTTCTTTGATTGCCTTTTAGGACCTTTTCTTATCATATTTTGAATGTTTAGCAAAAGTCCTTACATGGTCTGAATAAAGTTAAATCTCTCATTGGCACAAATTCATTGGTAGAGCAATTAATCATCATGATTTGGAAGAAGCTTTGTCAAATGGATCTTCTTGTGTTCTCTTGAAAAGAAGGCTTTTGAAAAACAAATATGGAGTCTTTGAAAGGGAGACTTTGGGAAAAATTCTATAGCCTTTAAAAGAACAAAAAGGGTTTTTAGAAAAAGTTACTAAAAAGGCCCAATGCCCCTAATCCAATTTTTTTGAAAATGAATTGAAATAATTTGAAGGCCTAGTGCCCCTACTCCAAAAGGTCTTTTCTTTTCTTTTTTGTTTTTTCTTTTATGTACATATGAACAACATGATGAATCAAATGAATGGAACATAACATGGACTTTATTAAGCAAATAACCAACTAGAAAGCAAATCCTAAGTAAATAACAAAATCAAAGAGTCGATCTAAAAAAACATGTAAAATAAAATTCAAACAAAGTCAGGATTACTGGCTGATGAAGGCGGAGTGATGACTTGTTGATCAATCAGATTTTGAATGGCATGTTACAGATTGATACATTTGTATGTCTGATGGCTAGGTTCTTAATGATATTTGTAGAACTCATGTGACTAACCTTTAGGCAGTGGGCTTGGAGGAGGTCGAGGTTCAAGTGGGCCAAGATGCCATTCAAGTTTGAGCTTTTCAAACAATTGGCTCATAGGCTTGTGGAGTTCATTGAAGTTTCTTCGAGGCCTAGAATTGACAATTGATGATTTAATGGCACCGTTACTGATGTGGCAAGGCACTATCTCATTGGGGATTGAGTCCATTGACATGTTCTTGTTGATTGGAGAGGATAGTTGGAAATCCCTAGCTCTTTTCTTTAGAAATTGAAAGTGTGGGATCGCTTCGAGCTCTGGTGAATTATCCTTGCACATGGTAGAGAACATAGCTTGATTGGCTAAGCTAACTTGTAATGCAGAGTTGGCTATCCAAGAGATTTGGGCCAGCGCTTCATTTATCTTCTCTTGACCTTCTCAGATGGAGTTGAGAACATCTTTAATCCTTTGTTGACTAATTAAGGCTAAACCTTCCTTAGGCTTGATGGGCTTGAACTTATGATCCAAACGGTTGAAATCTTGCTGGACTTTGGTTTTGGGTTGTTTGTCTCCAAATGTGGGGCGTTTAAAGTCTCTCCCCCCTTGTAATGTGGGTAATTTTTGTTGGGTCATTAGGATCGGTATCTTGGGGTTTGAAGTGTCTCCCCCTATTTATGGATGTTAGGTGATTTGGTTGGGATTTGAAGTATCTTGTAGGTCAAATATGGGATTATGATGTTGCAACAGCGGAGTGTCCTTTATGCTCACAGGCTTCAGTACCGTGATGGGAGTAATGGGCTTAGAACTAGAGCTACAAGCTTGAGTGTCGGCCTTAGGTTCTCTTTGCAGCCTTCCTTTAGATCTTGACCAAATTCTCCCCTTTTTCTCTTTCTCTCTCTCTCTCTAGAATAGGCCCTCTCTCTCTCTTAAGTCAATTAAAGCTAGGTCACCATCTGCATCAACTAACCAAGAATGCAAACACATACAACATGAAATGCAATTTTAACATGGACCGGTCTAAGGGTAGGTTTTAAATCATTATATTGTAGGATGGGTTTGTTATTTCATTGTTTCCCATAGCTAGGACGTTACACCTCCTAACTTGTAATGTAATGAACATTGCGCCGATCCAGTGAATTTAGGCTATAGGTTGGTGAGCTCACCACTGGGTACTTGAATCTAATGAAGACCGGTGATCCATGGTTTCTACCACCACAAGTTGTTGAAAGGGTTGCTTACATATTGCTGGATGGCACATACTATGACAATAAGGGAAAGCTTTTAACAAACAATACAAACAACAACATATCATACAAAAAAGTATCATACAACATCTTAACAAACATAAATAAACAAGAAAACAACAATATCATGCAAGACCATGCAAAACAAGGGTACATATTTGGTCACTTAAGTCTAACACAAAACTTAGTCCTCGACATCCCCAGTGGAGTCGCCATTGTGAGAGACCGAGGAAATTAGGCCTCTCAAAAAAGCGAGATTTTTTAGTGCTTTTTAGGGCACCTCTTTTTTTGGTTAAGTGATGTGGAGTTGCCACTTATTTATTATACAAAAAAAAAATCTAAATATAAAATATATGACTGAATTGTTCCATTCTCATTGATTGAATAATAAAGAATAGACGTTTGATAAATTAAGTATTACATGGCTTTGGGTCCTTGTTACAATCTACCCAAAATAAAAGCAAAGATAAACCCTAGGTCTACCTATCCAAAGACACTAAATTCGGGAGCCAGGTTACGGAATGGGAAGGTGAAATGCATTGATCGGTGTGTTAACTCGGTTTTCTTGATATCTCGGTTGCTCTAACTCCGATTTCGAGCCATGAATAGTCGTTAGAATGAGAATTTGACAATCTTTGTAATGGCGTTGGGTTTAACCCGTTCTGACAGTCGGATCAAAATTAGGGTTTTTGGGGTCCACCAAGAGTCCACTCTTGGTCTGACTTGGTCATTTTTTGTTGAAGTTGCCAAAAATCTCTGAGAAGTTTGGGTGTGATGAAAAATTATGAAAAGTGATATTTTGAGGGGATTTTGACCTTATTTGACTTTTAGTTAAACCTAGGGTTGACAAGGGGCATTTTGGTCATTTAAGCTGAAAAAGGCACTTTGGGTGCTTATGACTGAATTGTTCCATTCTCATTGATTGAATAAAAAAGAATAGACGTTTGATAAATTGAGTATTACATGGCTTTGGGTTCTTGTTACAATATACCCAAAATAAAAGCAAAGATAAACCCTAGGTCTACCTATCCAAAGACACTAAATTTAGAAGCCAGGTTACGGAATGGGAAGGTGAAATGCATTGATCAGTGTGTTAACTCGATTTTCTTGATATCTCGATTGCTCTAACTCCGATTTCGAGCCATGAATAGTCATTGGAATGAGAATTTGACAATCTTTGTAATGGCGTTGGGTTTAACCCGTTCTGACAGTCGGATCAAATTAGGGTTTTTGGGGTCCACCAAGAGTCCACTCTTGGTCAAACTTGGTCATTTTTTGTCGAAGTTGCCAAAAATCTCTGAGAAGTTTGGGTGTGATGAAAAATTATGAAAAGTGATATTTTGAGGGGATTTTGACCTTATTTGACTTTTAGTTAAACCTAGGGTTGACAAGGGGCATTTTGGTCATTTAAGCTGAAAAAGGCACTTTGGGTGCTCTGATGTCTAAATAGGTTGCACCACGTCATTCTGGATGTTCTTGGGCCCCATTGATAGAAAATAATAGTTTTAGATTTTTAGGGGTCTGGCATGCAAATCGAGGACGGACAAAATACGATATCAACAGAGGGCTTAAGTTGTAAGGGGTACAAAACTCGATGTCTATAGATGCCTCT